>JBBBDQ010000488.1:707500-1417500 GCA_037127315.1 Ascarosepion bandense
TAAAAACATCCAACGGCCTTCACACGAAGCTTTATTAAGATAAAAAAAATCCTGTAAAATATGTTGTTGCTGACGGGATGTCTGCAGGATGTTTACACATCAAAGGAAGCAAAATTTAAGTGCCTTGAAATTTTGGACTTACCGTCACCAATGCTTGTTTTTTGTTTTAAGCCGGTGGTCTCTAGTGGACTTCCAATTATTTCAATATAAATACAAGTGATTTTTCCGAGCTGGGCATGTGCTTGAAGTAGCTACGTGTGTCAGGCACACTGAAGAAGGGAAACTCCTTTCTGAGTCGGTAAGGTCGGCATTTGATCTCCATTAGAGTTAGAGCTGAGTGTCACATTGTGTGCCCCAACTGCAAGACTCTGAACGAAATAAAGCATCGATTTAACTCATCCAAGTTGTGGAAGTTCGTTCCTTATAGTTTATTTTGTGCCACCAGCTTGAGACTTTGACTTTGACCCCTGGCACCATCACAGCATGGAGAACGGCCGCTGGAGAAATTGCTCGGACCATCATCTGGGTTGTTACACTACATACACAATTCCTGCTATTTATAATGTTGTGTAATGGACGACCCAGATGTATTAACAAGTTGGCTACTGCTAGCAGTTGAGTTCAAAACTCTAGGAGGTAAATGTTGTTTCATTCTAAGGTTCACCTGCTGAAACGTCCTCCCTATGTAGTCTTGTCCACAACGACATTCAAATTTGTAAATTACAAAATTAACATGAGCGGATGGAAGAAACAATTGGTTTGAGTACTAAATATTACTCAAACATTAGCAGAAAAATAACATTTGCTAATAGACAATAAAATCCGCCTAACTAAAGTCCCACTCTCTAAACCAATAAAGGAAAGACGCAAATAAATTGGACATTTTTTAACAATATGCAGCCTAACTTTGTGAAAATTTTTGATGACATCACGAGTAACAGAATTCAAACTGTCCAAAGGATATCCTTTTTTAGAAAGTGTCTCACTGTAGAGGAAGGAATTGGAACAAATTTTAAAAGCTCTGTATGTCAGTCTTAACTAAATCAATTTTACGTTGTCGAGTACAAAGTGTCCCAACATGTATATAGTCCAGAAAAAGTAGCCTCCCTAAACTCATCACCATTCCTATGGACAAGAACATCCAAAAAGGAAAGACAACAGCCAGACTCCTTTTTTACGGTAAACTTAAGGGAAGAATGGACAGTTTAACGATGTGAGAAATAAGTCAGCTTCACCCTCATTATTAAAGAGGCAAAAAAAAGTATCATCCACATGACGATGATATATCAGAGGACGATCAGTTTGAAAAAAAATGAAGCCTCGTGAAAACCCGACAAAAATATTAGCACAGGAAAGACCCAAAGGTGATCCTATTGCTATACAGTCAATCTGCCATCAAAACTAAACTTGACAGATGAAGTGGCAAACTTCATGAGATCAGTAAATACACTCTCAGGAAAATCCGGAGGAGACAAAGAGGAATGATATAAAATATCACAACACACACACACACATACCTACATATATAGTGATTCTCTTTGTTATGGACCACCTGTTGTTAATGCACAGACGATTTGCTAATGTTAATTGACCCTTAGTGAGTTTACCACCTCCAGAACACTATCAGCAACTAACATCAATGAATGAAAATTACTGATCAAACTACTGCTTTAAAAAAAAAATCCATTTTGGTCTTACACTAAATTAGGAGAAACTAAATGAGTAATCTATTTCATTTTGATTTGTTCTAAGCCAGGAACACTTCCTCATTGTTTTGTTTTTGTAGTGTTGTATCAAACTGTTATTTCTTGTTGAAATGTACATTGCTTGAGTTCACCTCACATAAGCTGTTTAGTACAACATGTATTGCATTTGACATGTTCAAGGGATTTATAGCAGTCTCTGTACTGACTTGGATAAATTCAGGGATTGGGAAAAATCACAATTATGTCTCTTTCTCAAATGTCTATCTCTTTTGTTCCTTTATTTTTTTGTGTATTTAACTACTTTATTTCTGTTTGAGTATATCCATCACTATTTCTCTGTTTCTCTACCTCCACCTATGATCACTGTATGTTTTGGGTATTTTTTCATGTATTATCACAGATCCTCTTTTGCTATCACTCACTTCTAAGAAAAAACTGAAACTGTATATGTTGCAAATTTTTCCAACCCTTTTTTTTTTTTTTTTTTTTTTTGTTCACTTAATATTTATTCACAAAAAAATATTTTGGCTGCTTGTTGATCATTGTAAATATGTTTTCTAAAATTTTTAAATGAGTTATGCTGAATAAATTTCTTTAAATTTAGGCCCTTTTTATTATGTTCTCATTTATTTATTACCAGATTACATGGTAAAATTCTAGTATGTACATTCTGATGAGTGGAATATACGTTCCTGGCGTAAATAGGTCATGACTGTGAGCCTTTAGTTAGCGACCCCCTGCCATATGCGACCAGTTTTTGATGGCTTTAGGGGTGGTTGCATACGACAGGTTCCACTGTGTGTATGTATGTATATATATATATATATATATATATATATATATGGTATCCATAAATTTTGTGTGCACTTTAAAAAGAAATTTATAACTTTTTTTGTCTTTGCAATAGAAATAATTTGTAGAAAGAAGTAAATCTATATATATTTTTTAATGTTTTATTGAAATTTTAAGTTTCCACATGTCCTCCATCATTAGCAATACAAAGGTAATACGATTTCGCAGTTCACTGACTTACAGTAATGCCTGAAATCACATTAGTTATTTTAGCTTTCAAATCTTCTAATGAACTAGTTTTGGTTGCATACACAATTGTTTCAAATGTCCCCATACAAAAAAAAATGTAATGGAGTCAAATCTGGTGAACGTGGAGGTCAATAAAATGGTTCACCCCTTTCAATCCATCTGTTAGGAAATTCCTAATTTAGAAACTAACACATGGAGCAAAGTGGCAAGGAGCTCCATCTTGTTGAAACACTTTCAAGTTTAATTGTTCAAGCTCATTTTTTACAGATTATTTCTGTCACAAATACAAATAAAGTTATAAATTTTTTAAAGTCACTTTATGGACATTCTGTATATGTGTGTGTATATATATATATATATATATATATATATATATATATAGGCATGCTTTCCCACCAGATGCTTCAACGTCTCTGACTTTTCATTAAACACTTTTTTATAAATTTCTTTTCTGTTTTTGTCCCCCACCTTCTCTCAGAGCATTTGTGGCTTTTTTGACATCTTATCTAGGTTTGGTAATCACTCTCCATTATATTGTTCAATTCCAACACCCCTGTTTTTTAACAACTTACATTTGTCCTGGTTATAAAGGTTCCAGCGGAATTTTAGCCTGGTATTAGGGTGGCCTGAAGATTGCACTTATATGCATTAAACCCGGGTCATGCTCTTTTCAGATTTTGGGAACGACCAAGCTATTCATTATATTTAGATCTACCTTGTGTGGTATTGAGCACTTTTTGTTATTTTGGTGTAACTTTTAGTTAGTTATTACCACAAGTTACCTGTGTGTAATATATATTTTTATATATATATATATATATATATATATATATATATATATACACACACACACACACACACACACACCAGTTTTTGAGCATTTAATTTTAAATATCATCTGAAGAAATACAGAAATACCTCATTATCACAGATTTTTGCTGACAAACTAACTTTAAATTTTTTTTCAATTTCAAGAAGACATCCAAGTAAAATTCTAATCCTTTGTATTAGATACTTTGAATGGTAAACATACTCAAACCATAATTCTTATTATTAATCACTACAAGCAAACTATGCTATTTTTTACTGTATTGGATAAGTGACAACTAACAATTGTGAAAGATTACAAAAATGGCTAATTAGTGAATAAGATCTTACACCGTTTGTTAGCTCATATTTAATTAAAACAGAAAATAGATAAAAGTGTATATAACACCATAATATTGCTGGGCACAAATTGTACATTTTAAATTTGCTTTTTTCATTGAAGTTCACACAGAAACTACTACACTGTATAACACATTACATCATAATGTAGGTAAATTGTTCAGTATAATTTCCCTTTGATGTAAATGAAAGTCAAGTCTTTTTGGACACCACAATGATTTAATAATGTGCTTTGCTTCTTACTATTTGTGAAGTTTCAGAAGTTAATTTAACTGCTCTTTATACACATTGTGAATGTGCATGTAAATTTGGCAACTCTGATGTTCCATTCATTAGAACCTCTTCATTAATTGAAAAATCTTGTGCAAGTTCACAAACTCCATTTTATGAAAGTTTAATCAGATTTGACTAGTGTGTCACTTTAGAGTTGATGAATGTAATTGTTTTAATCTCTTTCTTGGCTTGCTACATCTGAATTTATTCTCTGGATCATGAAGAAGATATACAGAATTTATAGAATTTATTTTCTCTTTTAATTTCAAACAAATTGTATATATTTCAATTACAATTTTTATAAGACTGCAATTTATCATAGTTCTGGCAGATAAGCACCTCTTTTCTATAAACATTAAAATTAGCTAAATGTAAATAGTGATCTTGTAAATAGTTATCTTGTTTGATTTTCCAGGCAGCAAATTCCTACTGCAATCTTCCATTGACCTTGCAGTAAGATTTGTTATCCAGAGAGCTGCTGTTAGTGTTAAATTTTACCTGGGGAAAATCCTAGCAATCATTTCTACAAAGTTTCCCTAGATGATCAGTAATAGCAGGGCTTCTTGTAGTTTCATCAGTGTACTTAAAGTGGAAGCTTTAAATGGAAGTTCATTTTGTTGAAGTTTAGTCAATAATGGTATGCAACATTTTTTAAAGTTTTTTTTTTTTTTTTTTTCCCCTATTGCTATAACAGTCCCTGCTTAACAACCAACGTTTATACTGGTATTGTCCACAAGAACTGCCTTAATGGAATTTACATCATTAAATTCTTCTAAAATGCCAACAACGTCCTCTGTTAGAACGCTACTAGTTGCACCGATGTTAGGAATAACTCTGTGGGTGATATATTCACTTTTCTGTGTCCAAATCTGGAGCAAGTAAAGTGGTGCTCTGGTTCTGTTTTTTTTTTTTGTTTTTTTTTATTACTTCCCACCTTGTAATCTCTTTGTATTACAAAGTAACTCAATCAATACCAATGCAGATGATATCTTTATGGTACACTCTTCAGATAAGTTATTTTACTCTTAACTTTTCCCTATCTGTTTTTGACTTATCAATGATAATGTCCTTTAAGTGAATGTTTGGGTGAGGAAAGACCATATCTTGTAGGGTTAATAAAAAGGTATTAACAGCACATTTCCTAAGGTTGGAAGATACATTATCATTAATAAGTTCCAGGGCATATCTAGGGACTTTTAAAAGACTAATGTCTCTTATTTTTTAGCCAGGGAAACATTGTCATCTGCTATTTCTTCACTGGAGGACGTTAGTGGAAAAATATTCAATGTAGTGGCAACATCAGTAAAATCCAATCTGCCTGTCTAATCTCTTTGCTTCAGCTGCCCTATTTTCATATTTCTGATAGCCTCTTTTTCAATACTTCTAAGTTGGAAACTACCTTTTGGTCTTGTTTTTTATATATTTTTATGTTATTCCTAAATCTGATTTATCAAGAAGGTAAATATTGCAATTGGAAAACATTTTATTAAATAACATTTTTACACATTTGATTTCTATAAAGTTAAAGATTTTCTGATAACATTTGAAACGAGTTATTTAAAATAATTTGTTTCCAAATGAAAAATATTCAAAAGTTCTAATTGTATTGAACAATTTTCATACAACTATGTACTGGTCTTATTTTATTAAGAACAAAAACTAATTATATAAAGCATTCTTTATTTTTCACTCGAAGATGGTTTCAGCATTTGGTCATCATGGCATGTTTGTACTGCTTTTTGATAATTGAGTTTTATTTACTAGTAGGAATTATCAATATATTTTTAATTATTACACCTATTTAAACTTGATCATTATTAATATTGTTATAGATTTCTGGCCATCTTCCTACATCCATTATTTTGGCTTATATGAAGGATATCATTTATGTGTTGATTGTATTATTTTTGTACTTATGCTGTTTGTTTTTGTTTCTTGTTGAATTTAGTGATGTGAAATATTTCAGAATTAGAATGTTGTTAGTGTTAATGTATTTGGTTTTAAGTATTTGTATTTTTGACAATTATTTAAACTTGCTATATATCTCCTCAACTGTTATAGTTATAAATTTTACTTCACTTTGAATTTAAAAAAAAATAGAGAACAAAAAGTCTTAATTTAAATGAAAAACTTTTTTTTAAAAAGTTACATTATAACTAATATTAATTTGTTTTCCTTATAGATAGATACATCACTGCATCTGAAGCCTAAAAAGCCATAACATTTCTCCGTCAAACATATCAAACATTATGCAGTATTCAAGCTATAAACTTATTGATCTTTCATAACAATCAAAAATGTATAGAATCACTGAATTTGTAACTTTATTACATATAATCCCGTTTAAATAGATAAAAAACCAAGCTTTCAACTAGTATCAGAAATGTACTAAAGAAGCATTTTTGTAGCTTAAATATTTTTAGTCAAGGTGTGGCATTGCTGTTATGCCAAAAATAAAATGTTTAAAAAATTCCTAAAACTACTTTTCTTTTTCCTTTTTTTTCCTTTTTCCTTTTTTTCCTTTTTCCTTTTTTTCCTTTTTCCTTTTTTTCCTTTTTCCTTTTTTTCCTTTTTCCTTTTTTTCCTTTTTTCCTTTTTTCCTTTTTTCCTTTTTTCCTCCTTTTCTCCTTTTTTTCCTTTTTTCCTTTTCCTCCTTTTTTCTCCTCCTTTTTTCCTTTTTTCTCCTTTTTTCCTTTTTTTCTTTTTTTCTCCTTTTTTCTTTTTTCTTTTTTTTCTCCTTTTTTCTTTTTTTCTCCTTTTTTCTTTTTTTCTCCTTTTTTTCCGTTGGGAAGAGAAAAATTCAGCAGGTGGTAGCATATACTTGTAGTAACAACCATACAATGTGTAGTATTATTACCACTGCTATTACTGCAAGAGGGATATTTGTCTATTCATCTGTTATTTGAGTGAGCTAGTCTCACTTATCATCCATGCCAATCTTGGGTTTTTGAGTCTTAATGTGAATAAACATTTGAGGATAGAACTAGATCTAATTATTTTAATTTAAAGTTTTTTCACTCCAGGAGTTGTAAGATTCGTCCCTTCTCAGAGTACTTCTATTAAAGTTCTGTAATAGTTGATGACCAAAATTGTAATTTAAATATTTGTTTCGTATCCCTTCCATTATTTTTTCATTTATTTTTTTTATTTGAATTTTCTTATGAAGTTAAAGCATTGCTAAATGAATTACTATTCTTTTCTCAGCTCCAAAAATTTCAGGCTTGTTCAGACAGAAAATATTCACCTTCAAGAACTACCATTAATCATTTCACAAACTTTTAAGTAACAACTTTCTATATATTACAGGGTGCAATGGGTGAATTATCATTTTATATTTTTAATTTCATGCATGCATGTTGTTTTTGATTTTGTCAACTGCACGGTATAGTAGGGACAATTGGGCACTGTTTGTGAGAAAAGGCACCTTGACTCAATTCACACCACCAGAAATTTGGAAACTGCTTGGCATTTGTGGTAGAAGTTCCATGCAAACATTTCAGACTGTATCGGTATCAATCTGAGGACAGTGTAGAGGATTTGGAAAGAGTTGGAGGAGTCTAATGGTGATTAATGGTTTGGAGTGGTTGCTAATGATGGTGATGTTATGCCTCCATTCATCTTCCCACAAGGCCTCAGACTCATCATGGAGTCCTACATCAAGTGCCTTGAGGAGTTTAGTGCTGCAAAACACTATATCTAGCAACAAGAATCTGCACCATGCCACACAATCAGGATTAATCATTATAAATGGGCAACACAAGCAATGTATATAAACAGAATTTGTGTTTGTGCTGATTTATTTATTTTTTATTTTTTTTTTGACAGGGTTAAACAAGTTGAACTTTGTAACTACCCATTACCAAGTCCAGAGGATGTTTTTGCAAAACTAAATGGTGGGAAAAATTTTTGAAGCTCAATTTTTCTGAAGCATATTTACAAATACAGGGTGAAGAAGAATATTCAAAGTTAACTATAAATAGTCACAAGGGATTGTATAAGTTCAGCTGACTTCCTTTTGGTATAAAAGTAACTCCAGTTATATTTCGACAAGTTATGGTTACTATGCTTGCAGATTGTGATTTCGCAGTTGCTTATCTGGATGATATATTGGGCATGTAAAAACATACCTGATATGTTTTTGAAAAGTGATTTGTTTTTTACTAAAATTAAGTTCTTAAAACAGATCATTGACAAAAATGGTTGTCAACCAGATCCATCAAAGACAAGTGTAATTAAGAATATGCTTCCCCCAACTAGGTTACAAAACTTCCTGAGACAAGCTAACCACTATCAAATTTATGTACCTAATATGCAGAATTTGAGAACTCCGCTAGACAATCGACTTTGAAAAAAAAAAAAAAAGCATAAAGTGGAACTGAACTGAACTGGACTGATACTTGTCTAAAGATGTTTGAAGAAATAAAAATAAAAAAGTATATACTAACACACTTATCATTAGCATACTACACTCCAAAAGCAAAAATCATAGTGGCTTCAAACGCTAGTGATTTTGGCATAGGAGCAGTAATTTTACACAAATACAATGATTGTAATATGAAAGCCATGGCACTTGCTTCACATTCACTACTCCCAGCTAAAAAAAAATCTACATTCGGATTGAAAAAGAGGCATTAGCAATAATATTTGCCGTGAAAAAATTTAACATTTTAATACACATTAGAAGTTTACAGTTGCAGACCGACCACAGACCTCTATTATCAATTTATAGTTTAAAAAAAAAATACTATACAGTGACTAGATTACAACACTGGGATACCATCTCATTAAATTACAATTTTAGATGGAATACAACCATCTAAAAGATTAGGACGTGCAGATGGTTTATAAAGATTAATACTGAAAAATACTGAACTGTTTAAGGATACTGTGAGCTTTAAAAAGTTAAATTGAAAAATATATTGTAGAATGTGAATTACCAGTTACTCTAGAAGAAATAAAAGAAAAAGCGGAACAAGGCATTTTATTGTTTTTTTTTTTTTTTTTTTTTTTTTTTTTTTTTTTTATCATCTCACCCCAAGCAAGGCATTCCACTGCCACTATTGCGCATGGGGCTACATAGGGGAAGGTAAAGAGAAGGAGTGGATAGACATAGGGAATGTCAGGAGAAAGGTGACAGATGAGTAAGGATAGCAAGGATGAGGGTCGGCCAGATGGGAAGAGTGCTTGATAGAATGGGAGCAGGTTAGTGTGTTAGGAGGTGTGTATTGACCTTACATTTAAACTCCTGGAGATTGTAGCCGTCGGGGAAGCAATCGTTTGGAAGATAATTCCACAGTCGGGAAGTGCGAGGAAAGAAACTGTTGGAGTAGAAGTTGCGGCTGCATTTCATCGGTTTCACTGTAAAAGGGTGGGATCTAGTTGCTAATCTAGTATCTCGTGCAAATTCGTATTTAGGGGGCACCAGTGATCTAAGTTCATTGGAGCAGAAGCCGTGAAAGTATTTATAGAAGAGACACAGGGAAGCCACGTCTCGCCGGTGGGAGAGAGACTGCAGGCGGTCTGCCAAGTCGGTATCTATCACATTACAGACCCTCCTCTGAACCTTATCGAGAAGCCCGAGGAGAACAGCAGGGGCACCCGACCAGATATGGCAGCAGTATTCAATGCACGGGCGGATGGTAGATTTGTAAATGTGCAGGATAGATTTAGACGGAAAAAACTTCCGGGCCCTACACAGAGAACCGACTTTCATAGCAGCGGATTTAGCAATGGATTCGATATAGTCATTCCATTTGAGGTCCGCTGAAAGTGTGAGACCAAGGAGGCGTAGTGTTTTACTCTCTGGGAGGCAAGCCTGGTCCATGCTAATGGGAGGTAGGTGAGATTGTCGATGATGGTTAATTGACAGTAGCTTCGTTTTAGAAGCATTAAAATTTATTCGCCATTTCTTACCCCAGTCCAATATGGATTGGAGGTCTTTCAATCTCGGCTGCGAGTTTAACTTTGACGCCTACACCAGATTTTTGTTGGAGGCGAGAGTAAACTGTGGTGTCATCGGCGTACAAACCTATTTGGGTTCTTATGGAATCAGGGAGATCATTAATATATATCAGGAAGAGTGTAGGACCTAAGATGGAGCCTTGGGGGACACCTGCGTTTGTATGGTAGTTCTGAGAGGCATGTCCGTTTAATACCACTTTCATTGTGCGGTTAGAGAGGAATGACTGGATTAGTTCAAACAAATGTCCAGTTATACCATAGCTCTGCAGTTTACATAGAAGGCCAGCATGCCAAACTCTGTCGAACGCCTTAGATATATCCAATGCAATGGTTCGAGCTTCGCCATTCCTGTCAAGTGCCTGGTATATGTACTCGGTGATGGTCGTTAGCATATCAGCAGTAGACCTGGTGAAGCGGAAACCATATTGCTTGTCCGAGAGGAGCCTGTGTGCTGTGAGATGCTGAACCACCTCGGCGTTGATAATGGCTTTGAACACTTTGCCAAAGATCAGAAGAAGGCTGATAGGGCGGTAATTTGCAGGGTCAGAGGGTTCTCCAGTGTTTTTAAATATAGGAACTATAGAGGAAGATTTCCAATAAGCAGGAAAGCAGGAAGCAGATAGGCAGAGGTTGTAGAGCTTAGAAAGGATAGAGGAGAGTTCAGGGGCACATTTCTTTAAGACTATGGTTGGGATTCCGTCACCACCGCTCGCTTTGTGAGGGTCAAGTTTTAAGATTATCTTAGCGACAAGCGAAGGTGTAATGTGGACATCATTCAGTTGTGCCTCGGTTCTAGGTGAGAAGTCGGGTGTAAAAACTCCAGATGAGTCCAGACTCGAATTGTTCGAGAATCTGCGGGCAAAACATTCAGCCTTATCTGCTGGGGAGGTGAGGACCTCAAATTTGTTGATTAGCGGGGGTATTGTGGACTTGCTCTTGTTAAGTACTCTTTTACAGTCGCCAGTAGTCTTTAGAGCCGAATTTAGAGCATGCTATGCGTTGCTTCATTCTGGCAGCAAACAACATCTTAGCTTTGTTAAGTATCCTTTTACACTTATTACGAGCTGAAGTGAAAAGGCGCCTGTTTTGTTCCGACGCATAGTTACGATAGAGTCGGAAGAAATGATTCCGGTGGGCAATGGCAGCCGAGCAAGCGGGTGAGAACCATGGAGACGAATGAGATTTAAGCTGGAATTTCCTAGCAGGGATGAAGGCATCGATGCCAGCCTTAACCCAGGAGGAGACCTCGGATGCACATTCTTCGATGGGAAGACTAAAGACGTTGTTCCAAGGGATGTCACAGAGGAAATCTCGGAACGAATCCCAGTCTGCTCTTTGATAGCAGTAGGATATTCTACTTGTCTGTGTTTCATGGGTCGGGCGGGAGTGGAGTGAAATATTGACGGACACTACAGTGTGGTCAGAGTTTCCAAGTGGGCAGAGTTGTCTGGTAGTGCAAGAGTCTGGGATGGAAGTGAAGCAGAGGTCTAGAAGTGAGTCCCTTCCGTTAGGGTTGTCGGAGAAACGCGTGGGGAAGTCCACTACTTGTGTAAGGGATTGGGTGATTGAAAAGTTCATGGTGTGGACACCAGCAGCGTCAGTGACAGCGTTCTTCAGCCACTTGGTGTGGTGGGCGTTAAAGTCACCAAACACGAATACATGGGCAGAGGGATGGGTAGAAATGGCTTTGTCAATATTGTCAGAAATGATGTCAAGTAACGAACAGTCAGGGGAGGAAGGAGAGCGGTAGAGAAAGAAGAGATAGCTAATCGAGCTGAGAAGTGAGAGGCGGAAGCACATGAAAGAATGATCTGGGGATTCAAAAGATGACACCCTAGCTAAAGGAAGGTGTTCGCTGACATAGACACCAAGCCCATGCATATGAACATTGGAGTCCTTCCTGAAGAGGTGAAGGTAGCCAAGAACGCAGAACTCGGATGAGGGGATAAAAGGGTTAAGATTAGTTTCACATAGGGCTAATATATCAGGTGAGTTATTATGGAGGAAAGAATCTACGCTGGGGAAGTTGGTGCGGATGCCGCGTATGTTAGTGAAAGAGATGCAGACAGGTTTGGGCGTTTTCAAATGAGCTGGTTTAGTTTTGTTATTATGTTTGCTTTTTTCCATAGTAATTCAGTTAAGGAGTGGTCTTAGAATAGAATCAGTCGGTCAATCATTTGCAACTTGTGAAGGATGGAAACTGGCGCGGCCTACAACATAATGTGGCCTCGGGGTTGCCCACCGAACGTTCATGCAGGGACGCCCGTCCATGCGCGATATGGCACTACAAGAACCCCGGTATTATTCAACTGTTGATCAGAGCAGCCTCTCAAGACGCTGCGCAAGAGTTCGGGCTCCTAACTACCAGTCAGAAGCAGCAACCAGGAAACTGCCAACCCGGTACCCTCAGAATGTAAAGACGTTGCCACCATACTACGTAACTGCAAAGAGCTTCCAGCTGAACTAACACCAAGACCAGAGAAAGGGGATGAACCGGGAACCCCTTCCTAAACAAGAAACAAGGTGATCACCTCTAAACTCATTCAAAAGAAGTGGGTGGAGTGTGAGACCGGGCGATAGTAGAAACTATCTACTCCAATTAAAAAAAAAAGAAAAAAAAAAAAGAAACAAAGAAAAAGTGACTGAGGTTTACAAAGTTTTAACTTAGTAAAAGTCAAAAATACCCTTGAATAGCAAAATTATTTACACAAATTAAGTGACGAAAAAAAAAAATCAAAGACGACCAAAAGACAAAAAAAAAAATAAATAAATAAAATAATTTCCAAGAAATTTCACAAAAACAGACTGAATAATGGACTGAATCCCGGTTGACTTACCACAAGCAGCTAACACTGTAAAGTTGATTTAATTCAATTTCTGAAGACAAAAATAGAAATTAAACCGTTTTTTACAGAATATAGTCGAGTTATGTTGCTTGCGTTCGCTTGCCAAACCGTTAAGAATTCAATCTCTCGAAGACAGAAATTTAAATCTTCTACAAGACAAAACTAATGGAAATAATTGAACCGTGATGCTATTTAACATTAGTCAAAAATACCCTTGAATAGCAAAATTATTTACACAAATTAAGTGACGAAAAAAAAAAATCAAAGACGACCAAAAGACAAAAAAAAAAAAAATTTAAATTAAAAAAAGAAAATCAACTAAAAGAAAGAATGTAATCCAGACTCAAACACTTACTATGTCATAAAGTATTAATGTTCACAAAATAATTGTGGTAATAAGTGAATAGTAAATGAATTCCATAGCGAAATTGATAAGTGTTTGTCATAGTGCATAAAGATGGAAAAGAAATGTGAGAAGATGGTGTAATGTCATGATTTGGAAAGAGGATATTTAAATTTAATTTTTTAAATATAAGATCCTTTGAAAATTTTATTGTTTCATGCATTTGGTGTACCATGTTAACAAATATTTGTTAACTATTAACATCATTTGTTGCATATTTTCATATTTTATCTTAATATTCATGACACTTTTTTAAATATTTTCATTTTGTCACTTTTTCATATAAAAATTTATTTGTATAATAAAAATGTAAACAAAACTAAAAATAAGGTTGTTCATTTTCCAATTGGTCAACATTTAACCACAAAAACACAAATTCTGTTGATTTTATGATCATAGTTCTCATGTGAATATTCAGCATTCAAAGAGCTTTCTAAAGATATACAACTTGACCATATTTGGGAGATAAGAAAATGTTAGCATATATAAGGCAAATACCGAAATCTGCCGTTTTGAATTTGACCCAACTTTGTAAAACTCTTGTAACTCAAGCCACAATCAAAAGTCCACCGCAGTATTTTGTATATATCTTGAAATAAGACAAATTTGTTGTCAGATTTTTTAAGATCAAAAATACACTTTTTGAGAAATTAAGTGTCATGGTCCAATTCTTATTTGAACATTTAGACAAAATAAAATCATCTTTTAGATTTATCCAAATCCACTTTAAAATGGTATATAATTTAGTTTTGTCAGTGAAAACAACCGAAATGTTGATATTTAAACCTTGTGACTATTTTCAAAAGTTCACCTTTTTGGCAAATGTCGAAGAGTCATGTCTTGGGGAAACCTTTAACTTAAGACCTAAAATACATACCATTCAATTTCTATAAGTACTAAATTTGAAGAAAAATCTGTTGGTGATGGTCAGTTCCTTGTTGATTTGACATGGAATGACTTGTATAATAACAGTCAACATACCCACAATCGAATGAAAATTGCATATGTAATAGGAAAAGTTCAACTGTATATCCCTAACCCTTTAAGATCTTTCAAATATCAAAAGTATGAGTTTCATCAAGATAGATAAAATGTGGTGATAAGGAACCAGACCATCCAGAGTATCAATGTAGGAATAGAATTAAATATGCAAATTGTGATGGAAATCATGCAGTTTATTCACAAATGTGAGTCATGGAGAGGTGGGGGGAGAAAAAAAAGAAATATTAAAAATAAAGTACAGCCAAAACTTTAGATTCCGTAAAGCAAGAAAAATAGAAACATTAAGGAGCAGAATTACATAACTAAATGTTATAGAAAGTAAAGCAGATACATCCTTTACAAGAAAAAAAAGTAAAATATAAATCCCTGGTAGAAAGGCTCCAACAACTAAATTCAGATGACTGGGTAAAGTTTATGAAAGAATTCAGAACTAATCTTAAGGAGCAAAAACCAAACAAGATCCAAAGGAATAGATGCATACACACTATAAATACTATAATATACCAAACTCCGAAATACCATTTTAAAAAGTGCCTGCTTCTCCCTTTGCTAAGCTTTTTGAGAGAAATAGGTTTTCTTAAACTCTTGAAGGTACACACGCACACACAAAAAAAAAACTACACAAAATATTTGTTTACCAATACAAAATATTCATATCCCAAAACATGTCTAGAAAGCAGTCACATGAGATAAAAAGGATTGAAAATTACTTGATGTGAAAACTACCTAATTCAGCATTAAATGACCCATAAGGTTGATGTGTTGGTAAACAGTGCCTTATCTTACCAGCAAGTAACTCTCGTTTCTGGAGACAATCTTGTAATTTCGTTGCCAAAGCGTATATACCCTTGTTGGCTTGAAGTCATATCCGTGCTGCCAACAGATTAAATCAATTCTGAGGTACTTAAATGAGGACTATACTCAAGAACGCTTAAGCTGTCATCATATTTATGCATAGTATAGTTATTGATATTTGTTAATTTTAGATAAAGATTGTAACATGATTGTAAGAAAGATCTAAACTTAATAAAATATTGCATTGTATTGAGTTGTGACACTATCTCCTGCGGGGATACTTTCCCTTGTTTGGTTTAAAACAGTGGAGAGAGAAATTGATATTAGCAATATTATTATTAATGCTTTATTGCAATATGCGATGTGAGCTGAAAAAAAAAAAATAGTTTTAATACTATCAAGTGCTTTTAAAATATGGGGAATAGAAAAACCAACTATTTTTTACTGTCATGTACTTCTAAAATCCAGGGAGTATAAAATTTAACTGATTCTGGGAAAGAAAAAGAAAAGGGAAATATTTTTTCTTTCTTTCGGTGGGGGGGGGGGTGAAATGGACATTTTGATAAGCTGAAAACATTTAGACAAAACAAGTGTCAGAATTATTTGATAAGGTTACACAAGGCCAAGGTCCCTTGACAGACCTTCTGGTAAACAAGAGTCTGTGGGAACTCTGAAGAAATTGAAATCCAACATGAGCTAGCGAGATCTCATTGTTGAGCTAAAGCCTTCTGCAAATCAAGTGGGCGGAAAACGATTTTGAGCTGGCTGGATCCCCAGAGATGATCGAAACTGGTTATAAAAATCCGGACTTGGTGAGAAAAATCAGTTGTTGAGAGTTTTTACTCAATATTCAGCTTGCTTTTGGAGTTGCTATCAGTCGAAATGTAACGACTGGGGAAAAGGTTCCCAACCGGGGAGCCATGACCCACAGCTCATCGCCCACCATAGAACTTATGGCTAAAGAGTTAATTTCGAATGAAGCCTGCTGCAAGTTGAAAAGTTCATTTGGAATAATGCGCCATCGACATGAATTCCGAAAGAACGTTATTGCTAATTTTTTTAATTGCGGGAAAATCGAAAATTCTGATTCTTCGTTCGCTCTACTTCAGTAAACTCCATTAAATTCCAATAAGGACCCGAAAGAACTTTGCTATTTTAGAAGTTACATAGAAAATTGACCACCCTGATTATAGAGAATAGGTGAAAAGATTTTAATGAAATACGTGAAAAGACTTTGGTGAAAGTTTGAAGAGATCTGTTTACTTTAATGCTAACGAAACTTAGACAAGACATTTTATTTAAGGATTGGAAGCTATGATGCTTTTAGCGAACTTTCTCTCTCTATTGTAAATATCATTTTTGACAACTGTATATCATTTTCAACAGCTGTATTCCTAGGAAAAGACATTGTTTTTTTTTGTTTTTTTTTTTAATATAGACGTTCTTCGTAACTCTCCAGGCGTGTTCAACCTTGTTCATTTATTTTATTAATTTTGTTTTTGGTGTCATATTTATTTTTTTTAAACCACAAGTGTACACCATTGTCTGGACTAGCTCAAAAAGGCGACTACTAAAATTGCACAACGTGACCTCTGGGATCTAATCACAACGTGGGACAGTGGCCCGTTGTTGCAAAAAACGTCTTGTAAACCAGCTTCTGTGGTGACATCATCGAATGAGATTGTCATGACCAGCAACCAAACCAACTGGGCGGCAGTGTCACAACTGGGATCGTCATGACTGTCGGCGATAACGAGCGTCACATTAAACAGACGGCCAGCCTGGCCTGTGGTGTCACATCTGGTGCCGTTTCGACCAGGATCTGACCTGAGGATAGCCAGTCAGGTGGTGAGGTGTTACATTCCTGGGAATGCAACATTGGAAATTATAAAATTGAGCAGTCATGAAAGAAATTGAAAATATTAGCAAGATGAGAACAAGAAAAAATTGACTTTAAGAATGTTACGAGATGAGAAAAGCTAAGAATAATAAGCAAGAAAAGTAAATTGACTAGCAAGTAATTATTTGAAGAAGTTGGTGCTGCTACTTTTTAGCCAAATTAGCAGGTTTTAGTAAACGTCAGAAAGAAAACTTTCTCAACCGTAATTTTTACTGAGGACTATAGAACAAGATTGGGTGTCTCTGTTGACTGGGCTGAAAACTTGTTCTTTCATAAAAATAGTCAATCAGTATTTTCCTTCTAATTCCTGTTTTTATTTAATTTAAGCATGTAATTTTAGTTTAATTTCTTTTGAAACAACACCTTACTGATTGTTCTGTAAAACTTCTGACAATACATTGATATTAACTTAATAATGTTGTGTTGAAGCATTATATGTGTATTGATTCCATTTATTCTCTTGAGTATTGCTCTATCAAAAATAACTCCTGTGTGGTTCCTTATCTTTTATTTTTCTGACAGAATTGTGAATAAAGCAGCAATGGTTTTTGTTTATTATTTCTCACCTTTTTGTCTCTTTCTTCATGACTCAGACTGTGTTCTGCCATTCATTCATGCAACTTATAGAAAAGAAAAATACATTTCTCTCTCTCTCTCTCTCCCCTTCCTCCTCCTCTTCCACTCTATGGAATTGGTTTTATAGTAGTGACTAGCCATAATGTAGGATTATGAAAAGTATATGTCCACTCTACTTGGTTATGAGGGACCTACACAAACTCTAAGCTATCTAGTTCATTTTATTATTATTAAACCAATAACTAGTACCATGAGGGGATATTTATAATTTCTCCTACTAGATTTTAAAAGCATAGAAATAACTTAGCATGAGATAAATTGTGAAAATTGTTTTAAACCAATGATTTAATGAGTTAAATATTTCAAAACTGAAATTATCTTTAGTTTAGCAGAGGATAATTAAATATATTGCAATACATATCCAAGCCCTATTGATATTAAATTTGTTTGTGGCTATGTTAGTTTGATACTGTAGCTCTGTGTGAGACTAATCTCAACTCCTCAATACCCTCTTCTGACTTCTCTATCCCTGGCTACCTTCCCCTCTTCAGAAAGGACTCCAATGTCCACATGCATGGGCTTGGTGTTTACGTCAGTGAACGACTTCCTCTAGCCAGGATGATTCCTCTTGAATCCCCACATTGCTCTTATATGTGTTTCCGTCTCTCTCTCTTCTAAGATTAGTTAGCTAACTCTTCTTTCTCTACCGCTCCCCATCTTCACCTGACTGCTCCGTTCTTGACAGCATCTCCAACAATATCAACAAGGCCATTTCCTCCCACCCATTTGCCCATATATTTGTGTTTGGCGACTTTAACGCCCATCATGCTGACTGGCTGCATAACTCCATCACAGATCTTGCTGGTGTACACACCATGAATTTTTCTATCACTCAGTCCCTTATGCAGGTGGTGGAGTTCCCCACGTATTTCTGTAATAACTCTAATGGACACGATTCACTATTCAATCTGTGCTTTACCTCCACCCCTGACTCTTGCAATGTTCTGAACAACAGTATGCCCTCAATCCTCCCTTTAATCAACGAATTTGAGGTCCCCACCTCTTCAACAGACAAGGCTGAGTGCTTCGCTTGCAGATTCTCCACTAACTCGACACTGGACTCGTCTGGAGTATCTGTACCCAACTTCCTTCTCCGAACTCAGGCCCAACTGACTGATATACTAATTACTCCCTCAGTGGTCTCCAAAGTAATTTCTAAACTTGACTCCCATAAGGTGAGTGGTGGCGACGAAATACCCATCATTGTCCTAAAGAAATGTGTTCCTGAACTCTCCTCTGTTCTCTCTAAACTCTATAACTTCTACTTTTTTGCTTTCCTGCCTGCTGAAAATCCTCCTCCGTGGTTCCTATATATAAAAATATTGGAGAACCCTCTGGCAAACAGTATGGCTTCCACTTCACCAGGTCTACTGCTGATATGCTCACGATTATTACTGGGTATATACACCAGGCCCTTTTCCTTATCTATATTAACAATCTCCCTGATGTAATAAGATCCCAACTGGGCATATATGCTGACGACACTACGGTTTACTTTCATCTCGATCAAAAATCTACTGAGGCTGAAAAAGCAAACCTCACTGCCAAGCTTGAAAAGGACCTCCAATCTGTGGTGAACTGGGGCAAGGAATGGCTCATAAATTTTAATGCTTCTAAAATGAAGCTGCTATCTAATAACCACCACAGACAATCGTTCCTCCCACCCATTAACATGGATCAGGCTTCTCTCCCTGAAAGCGAAACACTGCGCCTCCTCAGGTTAACTCTCACACCAGACCTCAAGTGGAATAACTATATGGAATCCATAGCTAAATCCACTGCTAAGAAAGTTGGTTCTCTGTGTAGGGCCAGGAACTTTTTCCCATCCCAAACAATCCTGCACATATACAAGTCTACCATCCACCCGTGCATTGAGTATTGCTGCCATATCTGGTCTGGTGCTCCTGCTATCAACTTAGGTGTCCTCGACCGAATCCAATGGAGAATCTGTAATGTGATCAATCCCAACTTTGCAGCTAGGATACAATGGCTTTCTCACTGACGCATGTAAAATGTAAAGTCAATAGTCATCTCCTGTCTCACTAACTTACATCTTCTCTCTCATGCTTTTCTACATCCACCCCACTCTCATCAGTACTCTTTTTCCCTCTCCTACTCTTTCTGACACCCCCTACAACCTCTCACCCTTCAACATTCCTCCTATGTAACCCCCTGCACAACAGTGGCAGTAAAATGCCTTGCTTAGGGCGACACGATTATATATATATATATAAAAAAAATAAAAATCATCAAAAATAGCACATCATAATGAGATTTTTGTTAGAGCAATAATGTCAAGTGTTTTTGACTGAAGCAATTTGTAACTTATTGAATGTGAGGTCTGCATTTGTGCTTACCTGATAAAGATCTATTATACAACTTTTTGTTTTTACTGTTTCTTACTAAAACTGAAAAAAAAAAAGAAAAAATATTTTTATTCACATTCAAAGAGGTTAAAAAAGTGAAGAGATTAGAGATTACTGCATAAAATAAAGATAGCAGTAAATAATACCTTTATTTTATAAAATATATAGGCTTTATTGATCAATGTAAATATTTTAGTATTTGTGCTTTATAACAGTATTTGTTTGGTACCGTTATATAAAAATTAATCTTTTCTTTTCCTTTTTCTATGCCTTTTACATCAGGAACATTTTGGCATGATTATAGAAATCTATTTTTCTAAATTGTAAACATTTTAGATTTAATAAAAATTATAGATTCTTGTAGATTAGAGGTTTATAGTTGTATAACTCCTTACTCAACTTTAAATTTTAAATGTGATTGAAATTTGACTAATTGCAATATAGCTGTCCTGTATTTGCAAATATAAAACTAATAAATAGAAAGTAACGTTGGTGAATATAAGAAACAATTGGAGTTGTTTTGAATAGTTAAAAAAAAATTGCTTGGCCTATTGAACTTTTCTTTATACACGTGTACACACACACACACACACACTTCAATTAATCCATTCCTTCAGGTATACAATCCATGGAGGAAGAAAAGTGAATTTTTCTATAAAATGGTGGCAAAAAATTTAGCTTAACTCAATGTCACCAATCTATTTTTTTTTTTCTAAAAAATGCTCTCAGATTATTTTCTGCTAAACAAAGCAATTCATGCAATGATGAAAACACTAACTTATACATTTCATGAGTACTACTACTCTAATTTTCTCACCTTCCCTAGAAATGTTGGTGGACCTCATCCCAAAAAAGGATCTATATACGATTTATTATACTGAACTATTCTCCTTCAATATTTGAATTTAGCTTAGGATCCCAGAGTTTTTGAGACACCTAGTTTTTCTCTTTATGTACTTTCTGAATTAACATAGGATGTTACAAATGCAAATTTTTGTCATCCACTTGTGAAGGACTAATTCTAGTAAGGCAACTTTAATTCTTAAAGAATGGGCTGTCATATTAAAAAAACAAAAAATGAAAAAAAAAAAAACGATTGATATAGTCTGAACACCTCTTGGTATAAGATGTCATCTATATTAAAGAAAATACTTTCCTTCAAATTTTCTTGCAGGAAATTCTGTCTATATTGATCACAAATTCACTTTAAATTATAAGCTTTACTAAATAAAAATGATTTAGTTACTTATTGCTATGAAGCTAAAATCTTTAATTTCATTTTGAAAATTATAAATTCATTTATATATTCAGGAATGTTGTTGAAGATAAACATTTTTCAGATTTAATTACTTTAATGTATGGCAATAAACCTTGTAGATTTTAATTTGATTTTTGAGCAATTGATTTTTATAATATTGCCCTATCTTGTTTATACTTACTTATGACTTCTTTACCCTATTTTCCAATTACACAATCCACAACAGGCAGTATATTAAAATAATCTTTTTTTTGCTTTCCAACAACTGAAGATGAAAATTATAATTGAATCTTGTTTATTTTTTTATTTTTTTATTTTTTTTTCAGAATGATGACTCTGTTAGAGAAGTTAATATTACAAATGTACAAAAAGAAGGGGAAAAAGTTGACCAATCATATTTTGACTTATTAAAAGTTTTAGGACAAGGATCATTTGGAAAGGTAAGTTCACTATTTTTTTTTTTTTAATCATATCACCCCAAGCAAGGCGATAATGCCACTGATGCGCAGGGGGCTACATAAGGGTAAAAAGAATGGAAAAGAGAAAGCTAGAAACCACATCCTAAACAGGAAACAAGGGATGAGCCTCTTCACCTGTTCAATAGATGTGGGTGGAGTGTGAACCGGGCGATAGTTTAGCATTTTCTGTTTTAAATGTTGTTTCTACTCCCCAGTTCTGTGATACTACTGTTTACAAGTTATCACAATCATAAAATAGGCCAATTTTACCTGTTTATGTAATTTTTTTTTTTTTGCTAAGAACTTAATATGATGGCTTAGTTATTTTATAATTTTAGTGTACCATTTAAATTACAATTATTGCCATGTGATGCAAGCAATAGTCAGTGCATTATCTAAACAAATTAGGTGTAAATAATCAAGTTCCTTTTTATAGCCATCTGTCACATGTTATTACCAACTAGAAATATTTTTTACATTTATATAAGTAGTCAAATAATTGTAAGTAATATGGTTAATCAAAATAATTGTCATAATTTTTTTTGTTTATAAGATTCAATGCAACAAGGTTTAAACTTCTACCAGCTTTAATTCTTATTTCTCTTTTTTTCTAATATACTGAAGAGTTGTATTAAAGAAATATTTTGCTTGCTGACACATACCTTTTCTCTTTTAATATATAAAGTTTCTGCTGGTTTCACTTGAGATTTCCACCCTTGTAAAATAGTATATACTAATTCATATTCATGGCAGTCTTAAGCTGTACCATATATATATATATATATATATATATATATATATATATATAATCTCAAAGATTTGATCAAAATAGAAATGATCATTGCTCTAAAGTGTTGTCTTATAAAACTTTTTGTAGTACTAATAGATGTTTTATTTTATTGGTTGGGGTTGCATTCTTTTTCTCTTTCTTTCTTTTTCTTTTTTTTTTCTTTTTCTTTTTTTTTCTTTTTTTTTTCTTTTTCTTTCTCTTTTTTTTTCTTTCTCTTTTTTTCAGTAGATAAAGCTGTTTTTAATTTATTACTCATATTGACAAGTGTACAACAAAGTATGTGAAAGAATAATTTTATGATGGTAAATTCACTATATATTATTTAATATTCATAAAACTTTGCTTGCTGGAACACCAATTCAATATTTTCACTTTGTTAGACCAACTGGAAATAGTCGGAATACTTGATCGTAAGTAAAATATTTACTAATTTAAAAAAAAAGATTTTTGTCTATGACTGAGCAAAATATAAACGTGTCTTTTATACTGAATATTTTTGAACTCGAATCTGATGCTTGAAGTGCTCACGGGTAATATCCCAAGTGATTACAGAATTGTGGAGACAAAACTAAATAATCAAGGCTATGGCTGAAAGGTGACATATTTTACTACTTGAGGTAGTATTTTGATACAATGTGCCAACTAGATTAGGACCTGCATAGAACTCTGTTTGTCAAAAAGTAGTATTTAATTAGATACCTCCATTACATCACAAACCGCATAGCATGAATTAAAAAGGTCAAAAACTTAATAAAACAAACATTTTCCATCAAAATGTTTCAAATATTATTAAAAGGAAAGATCAAAGTAATTTTTATTTATTTTATAAAATTTTTTAATCCCTTTCAACATGTTTGAAATTTTGGCTGAAAGTTTTGATTTGAGTTAGCATTGCAGAAAATCTTACAACTGTTTACAATCGATCACGTAATTTTTTACATAACTCACTTTTTCGGTGACAAACACATTAATTTGGAAATTCTCGCAAAAAACAATTGTCAGATTTTAATGAAACTTTCAGTACTCATTTACAAATGAATGAAATTATTTTTTTTAAAATATTGATGAAAAAAAACTTTAACTGTTACCCCCCCTCCACGTAAAAATTCATGAAATTTTAATAAATTTTAATTTTCTGCAATTTACTTATTTATTAGTTAAATGCAGAACTCATCGGGGAATATAAATCATCTATTTTTGTCTATTTAAAATTATTCGGCACTACCCAAAAATCTGCACCGAAGAGTAAAGTAAAAATGCAATAAAACTCTGATATAATTTAATTTGATAAGCAGCTTTTAATTGCTGGAATAAATAATAAGAACATTATAGTCTGAAGAAAAAAAATTTTTTGATTACTAATAAAATTTTAAAATAATTGTTTTCATTTTTTTTTATTATTATCATTAATAATAAAGTTTTAAAAAGATTTTTTAAATCTTTTAAAGAACTGTTGTCCTTTTTTTTTTTTTTTTAAATTAAGAATTGATGATTATAGCCTATAAACAAATTAATAAAAATTTTTACCCCTTATATTTTTAAATTAATTAAAAAAAATTTTTTTGTGTAAATATGTTCATTTAAGTACGATGTTCCATAGGGGTTGTATTTATTTTAGAAGTTAACAAGTGTTTTGGATTAATCCCCTTACATGGAAAACGACAGAAACCACACTGATTCTGATTCGAGTCTCTTCAAGACATTTATAAAATTCAACAGCCTGTTTTGCAAGTCATTCCTTAAACATTTAAAGCAACTTTTACATTTTAATTCCTAATTTTCTAATTTTGTTAAAAAAAAAAGAAAAATATAATAATTGTGAAATTCACAATTTGTGGAGGTACCTAAAATTTGAAAAATAGATATTAAAAATAAAAATTAATAAATGCCATAACATTTCATAAATTATTGAGTTACCTCTGCCGTTATTTTCATTGTTATTAAATTGTACTTTTTTTTTTTTTTTTTTTTCATAAAAAAGCTTCAAACGTAAGCCTACTAAACTAACTAAAATCCCATCAAATATTGGATAATTGCTGAAAACTGTGTTAAATTTTTAATTTTAACATAGTTAAAAAAAAAAATAAAGATTTGTATGAACAAGTTTTCATACTTTTGGCCAGATACTGCAAATCATCAGGTGTTGACAGCTGTGCGTAATTAAGAAATGCTTTTTGAAACATTTTTCAAGTAGAAAGCAAGTAATTCTTGTTTGAAGTCAACTTAAAATAAGTTTATTCAATAATTTGAAGAAAATAATGTCAGCAAGGTGTATATTATTTTTGTAAGATTTTTTAAAACCAAGAATTGGTTTCTGTTTGCAATCGAAAAATGGCGGAAAATTTGAAATTTAAAAAAAAATTCAAAAATTTAGAAAATTTTTGATTCGGTTTAAAATACACCAGGGTATTTTGGAAGTAACTATATTTAATTATGCATTAAAATATACAATAATAGTCATTGGGTAAGGAGAAAGACCTGCATCTGTCTGATTAGGGATGAGGTACAGGAAAATCCTGCAAAAGTATGATACATTTCAATGGAATAATGGAAGGATGACACACATACATTCCCAGAATGGTGGTGTGGCACGTAATTTTGCAGATATTTGTAGGATACTCAGCTAATGGAGAGGTTAGTGATGATATCCTAAAATATTGCTGCTAAAAATAATTCAAATTTTATTTTTAGCTGCACTATTTTAAGTTAGAAATTTCTTATTTTTTTACTTCACTAAAATATCTTGTCCTGTTCTTTTCCAGGTTTAATATAAACTTAAGAATATTTCCGTATGCACATTTTTCCAGGTATTGCTATTAATTTAATATAAATTTAATGCTGAAAACTGCATTCAAAAATATTTAAAAAAAAAAAAATTATATGCAATTGGTTAAAAAAAAGAAAACTATAAAATATTGATTTATAATTAATTCTGATAAAATAAGTGATAAGCAAAGTTTGATTGACAAAAATAAGATATCGTCAGTTTAAATGTTAAGAACTGAATTAGAGGTGAAGCTTGAAATCTGTGTAGATTCACTCAATGTTGGACTTAAGAATATATTTAACCACTGCCCTGGTTGAATAAGTGGTGGCTTTTATATGTACTTGCTAAATGAATCCCACTCTGTTTTTTTTTTTTTTTTTTTTTTTTTTAAAAAAAATGATTATAAGTAAGATTTGATTTCTTAACATCTTACGAATGATCAACACTTTGGCTTCTGAGAATCTTTATAAATATCACTGTTATCAATACAGCATATCTAAATTATGTAAGAGAATTATGGTCTTAGAAGTGTTTCATAGTTTTCTTTTCTTCATTTCTATTTTACAAGCTGGTAAAAATTTATAATTTCATTAACCAGGGATTTTAATCTTTGATATGACTCTCAGAAGTGCAAAGCATTAGTGTATAATGAGATAATGATTATTTAAAATTGACTTAAAACAGCATAGTAGGTGTGTGTGTGTCCTGCCTCAGATGATACCTTTCATTGCATGAAGAAAATCAGTAAAATTACTGATTTCTGTTTGTCTATGGTTAATGCTGGATCTTTTAATCTCTTTCTTTCTTTAACAGTTGTTTGCCAAATTCTAAAAGTCATCAAATATTTTTCAAGAATAATTCAATCTTCTAAACAAAATATAAGAGGTCTGGAAGCAAAAGTATGCAAGAATGAGTACAGTTGTTGTAAATAAGAACCATATTTTCAAATATAAGCTTGTAATAGATATCAGGTAAAGAAAATTTGCCTACTTTCTCAATGTCTAATTTTAATCTTGATATTGAGCCAACTAGTGAAAAGAAAATATGCACCATTCCTCTTACAATGACTGTATGTGTTGTACTGAAAAGTTGTTACTTTTTATTTTACTGGCATATTGTTGGGTACAGCAAATGCTGCACGTGAATGTTTGCTTTTTACTTGGAACCCTAAATTCTAACTAAAGATAAATTGTACCTAGTCTACACTGATATTATTGAGGATGGTTTAGCAGATTTTATAAATAACCAAACTTGCCTAACCTTTTTATAAACGAATATTTATAGTCAGGTTAAATATCATCTCTCAAGCACTGCTTCTCAACCCATGAGTTGAGAAAAATTTGGAAGTTAAAATAAATTTGTCAAATATTTGTTTATGTTGAGTGAGGAGAAGCAAAAAAATAAAAATAAGAAAATAAGTGTTTCTGACTGCCCACCTGCTGATTTTAAAAATAAAAAAGGCAGTGGCCTAGTTATAGGCAGTGAAGAGGTTGAATATTTCCGCTTTATCTTTCTATAGCTTTACTTTTTTTCCACTTCATCCCTAACCTTTACTGTACCAGAAATATTTGAAGATGGCACTTGGAAAAATTTATTTTAAAAGTTGGAGTCTGATCAAATTTCTGCTTTTCTTCACATCCTCATAACTTTGTCTGGATTCTTTATTATTATTTATTCAAAAACAAAAAAAATAAATCTCCTATATTTTTCTATAGAACCAAGCATTGTAAACAATGTCAAATTTTAGATTTTTACTGAAAAAAGTTTGGTCTCTGTGAATATAAGAGAAGATTGACAATAGTAAAAGGTTGAGAAATGCTGATCTTGAGGTTCACAGAAATATAAAGTAATATTAAAAATTATTAAGAAATAGTTAAGTTGGTAAAAGCTGATCTTCAATCTCTGCAATTGTTGATATTTATAAAATTGTAACTCAAGGCCAAAGAAATGCCATAAGGTCATTTCATCTCAAATCAACCACATGCCACATGCTTTCATTCATTTCTAGTAAATAAATGCTCACTTGAAAATTCACTTGCCTCAGCTTTAATTGCAAAAAAAGTATCCCAATACTTATCAACTGCAAATTTTGTCATTAAATACCACAATAAGTTCAAAACAAGCAACACTATTAGATTTTATGGAAAAATTTACACCAACTACTTAGAAAAAAAGTTGTGTGCCCTGCTCTACCTTATCTTATCACCAGTCCTTTTGAAAATCAAATGGGTAGGACAAAGGCTGAGAGAAAAAAATGGTCTGAAGAACAGGTAATGGGTGAACTTGAATTCATGACTGACAATTAAAAGAAATCAGATATTATAGAGTTGGTCTTAAGAACCTGTGATATACATTTGACAATTGTTAGTTTTCATTATGATGAAGCTATTAGGAAGATTCTAACTCTTGACACATAGATTTCTTTAGGCAACAGACAAACTTCGCTTTTTTATATATACAGATAAATACAGGCAATTTATCTGGTTTCCTGTGTATCTATAGTAAGTTTTGGTGACAGCTCAAGCTAAATCTTTCAGTATGCTATCATGCAAAATGCTCTGTCAATGAAAGAATTTGTTGGGTCAAGTGCTCTATGCCTTTGACCTTGCCTAACCTACTTGTGACAGCAACAAACAAAGTGATGTTAGAAAAGATAGCTGTTTTTTTTTTTTGGTTGGGTGTGGGGTGTTTTGTTTTGTATTTTTTAAGTTTTTGTTCTTAACAATTAAGTCATCATTTGCTGAGATATCTTTATGAATTTGGATTTTCTCAATTTCTAACTTACACATGCACTCTTGAAATGGAAGACAAGCGAATATCCACTCTTTGCATACTCTACACACTTATTTCTATCACTGACTAGCAGTATAGCCCGGCATTGCTCAAGTATAATGAAAGCTTTAAAACTAATCCATGGTCCAGACTCTTTGGATGTTGGCACGAAAGACTAAAAAGCAATAGTTGTTTCCAGTTAAAGCGAAACCGTAGATTGAAAGAAAAATGAATGGATGTAAGTCAAATTTTGATTTCCTGGTATCGATATCAAATAAGTTTTTTTCTTCATAAACTGAATTTTGAAGGCTAAATAAGTCCTCTTAGTAAATGGTATTATGGCTGAAACTAAGAACTACAATTATACCTACTTAGAGCCAAACCTGAAGCAAAAACTAAAATAAAAGGGCTGAAAAAAATACAGACATACAGGCAGATAAACAGAAACACACACACAAACATCTTGCCTTTTATATATATTATATATATATATATATATATAATTAATTTTCTGTACGAAACTGCAACCTTGAAACTTCTGAATATCGTTTCTTATGTCTACGAGTGAATCAAATTTGGTTAAAATCGGACCACTCCGTCTATAACCCGATTTTTTCAATTATCAATTTTAGATATTTATTGGGGGTACCTCGACACAAAACCTAGCTAAGAACACTCGCAGACGCTTATAATACAACTGTAAATTTTCAAGAAAATTGGTTCAGCTGTTTTGGAGTCTATAGGTAACAGACACACACACACACACAAAGTTCCATTTATAAATAAGTTAAGATATGGGACTTTGAAAAGGATTTCTTCCCATTCCTAGTGTTGCTAACTTGAAATTAGTTCAACTAGTCAGGTTGAAACCAATGAATAGCATTTTCAGTATGACTGAGATAGTGGTATGGTTGATGTGAAAATTGTTTTTCTATAGACTTAGTGAATTCATTAATATTTTCCCAAAACTGAATTTTTATACATGAACAGTTATCAAATTTATTCTGATAAACACAAAAAATAACTAATTTGAAAAACCACTTACAGGCTACACTGAGTAGTTCTGTGGGCCATATTTTGTGCAAGCCTGATGTAAAGCATTGGAAGTTAACATAAAACTGCTTTCTCAGCAGTATGTTAGTGGCATTATTACTTTGCTAAGATGTAATAATTAAAAAGAAAAAAGAAATCTGACAGTAAATCTCTGGTAAAATGGAATAAACATGGATTTTAAGTAGAACACATCTACTCCACATAAGTTTTTTTTTTTTTTTTTTTTTTTTTTTTTTTTTTTTTTTTTTGTTGTTCCTGTTGTTCTTTGCAGTGACCTTTTTGTTCATTTCTTTCCTTTATAAAATTTGACAACCAGAGAAAAGAAGGAAGGAATATATCTGCTTACAAAATGATCTACCTTTCAAGTGGACAGTTCTTTTTACCAATATTATCAAAAGGTAAATTTACTATGAAAGGTTGAATTACCAGTTGAATCCATTGCATTCACTTACGCACAAATACCCTTGGGAAAGGTATTAATCCATCTCTTCCCTCCAGTTATGGGTTAAATAGCAGGACAGATTGGGTTCTATAGCCTTGGTCGGCTACCAGTCTACTGCAGAAAGCAATGGCAACCTACTGCGGGATAATCTTCTGCCCAGTCAGTCATGTCTCGAAAAAGACATGATTGCCCAAGCGTGTTTCACGTATGGCACTTAACTGACTGACTATGAAAGGATATTTAAGAAAATTTCTTTATGCAATGCACAATTTGAATATGTCCTTTACAATGTAGGTTTTTTTTTAATCTATTAAGATATGCCATTTTAATGACAACTTTTCTTGCTGGTGTCCTGTTTAAATTTTGACTTTGTCAATGCATTTGTCTTACTTATTTTTCTCCTGTTTAATTCACAGGTATTTTTAGTTAGAAAAATTAGTGGAGCTGATGAAGGAACATTATATGCTATGAAAGTATTAAAGAAAGCTACATTAAAAGGTAATTATTAACTTTAAAATATCTGAATTAAAGACTTATGTTATTAGATATGTAAATCTTTTCTGTGAAGGAAAGTAATTTATAAAACCTTTTCTTTTAGAATGTTAATATCTCAGTAAGCTCTTGGCTATAAGTTTGATTTTACTTCATTGAACAGATCAAGTAATGACAAACTTCTATTTTAATAATTTTGATAATTTTCTTTGCAGAAAAAGTTATGAAAATCAAAAATATAATTGTGCATTGATAAATTTAAAAAGCAGCTTACTACCAATAAGCATTTATGAAATGAGAATATTAAGAAAATCTGTAATTTTTATCTAGATTTCTGGGATAAGGAGTAACATTTACATTTTAACCAATATCCTTATTTTTATTACAAAATTTTGGCTATTGTGCACTTCAGCCTTTTAACAGATACTTATCACTTCAGGTAACATTCAGCAAATTTCAAACTGAGCCCTTAATTTAATCTACAGGCATAAATTTTCCCATTTTGATGTATAATTCTTATTTAGTACTGTATGGTTATTGCTTGTCCAGTTTCCATTCAGTCAACACTGTTCGTCCCAGGAACTTTAAACATACAATAGCTGTCATGGATTAACCTAATGAATTAAAGCATTTGTTTGTAAATTTGGTGACAGTAATTTTGAGTTAATTTCTTAGGCTGGACATTTTGTGTAAATCAATTTTTAAAATGCTGTCTCATTTGTGTTTTATTTTCTGATCATCTTGCTTTTTTTTCTTTGGTACTTCATAAACACATCAAACACATTGCTATATAACGTAGTGAAGCTTATAAGTTCAACAAGTCAGTTGCATCAAGATTTGAATTATTCCACTGAAAAGGAGTAAAGCAGTTTAGAAATTGTTGTTAGTAATAGAAGGAAAATTCTTTTTTTTAATTACCTTTATTTTTTTTTCAAAAACACCCAATAGAATCTGGAACAGGCTCTAGAAAACTTTTGAAAAGATTTCATGCTAAATTTAAAGCTTGTCCTATATTCCACAAAATATAGTAAATTTAACTTTTTTAAAGATTACATGCAAACACTTGTCATTTTCATGTTTGTGTTGTCTAAAAACTTCCTGTTGCATTTATTTTCAGTCCGTGATAGGCAAAGGACAAAAATGGAAAGAGATATCCTTGCTGATGTAAACCATCCTTTTATTGTCAAACTGCATTATGGTAAAACCTCATTTTTACTTGTATACTACATGTACTTAAACATACTGTAACTTCATTTTTGTCTGTATATTTCTTTTTTTTTACATTTGTCATTAATGAAAGTTTTCAATCTTGATTGATGCAGTTATGTTTTATGAATACATCTCTCTTGATATTTATGGTTATTTATATATCAGTTAAAATTACTGTCCTGAAAAATAGCTAAAAAGTTAAGTCAACAAATTGGTTATAAAATAAATTTAGAAATTTTTTATAGTTAAAATCTTTTAAGATTTCTACTTTAGATATTTCTGCTGTTGTGCATTGAATTATCTTTTGTATATAACAAATTATAATTTTGTAATTATTGTGCGAATTTAATAGATTAAGAATAAGTATATTTTGCTTGAATAAAACTAGTAGAATTTTATACTATTGGAGATTATTTTTTTCTTAGTTATAGAACTGTATTTTGGTAGATTCTGGTTAAGATTACATACAATTTTTCTTTTGTTAAAAATTTTATCATTAAATGTTTATTTAAATATTTTTTATCTTTCCATTTACTTTTAGCCTTTCAAACTGAAGGTAAATTGTACCTTATATTAGAGTTCTTGAGAGGTGGCGATCTTTTTACTAGATTGTCTAAAGAAGTAAGTATGCATGTTTTCTAGTATTGTCTAGTATGAGGTTAAATCCTAAAAGCATAACTTACTGCCAAATTCTTTTCAAACAGTTTTTGACTAATTTAGTATATTTGTAGCTAATGGAAGAATTATTTTGTTTCTAATATATCATTAAAAATACTTAATCTTAAGCATTGTGTCAGTTCCCAGCTACAAAAACTCTTATGCTAACAGTGTTATAAAAACATTTCTTATAACTAAAACAATCTTTTACATCTATCTTGTTTTACATTTTGAAGTCTACTTTAAACTTCAACATTGTCAATAGGGCTAAGAATATACTGACTGTATCTCTTACAGAGAGATATGAGCCCACCACCCAAAAAAAAAAACAAAAAAAAAACAGGGACATCTGGGTGTGGGTGGCAATTGGTGTTGCTGTAGAACAGGATTCTGGTGGTGAAGCAAACCATAATGCTGGTCATGTGATTTGCAGCACTTCACCTGATTCTTGCCAGAAACAGACAATGTCATGTCAAGCTGTGTGTGTATGTATGTATGTATATATATATATATATATATATATATATATGTGTGTGTGTGTATTGAGGCAGTAGATAATTTTCTAAACATATATTGTTAAATATAACAGACAATGAATGTCTATTATGTTTAATCATGAGCTGTTCTAAACATCGTATTTTGGTTTAATTTCAGGTGAAAAAGACAAACATTGTCCAACATTTGGGTATTTTTTTTTATTATGCTGGTTCTAAGCTTTCAGCTTACCTGAGCCATCTTCAGAGAGGTTACGGGGACATTAGCATAAAGACATCAACCATCAAAGATGATATTATCTTGTGTTGGCATAAAACATTGCTATGTGACAATAAGCCATCAAATAGCTGACGCAGTTTGTAAATTTGTTGTTCTATGATGTCACACAGCATGAGAGACCGAAATGTTAACAGAACCATATGTCTAAATGCAATGTAATGTGTTGTGACAAGATTGAAATGTGATTTTATTAAGTGTGGGTTGCTTTGATTTAATGTTGATGGTCTCCAATATCTGAAGGCTTTTTTTTACTGTGTGTATGTGTGAATATTATTGTATTATCGACTAAAATCTGTCATTATCTACATGGCTGTTTTTCTAAGAAATTTTTAATTGAACTATGATCAGAAAGGTGGTAGGTAAGTCTACGGAAGAGTGTGGTTGTAATAAAACCAATATATGTAGTGGGTTTATTATTAGTACCAGTGATACAATCTCTGAATGGGCATGTAAATTGATACACTATATTGGTTTTCTGTAGAGAATTTAGTTGTGTGGTTGTAGGGTTATTAGAGACTATGAGGTCAATTGTTTTAAATTTTTCATAATATATGATGAGCTTAATTTGATTATTATTATTATTTATTAGTTTAACATTTCTACATATGTTTTTGAGTGTTGTTTCATCATGTTTGTAATTATTATGCATTTGGTTGCAATAGTATAAGTTAATAATGTTTTGACGTACACTATTAATATTATCAATATTGCTAGAGGTATTATTAAGTTTATTGAGATACATTTTAATTTGTTGATCAATGACAGTTAAGAAATCCATTGTTAACAATTGTTTGTTTAATGTTGTGTAATTCTTTATAGAATTATGGATATGTGTTGTGGTGCAGTGGATATCGACTTGAAACGAGAAATCGGAGAACTGAGTTCAAATTCCAGTTGAATTCTCTGTAATCACTTACATGCAAATACCCATGGAAAAGATATTAATCTGTCTCTTCACTCCAGTTATGGGTCAAATAACAGGACAGATTGGGTTTTATAGCTTTGGCTGGCAACCAGTCTACTGCAGAAAGTAATGGCAACCTACTGCAGGATAATCTTCTGCCCAGTCAGTCATGTCTCTTTCAAGACATGATCACCTAAGTGTGTATTACATATGGCACTTAACTGACTGAATTCTTTGTAGAATATGGATTTGGAAGAAGATATCATTTGTGTGCATCAAATTAAGTTTTTTATAACAGCGAACTTATATTGTTGGGGGCATTCACTTTTATAATTAAGAAGACATGCTAGTTTATGCTAATTGGTTTCCTATATAGAGAAGTCAAATTTATATGTGCTAGAATCAATAAATACATCAAGGAATGGAATTTTAAGTTCTAATGTAAATTTGAGAACAGAGTAACTTTCAAATTTGTTTTTGTGTTGTGTAATTTGATCAATATTTATAACTAAAATGAAAATGTCATCTATGTATCTTACATATATAGGGGGTTTATTACTGTCATTAAGTATTTTATTTTCTAAATGTGCCATATAATAATTAGAAAAGAGGAGACCTGATTGCAATACCATCTATTTGAGTATAAATATTACCTAGGGGGTCGTGAAAGGGTACTTGAGTGGTGCATGCTAATAATATTTTGAAAAATAGTGGATTTAATATTGATTGGTGGGAGAGTAGTTATACATCACGAATAATGATGTCAATCATTTCATGGATGGGAACAGTAGAGAATAAGTTTTGGACATCCAAAGATGCAATTATTTGGTTTTTAAGTTTTACAGAATGAAGAATTTGTATAAATGTTGGACAATTTTTGTCTTTTTTTTCACCTGAAATTAAAGCCAAAATACAATGTTTAGAATGTCTCATGATTAAACATAAGACATTCATTGTCTGTTATATTATACAATATATATATATATATATATATATATATATATATATATAGTCATCCGTGATCTGTTTCGCTGTATCACAGCTCATCAGTACAGTTAGACTCCGATTGCTTTTTAACCCAGTATTGAAACCCGATCGAATTGGTGTCAGTCGGCGATTCTACCTCTGGGCTATGGGCTATGGCCGTTCGGTGGAAGAAGGCAGACTTTTTTGCGCATATATTATCATTATATGTGCACAATAGCTAGAGTGCTCCAATTCATTTTACTGAATGAGCGATGCGTACACGCCAGAGTAGCTACTGTTTTTCAAAGCCTACTATTCTTCCAGAGTGCTCAATCAGGGTGTGAGAGCATAAATATTGTCATCCGCAGACAGATCTGTTTCGCTGTATCACAGCTCATCAGTATGGTTAGACTCCGATTGTTTTTTATATATATATATATATATATATATATATATATCCATATATCCAGGTGAAGAGAATCAAGTTTTACAATTCAGAGTTTGCTAGCATTTACTTTTTCTTTTTTATACAAGTGCTCAATACAACAAATATTGTAGAGCATAATATAATTAATTGAATTTGTTTTTTATTTAAGATTAATACATTTTAGATTGCAACATGGAAATTTTTATGTTTCGAGATTTTTACCTCATCATCAGGCAATGTTAGATCATTGTTGTTAAAATGATTTTCATTTGAATATAAGAAACAATGTTTGTTATTTATAGATATGGGAAGACAGAAAAATTTGTGTGTGTTCAATTTAACTAATCTGAATAGAAATTCACTTTAAATTTGAAAAAAGTTTATATTTTTAGGGAATACATGATTTCTTCTTTCAATCTTAATGACAAAAGCAACAGCCTATTTCAAAACCCTGTCTAGACTCCAATTAGTGTTACAAAGTTATTTTTCTTTGTTTTTTCTGTATTTCAACATTTTCTAAAAGAAATAAAGAAAACATTTTATATTTTAAATATAATTTAAAGTGACTTTTGAGTGTAATTATACTATTTTTATTTTGATTCAGAATGCATTTTATTCTAATTTTCAAAACTCTTAATTTATAAATAACATTTTTTAATATCTATTTAGTTATTAAAATTTTTAAATTCATTTTATTATTTTTATAAAATCTATTATTATATTCTAATTCTTAATATCATAAGACAATCTTTTAAATATCTATTTAATTATTAAAAATTAAATCTCAATGTAATTATTTTAATATCCATTTAAATATTTTTCTTATAAAAACAAAATTATTAGATATATGCAAGTTAATAAACATTTTTTTTTAACTATATTCTAAGGTGAACATTTTGCAATGTTTACATATGACATTTATTTCATTATGTTTATTTAATAGATTTTTATTCTTAAGAAACTGAATAATATATCATAGACACAAGGAGCATGGGTCGTTTAAAGACTTAGTTTAATAACTAAATTAAAAAAAATGTTATTTATAAATTGAGAGTTTATTTATAAATTAAGAGTTTTGAAAAATTAGAATAAAGTGCATTCTGAATTAAATAAAAATAGTATAATTACACTCAAAGGTCTCTTTAAATTAGATCTAAAATATAAAATGATTTTATTTCTTTTTTTTTTCTTTAAAAAAATGTTGATACAGAGAAAACTAAAAGAAATAGGCTGACACTTTTGCCGTTAAGAATGAAAGAGATCATGTATTCCTCAAAAATAGGTACCTCCATTACATCAATGGAAAAAAAACAGCATAATATGATTAAAAAAGGTCCCAAACTTAATAAAACAAACTTTTTCCCTCAAAATGTTTATTATTTTTAAGAGGAAAGATCAAAGTAGTTTTTAATTATTTTTAAAAGTTTTTAATCCTTTCTAACATTTTCGAAATTTCGTCAGAATGTTTTGTTTTGATTGAGTTAGTGGCTAAGAAACGTTTACTACTGTTTTACAATGGACACCAAATGATTGCATTTTTTTTTTTTTTTTTTTGGTTACAAACACATTAATTTGGAAATTCTCGCAAAAATCAAATAATTGTCGGATTTTAATGAAACTTTCAGTATTCTTTCACAAATGAATGAAATTACTTTTGAAATTATTATTTTTTAAAAATCTTGATAAAAATATATATTTTTTTTTACCTCTGTTACCCCCCACCTTCACGTAAATCCATGAAATCTTAATAAGTTGGCTAACTTTTGTTTTGTTAGTTCAATGCAGGACTCATTGGGGAATATAAATCACCTATTTTTTTTATCTTAAGTTTGCAATCACTATCTGAAAACCTTCTCCGAGGAGTAAAATAAAAAATGCAATAAAGCTCTGATATAATTGAATTTGATAATCTTTTAATGACTGGAATAAATAATAACTATTGAGGACATTGTACTCTGAAAAGAAGAATTTTCTTTCGATAAATAATAAAATTTTAAAAGAATTGTTTTCATTTTTTAAATTTTTTTATTAAATAATTTAAGAATATATAAGCTTTTAAAAATATTTTTAAAATCTCCAAAGAATTGATTGCGAGTAGACTTTTTAATTAAGAGCTGATTATCATATTGCCTATCTAAAATTGAAAACTTTCATAAAAATCGTTTAGCCTAAATATTTTAAATTAATTGGGAAAAAAAATTTTTGTGTGTAAATATGTTAATTTATGCTCCATTTTGAGTAAGTATGATTTTCCATAATTATAGCATCTGCAGTACTATAAAAATTAAATTAGATATTTTTACCATGCCATAAACTTAGTGATAACTTAATTAAGTCTTAATAATATGAAAAATACATAAAAATATTAATAAATAACATAAAATAACTTAGTTTGGTTATAATTTCATTCTTTCTTATTAAATTAAAATTTTAAAAGAAATTTAACTTATTTTTAAAATTTCAATTTAAATTTAGGTATCGAAAATGGATATAGGTACCTTCTCATAAATATAAGCTTTATTTTTTTTTTTCCAAATTTAAAGTGAATCTCTATTCTGGTTAGTTAAATTGAAATAAATGTCTTCCCATATAAAATCTCGAAACCCATAAATTTCTGTCACAATGTAGAATATATTAATTTTAATTAAAAAAACAAAATTTAATTAATTATACACACACACACACATATAGCCTTTGAGATTTCACTCACACGATCAACTCGGTCAATTAAAAACTTAATTGGGCGATTAAAGTTTACTGCTTTATTTGCCTGCGGTCAATTAAAAATTTCGCAATGAAACGTGTCCCTTCACATATAGAAAAGGAAAATCTGATTCTTTTTCCAACCCAAAATTATGCCATTGAAGATTCACAAGTTACTTAGAATTATCTGCAATGATGTTATTGAACACTTTGGTCTTGTGCATGGTGCCTGATTTGCGTCGAAATGTGTGGTTAAACAAAAGGGTGACATCCCGCAATCATCAAAGGTTCATTATTACTTGAAATTTGGCACAAATATATCCCCTTCATGAGTTAGGAAAAAGTGTCAAATTATTTTGTGCTAGACCTTAGCGTTCTGATTTTAGGGGGGTGTAAAATTTTCATATTTTGCTTCTAAATTAAGGCTGTGAAACGTCACAGAATTTCAGCATTTTTTTTTTAAAAATTAAAAAAATACTTCCACATTTCTGAAATTTGGTAGGAAGAACAAATAAGGACTGCAAAATCCAAATATTTAATTATTTTAACCCTATACCTGATAGAAGATATAATTTGGCTCACCCAAATCAATTTTTTACCTATGTAGCTTCTGGCCAGTCTGTAGAAAATGTGTCCTCTTCAATTTTCATAATATTTTTTTCCTAGCATCTACTAGGACTGCTTAAGTTCTCCAAAGAATTTTGTGAGGGTTTCAAGTCTACTTTAAAAAGAGATGACCCTGCCAAATTTATAGTTTTTTTTTTCCTATGTACGTACGGGAATTCAGTGAAAAATTGATAAAGACAATCATCCTAATGCTCCAGGACTTCTCAAATGTTCATATTGTGCTAAGTGAGTTCTCAAACTATTCAATAACATTGTCTTTATTAATTTAAAAAGAAAATAATTTAAATATATTTTGCAGATATTGCATTTTGTATGATACGGATAGATTGTCTTTAACAAGTGATAAACATTGACTCATGCATGATGATCAACACTGGATAGAATATTTGTAGATGGCATTAAACATGAAATTAAAAAAAATTACAAAAATTTTAAAATTATTTTCATGAAACAAAATACATTTTATTTTATTTTTTTTTCAAAAAAGAATGTTAATTTTTAAAATACTGAATATTTGTAGTTGGCACTAAACATATCTATATATATATATATATATATTTATAGATAGAAAATGCCTTCAATTTCATCACTTTTAAAAAATTTATATTTTTTTATAATTTTTCAAAGTTATTTTCATGAAACAAAAACTTGTTTTTTATTAAGAAGAAAGTGATAATAACAAATGTATATATGAATAGTCATAAAACACATTTAAAACTACACTGTGCACTAAAATTTTTGTAGACTAAATTGTTTGAACATGGTAAGATCTGTGATATGTAATAAATTCGAAATCAGGCCAACCTGGGAACTCTGAATGACCCTTATATGACCAGGACTGGAACCTGTCTGTCTAGTCCTGAAACATGTTACTTACCATCCAGTATCCAAAGAGAAAGGTGGCATTTTCCTACTTGGAGTTTTTACTAGCACACAGGATAATTGAGGTATCATAGTCTTTTTTCGTTGAAAGATGAATTGTTCTGAGCTAGTAGTTGAAACAAGTCATAATCTATTCCATGATAAACAGGTTGGATTAATTTCAGTTGATCATTTGGATGCAATGGATGTAAAGCTTATTGCCTATAGAACAGGACTTGATGAGGATAAAATACAGACTATCTGTTACCGTCACAAGCAGACCTTGCTGACTAAGTATGAGTGGCTTGAAAAGAGCTGTTGCAATCCATTTAAAAATCATAAGAAGCAAATCAAAGGTGGTTTAAAAGCAATTTCATGGGAGTTGGCAGACAAAGCAAAGGCTAAGTTGGTACTAATCCCAGGCAAGAAACTCTACCCTAATTGCCGAATACGAATCAGCAAACTTCTTCCTGATGATGAAAAACAAAATTTTGTAGTCTAAGACCAAACTGGTGTGTCCTTGCTGGTAGTGCAGGTACACATGCTGTATGTGTATGCACTATCCACCAAAACATCAAACTACTACTGGAACCACTGACTGTACTGTATCAAGATCTCTTGAAATATGTTGTCTGCAATATTAGTAATAGACTGTGTATGATTCATAGGTGCCCAAATTGTCCAAAATCATCAGAGAAGCTGGAAAATTTTCTTTATGACACCATTGAAGAATGTATTGATAATGAAAAATCTATTGAGTTCTCCCAGTGGACAACAACTGACAGATCAACTTTAATAACACACAAGGAATCCTGTCAAGCTTATGTGGATTTAGTTGTTTTGCAATTGAATAAATTAGCACCTCATTCTTACTTGGCTAAATCACAATCCAGATATTTAAGGCAAAAAAAGGAAGATATCTGATAGTGAAGCTTTATTTCTTGGGGATTTTGCCAAAAATTACAAGTTTGTTGTTCAAGATGAGATCCAGAGTTTTCATTGGAGTACCTCTCAATGTACTTTACACCCAGTGGTACACTATTTTAAGCTTGAAAACACAATGCAAAGTCAATGTTTTTGCATTATTTCGAGTGACAACTCGCATGATGTGGCATTTGTTTATATGGTACAGAAAAAGATTATTGCGATGATCAAGGCTAATTTGCCAAATGTAAAATGTATTGAATATTTTACTGATGGTTGTGCAGCACAATACAAGAATTATAAGAACTTTGCCAATTTGTGCAACCATTGAAAAGATTTTGGACTTGATGCAAAGTGGAACTTCTTTGCAACTAGTCATGGCAAACAACCATGTGGTGGCATAGGTGGGACAGTGAAAAGGATAGTAGCAAAAGAAAGTCTACAAAGACAGACTTCCAAACAAATCCTTTCCACAGAAACTGTTTGAATACTGCAAATCTGCAATTGAAGGAATCAAATTCATTCTGATTAAGTTGAGGAAGCAAGGAGAAGCCTCACTATAAGATTTGAAAATGCATCTACAGTTCCAAGAACAAGAAATTTTCATCAATTTATTCCACTCGAAAGAGATAAAATAGCCATGAAACAATGTATTGAAGATGAAAACTATGATCTAATATATGACTTGTCTATTGGGGTTGAAGAAAAATTAGTGAAATTTGTTGTTTCAGGATATGTTTGTTGCAGTTATGGCAATAACATTTGGATTGGCATGGTCTTAGAAATTGATATGGAGAAGAAGGACTTGCTGATTAAGTTCATGCATCCAGCTCTTGCAACACATTCATTTTATTGGAAAGAGGATTTTAAGGATATATGTTTTGTGCCATTAGCAAATATTCTGTGCACTGTTGATGTCCTTTCAACATCAAATAGTAGAGTTTACCATTTGTCCAAAGTGGATAAATTATCTGTGCAAAAAATTGTATACAAAACCAATTGTATACAAAACAAATTGTATACAAAACGAACGGAGCGAATTGTATACAAAATGATACACAACAAAATTTGGTACACAGCGTAGTTTAAAATTTGTATATATATTATCACTTTCTTCTAAATAAAAAAAAGTTTTTGTTTCATGAAAATAACTTTGAAAAATTGTGATGAAATTGAAGGCTTTTCCTACCTATAAATATATATATCTTTAAATAAAATGGATGTCATGATTATCCCAACCCGAGAAACTTTTCGGCCAACACTCTTCAAGGGCTACGTTGGCTTTATTACACAGGGTCAATGAAGGACAAAACACAAGGGATTACTTGCAAATACTGGTGGCAGATGGAATTCGTTTAAAAATAAACTTTAATCAGTAAATATTAAAACGTAAACATGCAATTCCACAAGAGTGAATAAAAAGGAAAAATTGTTACACTTCCAGTAATTGCAAGGAGCGAATAAATCGCTCCTTCTGATTGCACATGCTCGGCTGCTGGAGTTTTAGGCAAATAGCCTCTAAAACACGAAGATGATGGGCCGAACGAGCACTGTGCAGAACCGAGGAGCCTGGCTGTCCAGCAGGTGTTAGCCAATGGCTGAATCCAGAACAGCTTGGGTTGTTCTTATAGGTCTAAGAGGGCTACCCAAATACCCAAACGTATATTTGCGGGGATGTGCTGTGCAACCTGCGTCTCCAACCTCAGATTGGTTCATCCTATATATGCCACATCGCAGCAGCATTTAAATCTATAAACAGAACTTTTCTGAAAATAGGATAACCAATCTTTATTAAAGGAAGGAAACACAGGTCTTGTCTGAAAAACAACACGTAACTGCACTGAAAAATACCCAGATGAAACACATGCCGAAATCTTATCAGTTACAGTTTGACATTTCCTTCCAAGCCAAGGTAATTTCAGATATAACAGACAGCGACTAGGTCCTTCAACCAATGGTTCTTTGAAACATCTGACCTTTCACTCGATCACACATTTCACTACATTGGTAGGGTACCCATTGCCCTCGAAAATATTTTGCAAGCGAAGTAATTCACTGCTTAAACAAACTGGAGAACAAATGTTAAGGGCACGGTGAACCAAGGTTTCAATTAGACCTATCTTATGAGACTTAAGAACAAACGTGTTCCAACTGGTATACAAACCAGTAAAATTAGGTTTGCGAAAGACAGAAGTAACGAAAACCCTGTCCCGGCGCTGAACACAGACATCTAAAATGGGAGACACCCGTCCTTTTCTATCTCCATAGTAAATTGAAGGGAAGGATGTAAAGAATTTAACTGAACAAGAAAACATTCAGCATCTTCAGCGCTATTGAATATAGAGAAATTATTATCAACATAACGTAAATATACCAAGGGCTCATCTACCTTCTCAAACAATACACGCTCAAAATATCCCACAAAAATGTTAGCAAGAACAGGACCCAAAGGACTGCCCATCATAACTCCATCAGTCTGAGTATACACTATCCTGTCAAAACTAAATTCGACCCCCTCAGTTGCTAACCGCATACATTCCAAGAATAAAACCTCGGGAATGACTACAGAGCCTAAGTTCTCTCTGTACAACATATCTGCACAAATGTTTATAGTTTCAATTAACGGTACATTTGTGTACAAACTATGTCAAATATATATATATATATATATATATATATATATAGATATATATATAGATATGTTTAGTGCCAACTACAAATATTCAGTATTTTAAAAATTAACATTCTTTTTTGAAAAAAAAATAAAATAAAATGTATTTTGTTTCATGAAAATAATTTTAAAATTTTTGTAATTTTTTTTAATTTCATGTTTAATGCCATCTACAAATATTCTATCCAGTGTTGATCATCATGCATGAGTCAATGTTTATCACTTGTTAAAGACAATCTATCCGTATCATACAAAATGCAATATCTGCAAAATATATTTAAATTATTTTCTTTTTAAATTAATAAAGACAATGTTATTGAATAGTTTGAGAACTCACTTAGCACAATATGAACATTTGAGAAGTCCTGGAGCATTAGGATGATTGTCTTTATCAATTTTTCACTGAATTCCCGTACGTACATAGGAAAAAAAATTAAATTTGGCAGGGTCATCTCTTTTTAAAGTAGACTTGAAACCCTCACAAAATTCTTTGGAGAACTTAAGCAGTCCTAGTAGATGCTAGGAAAAAAAATATTATGAAAATTGAAGAGGACACATTTTCTACAGACTGGCCAGAAGCTACATAGGTAAAAAATTGATTTGGGTGAGCCAAATTATATCTTCTATCAGGTATAGGGTTAAAATAATTAAATATTTGGATTTTGCAGTCCTTATTTGTTCTTCCTACCAAATTTCAGAAATGTGGAAGTATTTTTTTAATTTAAAAAAAAAAAATGCTGAAATTCTGTGACGTTTCACAGCCTTAATTTAGAAGCAAAATATGAAAATTTTACACCCCCCTAAAATCGGAATGCTAAGGTCTAGCACAAAATAATTTGACACTTTTTCCTAACTCATGAAGGGGAATATTTGTGCCAAATTTCAAGTAATTCAGTGTCAGTGGGTTTAATGCCCTGGTGAATTGACATGGAATGACCCCAAAGCAAGATCTGACAAATGGAATTTATACTGACAAGCTCCTGTCTCACTTTTATTGTCTTGTGGAGAAGATAATTGTTAACTTTAAACTTGAACAGATTAAGATTATAGTGATCAGGGAAGCATCCTCTTGGGAGTTGGTTGTTCATGGAAAAAACTCCTTGAGTGGAACTTGCATCACCAATGGAATACAAAGAGAATGAGGGTGGTTCACTATAATGTGTGTGGCATGGCAGATTTTAGCTGTGAACGCTAGAACTCATGAATCTAAGGAATGTAGTTTATCGGAATACTTTACAGGGGAATAGCAATAGCATTTTGCATGTGAGAAAGGGGTTGTAGAGTAGAAAATAATTCATCACCCACACTTTTGGACTGTATTGAAACTGAAAAGTGAAGACTAGGTAGTTCCTGCCCATTTTTGTCCTGGCCTGACTCTTATAAAAGTAGAGGATAGCAGGAGGAGTTAGGTACTTACTGGAGTGGTACAAGAAACTAACCATTTTCCAGCACCTTTAGCAATAGTTGTATGTACAATTCCACTTGAGGTTTGGGTTGAGTTTAATTCCCACTAGGTGCTCAAAGCATTTGTTCATCTTGATTGGTGAGAATTCTGGGTTTGATCAGTGACTACATAGGACATATCTACATTATTCATTCCTCCTTCTAATCCCACTTTCCCTGGCATACACTGTGTGTCAAGAGCTTTACAATGCAAAACATGTTAGTGAGCTTTTAGTTCAATTAAATAATTACCAGACAAATAACTTAAGACCTATTCAGCAACACCAACCCAACCAATATGATACAATACTTAAAAGAAATAAAATTAAAAAAAAATATCCTTCTACAAATTACCCCTTCTTGATTCAAGCAATATGCCAAATCACCTACAAAAAAAATTCTTTAAATCTTAATTTTTACACAAAAAAAACAAACTGGTTTCAGTGTTTAACAAAAATAACCTCACCAATCTACAAAAATAACCTAACCAATCTACTTCAAAGTTTTTTTGTCAGGAAATACAGTAAGTATTGTTAATTTAATATTTGTCTGTAATATTAACATTAAAAATGTTTGGATATCATCTTTTTTTGTAATCTTCAATTATTACTGTTTAAATTAAAGTTCATCTCGTATATGCAAATATTTTGTGTGCTGAAAGTATCATACATATACACATGCACACACATGCACTCTCTCATATATATATATATATATATATATATATAAAAATGCTTTAACAAACTTTAGAGGTGGGTTCCTGACACCAAAACGACATATTCAAAAGGCCATCTTCAATGTGTTCTTTGTGGTACAGGCAGATCTCAAACTTCCTCGATCCATAGTTTGTGGTGTCACAGATATTGTCTCAGAAACATGACAAACATCAAAGGTTGGATGACTTAGCTGTTTTTGGTTTGGAAGTGCAATCTAATACATTCATGCAGCCGTTTGTAAAAATCATATCTGCCTGTTCCAGATGTGAATATCCTGCCATTGTTAAACTCAATGACCCACTATGTTAACCCACTATTACACATGTTATCTGTTGAAGACAAACTAGTTGCAAATGTACATGAATGGCAAATATAACCTAGTCCAATGTCAACACAGCGCTATCTACTGTAAACTTTAAACTTAACTCAAAAACAAAAGATTTGTGAACATGTTTATGTGGACTTTTTTTTGTTTTGTTTTTTTTTGTGTGAAGAACCCACACTCAAAGCTTGTAATTGTATTTTTGATACACACACACTGTGTGTGTGTTTTTTATATATATATATATATATATATATATATAGGCAGCAAAGTTTCTTTTAGGTATGTCAGTTTAAATAAGTTGCTAAGATTGTGTCTGCTTATTTTTAAAGTTTTGTGGGTTTTTTTTTTTTTTTTTTTTTTTTTTACCACAACTTACACTCCTGAAGATGATCTCAGAAGAATGAATGTACTTGGGAACATCAAGAAATGGATAATAAAATCATCTGTCAAAGTTACAGTCATTTCTTACGTCTTTCAATTATAATATGCAAAAGATTATCCTGAAGTATGAATGGATTTTATTAAAAATAACCAGACACAATATTTGCAATTTATTTAATCTGACATATCTATCTTAGAAGTAGTACTTATTTTAATGATAAGTCTTACCACAATAGTATATCACTTTCCATATACTATTGGCAATGAGAAGAAGCCAATAAAACCCCTACCGTAAAATGGAAAATAATTTTAAAAAAACTAAAAAAAACTTGTAAATCTTTACATGAGCTATGAAAAATTGCAAATTAAATTCCCAAAATTAAACCTGCTAAACAAATGTAATGAAGTAACTTTCATATGTCATCATCATCTAATATATACTTTAAAGTAGTGCTACTCAAAGTGTGGTACACATACCATCATCGGTACATCGTCTGCCGGTACGCGGTGATTTTCCAGAAAAGAAAGAAATAATAGTAATACTCTATGCCATGAGAGACTGCCATTTTAGTTTTATATTATTATGCCTACATTGTTCATTTACTCACTCATGTTAAAAGTTATTGCTATCCAACTAATGAATGCGATATAATAAACAGCAAAATAGGGAACTGAATACGCATCAGACTTCGTTCCATTCATATATCCATGATATATACATATCATATATTTTAAATACATCTTAAAATAAAATTAATATTTTGTTTTACTGTTTGTCTATTTTTTTTTTTAAAAGATTAATGCCTTTTATTAAATTCAAATTGCATACGAAGTATTAATGCTAACTTTAAATAATTTTTCTGGATTTTTTAAAAATATATACCCTCAAAACCAGTGGCCATAACTAATATAGCACAAATATGTTACCGGCTCACAGCCCCCCTCCGACCCTTACTCAGCTGGATTGGCTTGCTTTGCTTACTGGTCCCTGGCACATTGAAAAAAGAAACTATCGATCTGCCACGTCAGATAGTTTGAGAAACACTGCTCTAAAGTATGGTTAATTTATTTTCTGTTACAACTAGATCCCTTAATCTATAATCTACCCTCCTAGCATAGATATATTGGTTCTCCCATCTTCTGATAATTATTTTGTTTTGGTTAACAGATATATCATTTACTACAGAGAAAGCACAATGTCTCATCAGGTAGTAATGATGGTAATAAACATGTTTTTTTTTCTTTCTTTTTTTAGAAGAAAATTTTTAAAAAATAAGCACTTGTTTTTTAGAAATCTTTTTATATGAGGTAAGAGGATATTAAAAAATAGAGGAAAAAAGAAAGAGTGCAGAAAAGATTAGGAAACAAAAAGAAATCAAGTAATGGAAAGAAAAGAGAAAGACTCAGGAAACAAAAGAGGAAAGAGCTAAGAGAGAAATTCTAAATTTAGGCAGGAAGTAAATTGTAGACAGATATATTACATGGTGTCTGGGATTAACAACAAGGAAAAAGGGAGAAAATGCACAGAGGAAAGAAAGGGAGGGAGACAACAGAAACAGCAAAGAAATAGAAATTTCAAACTTTGGCCTGAAGTGAATTGCAGATAGATACAGACTTTCGTTACATTGTTTCAAAGTAAATCCTTTGGCATTTTTTAAAAAAAAATGATAAAATCACATACACAAACAGAGGAATTATTCGTAAAACGTAAATTGAGGATATTTAAAAACATAACACAAAGACATAAATTCATTAGCGCTAATATATTAAATTTGAGATGTATTAAAAAAAATTAAAATTAAAAAATTAACTAAAAATGCAATTAAAAATTAAAGGAAATAGAATAGTAGTAAAATTAAATTTAAAGCAGTAAATATATCACAATTTGTAATCGAAAATAAAGATAAAATAAGAGAGATCATATAATTAAAGTAAATTTTCAGAGATAGTAAGATTAATACTGTAAAAAGTTTATAATTGCTAGAGTTTCATACCTTAGATTTTATAATTCTAGCAGGATTGTAAGGTTAATTTAATGTTTACAATTTACTGTAGTTTCATGCCTTTGATTTGGTAACATGTCACTCTTCATGTACTTAATAATTTCTATTTTTCTTGCAGACAAAGGAAACATGGCTCATTTACTGATCTAGATATTCTAGCTTGAGAATTTTCCATTTAACTTTGGGTGTTTTATTTTCTTCTTTTAACTTCCAAAAATATTTAGAAAGTGTTGTCATATTTGTTTATCCTTATTAGTAAAAGATAAGAGATGATTGTAAAAACACTTTTAAAAAGTTCATTGTATTATCAATATAAACTTTAGTAACTCTAGAATTTTGTACTGAAGAGATAGAGCACATGTAGACCAGGGATTTAGTTAAACACTTATTAGATAAGGAGCATTGATTGATTGGTTGGGGTTTCTACAATTACAAAAGTTTTTACTATGGTGCAAATTAAAATGAGTAGTAGAATTACTATTGTTGTTGTATAATTTCACTATTTTATTATGTAATTACTTTTTCTAAATTGTTAGAGCAACTATAACTGAGTATATTCCTATTGAAAATTTTGATTAAAGGGTTATTTTTGCAAAAATGTTTATCAATTAATTTGAGAAATTTATGCCCCAGTTTAAAATGAACTTATTAAATGGAGGATTATACCATATGATTTTTCTGTTTCTATTTTTGTTTCTAGAGCAACTATATTTTCCCACAAAGCTGATCTCAGAAGATCGATAACCACTATCCCTAAGAATTTTATCATAAATTGTTTTTTGTTTTTCAAAATACATAGAGGGTGGGAGGAAGTAAGAGATGATGAAGAAGAGAGAGGTGTTGAGAGGCAGCATAACCGGCCAAGTGGTAGGATTTCTTTTTTTTTTTTGAAGACAACAAATCAGAATTCTATCGAAAGTTACCCACTAGTATTATCAACCCAACAAAATCAGAGATCGGTAGAATTAGTAAAGTAATATTAGAAAGAGTAAACCAGCAAATAAAAAAACAACTCAAACTCGTACAATGTAAGTAATCGACTGGTTCGAGAACTTTGAAGATAAAAATAATTCTTTTTTTTTCTTTTTTTTTCCCCCCCTCCCCCCCAATTTGACATCATGGACTTTTACCCATCTGTATCTAAAAACCTCTTTCATCTTGCCCTAGAATTCACGGAACTTTATTCGGACACTTCAAAATAGGAAATCAAAATCTTGAACTGCAGGAAATCAGTTCTTATCCACAACAACGAACAATGGACTAAAAACTCAATGGATAATTTTGATTTATCTATGGGAGCTCTGGATTCTGCAGAGTCTTCAGATAGTAAATAAATCCACTGGTGGTAAGGCTGATAAACTTAGAAAATTAATTCATACAGTTTTTAAATCTTTTGATCTTAGTGTAGTAATTAACCCTAATATAAAACAAGTTTACTTCTTAGACATAACACTAGACTTTTTTGTAATAATTTCCAACCTTACATGAAAAATAATGTGAACCCAAATTATATAGACCCTAGCTCTACTCATCCACCATCCGTTATAAAACATATTCCATCGTCAGTTGAATGCCACATAAACATACACTCCTCATATAAAGAAATATTCGATAAGCACAAAACAATTTATGATAAAATTCTTAGAGACAGTGGTTATCAATCTTCTGAGGTCAATTTTGTGGAAAAATTTAGTAGCTCAAAAAGAAAAAATAGAAACAGGAAAATCATATGGTATAACCCTCCATTTAATCAGTTAATTTTAAACTGGGACATAAATTTCTTAAGTTAATAGATAAACATTTTCCCAAAAATAACCCTTTAAGCAAAATTTTCAGTAGGAATGCGCTAAAACTCAGTTATAGTTGCTCCAACAACTTAGAAAAAACAATTAAACTACATAACAATAAAATATTGAAATTGTACAACAAAAACAACTCTAACACTCATGTCAGTTTGACCCATAAGAATAACTTTTGTAGTTGTAGAAACCCAAACCAATGCCCCCTACCATACTTAACAAAATCCCTGGTTCAATTTCATCCGTGGAGAATCCTAAGGATGCTAAAATTTATATCAGAAATACAATGAACTTTTTTAAAAAGTGCTTTTATAATCACCTTTCATCCTTCAATAACAAGGACAAACAAAATATGACATCACTTTCTAAATATTTTTGGAAGTTAAAAAACAAAAATAAAACACCTGAAGTTAAATGGAGAATCCTCAAACAGGCTAAAATAGAATATCTAGTTCAGTAAAGGAACCATGTTTCCTTTGTCTACAAGAAAAAATGGAAATCATTAAATACATGACGAGTGACATTACTCAATCAGAGGCATGAAACCACAGTAAATTGCAAACACATTAAAGAACTAACCTTACAATCATGCTAAAATTACAAAATCTAAAGTTCGGATCTCTAGAAACGATAAACCTTTTATAGTATTAATCTTAGTACAACAATATTCACTTTTAACTGTATGATCTCTCTCCTTATATTTTTATCTCTAATTTTATCTTTATTTCATACTACAAATTGTAACCTAATAAAGTTTTTTTTTTAGGTTGAAATTCTATTTTTAAAAAAATTTCTTTAATTTTAAATTAAGTTTAAATTAAAAAAAAAAAAAACTTTAATAACTTCTACGCCTATGTACAGTATTCCACCATCCTTTCAAAAAATTACTTCACTAACACAGATATGTTTATCCACTACCAATTCCAGGCCAGAGTGTTTTTTTTTTTTAAAAAAAAAACCCTACCACTTGGCTGATTATACTGTCTCTCACACCTCTCTTTCTTCTTTGCCCATTTTCTCTTACTTCCTCCCACCTCCAATTCATTTTCTTACTTCTTCCTCTTTGTTCCATCAAAGGCTGTATATGACCATACTTTATTTTCTATTGTTAAACCTGATGCCTTTCTCTGAACCTTTTCACCATGTTTCTTTTACCTCTCTCTTTCTCTCCCATTTTCCTATTTTACAATCCATAATTTGAACTTCTCATTTTCTCTACCCACTTTACTTCACACACAAACATTTACAAAATATTTAAGAATGATTTTAAAACTTTATTCTAAAATTTTTCCTGTAATATTGCAATCATTCAACGTAAAGGAATTGTATATCTGCTTTCTAAAATCTGCATATTTTTGTCAATGAGTAATGTCAGAATTTTCAAAAACCACAAATGTAAATTACTTGCATAGCTTGTATATTTAAAATGAATTACTTAAACATGGTATTTGAGATTTTGTATGCATCTATGCTGAAATGTACAGTCAGTTATATATTTCTCTCATACTACGAATAACTTTCCATCATACAAACTTGTTCTAATTTTTTTCTTTTACTAATCCATTAGAAATATTATTTTTATTGTTGCAGGTTATGTTCACTGAGGAGGATGTAAAATTTTACCTTGCTGAATTAGCTTTAGCTCTTGATCACTTGCATGGGCTTGGAATAGTATACAGAGATTTAAAACCAGAAAAGTAAGTATTTTTCCACAAACATAGTTTAAATTTGTCATAAAAAAGGCTTTATGGTCATAGATGTGAAATACAAATTGATACTGTCAGACAGATAAGCTTATTTACTGTGATAAACATTGTTTTTTTCATAGGATATATAATATATTAAAGTTGTATAAAAAAAGGGGGGGGCAAGGATAATAAAATATGCTACTGTAGAGAGGTAAATCAAAATAATAAACAAGAAAATAACTAAAAGTAGGCTAACTGGTTTTTAATCCTTGCTCTTAGGAGCCAATCAAGGACAAACTTGTAAATTATGTGCACAACATTTGAAAAAAATAAACTACGAACTGCCAGAAAAGAATAATCACACACTCCGATTACATTAAGGCCCTTCAGCCATTCTTTCTGCTTATAGTGGGAAGGCTGCTTAGACCTAATGTATAATGTCTCTAATATTTTCAAGTTGTAATCTGAATGCACTCTACTGGTTATGGTAAAGAAATCTCTGGTAAACAATATAACACTCACCGGATTATTTGTTAAGTGTTAAGTAATAACTGAACCTGAAGTATTAACCAGCTAATACAAATTATCACATATCTCATTACTAATCTTAGCTTTTCTCTTTTCCAACCTTTGATTTAATCTACTTATATATTCAACTTTACACTGACATTTATAATTGTGAATAACTGAGCTCACATGATGTGGGAACAAAACATTCTCACAGACAGATCTCAACATGGGTTGGAACAAAAACAATAGTTATGGATTAGTAGAAATGTAGCAAGATTTTAGACTTTGAGAGATTTTCTTGGCAAATCCAGTGCTAACCTCACCAATCCATGGAAGTTATAAATAACTACTAACACTCTTGTGACATACCCAATCTTCAAGCAAATATTCAATGCTTGATGCACTAAAATCTTAATCAGTTCAAGTCCTAGTGGGTATAAGATCCAGTGAAGTTAGGCATATAGTATGCAGAGGTTAGAAAACAAGTATCCAACACTTGTGTATTAATATATTGAAAAAAAAAGCCATGTTTTCCTTTTCAAATGTAAAGTTTACACAATTTGCAAATCATTAAGTAACCCACGAAACCCCTCTGACTGTTCCTCACCACCAAAAACACAAAACATGTTATCCACATATCTATAATAACATAATGAGTTTATTATATGAGCCAATAACTCCAGCTCATGAAATGTTAGAAAAATGTTGGCCAGGACCAAAGGATTATCTATAGCAATTCAATCAATTTGTCTATACATCATATTGTTTAAACAAAATCCCATAAACTCTTTGGCAAACTCCAGAAACTTGAAGACAGCCTTTGAAATTGAGCCAGGACAAATGATTGATACAAAATATCAATTCTTTTCCTCAATTGGGGACACATGAAAAGATTGCTTATATCAAACAAGCAGATAAATTTATCATCAGAGCCAAAGGGACAATTTTCCTTAGAAACAAATTCTTAATCCAATGAATTGAATAGATCTCCTTTCATCAGACTATATGTAGCAGTAATATTCAAAGCATGGATGAATGACAGACTTACAAATGTTCAAGATAGATTCAGGCAAAAAAAATTATCTAGCACAGCATAAGGAATCAACTTTCTTAACAGCAGACTTAACAATTGATTCAATATGATATTTCCACTTCATGTCAGCGGAAAACATTAGCCTAAGAAGGCACAAAGAGTACTCATTTTGGAGGTTAGCACCAATGATAATGATGGAAGACAGAAAGGGTTCTGTCAGATGATTGAGAGCAGTTTCATTTTGGTGGTGTTAAAATTGATTTAAAAACTTATGCTTCATTCCAACTAAACTACCCATTGCTTGGAATCTTTAAAATAACTGCAATTTCTTTCAGCTTTTGATCAGTTTTTGTCATTAGCTGATTTTTGAACAAGAGTTCTGTGGGTTTTGTAGCTATCATTGTGTGTGTTTGTTTTGCAGCAACTAAGATTACCTTAATTTGAATATATACCTGAAATTTTTACCTTCAATATTCTCTTGCTTTTAAAAATTTTTATAATCCTGTTTGCTGGTCAGTATCGCCTTATTGTAATACTCATTGAAAACATAAGCCTTGTTTTTAACTTGTTCTCTTTTGTCTGAAACATTATCTGATGTTCCTTCATATCTGCAACTAAAAGGCTATTCATTCAGATGAATGTTGCACCTGGTATCTCTTCACTTATCTTCCCAATTGACAGTGAATGTTTGTGTGTGTGTGTGTGTGTGTGTGTGGTGTAATTGATAGCGGACCAGAATGAAAAATTGTAGAGCTGAATGAATTCTAGTTGAGTTCATTATATTCATTTGTGTGTAAATATACCCTTGGGAAGGGTATGAATCCATTTCTTCTCCCCTCAGTTATAAGTTAGATAGTAGAATTTGTACCTGAAAGAAATTCTTATCTCAAATGGTTAATGCAGTATTCACTCACAAAAAAATCTTACACTCTAAAATTATTTTCTAGGCTTTAAATAATGCACAACATATTAAGCAATAACAAAACAAATCCCTCAATAAATTGACAGGCAGGAGTAGTTTAGAGGCACAAAGTATCTCTTCAGTCACATCAAGATAAAACAAATGAGGCTAGTTCATGCAGTTCCAATGGTGAGATGAGGAAACATGTTGTCAGACTGATCATACCCTATCTATCATAATAACTACAAAGATTAGTAGCAGTAGAAAAATGGATATTGAACAAATTGTCTAGAAGTATACCAAAACTGCATATTTCTTGGTACATGTTATTTGTAATTTTTTTTTTTTGCATGTCTGTATTCTTTGTCTTTTGCATTTGTCATTTAATTTCTGAAAATATTCTGCAATCAATACATTCACTATAAGTGGTGATATCAATTATGAACACAATACCACTTTCTGGTAGATGTCCTTTCTGAACCATAGATGAAAAAATGCTTTTCTCTTTCTTTTATATGCAACAGTCAGCAAAAACTGTAAAAGTAAGATGATGGAAATTAACCTAATAGAAACATCACTCACTCTGTAATTTATAGAGATTGCACATATAATGGAAACAGTTCAAAAGACTTGCTTAAATTGCTGAACATATAGGAACTACATGAACTATAGGATTCCAATATACACGGAAAATTAGTGCACACTTTCACTTTACCAAGCAGTTTACAGATCACAGTAGCAAGTTTAACCAACCAACCACCCATTTCCATTAGGTATATTCTTTCTTTAAATATGTAACATCAGCTGTGATTTGACCTGGAGAGAGATAGGCCCCACCAGGTTTGCTTGCTTTCTGCATGTGACACCTAAATGAATACCTTTCTGGCTTTCATCTCTGATATATGAAGTGAATTGGTCAAGTGCACAGTGACCCTACAACCAATTAGCATTAGAAACTACAAGCCAATAATTGTACTAAATCAACACATTTAGTAGAAAAGTCTTTAAATGTAAATTTAGCTATGTTGTGGAATTTTCTATGAATATTCACATAATTAATTTGATTGTACTTGATTTCTTGGGTAATCAGTTAATATCGTTAGTCTGTCAACGAAGCAGAACTCGGAATAAATACCTACTAGAAATCAACAGGTATGAGCATTACTCTACTACAGAACATTAAACTACTGCCTCAGGAGCACACACATATTACCATATATGACATTGAGTAAAACATTGCACACAAATTACTGCATAACTAATAGTTGCATCCAAAAAATGATATAGCAAATGCTGAATTCAGTCACTTGCTACAATTAAGGATAATTAAATTATCAAAATGAAATTTGTTGAAGTGTGCTACAACAAAAATTAATCATTTTGTTTTTGACGTTGAAGGTAAGATTGGATCTAAACTTTGTTTTATCTTTCAAATTGTTTTTCTTTACAAAGGGAATAGATACATCAAATCACCAAGAAGCTTCATCAAACCAAGTACACAGTTCAGTAATTTACACAGCAAAATTGTGGGATCACTAACACTTGTGGTTATATACATTTTAACTGACAGACACCATTTCACTCTGATTTTTCAGCAGAGATTATAGCAATTTTTTCTTTTCTTTTTTTTTTCTTTTTATTTTTTACAGATTATCAACCCTTTTTTAAACCTATTTTGAATTTTTTTGCCAGTGAATAAACTTAACTGAAATTTGAACTTATGTCATATAAAGACTACTGCATATATCACCAGTATTTTAATTAAACTGAGATTCCACAGGTAATTAAAAAAAAAAACAGTACAGTTCATGAAAACAGACCCACATAATTGACAATTTACTGATGATAATTCTTTTAACCCGGAACATCATCAGTGAAGAACTAGAACACACTCCATCAGAAATGGTATTAGATACTTTAGCTCTACATTTCAAGAATTCCCAAGATTCTTAACCACACATTACCATTTCAAAGAATCTTACAAAATATAATTAAATTAGAATTGCTCTCTATGAATAATATATCAAAAAATTGTACATTCCAAGAGATTTATGTAGATATAAATATTTTCATACACAATTTTTTCACCTTATTCTTTTAGCATAAAGACACGTTTTGTTTCAGAAGTATACTAAAGTCATACTTGTTTTTTATACTCAGTACTTTGATATAAAACGTCTGTTTTTTGGGGTTTGGGGGGGGGTGTTTTTATTTTTTTTTCTAATAACATAAATTTTAAACTTTTTTTTTTTCCAGTATTTTACTTGATGCCGATGGGCACATCAAATTGACAGATTTTGGCTTGAGTAAAGAATCTTTGTTTGATGAAAAGAAAACATTTTCTTTTTGTGGCACAATAGAATATATGGCACCTGAAGTTGTAAATAGAAAAGGACATGGAACTGCTGCAGACTGGTGGTCATATGGTGTCCTTATGGTAAAATTTTCTTTTGTCCATTTTTATTAACAAAATGACATTCAAATTATACTGTTTTTATAAATTCTTATATTTTGTGTTATATATATTTCTAAAATTCAAAAATTGACCCAATCTTACCTTCCTATGTTTATTTAACTGTTAACTGTGAGATAAACTTTTATTTTTAGTTGAGTCAGTGAATTTAAATTAGAAATTACTATCATTTGTTACTACTAGATGAAAATAATTATTGGCTTTTTTTTTCTTTTTTTTTTTTTTATTTATAAAAAAAGTTTATGACAGCTGTCAAAGCAAACTCTGGATCTTAATTCGTGATATGTTTATGTACTATTTTTTAATTACATTTCTAAATTCAACTTGGTTATCACCTTGGTGAAATGACATTTTAAAATTATAATTGGGACTTGTGGATATACTGAGAGTAATTTTGGGAGAGAAATCATTTTAAAAAGATTGGATCTGATTAAAATTCACCTGAGATTAGACAAAAATTACCTAAAATTAAGCATGCATATTGTCTTGTGTTTGTATATATGAATATGAGCCTTATAATACCACTGGCCAATGAATATTTATGGGTTTGACATTTATTTATTGACATTTGAAGTAGCAGACAGTTTGCTGCCAGCAGTTTTTAACAGAAGTTTGGAAGTGGCTATGATCTGTAGTGAACAATTGTGTACTCCACAATTTACAATGTTGAAGTGAGTCACTCTTCTTTCCTCTGCAGTGAACTTGTTTTTTTTTTTTATTCTCTCTGTTTGTGCTTCAGAATTGACCCACAGGTTTATCTTTTTGAGTGACTGGAGAAGTGCATGCTGTCTATCAGCAGTTAAGCCAGGAAGAAAAATTCAATGCAAACTATTGTCAGACTTTAGCAAGATAGTTGATGCTTACTTGGCAGAGCTGAAGAAACTGGCATTGCTATTTGGTGGAATAACTGACTTTATTGGCACGTGCTTTTGTGGTTGGACTTTTAGGCAATGTAAACTGCTTCTGTATGCATCCTCCAGAATAGATGCACTACCACTCAATCAAGCTGCCTGGTTTTTATGAAGGATGGACTAACAGGTAAGAAACCCAGACATGGCAGCTATGAGGCATTCCTCCTCCAGTCGGTTTTCAAATTACCCAATACCTGCGGCTGGGTTGATAAATCGATCATTTCGATCTAAGCCCTATCTTATCCCACACTGTGATTTGATTGATTATAAGACTGGCAAAGCCAAGTGACTTTCAGAAACTGCTGTAAATGAATCATTCAGGTTGAGCAAGTTACAAGAAGGTGTGGGAAATATCTTCATAAAATTCCAAGTTTTATAACTTAGTTCTTTTGGTACAGCACTTAGAATTTGACTGTTGAAATAACTATCTACTTTCATGCAGACAACTATTATCCCAACTTGCATCTTAAGTTGAAGTATAACATTTCAACTGGTTCTGGGTTTGAGTCAGTCCTTCTTAGGCAGGTGGTTATATGATGTCAGATGGTGTGGTCTCTCTTCTCAACTGCAATTTCAGCTGAAACATTGTATCTTCACCCCACTAGACTAATGCACTCCACGGGACCGGCCATTTGTCTGGTATTGTCCAGTATTGCAACAAAAACAAACACAAAAAAAAGTTTTTTTGTTGCACAAAGTTGAATGTCTGTTTTATATGAACCAAATAAAAAACAAATACAAATAATTTTGGTAAAGGAGAGATATGGCTTTTATTTAACCCTTTTTGGTCTATTCTTAGCACAATGATTACAACCTTTGATGTTCCCATTCTCAGTAGTAGTAATGGTAGTAATAGTATTAGTGGTAATAGAAATAGCCATATTTTGATGTTGGCAGTGATGTTTCGCTTCTTCACCTCTGTATCAGCAACACACACAGCAGACGCTTCTTTTCAATCTTTGATGTCTCTCAGCTTAGTTTGACTGCATTCGGAAATAGTCAACCCCCAACTCCTCTCTCTCCTGCTCTCTTCTCTTTTCGTCTCATCATGCTTCTTCCTGTGTTTGTGCAGACATGCACTTAAATAGAAGCGGGTGGTCAAGAATACAACCTTCTCCCCCTAGCTCGACTACATCAACCTCCTCTGACATTTTTTTTTTTTTTAAATAAAATTTCAACTCTCTATCAGGATAGATGTATTTTTTCAAGGTTCTCGAGAAAATGCTATTGTTTTTATCACCTTGATATTAATTATTCTGATTTTCTTTTTGTAAAATACAGAGATCTTGTTTGAAAAAAGTTCTAAATGATGACATCCTTAACTTTAACCTCAATTCTTAGTGTCAAAATCCATTTCTATTTAAAAGTTCTAAATTATTACTGTTCCATTAGTAATCGGATATCCTTTGTATACTTACAAAAAGATTGTATTTCTAAATTAACTTTCTGTATTTCAAAGTATTTACAGCATATCAACATCTTGGTCATTCAAGACGCCTCTCTTTCACTTGGTGTTTGCTGTTTTACAACACATACTCCTTTATTATCATTATTATTTCAGGAGTGACATTGCCCCTTCCACACAACCAAGTTCTATTTTGTCTTGGCTGCTCCAGGCCCTCATTTATATGGACTTCCACCTAAAACCAGTGTGGGAAATGATTGGTTTGGAGAAACCAGTGATTTCCCTAATCTTAATAATCTCTTGTTGTCTGGCTTTCAGAGATTATCAATTCAGGGTTTTTTCCTTTCCTTGAATAGCAGTCACAGGTATCAATTTGCCCAATTTACTTCTGTTATTGGTATCTCACTCTTCAAGGGGTGTGATCAATTTCATCGCCTTCATTAATTTTCCACCTCTGCTCACTATCTCAGGCCTTCTTCAACTGATTAGGAATAAATATTCATTTGTGGTCATTAAATAAATTTTATTATTTCACATTTCTCCTATGCAAAGAAAATTTTGTTTCCTACTTAGACATTTGCCAGATGGCTTCCTCGATTTTTGTCTGGGTCATTAATTTCTTAATTCACAAAGAAATCCTTATACTCTGACACTGTCTACAGTGGAGTTCCATTCATTGTCTGCTCAGCTGGTCATTAAATAACTTTTTATCATTCCCAATTTTGCTTCTCTTTTCGGTCCTGTGTTTTGATAACTTGTACTTGGAGGCAAGATCATTAATCAGCTGTCCAACTCAGCACATGACTTTTCCCGCAATCTGCCTTTGTCCATGGGAAATTTATTCAGGTTTTAGAGATTTCACTTTTCTATATAAAAAAAAAAATCTTCATTCAGTTTATCAGTATGTTTTTCTTTCCATCTCTTAATCCTACAGTACCAAATAGTGTTACATTTGCATAACTGACCAGAAATGTTTGTAAAACTCTCTTCCTCCTCCAGCACAGCCAGACACCCTAGAGTTACTATAAAGTAGTAGATAGAAATCTAGTGGCCTTGCAGTGATTCAGATCACATGGTTAGAGAGTATCTAAACAAAAAACTGGGAGCTCATGCACTATTACACTATTGCAGGTAAAATCAGGTACATGGTGCAAGAATGCTAAAGAAGTAAAGACATCAGTGCCACTCGTTTTTCTAATGAAAATGGGAACAAAACACTAAAAGTCATCTGTTTAACACCATTTGGGATGTTCTTGCTCTAGTGAGCACAAATCTGTGTTGATCTTGGTCCAAGAAACATGTTAAAGTGGTCACAGTGAATAGAGAAAATGTGAGTGTGCTCAGAAGTTGAAATTGTTGAGATTTACACAGAAGCTGGCAACACTCTTGAATTTGATGCTGGTAATGTGTGCAAGGCCACTATCTACTACTTGGAATGAATGCTATCAAAGCACTAGGAAATATCTGCATAACACATAGAAGTGATTTGAATTTCAGGAAGAAAGCTATGATCTCTATAGCCTTCGAGTTGAAGGGTTTGATGTCAAGCAGAATTTGATGAGTGTTGCATTATCTGTGCTGCGGTGTGGAAATAGTGGACTATGAGCCCAAGAAATTGACAAATTGGGTCTCTGAATATCCAGTATTCAGTCAACTGAGAACAGTATGAGAGTAAAGCTTGGCTGGATAAGGTTTGGCTTCTGCTTTATCCTGAGGGGAAAGTTCGAACCTCTCAAAAAGCCAATATTGATAGCCATAATGCAAGCAAACAGTAATGTTTAAGGGACAATGACCTTGTCTCGCAAGGTTTGGATTTAGCCTTAATGTGACACCTCTCATAATAGAGTTTGTGCTCAAAGGTGTGTTGTCACTGGCTGAATTGATCTAGAAATATATTGACACTATATCAATGAAGATGTGACGTCCACAATGACTGTAAGAGAACATTTGGTGAGATTTGGGCTGATGAGCAAAGACAAAGAGAGCTTTCAAAATGGTGTCTGAGCATTGAGACTTGAAATCTGTGAGAAGCATGGCAACCTGCAGTGGTGCCAAAGAAGAGTTGGTTGACATTCTTCAAATCATCATTTCCCCACTCCCACTCCTATATGTGAAAATTTGTGGGACACTTTCCTGTATGTGGGTGACTTCGCATAACAACCGTCTTTATCAAATGGTGAGCTACAACTGTCACACAATATTGAGATTATGAAGCAAATTATGTTCCTCTATATGAATAATAACAGAAACCATCACCAGATTGTGAGAATTTGGCCCTGTTCAAGAGTGTGACATGCGGATGGAAAGAAATGAATCTGTGTGGTAGATAAGTTCCCTAACTGTAGAGGTATTGAAGAAAACTATTACGTTATTGAGAGTGCATGCTGGCTGTGTTACTGTCATCATTGACGATATGCTGTGTTTAATGAAGGATTTGTACCTCCATCTAGGAATAAGTGCATTGGAAAGCAAAAATAATGCTACAATAATGGAAAGCAAAAGAATGGTTGAGTCAAACTCTAGTGTGCCTGCTCAATTCTTTAAGTTTATGATTTGGACACTTTTGATGACTCTACAAGAGGTGGTGTCTGCTTCATTGCAGAGAAGCATTAGGTTAAAGAGGTCAGCTTGGATGTCACCTGTGTCATCACATGATCGGGGAGAATGTCAAATTATCTGAAGCTAAACAAGCATGATGTGTTGTGTGCTTTGCAATATACAGGAGTGCAATCTTCATAATACCATAGCCTGATGAATATTCATGGATTTGTCATATATTTAAGGTTTTACTTGAACAGGCAGACAGTTAGCTGTCAGCAGTTGTTGACAGAAGCTTGGAAGTGACTATGATCTATGATAAACCATGTGCTCCATAATTTGCAGCGTTGGAGTTAGTTCTTTCCTTTGCAGTGAACTTGTTTTGAAGCCAGTCTCTCTCACTGACTCACTCACTCACATCTACGTGCGCACACACGTACTCTGTCTCCCACACACACACACACACTTTTGATCCGTTCACAGAAACAAAACTAAAACATGGATATGATGAATATATTATTCAGGATTTGCAATTTATATCATCAGATCTAGAGCTCATCCCAATTAGTAGACACCAAATATAAGTACTAATGAACATGTCACAGTGTCATCTTTGTCATTGAAATTTTGTTTTACCAGTCTTTTCGGCCAGTCATTTTTATGATGTAATAAAGCAAAAACTGGTTAAGAATGAAAATGTAGGACAATGAAATTTTATAGCAAAACCTAAAAAATAGTTTATTGTAGCAGCTACTGCTGAGGTGTGTTGGTTGCATAATGATTATCTATTCAGAAAGTTGAATTCTGACTTAAATTTTGAAATATTGCATTTTGGAAGAGCATGTATCCATCTCTTCTCCAGCGATGGTTTTAAACAACAGGTAGATGAGGCTGTTATATACTAGAGTTCATTCAGTACAAGATTTGAGAGTCAATCAAGGTAGAAGGTTATATTCAAAATGGTAATAATGAAGTGTGTGATAAGAATGAAAGAAGAATCTTACAAGAATAAGGAGAGATAAAAATTGATTCTTGGTTTGAAGAGGTTAAGATTGTAGTGTTCAGGGAAGTATCTATGCATTAATTTATTCTTAGTGGAAGGAAATGATTGTCTGGCTGAAACTTTCTTCTTACATTTAGAATATAGAGGAAATGAGGTTAATTCAGCTGTATGGAATTGCATAGTATTTCCTAGCTGTAAAGGTATAAACTGGCTGAACTAAAGAATGGAGTTTATTTGAACATTTAATATGGAAATAGTGATAGTAGTTGAAGGCTTGTGACATTCCATCTGTGGAAAAAGTTTGCAAAATGGAAAAAACTACAGTTTTGAACTTTGAAACTGAGGATTAAGCAACACTAGCCCAAATATAGCAGTAATACTCTATTTATGGTCTACTCTAACTCTTTTAAAGATTAAGCATGACAGGAGCCAGTTACTTCCTAGAGTGATAGAATAAACTGGCCATTTTTCAGCATCTTTAGCAAGGGATTTTATATAATGTGTGTGTGTGTGTGTTCCACTTAAGATCTGAATTGAACTAGAGATCCAATAGATGTTCAAAGCATGGGGCCTCATTAATAGTGCCAACAGCCATTCATCATGACTGGAAAAAACTCAGGGTTGCACCAGTGATGGTGAAATGATACTAGCTTTGTTTTTGAGGTATTAAGTTACAAGCCAGTCATTTCTCTATTGAGCTCTTAGTTAGGTCAGAGGAGAGATCAGCTTTAAAATTGTTATCTGAGAATGTTCCTAGATAGATTAATAAAAAGGAAAGAAATTTGGTGGAGGAGATACCTGTATTGATCTTATGGGCTTCAGGAGACTGCCCACTCATAATGACCTTCATGGACTTAGTTGAAAGAAAGAATTTAATGATTGCATAAATTCTTTCAAAGATGTCATGATTGGAGTTTTTATAGCGAACCCCTATGCCACACTTAAAAGCCATTGAATCTACCATCAAAAGTGTCAATGATTCTTTGAGTAAAACAGTTAAAGCATCAGCAATGAAGATAGAGCAATTAAACCTATACTGTTTGTTGCTCAGGTGTTGCTTCTGATCACCTGTCTCTTTGTTCATAATGGACTCAAAAATCCTAATGACACTATAGAGGCTGATAGGACAATATTGCCATGAAGATAAATGCTCACCAGCATTCTTGAAATAAGGCAAGCAGCTGACAACTTTAACAGTCTTGGTGTAACATTTCTCTTTCAGGCAGCAGTTAAACAACTTTTCAAGAATTGGAGATAATTCAAGGTTCTTAAGTACAGCAAGAGAGATTTTATTTGGGTCAGTATCCTTTGCAAAGTCAGTTTGTGAGAAGTCCAAAAAAAATTTCTGATCCAAGATATTGTGGCCATAAAGTTTGTGCTCAGAGAAAATTCCAGTAGAAGATGATCTTTGAATGGCAGCCAATTTTTAAAGATTATTCTGAGTTCAAAACTAGACATGGCAGTGGTGAACCTTTCCACTATCTTTCTCAATAAGTCAGCGATAAAAGAAAAATATCTGGAGTCATAATCACTTACATCTTACATTAAGAATTAATTAGTATTGCTACAAAATAGTAGAAATTGACAAATGACTGAAGGAAAACTATAGTAGCACAATTATTAAATATAAAGTATCCTTACTCTATCATTGTAAATCAGATGATGCGAGTCCATGTATATTGTTTGAAACTAAGTTTTTTTTTCAAATCTCCATAGTTCAATGCTTGAAAAATAGATCTAAAAACTTGAAAAAACATATGTACCATATGTTTATATTTTACTTAATTCACTTTTGACTTCTTCTAACCATTCCCTTAGCCTCTAAGGGAATGCTTACTATTATTGTAGTAATGTCATTTTTAAACATTTCTGTACTTTTTTTTCTCATTTCGATTTCAGTTTGAGATGTTAACTGGTGCTCTGCCATTCCAAGGTCAAAACAGAAAAGAGACCATGACACAGATTCTCAAGTAAGTAATGACGGTTATTATGAAAATGTATTTAAATATTGTAAATATTCTTGACTTATTAGAATACAGGCTTTTGAAATTCTATCATAGTTAACCTACAAATGAAAACCAAACTAAAAGAATTTTGTAATGTAGAGAAAACTATCAAAATATTTCTTTGCTTGAAATGAGGGCATTTTTGTCTAACCATATTGACTATATAGGACTGATTGGGTGTAGTACTTTATTCATTTGTTATTTTTAGAGGTCTTGCATTTATAATTTCTGTTGGTAATACATCACTCAATGTATCACCCAGGCCTAACTAATAAAACAACAACTTTTAGGCAAAATTAGACTTTATTCATCAACATAGTCTCCTTCTAGGGTGATACACTGATTCCAACGCTTCTCTAACAATTTGATGCCTTTTTTTGTAGGATAATTTATCTTTTCTGATACTACTTCTTTATTGGAGCCAAATCTCTTTTGAGGTCTGCAAATAGCCAGTAGTTGGTGGAGGCCAGATCTGGAGAATAGGGTGGATGCAAAAGCAATTCATGTAGTTTAGCCATCATTGCAATCGACTTGTGACATGGTGTGTTGTCTTAGTGAAAGATCACTTTTCTTCTTTATTTATGGCTGTTTTTTAGTGATTTTCTCCTTCAAACGCAACAATAATTCTATATGATATTCGCTATTGATGGTTCTTCTTTTCTCAAGGTAATCAATGAACAAAATACCTTATTCATCCCAAAATACGGGGGTCAAAACCTTGCCTGCTGATGTTTGCATCTTTGTTTGCTTTGGGTGGCTTTCACCTGCTGCTGTTCACTCAGCTGACTGCCAATTTGACTCCAGAGTGAAATAGTGGATTCATGTTTCATCCCTTGTCACATATTTACACAAAAAACACTTTTCGGCAACTTGAGCATTCAGCATCATTTGTGTCTGTATGACCATGTTTAAATCAGCATACTACCTCTTAACCGTTGTTTCCGATGGAGCAGAGTCTGAATAACACTTATAAAGCCATTGCTTTGCTTGAACAGTGTTTTTCCCCATCAAAATGCAATTCTTTATCAACATGAAATTCAGATTTTTCCATTGTTTTGAAAATTTGCAACAGTAGCTTCACTTATATAACTGTAATTTGTAAACTAATAATCTGATTGGGCCCAAATTTTGTCATGTGCCACTTGAAGGTTAGTACTTCATAAAAATCATACGGATTTTTTATTAGTGGCCTCATCTATATGTCATGTCCGGGACTTATTGAGTGATGTGTTATAACCTTAATGTCCATTATGTTCAAGTTTATTCTAAACCAGGTGAATTGAACAGTGATTACTTATGTGGTTGTAACATTTGTATGCAATACACTTGACATCACTTATTTAAAAAGGTCTTAATCATATTGAAAGGCCATTGTTAAAAAAAAGTATTTATAGAAGTTACCTTGCAAGAAATGTAGGATTTTTATCAGTAAGATCTGTGTCTGATTTTGTTCAAGCATGCAATGCTTCATTTTTAGGGTTATATTTTAGAGCTGAATTTAGTTTGATACAATTGGTCTTCCAGATATTCTGTAATACAGTGTGGCTGTATTTGAATTTTAATTCAAACCACATGTACCACATAAAGTATAATTATCCCTTCTAAATAACATCAAAATCAAAACCTCTATAACAGCAACTGTCAGGATAACCATATATTTTGAGGGAATTTTGAAAAGATCTCTGAAAACTTTTTTCAATATACTGGGTGCGATGGATAAATTGTCGTTTAAATTACACAAAAATAAAAATAATACTAACATCTCATTTTAAGATATATTTACAAAAATTACACAAAAATATCTTGAAATACTAAAGAGTAAATTTATTCAATAAAATCACCATTGGCTTCAAACACAGCCTTCAGTAAACTTTGAAATTTCCTGCAACACTTCTGGGTGGTCTCCTTTTTTAAGTTTATGAATCCTATCAAAATCCTTACCTTCAGTTCATCTTTGGTGTTACAAGGAATTTTGTTGGTCTGTCACTCAACTGTACCGCACACATAATGATCAAGTAGGTTTTAACCTGGAGAGTGAGTTGACCAGATGTAAGAGGTGATGTGGTTGCAGAAATTGTCTGACAGCCATGACTGGGTTCTCCTCCTTGTGCTACATAGTGCAGAATCCTGTTACCAGATATAGGGTCTTTCAGCAGCCACCCTCTTGACCCAGTGCAGCACTACATACTCTTTCCAGATCTTCTGCACTATTCTCAGATTGACAACCAAATACTCTAAAATATTTCTATTAAAGGTTTTGGCATGAATGCTTAACAGTACAGCATGCTTTTTTTCTAAATTTCTGGTAGTATGAATTGCATCATGGTACTCTTTTTTTACAGCTGGTACCCAACTGACCCTAATATACTGTGCAGTTGAAAATATCAAAAACAACACATACACAAATATATGAAATGGCGACAATTTACTCATTGCACTGTAAATTTGAAGTATTGTCATTTTCCACAACAAAAACTGCAATCTCCTCACAAAAGTTGAAACAATATGTAAGAAAAATGTAGTCTAAAACATTGCTTATAATGTCCCATATAGCTGTGATAGATGGAACCCAACCAATGTCTAAAAACTGAACTCTAAATTCAAAACTGTTTAATGAAATCTGATATAAATTAGTTCTGCATTGTGTTCTTTACCATATTGAACTGTATTGGTGATCTAATGACATTAATATAAACAAGTGTCTAAATTCCTACTGGTGGAGCCAGTCAAACTATGAAGGGGCCATTTACATTCTATATACTTAAACTTGATTTTTTACTTTATTGGAGGAGGTGGGAAATGGTAATGTGTGTATTTGAAATTGTTGTAATGGAATGTCCCATACTCCCTATGTGGACTGACTATATTAGTAGCCATATATAGTGAGCACAGTTACTTGTGACTTGGTTCGGCAATTATTAGCCTGCCACCAAATCATCTGTATTCTCTTTCTTCTTTCATTTACACACATATTGCTGTTCTTTTACTCAAGTACCACCTTGTCTGTTTGTAACCTCTTTAAAGGATACAACAGTGGCAATGAGAGATTTGATTCCAACTCATAGTGAGAAAGACCCAAGACACTTAAAGACAATACTTTTTTTTTTTAGGATAACGTTTGTTTAGAGTGTGGCTATATAAGTTATGAAAGCTCACTGTTGGTATAAAGAGAAAGAAGCAAGAACTTAAATCAAAAGTAAATGTTTTATCCAAGAACGAAAATTGAAAAGGGTGAAGAAAGGAAATTGGTAAATACGAAAATAAATGGTTTATACAGTGAAGCGACATTTCTATTGTGAATGAACAATAAAAGAATGAAAAACGAAATAGGTTGTTTGTTATTGACAAGTACCAAAAAATAGCTAGAGGAGTGTCTGAGGGAATAAGCTAAGCTTCAGTGGTGAATTTAGCTGCAACATATTATTTAGGGAGAGGACTTTCAAATCAAAAGTCTAGTCTATGTTCTTCCAGGTATGACGAATTTATACAGATTGAATCGTGCTTTTCGATTTAGGGGAATTACCTGTAAATTCATTTTACAACAAAGTAGACGTGTCAGTAAAGGAAAAACTGAAGAAACTGAAAAATTTATTTCTGAGCTGAAAAATGAATTTTCATGTGTGTTTTTTGAAGGTCTTGGACAATGCACTAAAATCAACGTTAGGTTCGAACTTGAAAACACTATAAGACCAGTATTCAAACTAAAAAGGCATGTACCATTTTCAGCTTTATATTCCATAAATCAAGAACTGGAATGTTTAGTGAAAATGAGTGTAATTTCTAAAGTTTACTACTCAGATTGAGATTTGCCTACTGTGTTTGTAAGAAAAAAGGACAAAAAAAAACCCAAGTTTGTGCAGATTTTTCAACTAGATTAAATGACTGCCGGAAAGACTACATATGCCCTCTGGTGAAGGTAACCTTTACCGGAGGATTTTTTTTCTAAACTGAATGGTTGCAAAGTGTTTTCTAAAATAGATCTGTCTGATGCATACCTATAAGTGAAAGTGGATGAACAGTGCTCGAAGTTATTAGCAATTAATACATACAAGGGACTCTATAAGCTAAATCATCTCCCATTTGTATTAAAGGTGGCTCCTGGTTTGTTTAAACAAACAATGGACACCATGTTAGCAGGATTAGAATTTGTACCTGGGCGACATCCTGCTAAAGGGCAAAAACAACAAACAGCACAAAAAATATATCAAGGCAGTATTCCAGAAGATTGATGAATATGGCTTCAAGCTAAGTTCAAATAAATGTGAGTTCATGAAGCATATCAAATATTTGGGGAAAATAATTGAGAACGGAAGAAGACCAGACCTGGAAAGGGCCAAAGCTATTAACAATATGTCACCACCAAACAATGTCACTAATCTTCAAACGTTTTTTAGGCTTGGCCGACTATTACAATATCTACATTCTCAAAATGTATGATCTTAGAGCCCCACTGAAGGACTTATAAAAAGGGGTACAAAATGGATTTGGTATAAAGAATGCAAAGATGCTTTCCAGAAAATAAAAAGCTGTCTGAGATTTATTGTTAGTACACTTTGACCCTAAAAAAGAAATAGTTGTAGCATTTGAAACTAGCAACTCTTGAATCAGAGCAGTAATTCTACATAAGTCGAAGATGGGACTACATAGCCCATGCTTCCTGAACCCTGCTTCCTGCAAAAAGAAGTTATAGCCAGATCGAGAAAGAATGCCTGGCCATAATTTACACAGTTAAAAAATTTCACGGGTTCATCCCTGGAAGGAAATTTGCACTACAGACAAATCATAGACCATTGTTAACAATTTTTGAATCAGGAAAGGTATAACCACACACACTTCTAACAGGTTACAGTGCTGGGGAATAATTTTGTTAAATTATGACTAAGATGGAATACCTACCCTCGAAAAAACTAGGACATGCCAAGGGTTTGTCTAGGCTGATTCAAAAATTTGCTGAACTATTAGAAGATATGGTGATAGCTGCTTTAAGGGATGAAAAAGAATTATCAGTACTGCTATGCAATACAATTTGTGAGTTACAAAATATAAAGAAAAGCATCTGAGAAAGACGAATTCATAAAAGAAATGAAGAAACAGGTATTGCCGAAAGAAAAACTTAAAAAAAGTAACACCTTTCTCAATCTGCAAGCAAGTGCAGTTTCAGAAATTTTATTTTCTTTCAGAAAATAAAATCTGTTGCAATAGTATTTTTACTATTGCCCAAAGTAATAATGAAAAAGAAAGAAAAAAATGCAAATCAGATTCAATTACAAAGAAAAAATATTTATTTCTAACTAGCTAAACAAGGGTACTTGCAAAAATTCGACCCTTTTTGCTGAGAATAGGATAACCTATTCTCTGACTAACACAATGTAAAACATATCAGAAAAAACAAAACTTAAAAATTACAATGCACAAAAAAACAAACAAAAGAATAGGGCTAACCTGCTGTGTCCATGATAAGAAAAAAAAAATGGGGAAAAGTACAGTACACTTTCAGTCCTTTCAAGGTTCAAAAGTTTTATCTTTTTTCTTTTCTCTCTTGTGAAGACAGTTTTCTTCTTGGTGACAAAACTCTCTTCTTTCTTCTCTTATTTTCCTCCCGTCTGCCTGAAAATTACGTCTTTCTTTTACAGCTGTAGAAGGTGAAAATTTACTAAACGCGGTAAAAAAACTTTTGAAAATATATTTGCTCCACCTCCTCCTCAAATGGCCTTAGCTCCAAACTCCACTTATGGACTTCTCTTCAAGCTTTCTTTTCTGAGGCTTCTTCAAGAGGACTTCTTTCTCTGAAGGGGAAACTTGCCTTCAGCAACTTTGTTACCCATGCATTCTTTACTTACTTTTCAGCAGGGAGAGAGAAACGGACTTGTTGTTTCTAAGCAGTCTTGTTTCCAACTGCTGCTAAGATCCCGTCACAGTTCTCTCTTCCCCTTCAAAGGGGTGGTTCACCTTTAAAATGTCCAATCACAATCCATTAAAAAAAATCAGCAGGTTCTTAGGGCTAGTAACACAGTGAGTGTCTATTGTTCTCCCTTCATCTTAAAAATATTAAAGCTATTATATGCAGATACAAAGGTAGTATCATAAACACTAAAAGAAAATCTTGAAGGAATTTCATATAGGCCATCCAGGCAGGTCAAGAATGAAATCATTAATGCATACCTATACATATTGGCCTAGGACGAACCAGGAGATCAAAATAATGGTAAGAGTGTAGAGGTTGTCATCTTGCAGCAAAAGCACCACCAATAAAAATTCAGCCATGGCCTAAAACAAATGTCTCGTGGACAAGGTTACACATTGACTAAGCTGGACCAATAAATGATTACTACTAGCTTGTAATCATGGACAGTTTCTCCAAGTGGCCATAAATATTTAAGTGTAGATATTTGACATCTGCAAATACTATGAATGTACTAAAGGACCTTTTTTAGATATTTTGGTGTACAAAAAACTTTAGTTAGTGAAAACAGGGCACAGTTTACTTGCAGAGAATTTATAAATTTCTGCACGTCTTTGTCCATAGACCGCATTACAACCTCTGTGTACCACCTGAGATCTAATGGGCAAGGAGAAAGATTTGTAGATACTTTTAAAAGAGCTCGAAGAAAGAATCAAGGCATGATACTGATGAGAGGAGTATACAAAAGATTTTAGTGGTTTACAGAATTACTCTCAATCCAATCACAGATTCAGGCTTATCACCAGCTGAAGTGATGTTTGCAAGAAAATTTCAGACTGTTGCTTTGTGCAACTAAAAGAGTGGTAGAAAATAAAACTTTGCAACTAAATTTTACAAACCAGGAGACAGTTTTCTTGAGAAATTATAAAGGTGGAAAAAGTTTCTGGGAAGACGAAATTATCACCAAAAGAGTTGGCAGAGTAATATGCATACTCAAAGATTTGAATGTAAGTGACATTAAATCTGTTAATACCAAAACATACAAAAGATGTCACTCTTGGTGAAGAATTACCAATGGAGGTAATATATTATGCATTCAAAAGCCCTGTCGACAGGGCTTCAGAATACATTGACTGCACCTCTGCAGAGGGTAAAATGGGTGGCGACCCGTGACATCTGGGGACAAGTTCCTGGTGGTTGAGCAGGTCATGACCTGGGTGCAAAAAGATCATGTTCCTGCAACACACCACTTTAGCCCTTACCTGGGCTAGACGGGCGGTTAGAGAGGCCCGATCCGATCAATTGGCTGGTCAGGTCAAGCCCTAACATCTACCCCCAAACATACCTTCCAAAAACATTTTCCACCAAGTCTGATGTATCCTACCATACATATTCTCCCCTCTCCACAAAAAAAAAAAATACCAGACCATGGAAAGTTATATATAAGAAAACCATAACCAGTTTTCTATGAGTAGATGTTAGAAAGTGCTGGCTGAGCGTCAGTCGATGGTATGAGATACATAGGCCCAGACATGGCTGCAAGCCATCCACCTGTGCACCTATATTATGAAGTGGTGCACAGGGGGAGGAGACAGATGCTCCAGGTCTCTCGTGTCGTTGAGTATATTGAAGGGGAAGTCCCTGATCTGTCAGGGCGAATGGGTTTCCTCCCTGACGGATCCCGTTCGCAGACTCCAGCCTGGCTTGGTGGGTGGGGATAACCCTCCAATGAATAACTTATTATATCCTATGTCTAATAAATATCCCAAGCACCTCCATATAGAATCTCCGTCAAACTCAGGAAGTGAATCTATTATCACAAATCAATTTCCTCAATTTATTGTTTTGGAGTCTTTAGAAGAAAAACAACTAATAAAGGTATCTCCATTCACTATTGAAAAAGTACTTTCTGGTGCTATAGTACCAATGATGGTAAAGAAGCTAAAAAAATGGTATGCTACTTGTCAAAGTAGGAAAAAAAATCATATTCTGATTCTAAAGATGAAAACCTTTTCTGAAATGAAGATAAACATATCCACACATCACACTGAACACATCTAGAGGTGTAGTCAGAAGCATTGAGCTCTCACTCTGCATTATCGAAGAAATTAAGAGTAAGCTAAAAACACAGGGTATAATAGATGTACGATGAATACAAAGAAAAGGAACAGATGTCATTCAAACAAGCACATATATATTCACTTTCAGCATCCCCAAAGTCCCGACGGAATTAAATATAAGATATACAATTGAAAAGGTTAACCAGTACATCCCTAGTCCTCTATGGTGCTTCAATTGCCAACTTTTTGGACACCATAAGGACAGGTGTACAAGACTTTCAACATGCAGAAGATGCGAAGAAAGAGACTCAGACCACCAAGGGTAAGAATGTAACAAAAATGCAAAATGTGTTGTCTTGAAGATCACCCATCAGACTCCAAACAATGTATAATCTGAAAAAAAAGAAAAAGAGATCAATACTATCAAGTTTACACGCAATATATCTTTCCCTGAAGCTAGAAAGATAGTTGAAGCAACTGGCATATTCCCTACTAAATCATATACATCAGTTACTAAACCAAAAACAAACATCGAAAAACAAGAATTATTATTCTTGCAGACTCAGTAAATTATCAAAACTTACACCAGAATCACTCCCGGCTTTCTTGAAAGAAATTAATCCACTCACTGAACCTGACAAAAACACTGAACCTTTAAGTATGAATAAACTACCAACATCAAATACATCTATGGTGGAACAAAAATCCCTTTCCCAGAGGGAAAACTATCCAAGAAAAAAAAAAATCGACTTTGCGGAAGGAATCTAAGTCTCCTCCCCCGAAGAAAGTCACGACTACTCAGGAGCAGACTGTACAGAAATCTTCTTCTAAACAAAGAACTATAGTGGAGAAAATCACCAAGGAAAAAAAAAAAATTATGTACATCTGTAGATTCAGAAGACATGGAAACGGAGATTATCCCACCTGTAGAAAACAACCACCTCAATTCTCATAAAGATAAACAGAAATCAAATACATAAAATTTAACCATGGCCAGCAAAATAATTCAATGGAATTGCAGAAGTATAAAAGCCAATCTGAATGAACTTCTCCTAATATCCAATCTATGTCCTATAATGATATGTTTACAAGAAACTTTTTTAAAACCATCTGAAAGCATTAACCTCTGCAACTTCTCTGAATACAACCACATAGTAAATAACCCAAATAGAGCTTCCGGACAAATATCCATTATCAACTATAAAATAGCACAGTGCCAGATAAATTTACAGGCAATCGACATTATGACCACCTTACATAGGACTGTCACAGTTTGCTCCATTTATCTACCTCCAAATGACCCTATAGATGAAACAGAAATAGAAAAACTTATTAACCAACTCGCTCGTCCCTTCTGTCATGTACCTCACCTTGTCGACAAACATCACTATTATGATTATACGCCAATTTTACATTCTGCACATCAAGATGGATAAGAGTTATCCCTCTTAGATCATATAGAATGGATAATAAAATGAAATAAAAATAGATAAGATTATTTATTTCGGTCAGTATGATCAAATATGATTTTTCCCAGGTTGCTTCTTTTCTGAACACATGAACTGACCAACAACCCAAGGGATGAACACAAGGCAAAGTGGTTTTGATACAAATTTTAATACATGAAAGGAACAATACAACAATTGAATACTAAAATAAAAAAAAAATAAAATCTGAGTGAGAATGTCCAATGAACGAACAACTGTGATTAAATCTCAGAACCTCAGTTGAGATACCAAAACTTGTTGAATTAGGATGAATACAGAAAATCAACACATAATACAAAAATGGGATAGGATGCACACAATATTATTGAGCAGGTAGTAAGATGTTTACAATAACGTATTGTTGGTGGATGTATGCAGCTACTGCTGATTCTCGTACCTTTCATGTCTGGCTTTTGTCTAGACAGTTGTTGCCAGGTGGATATTTGGATCAGTTTAACCTCTGCCCTGCTACTTCCAAACTGATTATATGCTCACACGTGACCACCCTGTGTTGCCTAGCAAGGTCTAAGCTTATTGTGTGTGTTGATCTGCATTCATAACACCTCCCAATGTAAACGAAAATTTTTTTTTTTTTTTTAAACAATATATACCGATGTCTTCTGAATAATTGTCCATCTTTTTTCTTTTTTTTCTTTTTTCTTTTGGTTATGCTATCAATATATACACATTTCCTTTATATATATATATATATATCTCTCTGACAAAATATACACATTTTTTTTTTCTTTCAGTTTTGTCAAAGCATACACATTTTTTTTTTTCTTTCAGGTCTATTAAAATATGCGCATTCTTCTCATAGTACTGTCAAAATATACACTTTTTTTTTTCAGTTTCATCAAAATACACACATATTCTTTTACCTAATACTTTCTGAATTATGGCTAATATCTGCATTCACTCTTTTTAGTATCTCGGCAATGTATGTGCTGTTTGATTTGCTGACCTAGTAATGTTTTTTATCTGGAGGTTAAATTCCTGCAATATTAGGCTCCAACTCTGTAGCTTTCTATTTTGTTCCGCATACGGTCTATGAACGTTAATGGATTATGATCAGTATAAACTACTGTAGGAGAAAGAGAGTTGGTTACATAAACTTAAAAATGGAGAACTGCTAATACTAATGCTAAAGCCTCCTTCTCTGTTGTTGAATAGGATTTCTGGAACTTATTTAACTTCTTGGAATAGAAGCTTATGGGATGTAGCTCTCTCTGTTCATCCTCATTAACACAGCTTCAATTCCTACATCACTGGCATCTACGTGCATCTGGAATGGTTTGTTGAAATCTGGGGCCTTTAACACTGGATTTGATTTTAACTTATTTTTAATTGTTTCTAATGCAATTTCACATTCCGTAGTCCATATGAATTCGTGCCCCTTTCCTAACAAGTTCGTTAATGACGTAGCAATTTCGACTAAATTTCTGCAATAACGCTGATAATAGTTAGCCATCCCTAGGAACCTCCTTAGGCTTCAGCAATCGGTGCGATGAGGAAAGTTTGTGATGGCTGCCATCTTTGTCTCTATTGGTTTAATATTTCCTTGCCCTATTAAATATCCCAAATATTTTACCTTGGTGTAACAATATTCACTCTTGCCAAGATTTACTGTCAACCTTGCCTCTTTTAGTCTATAAAAGACTTTCTGTATTATATCCATATGCTCATTTTCCATGTCACTGTAAATTACAACATCATCGATATATATATATATATGCTTCAACTCCCAGAATGTCGGATAAATATGTGAGTTTCGCATACCAAATGGCATAACTCGGTACTGATACGCCCCATCTGGTGTTATAAACTCTATCGTCTTCGCTCTATCAGTTAATGGTACGGCCCAATATCCTTTTAGCATATCTAGTTTGGTGATATACTTAGCTTGACCAATCCTGTCAATACAATCCTCCATCCTGGGGATTGGATATGCATCTGCCTTTGTGATGCTATTCATCTTCCTATAATCTGTACAAAATCTTACAGTTTCGTCCAGCTTATCTACTAACACACAGGGTGATGCTCATTCACTTTGGCTAGGCTCAACGATTCTGTGTTTTACCATATATTTAATTTCTTCTCTCATGACCTTCAACTTTCTGGGGTTCAAGCGATACGGATGCTGCCTGACCAGTTGCTCCGAGATCAGTACTATGTTATGGACTGTGGCATTAGTCTGCTGTGATGTATCTGAGAATATATCCCGATATTTCTTTATTAATGTTCCCAGTTTCTGCTAAGATGAGCTAATTTTTCCTCCAGATTCTCTAATATTTTGGAGTTTTCTAGTTTAAGAAGCTGGTCCTTCTTTATCCAGTGATTATCCTCTCCATATCTTCTCATCTTCACTTCCTCTTGTTCATGCGCTATCGTTATTGCTTGCTTTTCCTCTCTCTTCCAAAATCTTTTCAGCATCTTCACGTGGCATACCACTTTACTTTTTCTTCAATTGGGCATATGTATTAAATAATTCAATTAAGTTCTTTCAGTACTTTAAATCGTCCCTGATATTTTGCCTTGAACGGCTGACCGTTCGAATGTAGCATCATGAGTATCTCATCACCTTCTTTGAATTGTCTGTCAACAGCCTTTCTATCATAGTTTTCCTTCATATTCTCCTGATTATTTTGTGAATGCTTCTTTGCCAGTTCTTGAGCAGCTTTCAACTTCTGTCTCATACTCTACATATTTATGCATATTGCCATGCATAGGCTGATCCAACATCCATTTTTCTTGTAATAATTTGAGTGGTCCCCTCACTGAATGTCCGAAGATTAATTTGAAAGGACTGAATCCTGTGGTTCCCTGAACTGCATCGCACATTGCGAATAACACAAAGGGTACTCCTTTATCCCAATCTTTTTGGTTTTCCATGCAGTATGTTCTCATCAATGTAGCATGAAACCGCTCCAGCGTCCCTAGAGACTGTGGATGATATGCACTCGATTTAATGTGTGTAACTCACAATTGACTTGTGACCTTGAATAGATTTGATGTAAAATTGGATCCTCGATCCGTCTGTATTATTTTCATCAGGCCCATTCTCATGAAAAAGTTTACCAAGGCATCCGTGACCTTCTTTGCCGATATGTTCCTTAATGGAATTGCTTCAGGGTACCTAGTGGAAGAGCAGATCATAGTTAACAGATATTTGTGTTGATTTTTGGTCCATGGCAAAGGTTTTACAGAATTGACCAATCTGGCATGTCTGACACATTTGGCAAAATGACCTTACATCTTTTCTTATTCCAGGCCAGTAGAAATATCTGGTAACTTTGTTGTGGGTCTTCACCACTCTCAAATGTCCAGCCCATGGGTTATCATGTGCCATAGACAGTATCTCATTACGGTACTGTGTGGGTATTATTATCTGCTCATATCCATCACACTTATCAATTTCAGCATGGACCAGTGGTTTCCATTTTCCTCATTCGGATACCCTCTCTGATATAGTAGCGTCCTGATTTATTTTCTTCTTCTCTACTTCTTCCAATTAGTGAATATAGTCTCTTTATTTCCTCATCGACTTCTTGTTCTCTTTTTAATTCTTCTCGGGGCACTTCAGTCTGGGATGCGCCTCTGTCTGGCTATATTTCTCTGCTCCATCCCTTATATTTAGTCTTTCATTTGTGTGTGATTTCGCCCTTCTACCTTTATTCCTTTCATGAAGCTTTTTCTCAGCTTGCCTTGTAACTACCACTGTAATCTTCCCTTCGTCTTTTTCTGAGTCATGGTACCTCCTTTTCATACGGTGCGCTGATATATTCCTGGGTTCAGTATCTGCCTGTTTTCTGCCTATATTATTCCCTATCAATATTGAAATCCCTTTCATTGGTAGCGAATCGAGCAGTCCTACTTCCATTTTGCCGACTTGAGCCTAAGCTTCCATATTTCAGTTTTCCTATGCTGATAATCGGCTTTATCTTTCCTGTCCTGTACTGCATATCTTTCGGTACATCTCCTCGCCTCTCTCCTGTGTCTCTTAATATTTTCAGGGTCTTAACATATTTTCCGTTTCCAATAGAAATCTGTCCGTTTGCAATGTAAGGCCAGTAACTCTTATCTATTTGCTTCTTAACTGCTGCCCTTGGGGGTTTTGCATTTGCCACTGTATCCGTGCGGTTCCTACAATTCGTGGCGATATCCCCTGGCTTTCTGCATATATTACACACTATCTGTGGTGCTTCCCACCCAGATAATGTTCGCCTCTCTGCCCATGTCTGTGTTCCGGAGCGTTTGGGTTCCTCATTACCACGTGTGTTGAATGGCGTATCATGGGTGTAATATTCTTCAGACGGTCCTTATGTGTGATATTATATTCATCATCTAAGATGGCTAGGTCGTAACTTGACTTTATCTTTTCGCTCAGATAGGTTCTCAGCTCTTCAGGCAGGTTATTCTGAAAATCTTCCGCCAGTATCAAGTTTCTCAGGCCATGGTAATCCTTGATTACCTTCTTTGCCTGACACCACCTGTCTAGACATATATCCTACATAGGTCTGGCTTTCAAATTTCCTATAACACCTGAATTTTTGTCTATATGCTTCGTTCGTATACCTTCACTATCAGCCTTCACTATCAGCCTTCACTATCTTGTAGTCAGTGCATTCTTCAGTCGACAGCGCTGCATATGCTTTCTGCGCTTTACCAGTTAACACTGTCTGCAATATTATCGCCCAGTGTCGTCTGGGCCATCTCATATTTGTAGCCATTCTCTCAAAATGATCGATATATTCTTCTACTTCCCTTTCTACAAATTTGGGCAGAAGGTGTACTTGTTTAGTGATTTCGAATTTTTCTTCATTTGCCTGCTTGATTTCTAACTCACGTATTCTAGTTTCTTGTTCAATACAAGCTTTTTCTATCTCGGCCCTGGCTAATATTCTGGCTTTCTCCAGTTCTACCTGGTCGTTTGACAGCCCTGTTTCCTTTCTGGGGAAACTCATCTAATGTCTCTTCCTCGAACTCATCGTTATCCACCATGTGCTCCGTTATCTTTCTCACTATCTCCAATTTCCTCATTGATCCCCTGACATCTAAGTCTAGCCTTTTCCCTATTTCATAGACTTCATCTTTCCTTAACTGTCTGTTTTTCCAGGGTAGGCTTTTTTATAAACTCCACTACATTTGCCATTTCTTTCCTTTTTTTTCTTGTTCATCTGGTTGTGGTCAGTTATAATGTTATTTTGGTTATTGCTTTCTACTTATCGTTCTCCATCTTAAGAAGCATTAAAAATCTCGGTACGAGTCCCCATTTGTCATATACCCCTTCTCATCGACAAACATCACTATTATGATTATACGCCAATTTTACATTCTGCACATCAAGATGGATAATAATTATCCCTCTTAGATCATATAGAATGGACAATAAAATAAAAATAAATAGATAAGATTATTTCGGTCGGTATGATTGAATATAATCTTTCCAAGGTCGTTTCTTTTATGAACACATGAACTGACCAACAATACAAGGGATGAACACAAGGCAAAGTGGTGTGATATAAATTTCAATACATTAAAGGGGCAATGCAACGATAGAATACTAAAATAAAAAAAAAATCTGAGTGAGAATGTCCAATGAACAAACAACTGTGATTAAATCTCAGAACCTCTGTTGGGATACCAAATCTTGTCGAATTAGGACAAATTATGACAAATGCAGAAAATCAACACATAATACAAAAAATGGGATAGGATGTACACAGTATTATTGAGCAGGTGGTAAGATGTTTGCAATAACATATTGTTAGTGGATGTATGCATTTAATTATAATATGGGAGCCAAAAACATAATGACTTACCTTTATCTATTCAGTTCTTCTTTTTTTCTTTCTTTTCTTTTTTCTCATTCTTTTTTTTTTTCTTTTCTACATATACTTGGGTTCAAATGCTGCCTGACTGTAGCAAACTTCTGCAATTTTCTTCACTTTCGTTTCTTCTGTGTCGCTATCTTTCTTATCTGATGATCAATTTGGTCTATTACAACTTCTTTTCCTCCTGATGTAGCTGGATTTTGTTTTTAGCATATTCTGCAATCTCTCGTCTAAATCTTGTAAATTTAACAAATAAAACACATACTCATGATTTTTATCTGGAGTTGCTACAACTGACTTGGTTGAGTTACATCATTATAAAAATGAACCTCCTCGTTTGTTAAGCTGTCTGAGCTTCAGCGTTGAAATATCATAACCCGATCAGTCGAAATTTAGCCCGCAACTAACTGGGCCTTCTGATTATCTCCTGATCCGCTTTTTAGGCGGGAATTTTGGCTACTGCTGATTCTTGTACCTTTCATGTCTGGCTTTTGTCTAAACAGTTGTTGCTAGGTGGATATTTGGATCAGTATAACCTCTGCCCTGCTACTCCTAAACTGATTATATGCTCGTACGTGACCACCCTGTGTTTCCTAGCAGGTTCTAAGCTTACTGTGTGTGTGTGTGTTGATCTGCATTCGTAACACTTCCTACTATTAGGTGACTTTAACAGTCACAACACTAGTTTGGGATGCTCAGACACAGACAGGAGCGGAATCATAATAGAAAATGTTAGCAACAATAACAACCTATGTATATATAATAAGAAATCAACTTTTATTCACTCTGCTACAAACACGTTCTCAGCAATTGATCTTTCTATAAGTGATCCAAATATCTTTATGGATTACAACTGGATTGTTCATGAGGACACATGTGGGAGTGACCACTTCCCAATAACATTAGAACATTCTAGCCCTGAAATAATCACAAAAATCCCTTGCTGGAACCTTAAAAAAGCTAACTGGAATAAATTTAAACAATTATGCAATTATAAACTCATACCTGAAAAGCAAGAGAAAAACCCGATCACTCACTTTACAGATACTATTATCTCTATAGCTGAGGAATGCATCCCTAAAACAACTTCATCAACTAAGTATGATCAGCCCTGGTTTAATGATGATTGTAAAAAGGCTATCAGCCTACAGCATCCTGCATTAAGAAAATTCAACAACCGATCCACTGTACAGAATTTAAGCCATTTTAAAATATGCAGAGCTAAAGTGCACCGAACAATAAAAGAAGCCAAACAGGAATCATGGAAGAGCTTTGTTTCCAAAATCAATAATAGCACCAAAAATAAAACTATATGAAATGTGGTACAGAAAATATCGGGGAAAAACATCAGCTCCCCGCTCAAGCACCTCTATATAAACAGCAACAAAATAACCCAAAAAAAGGACATGGCCAACCTGCTTGCAGACTCTCTTGCAAATAACTCGTCATCCAAAAATCACAGTAAAAAATTCCAGACTATTAAACAGGAATCAGAAAAAAATCAAGCTGAACTTTAAAAGTAATAATGAAGAAGAGTATAATAAACCGTTTTCTATTAATGAACTAAAGGATTCATTAAAAAAAGGTTGATAACACTGCTGAGGGACCAGACAAGATAACGTATGAGTTCTTAAAACAACAATCCGATCAATCATTAAAGTATTTACTCTCCATTTTTAATGACATCGGGATCAGTGGTAATGTTCCTGCCATATGGAAACATCCATAGTCATTCCTATAGCAAAACCAGGAAAAGATGCATCTGACCCCTCCAATTACCGCCCCATAGCACTAACAAGCCATGTATGTAAGACACTAGAAAGAATGGTAAATAACAGATTAACTTGGTTTTTGAAACCAAATAATAACCAACCTTCAATGTGGTTTCTGAAAACAGCGGAGTACTATGGATCATTTAATACAATTGGAAACTTTTATTAGAATATTACTGCTATTTTTTTTTTTTTTTTTTTTTTTTACCTAGAAAAGGCATACGATATGGTATCATAAATCTCAAAGAAGCTGGACTGATAGGAAGACTACCAATTTTCATTAATAATTTTTTAAACAAAAGACTATTTAATGTCCATGTAGGAACATACCTCTCAGACTTCAAAGAACATGAAATAGGAGTCCCACAAAGGAGTATTTTGTCTGTAACATTATTTAACTTAAAAAAACATCAATGATATTGTTGGATGTATAAACCCAGGTTTGGATTGCTCACTGTATGTCGATGATATTTTAATCTGCTACAGCTCAAGGTATATCCACATAATTGAGCGGCAGCTTCAACAATGCATTGACAAAATAAACAAAATAGTCAACTGAGAATGGATTTAAGTTCGCCACTAAAAAAAACAAAATGCATGCACTTTTGCCAGCTTAGAAAATTGCATCCAAATCTTCTTTTAAAACTGGACGGGATTCAGATTCCCATTGTAGACCAATATAAATTTTTAGGTCTAATACTAGATAAAAAGCTCATGTTTATTCCTCACATCAAGCACTTGAAAAACAAATGTAACAAAGCTATCCAGCTGATGCGAGTCATTGCCCACACAGATTGGGGAGCTGACAAACTTTATTGAAATTATATAGATCATTGGTGCAATCTAAATTGGATTGTGGCTGCTACATATATGGCACCGCCAGAAAGTTATACACAAAGGCATTAGACACTGTTTGTCATCAGGGACTTAGATTGGCCTTGGGAGCCTTTCGAACTTCTCCCATTGATAGTCTATATGCAGAAGCCAATGAACCTCCATTATTAATTTGCCACAACAAACTAGCTTTACAATATTTGACCAAAATCCTCTCTTGCTCATCCAATCCTGTCTACAACTGTATTGTAAACCAACTATATCACCCTCTCTATGATAGGAAAAAGAAAAAAATTAAAACATTTGGCCTAAGGATGAAAGAAATCATCAGAGAATCCAATATAAACCTGTAATGAATCCACAAATCACTCATTTTAGAAAGCCTTCCATGGGAAATTATCCAACCAACAGTATTGCTAAATCTCACCAAATTCGCTAAACCAAAGATCAACCCTACAGATTTCTATGAAGAACTGAATAAGATTACCGATAGTTTCCCTTCCTATAAACATGTATGCACAGATGGGTCAAAAGATGGTGAAAAATGTGGATGCTGTACCCTGCTGGATAACATCAAAGTGAAAAGACATCTTCCCGATGGGGCATCAATTTTTGATGGTGAAGCCACAGCTGTTAAGTTAGCACTTGATCTGATCACTGACAATATAAGTGATAGCTTCATTATATTCTCTGATTCACTCTAGTCTGTTGTTACGAGGATGCATTTATATATAAAAATAATAATAATAATGTCTAAAAAGTTGTAGTAAGGGATTCTATTGAGTCCTACTTGTTATTACAAAAAAGTTCTAATTCAGGAAGTAGTTGTAAAAATAAGGAAATTAGAAATAAAATGTTTGGAAGATGCCAGAATGTTCCAGTAAAGTCGAGAGAATTTGAAAGGTTCTAGAAATATGCAAATTAGGTGTTAACCCCTATAAAAATAGGTTTTGGGCAGTGAGTCAGTTAACAGGATGGGCCGACCTTATCAGCTCTGGCTTTGATTCAAGGATTTATATCCAGCCGAAAGAATCTCACAGAAAAGTTGTACCGACTAAAATTTGAGAGCATTGATAAGAGGATGGGCTGACCTTATCAGCTCAGCTTTGATTCAAGGAATTATATCCAGCTGAAAGAATCTAAGTAAAGTTGACGAAAAACTAAAACTTGAAAGAGTTGTTAAAAGGATTTGCTGAAATATCAACTCCGGCTTTGATTCAAGGATGTATATCCAGCCGAAAGAATCTCTTAGAAAAGTCCGACCAACTAAAACCTGAAAGAGAACCTCCTGGAACAAAAAGGGTAAATACATATTTTTGACTCTTCATTGACCAAACAAATAATTAGTCTTTATGTACACATTTAAGGATTTTCAAAAAGTATAGCACTTAACTTCTTCACCAACTTAACTGGGTAAAAAGATATTTGACATCTTACCTTCCCCTTCTCTCCTTGTAACACTTTGCTGCCAGTAGTAAACTGTTTTTCTTTTTTGAATGCAAAAACTATATATTTGTAAATATTGATATTTAATATTTTTGTAAATTAAAAATTTGTCTGTGATTTATCTCTGAGTTTTGGTCAATCATTTTTTTTGTTTTGTTACAATTAACACGTAACACTATCCACAACAAGAATCTAAATAACCCAATTATTGTTAAACTTTTGAATTGATTAAACGTGATAACTAAAACCAAGAATATTGTTTTTTGTTGGATCCCTAGCCACATTGGAATTTGTGGTAACACGAAAGCAGACATGGCTCCAAAGAAGTCTGAGAGAGAATATTTTCAATATGAAGTTTCCATTCACAGATCAAAGACCTGCAATAAAAAAAATATATTCAACTCAAATGGCAGAAACATTGGTCAACCTGTCAGGACAACAAACTCTTCCAAATTAAACCCAATTTGGGGGAGTAGAGAGGTGCTTTGAGGAAGTCCAGAAAGGAAGAGGTAATCCTGTCTCAAATTAGGATAGGACACGCCTTTTTTACCCACTCCTGGCTGTTAAGGAGTAGATCCGCCCAAATGCCACAGATGCCAGGTGGTTAAGGTGGTTAATAGCGTAAGACATATACTAATTGACTGTACAGACCTGTCAACAATTTTATAAAGTACAGAACCAAAAAACTTTATTTAAAAATATCGACATTGACAAAATTCTAGCCATCCTTTGGAAGATTGACAAAATTCTAGCCTTCCTTTGGAAGATTGACCTCTTTAATAAAATTTAATTTTATTATATATCTTCAACATGGATGAATAAACTTTAACATTTCCTCCTAGCTATGTGGTGTGCTGTGCTCTGTATGAGTCTGTTTCCAGGGAATAACTGTGATTTAAAATAAAAATACATTTCCGGCCTTAAATGACCCTTTAGATGTTGATAGATCGTTAAACATGAAAAAACAAACGCATTCAAAATACTAGTTCCTATAGTACCAATGGATGTATCTCCAACCCTGCCAGTGCTATAAGTGTCAGCTTCCCGAAAATTGCTAATACCTCAAATCTCACCAGCACAGAAATTAGTGATATGTAAAAGTACTAGGAAGAGATAAAAAAGTCAAACATTGAGCAGATGTTGTAAAACAGCAAAAATATGCAAGCTGGCTAGCAAAGAAATGTTTTTGAAAAATTAAACAAGACAAACTCCAGGTGATAAGCAAAATTTCCCAGGCCAGGAGATGTGGAGACGGAAATGTATTTATAGTAAAATAAATATTATTGCATTGAAGGAATGTAATTGTTTTGATAACCAGCATAGCCAAGGTAAAAAAATATAAACCTCAAAATTATTATAAACAGTGTGCCTGAAATATGATCTGTTCAAATGAGATTCAGCTGATATATAAATCTGAAGACAGACCAAGAGAGGCACTGGAAGAACTGATGAGTGTGACCTCTGGCTGCTTCCTTGTATACAACTTCCCCCTAACCCCACCACCTACTATACAGCCAATGTCACTAAGAAGCGAATAAAGAAAATATTTTATACTTTTATGTATATATTCATGTTACAGTCATCATTCTATCAGCAAGAATATCATCAATTTTATCAGCGAAAAAAAGCAACAAATTTTGAGTCCAAGTTTTAATCTTCATCATCACCAAAAGTGGGTATAACACAGTCTGTTTGAGTTTTAGTAATCTGTTATTTTGCAATGTCATCACTAGTTTGTACAGTGACCAGCTAAGATACTGTTTTAATCGCTTATTATACACTAGTGTAGTGGATTTGAGTTATGATGTTGGGATCAATTTTGAGGCTATTCGAAGCTCTTTGAGTGAAATTTGGTTTGAAACCACACACACACACACACATATCTATATATATATATATATATATATATATATATATATATAACCTTGCTGATTTATACCATATTGTATCATAAAATATTTGTTTAGATAATTGAACAAATATCTTGTTTGTATGATCTATTATTTACTTTCGCTGTGTAATGTAATATACACAGGGTCAGTCAGTGAAGTGTCATACGTGAAACACGCTTGGGCGATCATGTCTCAAAAGGGACATGACTGACTGGGCAGAAGATTATCCCGCAGTAGGTTGCCATTGCTTTAATTGTTGCCATTTTATATTTTTCCTTTCATACATACATGTTGGTTGATTTCGATTTTATTGACTACACAGTATAGTAGTGTTAGTGGAGCACCACCTGTGAGAAAAAGAGTACCATAATAAAAAAAATAAAGAGTACCATTACTTTTCCAGAAATTTGGAAATGGCATTCACACCGGAAGCTCTAATACAAACATTTCAAAGTGTTTGGGTGACAATCTGAGGACATTTTAAAGGATTTGGAAAAAGCTGGATAAGTCTAATGGTGATAATGGTGTTTGGAGTGATCAATAATGATGGCAATGTTATCCCTCAATTCATCTTTCCACAGGGCCTCAGATTCAGCATGAAGGAGGTAGTTCTACCTTGGGTTAAGTTGGTGGCTGCTGGAAGACTGTCTGACAACAGGACTCTACACCATGCCACACAAGCAGAAGCTGTCAGACAATTTCTGCAACCACATCACCCCTTACATCTGGTCACCTAACTCTCCAGCCTGCAACCCCCCTTAATTATTATGTGTCAGGTGCAGTAGTGTAAGAGGCCAACAAAACTTCTTGTAACATGAAAGATAAACTAAAGGCAAGGATTATGACAGCATTCACCAACTTAAACAAGGAAATCTTCCAGAAGAGTTGCAAGAGATTCCAAATTCATTTGGAGGCTGTGGTTGAAGCCAACAGCAATTTTATTGAATACATTTATTCTTTACTATTTCAGGATATTTTTGTGTAATTTTGGTGTGTGTATGTATGTATGTATATATATATATATATATATAATGTATCATAGATCCCTACTTAGTATGGATGGATATTCCGCAGCAATGAAGCTTTTACTTTTATATTTTAATGTTTCATTAAAATGCTAGGGTTTTCCCCTCTTACACTGAATGTTCATCAGCAAAATAGACAAAGATTATAAAACTAAAAATAATGTTTCTGGATACCCTAAATGACACATTCAACCGACTGTTGACCATGAATGAACAAACAAGCACCAAACATAAAATATAACAATTTTTTTTTAAGAAAAAGGGGGTGAATAACAGATATGGGAGTGGGGAATATATAATATTGTTCTTATTCAATAAGATGATGAGGAGCAACGAAGCAAACTGACAATGCAACATAGGGCATATTGCTATATTCTATTTCGACACATGTAAAGATGTTTGTATGAACATATTTTTGTGGTGATTGTAAGCTGATGCTAAGCTGTAGGTGTGTGGGGGGATATAATGACTTATCTTATAGTCCTCTTCTTTTCATATCTCTCTCCCTTTCCTTTTCTATTTTATTCTTTTATACTTTAATGGACAGCTTCGTCAATTGTCTTCCTTCTCTCTGACGGCTGGGAATTATATTTACTGGCATCAGATTTTCTTTCTCCTTTCCGGATCTTTGAGTGCAACAGCTATATTCTGCGATAGACTAGGTTTGTCACATTCTTGGCAACTGGAACGATATGACTTGTTTTCTGTCTCGGGGAATGTGTAGTCTTGTCTAATTTCTTAGTGTCACAATTAGTATGACTTAACCTGTGGAGATTCAGCTGGCTACTGACTACTTTTAAAATCCACCTCGTGTTCTGTGTATTTTGGCACTTAAATTTTCCGGCTTGTTGATTGGTTATCCTCAGCCAATTGCTTTGATTCTTTTATCTGCTGCACGTTCATCTGCTGCTCCTGCTGTTCTTCACCTATGCGCATATGGCTTATGTATGATGTGGAAAGGGGGGTTTTGTGTGATGTGGGAAGGGGTGTGTGTTTACTGTTTCTCTGTCACAATATATATATATATATATATATATATATATATATATAATTATTGAAATAAGTGTGTAGCTTAATATTATTAGACATTCTAAAAACGAAGCAACTGGTCTTGCTCCCACTCCTCAGGCCTGCAATAGTTGTCTAAGTACTTAGGCTAGTCACTAATATAAAATGTGTATATGTAATTCATTCACTGCAATTTTTCTACTCCCTGTTGTATATTTGTTTGCTCTTGTTTTTAATTTCTTTGCTATTGACTGTTATTGTGGAAGCTATATCTGAAAATAGGTATTATTGATATTTTCAATGTTTTTTATTTTCAGAGCTAAATTAGGTATGCCTCAGTTCCTCTCTGCAGAGGCTCAGAGTTTGTTGCGTGCGCTCTTCAAAAGGAATCCCCAGAACCGTTTAGGTATGAAATACTTTCATAGTATACAAATTCTCTTTAAATTCCACCCCCCCCCCTCATTTTTTCATTCAGAATTCAGTTTTGCAATTCTCATAACTGGAACTTGTCTTAAATTTTTATTTTATAACATGCTATTAATAATTGTATTAGTAAAAATTGCAGAATTTTTTTTCTTTTTTTTTTTTCCACTTATCTTTAAGATGTATATTTTTTGTAAGCAGATAACCTTTTATGGTATTTTTCATTTTATATATAGATTATTTTCCTTGATGTTATCTTTATCTCTACTAGTGGTAACAGATTTCATGAATGAATTGATACTCATCACAAAATTGTGTAAACTTTCTTGCAGACACACATGCACACACATTTGTAAATGATTTCTGTTTGAAAGTTAGCAAGCTCATTCTGTAGACCTGTTAATTATTAGTTTGGTCCTCACAGGGTGCCTTACTCTGGATTTATGCCAGTCTGAACTTAATTAATTCTTATAGAAAAGATAATTGCCAGATTTCTTACTGTCACCTGTTATTTATCAGTCAGTTAAGTGCCATACATGATACACGCTTTGGGCGATCATGTTTCCAAAGAGACATGACTGACTGGGCAGAATATTATCCCGCAGTAGGTTGCCATTGCTTTCTGTGATAGACTGGTTGCCAGCCAAGGCCATAGAACCCAATCTGTCCTATTATTTAACCCATAACTGGAGGGAAGCGACAGATTAAGACCTTTCCCAAGGGTATTTGTATGTAAGCGAATGCAAGGAATTCAACTGGAATTCGAACTCGGCTCCCCAATTCGTCGTTCCAAGTTGATAGCCACTGCACCACAATGCACATCAAAATCTGATTTTCAAAATATATGCACAACAAACCCTTAAATATTTTTATACTGATTTTTTTTTTACCATATTAGGCTTATTTTAATAAATATACAACTGTGTATTCCTGTTTCCCTTTCCAAATTTCACCTGACATAATTTTTAATGTATGTAACAATTGAAGATAATTATAAATTATATTTAAAATGTTTAATATATAAGTAACTAGTCCATAAAGATAAAAACATTTGTTTGTTAAATCTTTTAACATTTATTTTAAGGATATTTTTTCCTCATTTTCTTTCTTTGCATCATAACTATATATTCATATATAAATTTAATTTTTCCTTTCAGATTGTTTGTTTCAATTCATTTTTGTTTGTTTCTTTTAAAATTGCTTTCTTTTCTTGAAATGTTTTTCTTTTTTGCATGCATTGTTACATTTCATTTAGTATGTATGCTCTTATCAGTTATTCTACTTTTCAACCATATTGTTTGCAATACTAGCATCTACCAAAACAATATAAACTCCAAACTGAGTTTATTTTTTTTAACTCTTGTACATAATTTAAACATACAACAATCTTGTATTAAATGAATAAAATATTGCTGTTTTGTGACAGAAAAGAAATTAAATTTCTCAAACCAGAAATCTTTATATAAATGAAATTTTAAGTGCCAACAGATATGTTTGATATTGTTTTCCCAATTCATTGAGTAACCAGTTTGCATTTATAAAGTATTTGATAAAAAGGATTATGCATGCTATAACACTTAATATTATGTAAATCATTAGATATTTTCTTGTTTTGATTACTTAGCTTAAATATAACTTGTCTGCATTAAGTTGTCTGGTGTCACTAACTAAAATCGATTTTTCCATAACAAATAACTATATAGCTTTAATATTTGGACAGTATTTTTTTTTTAACATTTCATTTAAAATTTTTCTTTTTGTATTTAAATGCTACCTTTTTTAACTTAACAAATATTTCTTTATTCTGATTATTTAAACTAAATTCACTAGTTTTTCAATGTTTTTAGTCTTAAATATGGTGACAGCCCCTGAAAACAACACAATGAAATAAGCGTTTTGAAAGACCTTGGGCACTGAATACCTAATTTATCAAAAACTATTTTTTTTTTTATTATTATTATTATTATAGTTCATCAAGAAATACAAAGCCCAAGGGTCAATTGAGGTAGAGGGTTACTGAAGGAAAGGGAAAAGTATTATAAGGATGAGTAGGATAGATATCAGTTGACCCTGGACTTAGAGACCAAGATTGTAGTTGTTAGAGAAGCATTCTCTCTGGAGTTTGTGGGAACTGTCTGAGTTGAAATGTAATTCATCCAAACATCTGACATTGTAATATCAATATAGTAGTGAAAGGCTGGTAATATTTGGTTTGTGTGATAAGGGGTGCAGAGTAGAGAATTGTTCATCACCCACAAGTCGCATAATTGCTTTGGAACTTTCGTTGAGACTGGGTAGTAAGGACTGAACAGCACGAGCCTAGATCTGGCAGTAATACTTCATTCTTGGTCTGATGTAATTTTTAAAAAATAGAGTATGGCAGTGGGATTTAGGTATTTCTGGAGCAATTTAATGAATCAACTATTCTTCCAGCATCTTTTGCAATGATACAAATACACATTCCATTTTAGGTCAGGAGTGAGCTTTAACCCCACTAGGTGGTTGAGGCAAGGAGTCTATTTGAGGGTATGACTTTTCATCAGGATTGGTGCGTGTTTGGGGATTGCTCAGTAGTGATAAAATGATGAATTTAGTTTTAGATGTATTGAATGATATCAGCCAGTCATTTCCCCATCAAGCTGGGAGAAATCAGCTGACAGGCACTGGTTATCAAGATATTTGAATGTGCACCCATACATTGTTGTACTATATATATATATATATATATATATATATATATATATATAATACGACAATGTATGGCACACACACACACACACATATATTTTTTTTTTATTTTACTTTAATTCGAAACAGAAAAGTAGGGAGGTAAATTCCAAGAACCAATTAATATTAAAAATTTTAATATTAAAAAATGATACAGAAGGAGAGCTCAATGTAATTAAAATTACAGAGCCAATATAAATTAAAATAAATTTTCAAAATTCAAAAATGTTGAATGAACATTTCAACATGAAATCCCTAAGAGAGACTTCACGTATCCTCAGCAATACAGTCTATATCAAAATGAAGAAAAATAAGATTAAAAAGGAGAGGGAAAAAAGTAAAGAAATAAAAAATAAATAACGGTTAAGATTGGAGAAAAATATGTCACAAAAAAATTTTTTTTTTTTTTAAAATCAGTCTATTTTTGGTTTTTACATTTTGATAGTTGTAAGTGAAGAGATGGAAATTTGGCATGTCTAGCTTAATCGATGAAAAGAGTTAAGGAAGGCGGGGTCGTTAAATTGAGAATTGGGTTAAACAAAACAGAAAGGGAAGGGGCAGAATATAAAAAATGTATAGAGAAAAAATAAAGAAAGGAAAAGAAAAGAAAGAAAAAGGAGAAAATATCAAATAGAAAACGCTCGATACGTGTCAAACAAATTTAACTTTAAATGTTTAAAAGGGTTAAAGTTTTAGAAAAAAAGCGACTTATTTGAAAAAGTATAATTAAGGGAAAAAATAAAATTTAAGATTTTAAAAATTTAATTAAGTTAATCTAATTAAAGATATTTTTAGGTATAGACAAACTAAATAACTAAGAAAATTATAAATTTTTAAAAAATTTAAAAAAAAATTAATCTTAAAAAGATCTTTATATAAATTTAAAAAAACATTTTTTATATATATATAAAAAATTTATAAAATTTATGATGTGAAAAAAATTTATTAAAAAGATATATACTAACAGAGGAAAAAGGGTTTAGTAAAAGTATCCATATTTTATAATGATAGACAATTAAAGGAGACTAGAAGAGGAAGGTAGAGGGGTTAAATTACTATTTAAAGTTAAAATTAAAATAATTTATCAAAAATCATTAAATTTATATTTTTAATATCCTAAAATCTAAAAATTAGGAATTTAAAATTTAAGTATTCAAAAAACTAGCTTTATGGCAGCACTTACTAATAACTTCCCTCCTAAGATTCAGGAGCAGGTGCTGGTAAGGATACTTCAATATTAAAATTTTTTCTAGCAAACACAGACAGCACCTATCACGAAAATTATTCAGAATACAGGCTGAACCTATTAGTTTCCAGCTAATTACAGGATCCAGCCCTTCCTCTTTTATTTTCAAGAATATCCGTGAAAGGGGCTGTCTGGTACTTTTGACCCAGGTTCAAAAAAGAATACCTGTGGTTGTAAAGTCTCTGCTTAAAAGGTCCAGTAGACATACCAATATAGGTTCAGTAGTTATTTTTATTGTTTGATGGAGAAATGCGGGCTTCATAAATCACCTGGGTGGATTTACATTTGCCCTCTACCGGGCAGGCGTCCACAGAGCTACAGCTGCATTCATTCAAAATTCCGGACCCAGAGTCAGTATTACGTAAATTCATTAGAATACTTCTATTATGGGAATTAATGAGGTTGTCTATATTAGGGGTACAAGAATAGCTGATTTTAAGGGTGTACCTATTAAAAAATTTTCTTAAAGGATTAAAACTTTTGTCTATTAATTAAAACTTTAATTAATTAAACTTTTGTCTATTTATTAAAACTTTTGTCTATTAATTTGAGAAAATATTTACCAATATTGATATTAGTTACAATAAGGAGGGTTAAACCAAATTATCTTCCTTTTTCTACAGTTTCTTTTATTTTTAGTTTTAGATGATTTGGGGTCTATTGTAGGTTTATTATATGTTAATTTGTTCTTATATCTGCTTTTTTGAAGGGCCTTATTGTAAATATCTTTACTTGCATTGAAAGTTTTAATGTTGGATGATAATTGGTTAATTCTATTATTCACTATATTGGGTATCTGTTTTATAATATTTTTGGGGTGGTTGGATAAAGTGGGAGAATTATTTTCTTTGAGAAATGGCTGGTAGGATCCATCATTTAAATTAAGGGTGATATCTAGATACTTCTAATCTTAAAATTGTGAACTAACTTCAAACTTAAAACCAAGGTAATTTAGAGCTCTAATTGTTTTGTGTATTCTATTTGTATAGGGTCCATTGGAATTAGGGATAAATATTAATCCATCATCCCGATATAGGCCTATTTGTTTGGGGTCTAAAAACCTACTTAGAACATCTAAAATATAAATACCTACAAGATTTGCTACCTGGGTTGAATCATACGCTCCCATAGGGACATCAAAACTATCCTTTGGCCCTTTCGTCCATGTGGAATTATTAAAAGTGTGAATGGATTTTCTAGCCGCTAAGATAATCTTATAGTCCCTATCCGAAATATCCATGTAATTTTTAGCAAAATTTAAACCACTTTCAAGAAGGTCTTTTGATATAGAAGAATAGAAGTCAACAATATTGAATTTAAGGAAGGTGGACTTAGATTTATTATTGATGTTATTAAACCAGTTTATGGTATCCGAAGAAATTTTCTAAAGGTTTGGTTGTAAATTCGATTGCAACTTCTCTATTAGGCTTTTTAGAATATCCCTAGAAATTATGCCTAAGTCACTTTAAGTAGGATTAATTAGTCTAGTTTGTAATTTGTTTTGGAAGTTTGGTTTGTGGTCCTTAAATAAAACGTAAGCTTCTTTGGTAGAAACTTTGCCAATTTTGTCACTAATATTTAATTCGTTAGTAAATTTAGCTGTATCTATATTAATTTCAGATAATGTTAGGTTTCTTCTGTCTACTTTGTAATTACTAGTTATGTTATTTTAAGAATACTTAGGTAATTTGAAGGATCACATTTATAAATGTTATTAGATTTGTTGGATTTTACCCACAAGTACTTAGTTTTTTAAAGTTCTAATATCTGACTTTAACAAGTTCTGGAATTCATTAGAAGCCCCACGCAATTTAATTTTGGGGATCAAGTTGAAAAGGTCCTTCTCAAAAGAGTTCAGAAATTTGCATACAGGGGGTGTACGTTGAGTTTTCAGGTTAAAAGATTCTGTAGAACAAGATGAAGAATCCGTAAAACGAAGAAAAAAGTAGGCCTTCCATTGAAGTCTCCTCACAAAATTTTCAATTTTTTTGGTGAGGTGAAAGAGAAAAGAGTGAATGTTCGGGTAAGGAATATTTTTCAAAGAATAATCCAGGGTAAATTTCTCCATTTTGAAATAGTGTAGCTATGCATATATATAGAGCTTTCTAAACTATTTAAAAAAAAAAAACTAGATTTTGATATAATAGAAGAAACAAATAGAAAAGTGGTACAATATTTAGATGTGGAATTTAATTTACAAACTGGTAATGTCTCACCATACTTGAAAACAAACACTAAGTTAACATACATAAATACAAAATCCAACCATCCGAAAAGTATAATTAGACACATTCACAAAGGAATAGAACACAGACTATCAAATAATTTGTCAAACAAAACAATATTTGATGAAAAGAAAAATATCTATGAAGATGCACTAAGAAAATATTTTACACTATAATTCTCAACCAAACAGACAAACAAAAACTGATAATAGAAAACGAAACATTATCTGGTTCAACCCACCATTTAATTTAGAGGTAAAGACCAAAATAGGACAAATATTTTTTAAACTGATAGACACTTTCCAAAAGGATCAGAACTAAACAAAATTTTCAGCAGAAACACAATCAAGCTAAGTTATAGTTGCACTAGTAATTTAAATAGTTTCATAAAAAACAAAACACCAGAAACTTAGATAGCAGTGTACAAAACACGACCACTAATAAAGAATGCAACTGCAGGGACAAAAATAAATGTCCACTTCAAGGACTTTGCAACACAAAAGAAATTATTTACAAGGCAAAGGTACATGACTTAAATGACCAAAATAAAATATACTTGGGTTCAACCAAAGACACCTTTAAGACCAGATGGTTCAATCACAGGTCTACATTTAAAATAGAAAACTTAAAAAACTGTACAAAATTAGCTAGCCACATGTGGAAATTAAAATCAAAATATGGAAAAGGCCCAGACATAACATGGAGTATAGTAAAAACAACCAAGCCTTACAACGGTAGCAAAATATGTAGACTGTGCCAAGAAGGAAAGTTAAAGATTATGCTATTCCCAAACAAAAGCAAACTGTTGAATGAAAGAACGGAAATTATGACTAAGTGTAACCATACTAAAAATACCTCTTAGGTTCATACAACCATGGATGAAAATGCAATAATTCCTTGTAATTTTAAACATTGCACTTTAAAAATTTCCTGCCACGTGAGTGTTAAAAAAAAAAACACACCATTACAGGAGCATTCTTAAAGAAAACTGTAAACAGTAAAATCAGTTATTGCAAATCACCTGAAGACACCACTCATGGTAGAAACCTAGGTCATGTAATAACTTGTGTACAAATGGAAAATATTTAAGAGTTCTACAATATAATTGTATTGAACACTTTTTAATACAAATGTGCGCTGGTCTAATCTTATGATGACAAGAAACTAAGTAATTAAACAATCAATATATATATATATATATATAAGAAAAAGTGCGAGAAACTGAATGTTTTGTTTAAAGTGTAGATTTATTCTTGCTATTATTATAATTATTACTTACTTGTATGATATATTAAGTGTCCATAATGGTATTTGTGTTGCTACATATTTTGAGTCTAAATATGACTCTCTTCAGGTGAATGACCTTGTGACTTCACATGTCAAGATCCGTTTGCTTTTCTGATGACAAAGGTATCATGTATAATAGATAAATCAAGTGGTAAGTAGGTCAGAAAGTTCATGTGTGTGTATTGGGGTTTTTTTTCGTTTTTTTTTCCACACTTGCACGTGAAGTTTCTCCTGTTGATCATAAACATATTTTTCACTGACTTTCGAAATTTGATTTTTGTCTTTATACTTCAAAATTGTTTTCAGCAATGTTGATTTAATTCTGCTCTGAGTCATCTAGTTTTTTATTATTTGGGGGGGGGGGGAATTACACACAGAAATTTCAAATAAATTCCTGTGTGTAGTTTATCGCGTTTGAATTTTGTGTGTCTGTGTGTGTGTCTTAGGTTTTTTCATTTTTGTTTTGTTGAAGGAAGGCCTGTATTTTTTTTTTTTTATAAATATTTCTTCCTGCATCATGAGTGTGTCATCATCTGCATTTTGGTAGATAGGCATTACTCTGAATTTACCTCTGCTACATTCATGTAAATGTTGGGAGACATATAATTTCCTGTTATTGGTTAGTTTAATGTTACTTCTGTGCAGGGCTATTCTAGTATTCAGGCCTTGTGCCGCCCCCATGTATATTTTTGCGCATTCTTCGCATTTTAGAGCATAAATTACATTCTTAGAGTTGCTACTCAGATCTGCTTTTATTTTGAATGTAGATGTGTTTTCAAAAGATCAAAACACACATAAAATGATAAAATAAAGGAAATCTTAAACACAACTAAAATAATTAAAAGTAAACACCAACCTGAAAATTTAAAAAAAACATTCTAACCTCATCAAAATGCAACAAAAAAGATGTGAGGTATGCAACATAATAATAGAAGGGAAACATTTCAAGTTCAAAAACACATCTACATTTGAAATAAAAACAGATCTGAGCTGCAACTCTAAGAATGTAATTTATGCTCTAAAATGCAATGAATTTGCAAAAATATAGTAAATTATAAACTATGTGCATTCTGTACAGAAGTAACATTAAACTAGCCAATAACAGGAAATTATGTCTCCCAACTTTTACATGAATGCAGTGGAGGTAAATTCAGAGTAATGCCTATCTACTAAAATGCAGCTATGACACACTCATGATGCAGAAAGAAATATTTACAAAAAAAAATACAAGCCTTCCCTCAACAAAACAAAATGAAGAACTTACACACACACACACACACACACACTACAAAATTCAAACGCGATAAAAAAACCCACACACATACTAAATTCAAATAGTTTCCCAAAAATAATAGAAAGCACTAGATGACCCATAGAGTAGAACTGAATCAAAATTTCTGAAAACAATTTTGAAGAATGAAGGCAAAATCAAATTTCGAAAGTCAGTGAAAAAATGTTTATGGTCAATAGAAGAAACTTAACATGCAAGTGTGAAAGGAAAAAAAAAACCCAACACATGCATATGAACTTTCTGATCTACTTACCACTTCACTTATCTATTTATACATAATACCTTGACCATCAAAAAAGCAAACGTATCTCGACATGTGCAGTCACATGTTATTCGCTTGAAGAGTCAACTTTAGACTCGAAACATGTGTAGTGACACAAATACCATTATGGACACTTAATATATCATACAAAAAGAAAGTAATAATTATAATAGCAACAATAAATCTACACTTTAAACAAAACATTTACAGCTTCTCACTTTTTCTATACCAATTTCTCTTGTTGAAAATAACCCCTATTTCTATTTTTAATATATATATATATATATACACACACACACACACACACACACACAATCTGAGTGTTTTGGGGTAAATTATTGATATAAAGCTGAAAGAAGGTGGGATCAAGAGGAGAGTGTTGGGGTACGCCAACGTTGACCTCATGTCTCTCAGAGGACTGTCCATTAGCAATTATCTTTATAGACCTATCTAACAGGAAAGACTGGATAACTGAAACCATACTCCCAATGATACCATAGCTAGTCAGTTTGTATAGCAGTCCCTTGTGTTGACCATTATCAAAGGCATTTGAGATATCTAGGACAATCTCTCAAGATTTTTATTTTTATTTATTTCATTGATTCTATAAAGACGTCAACAATGAACCTAGAAGAGCAAAAACTATACTTGTTTGTCACTCAGAAGTTTGTTTGACTTTCTTATAACTTCGAAAAGTTTACTAATAGCACTAAGGAGGCTGATAGTGTGATATTGTGATGGAGATGAGTGCTCAACGGCATTCTTGAATATGGGGTTGGGGAAACCTTTCTTAAGGCAGCAGTTGAACAGTATTGCTAAAATTGGAGATAGTTCTAGATCAAGGTGCTTGAAAACTACAGAGATTTTATTAGGACCAGTAGTTTCATGGCTTTTGATAATTCTGTAAACTTCCCAAGTGATAGATATATCATGAAGCTTGTATTTCATTAGGTGGTGGTGGTGGGAATCAAGTAAGAAATAGTCTTTTTCGTCTAACATAGACTTAGAGGCAAAGTTCATACGAAAGAGCTTAGCTTTATCCAATGAGTATGAGATAACCCAGGGTCATTTATGATGGAGGCCACTGATGGTTTACCTAGATTGAGTATACAATAAATAGTAATATTTTAAAATAAAAATATAAAAATAAAGGCTTGTATACAAAGTTTGGCTTACTTTCTTTCTTTCAATTTGCTATGTATTTACTCCACCTCTGCTATCCTTTGCAAAAAAAACAAGAGTTCTATTTAAGCAGTAGAATATATTTATTGCTTGATATCTTTAGTCTAGAGCTGGCTGCTATATACAAATGACAAAACTGCATGACTGCTTATGGTAATGCTTTTATAAATATGCATATTTATTTTTATGGGCTGTAACTGATGCCTCAAGTAATTCATTCAATTATCAGGGATAGATCTATTTGTATTAACATATTCTAACAATCTAGGTCAAAAAATAATCTTTGTAACTTTCTAGAAATTTCTAAAAGAAAATTTATTTAAATCAATTCTTGTTTGTTAAAATTTCACTATTGTTTAATTATACTTTAAACTAGGAGGGTAAGTAAAAAAAAAAAAATTATCTGCTCTTTTGCTATATCTTTAGGTTTATCACACTGCCTTCTGTTCATGCATGCTTATCTTTGGTACTATTGTGGTCACATGATTGAAATTTAAGCTTGAGTGTGCCAATTTTCTTGCTGCTGTTACAGTGGAAGCATGGCCAGTTTGCTAGTCGTATACACCAAAGAGAAACAAAGAATGGTGATTCAATTTCTCAGGTTAAAAAGTGTATCAGAGGCTGAAATTCATTAGAAGCTTTTAAGTTTAAGTGGGGCCAAACAGAAGAAGCAGGACATCCATCAACTTGCACCACTAATGAGAAGATTTAGTAAGCTCCTGATGGTAATGGTAAATTGACACAATCAAGCTCAAAACTTTGTTCACATGACCGAATAGTACTAATTTTAAACATACATGAACAGAAGGCAGTGTGACAAACCTAAAGATATAGAGCGAAAGAGCAGATAATTTTTGACTTACCCTTGTTTTAAGCATTACACTTTGTTACTTAATGCAAAATAATTTTATTCTAGTTCATCAGTGTGCCTTGGCGTTGGGAATAATGGTTATTGAGGCTAATTGGGTTGTAATAATAGCAGAGTAATGATTTTTATCCTCACAGGGTTACCTTTAGGAAATTCAGCATTAAATAACCCAACAAGGATTGATTGTAATAATTAACCAACCTAATTTAAACTAAAGATGGTCAACTAGTTCATAGTATAAAAAAATATTTTTGTCTATACTCAAATATTAAACAATTGCTAAAACTATCCTGGTTTTTATTCTTACAAAAAATAAAAACTATTGTATAACTGAACAGTTCATACTGTGGCACCCTTATAAAAAGTACTTTGAAAGAAAAACATCATGTGAAGTTCCTTTATTATTTTTTTTTTTTCTTGAAGTTAAATTTTTGAATTTCAACTTAAAAATATTAATTATACAAAATTTATTTTTAAAATAATAATCAGACTGTGTGGCTGTCAAACAGATGGATTTTGGGAAATTAAAAACAAAAAAAATTACTTGCACATTCTTATCCTGCTTGATCTCAAACACTGCTTTTCATTCACTAATCTGCATGCTTAATTGTTAGCAACCTGTCTGATTTCTTGCCAGGCTATGGAATGAAGGGCATTGATGGAGTCAAGAAACACCCGTTTTTTGCATCTATAGACTGGGATAAACTACTGCGGCGAGAAGTCAACCCTCCTTTTAAGCCAGCAGTTGTACGTGCTGATGAAGCATTTTATTTTGACTCAGAGTTTACTTCTAAGACTCCTAAAGGTTTGGTCTGTTAGTTGAATTTTTTTTCTCTCTCTTTCTGCCATCAATTCATCACAAACTTTCTCTTCCTTTCTTTTGTATTTTTTTTTTTATTCTTTGTATGTGTATTTCATGCTTTCTAGAAGCATTTCCAAAAGAGAAATTTCTATGTTTAAGAAACCTTGGTAGCTATTTACCAAAATATGTAAAGTTTTTAAAAGTTAGGAAGTTAGGCATGTATTTGGATATAATATTCTGATGTATCCTTATAGAAAAGGAATTGACTGTAATGGCATCTTTCTGTGTTAGAACTAAGCTGGGAGATTTAGGCTGATTTTTGAAGGCAGTTTTGAAATGATTTATTTTAACATGAGACTTTGAACTTGATTGTTGTAAATAATGGATTTTATCATGGTTAATAAAATCTTCCACTTTGGACGTAGTGTGTATATGCACATAGTTTATAATTTACTATATTTAAAATTGAAAAGTGCTCAATAATATGTAAAACTTAAGAAGGATAGAAAACTTGGGCAACTATGCTCAAGTCAAAGAAAAGAGCATACAACAATTATCACTTAACTGAATGGGACACTAAGTACTGAACCACCTGAAGATAGCTTCATTGTTTTCATCACTGAAGTAGTATGTCTTCGATATTTGTTTTACATTTATTTTTTTGTTGTATTGTGTTCTACATGTGATCAGTAGTCAACGTTCTCCCATCTGACTCTATCATATACTTTTTTCCTATAAACAACATATGCAAATAAGTCAAATCCATTTTACCAATCTCATTACACCTCTGAACTGAAAGTTCAATGCCTTTTGTTGTTCTTAAACTTCTACAACTCTTTCCTCTTTGAATTTTATGTCTTGTTCTTTTTAATGGAGATCTTGGTCTCCTCATCTTCAGCCATGTGAGTCAATCCCACTATCATCCACTTCTATTATATTATCCTTACCTGAAGAATTTGTTGTTTCTTCAAAATCACAGTCTCAATTCTGGGTTTTAATTGCTCAGAGCTTTTTCCTTTCTTTCACATAAAGGCTGTGTTATATTTCGTTTGCATGATGTCATTAGCTCTCTCATGACTTGCTATTTTGTCTTTTTTTATTCCACATTTTTTTATTTATTGATTAAGTCATTGTTAATGGAGATCTCTTGTCTACCCATTAACACACATGGGTTTTGCAATCTGTCTGCATGTGGAATTGTCCTATAACTAAGCAGTAACCTTGGTAAGTAACTGTCTATAATATCTCTACTTGAGGAAAATACCTTAATTCCTATTTTTACTGTGTGTACCATTCTTTCTGCAATCCTATTAGATTTTGGGTGATACAGTGATGAGAAAAGCAGCCAATTCATCTTAATCAATTTACACCTAAAAATTCTGGTGTGTTATCTGATGCCAATGTTTTAGGGGCCCCATTTTTTAGAAAGTATCACTCTTAATATTTGCTTTATTGTAATCGTTTTTCTATCTTTAACTTTGACTACAGGTCATCTAGAAAAGGTGTTTACTTAAAAATAGACGCATGCCATTAATGTGTGCTTTGTCCATATGAACACAAGATCCTGGTTCTATTTATTTAGGCCATGAGTGTATTCGCCTTTGTTTAAAATCCTTTTTTCTGCACATTTTGGGCATTTATGTATATATCTTTCTATATCGTAATAAATACCCCAGCCACCATGCATCCAATTTCAATCTCCTGTGTAGCCATTATCCCACAATTCATATTATTATATACACTTTTAGGAATATCGTTTCTTACTACTTCTCATAGTATTATCACATCTCCATTGCATGTAATGCCATTTTCTATCATTAATTTATGCCTTGTTTCTTTATAAGGTCTTTCAGTTTTGGAGCAATTACTCCATCTGTTTTTTTTTTTTTTTTTGTTTTTTTTATTCTCTCAGCAATCTTGCTTAATATTGGATCATGTAGAGTTTCCAATGACAATCTTTGTAGAGATAATGTCAGTTTCAACCCAGTGTAATATTTCTTCATCTGGGATTCCCATTTTTCTATTAAATCCTTATTAAACTGTAACCTTGACAATGCATCAACATGTGGTATTGTACTTCCTTTTATGTACACAATGTCAAAATCAGAAGTTATTAATTTTATTGACCATCTTAGAATTCTCAAAGAAGTAACTTTTGGTAAGTTCTTTTAAGGTTAAAAAATAAATTCAAGAGGTTTATGGTCCAACTTTGACAGGAACTTCTTACCTAATAAAAAATTGAGCTCTGTCTGTGCTCCAGACAATGGCCAATGCCTTTTTTTTTTTTTCTCTCCAATATTTGAATAATTTATTTCTGCTGCTAACAATCTTCTTGAAAAGTACATTATTGGATGGCCTTACAATAACATTACTTATTCACACACATCTATAGTCAACGTAACCTCATTTTGGGGATCAAAGATTTTTACAGTGAGTTTTTCTATATCTTTTTTAAATCCTCAAATGCCTTTGAGTCTATTTGAACATATTCTTTTTCTGCAGTTCAGCAAATGGTTTTATTAAGTCACTATATTTTGGTAGGTATCTATTATAAAAACTAAACCAATCCTAAAAGGATTCTAATCCTTTTTTTATTTTTAGGTATAGATACATTTGAAATTTTTTTTTAACTTTGGATCTGGTGCAATATCATCTTGTGAAATCTGATACCCTAAATATGATATTGTATCACAATCAAATCCACATTTGTCTCTGTCAATCCAGCATTTTTTTAACTTGTTCAACACATTGTTTTTTATTTTAATTCATCTTTAATGGTGGCACTGAGGCATTTATCATCTTGATAATCATGTTACTAATTTTGTCAAATAACATGTTTTCCATTGCCCTTTGAAAAATGGCACTTTTGTCCATCTAATCATGTGAGGGTGTTTATTGTGGTAATTTCCTTGAATTTAACATCAATCTGTATTTGATTAAAGACTGATTTTAAATTTTGAAAAAAATTAAATGCTCGAAAATTTGTGGATAGTGATTTCAATATTGGGAATAGGAAATAAATCTGAGCATATTTTATGATTTACACCTATTTTTAAAACTATTACATATTAAGTTTCTATCTGATTTTCACAAAGCTATAATGGAAGAGGCTCACCTAAAGGAACATGCTTCAAAATTCTGTCTTCTATCATTTCCTTTAACTTGGCAACCGCTAAAGGTAGAAGGTGAAAAGATAATTTACAGGATTTAAAATTTGAGTACTATTTTCATTTAATTTTATTCTCACTTTATATGCCTTTAACACACCTGTTTTTATTTTTTTTTTATTTTACAGTATTGATTAATTTCGATGTATCCACCTTTAGAATATTCCTAGTAGTTCATGAATTTTTTCACATTCCACTACTGTAATAGGAATAATTTCAAATTGGCCATAGGTCTCAAAAGTTTCATTGAAGTAGCTGAAATTTTTAACAAATGAGCCATTGAATTGTTTCAATTTCAGATGACTTTTTCTCAATTTCTGTTTACCCATTTGTTCCTAGAAATTTCTTGGGATTAGTGATATCACTCCCCACATCAACTTGCATTGGAAAATTCATGCCATTTAATTTCATATTTTCAAAAGTATTCTTTCTTTGTGATTTTGTATTGAAAAGACATCAGTCCTTTCTTTATTCAATTTTTCTATACTATTTTCTTAACTTTGCATATAGACTGAAAATGTCTTCCACAATTATGGCAACTTTTTCCAAAAGTAGGGCACTTTCTCCTATCAGTTTCTTACTTACAGTATTTGCATTTCTTGAATTCCTTTTTTTATACTGTGCATTTCAACATTGTCTGCAGTAGAATAATTTTTAATCAATTCCAGCTGTTTATAACTTCTACATATGCTGTTAGACAAATTATTCAAGTGTAATAGTTCCAATATCTTGTATTTATGAGATATATCGGCCATACCTTCAGTCAGCTGTAATTGAATCAATTCATCTTTTATAGTCAAATTTTGAGTTTCCAGTTCCACAAATTTGTAGAATCTGTTAACTTCTCTTAATCTGTGAAGATATTTTATAAATGGTTTATCTTGTTTCTGTTTCATGGACAGAAATATGGTTCTTTCAAAAATGACAAATTTTTTTAGGTCATAAATATAATTTCTGAAACTTCAACAAAAGTCAAATTCTCCAATTGTTTGGGTATGCCATAACAAATTTACATTATTGTTTCATAATCTGCCAAAGCTTGGAAGAGGTTGGTTATTTAATTTTATCCCCCCTCTTGCCTTACTATCTTCTGATTTTTTAGACCTAGTTTGTTCTATAAAATGCCAGATCCAAATCTCAACAAGTACTTGTTTGTCAAGAAACTTAAACATCCTATCAGCAATGCCATATTGTTGTATTGTATATGACATATGGTTAGTAAACTTTCTTCTGTCCGATTCTTTACTCTATACTTTTGTTCTCTTATGACCAATATATGCAAATAGGTAAAATCTTATTTGCCAATCACATTACAGCTGTTTTATATATTTTGTAAAAATAATGAAATAGATTGCTATGACAGTCTGTAGTTAATCAGTTGGTATTGATTAGAATATACTAATCTGCTCATTATTAAACAAAGTAAACAGCAATACCAAAGGAAAAAAATTTGTTATATGAGAAGAAATTTCCACAGAAAAATTTTTAATGTCTATGAGAGATAATTTGGTTAGAAAGATTTTCTCTTGAAGTGATCTCTGTATTTGCTGTGCTTAACTATAGCTTAAAATCCAGTGTGTGTATTTTTTAAAATATCTTGAGATTCCATTATTTAATTAGTCCAGGTATTGACCTTTAGTGACAGCCTTTTATGCAAGATTCAAGCCATGTGCCTTGTGTTTGGGCTCAACTATATATATGTATAAGTAAAGAATATCTAATGAGCCAGACAGACCTACAGGGGCCCGACAATATTTTTCGGACACTTTAGTATTCGACTTTCCGAGTACCATAGAGTGGCGAAATTCCTTCAATAGAATAGCATAAACATATGAAGACAATACCTGTAATAAAAATGGAAGAAAATCGATTAGGTAAGGAAAAATATTTATTTTTCATCATTTTTTACAAAACACACGCAACATTATTTTTCGGACATCGTTGAAAAACTGTTAATAGTCTGTAATATCACCTTTCTTCTCAATAACTTTTGTCAATCTCTCTTCATAATGATCAAACATATGCACAATAACATCTCTGCGTGTTTCTATTAGTTGTTTTTTGGCATATAGTATCCGTTCCCATAGTTGAGCCTCTTTCGTTATTTCAGGTCCATCATAGACAAGTTGCACAAGCATTTCCCAAACATTTTCTATTAAATTTAGATCTGAGCTTTTTGCAGGCCATTCCAAAGTAGTCATATTCACTTTAGCCATCCATTCTTTCATGAGTTTTGACACATGGATGTTGCAATTGTCTTGCTGTAGAACGAAATCATTCCCTATCTCTCTTCTTATCCTTGGTAGGGCTTTTTCGTCCAGCAACTGTTTGTAGCTTTCGCTGTTCTGTCGTCCTTTCAGCCACTACAACCATATATTTCCATTAGCAAAGATCATACCCCAAACCATAACTCCTCCTCCTCCTCCCATCTGTTGTTTGTTCAGTACAGCAGGCTCACCCCTTCTCAACCAAGTACACCATCCATCGGGCCCATCAAACTTGAAACACTTCTCATCAGTAAATATAACCTTCTTAAAGTCAACATACTTTGTTAACCACCTTTTAGCACACTCCAGTCTTGCTCCTTTGTGTTTCTTTGTTAGTGTAATTTTTTTCTTAGCCTTTGCATACTTCAAACCAATCCTATGCAGCATTCTTTGTACTGTTCGGATGTTTACATCCAATTCACATTTCTCCTTCACTTTTCTTGCTGTAACTTTTTCTCCAGATGTCAAAAGCCATGTCACAGTCCTCTTCATTCTCCTTTCAGTCCTCTTGCCAATTGATCTTTTCCATCCTCTCTTCTTTTTCCGCTCGGAGTTTGTCTTCAGCATGTATTCAACCGTTGATTTCGACAGCTTCAAATCCATGGCGATCTTTCTGATGCTGAGGCCATCATCCTGCTTCTTCCGTGCCAAACAAACGACTTCTTTTGAATGCATTTTACCTCATTAAACTTAATTGTTTTGCCAGTAAACTAGAACAGATAACTGATTCTAATGATGACAGCTAAGTGTACAAGCAAAAAATTTGCATACAGCAACATATACATGAACTTAGCTCTTAATAAAATAGGATTTTTTGTCATGTCCGAAAAATAGTGTCGCGCAAGTTTTCGCAAAAATCACAAAAAAATTAAAATTATCAAAGCCAAACTAAAAAAAATGATTACACTAGTAGATTTTCACTCCTCAACTACGTACTTACAATCTCAAAAGTTTTTGGCACTAGTAACCACCTTGAAGTACTTTTTTCAAAGTGTCCGAAAAATATTGTCAGGCCCCTGTACTTAGGTTTTGCCTAAACGTATAGTCAGGGAAAGCTGGCATGTTATGTTAAATGTTATTTCCTGTTTTAAAGTTGATTTTATTGAGTGTATTATTTTATTGAAATAACATATTACATTGCATTTGACTACATGGTTTTGTTGTCATTTCGCGCTATCCCGCGGTGTGACGTCATAAAACCGCATCGCAAACTTAAGAATTGTGTTTATTATTTTTGGTAACTATTGCCATTGCCAAGTGGAGTTTTGTCAACACAAAATAAATTCGTTGGTGATGGTGGATTTATAATATTTCAGTTTAAACAAGCTCTCTGAAGATGGCTCATGTGAGCTGAAAGCTTAGAAGAAAACCAATAAATAATTATCCAAATGTTGGAGAATTTTTGTCTTTATTTTCAACTGAAATTAAAGCAAAAATACAACGTTTAGAACGGCTCACGATTAAACATAATAGACATTCATTGTCTCTTATATTTAACAGCATATGTTTAGAAAATTACTTGCTGCCTCGATATACTAAATATATATATATATATATATATATATATATACACACACACAGGTGTTTTCTCAGATACTGCACACTTTTATCCATAAATAGAGCATACCCCTAAAACTATTATCATTTTTATATATATATATATATATATATATAATAATACACACTTGTAACAAAATGGCAAGTTAATACTCCCCCTCCCCACTGCCCAATTTGCTTTAACACAGGTACCACTAGTGACAGAAGGAAAAACATTTACACTTTTTTTTTTTTTTTTTAAATATTTTCCTTCCACATTCATAACTAGCCAGGATAAAATTTTTGTAAAAATTTATTCTAAAGTGATGGCAGTGTATGAAATGCACAAGGAAATTCTCCTAGCAAGCTAATGAAACTGGGCAGAACATTTTGTCAGAATATGCAATTTTTTTCTTTTCATGTCACTGATATGCTAAGGTAAGGGGAGAGTGATACTAACTTTTACTGCTTGATCTACAGATGAAATTGTAGTTAGTAGTTCTTTTAATTTTTTGGTATATTTTAACAAATTCATTCACATCTGAGAGGAGGGATATATGCACACACATATCTTAATGTTTTCAGAAGTATGTGTTTGTAAAAGTATCTTAGTTCATTTGAGCATTGTGTTAGTTCTTTGGAATCTTTTTGAAAGGTTGAATGGTTCAACTTCATTTCTAAGTGGAGCTTTTGATTACAATCATTCTTGTAACATTTGAAAAGCTTGATATACTTAACTGAAAATTGCTAGAACAACTTAGATCTAAATTCAATGTATCATAAAAACACATGTTTGTACTATAGAAAAGGTTTCACAAATAGAGGTTTAATGACTTTTGCTGTTTTCATTTTTGTATTCTTAGCTATAGAGTTGTTTGAAATCACCATCACTTTTATTTTTATGATGTTACATTTTTTAAACTTTGGCCACTTGATTTCTTTAACTCTACTTAGACTCACCAGGCATTCCAGTCAGTGCACAAGACCACCAACTGTTCCGAGGATTTAGTTTTGTTGCTCCTGGCTTGTTAGATGTTGATGGAGGCAACTTGCCACTGCATATTGAAACAACTGATAGTTTACTAAAGGTAATTTTGATCCTGCAATAAATTTTTATTACAAAAAACATTTGGGAGAAAATTCAGTATGAAAAAATAGCCAGTAATTGCAGTATAGTTGAATATCATTATGACAACTAATATTTTTTTTCTGTGCTGGAGGCAGGTTTAAATCTTTTGAGTTCCTTTTTTACCTTGATTAAAATAAATGCAAGAACAATTGTTCTCTGCAAAATCTTTTAAATATTGTTCAATGTTAGGTCACCTATATAAATATTGCATTAAAAGTACATCATCTTGTTTATGAATTCCTAGAAAAGTTCTGTGAAAATAATTGTCAATAAATGCTATGTAGAAATTTACTTAATGTTTTTTTTTTTTTTGTAATCAAATTTTCTTGTATACTTAAGTTTATCATAAAAAGCTTGAAAAGTATTGATAGATCTACTGTACCACAGAACATTTTCAGTTTATCAGATATTAATTTCTATTGTTTTTATATTCAGTTACCAGGGGTAAAGCATATAGCTTTTACAGATGAATATGAACTTAAGCAAGTAAGTATTAGCTCTGTTTAATCTTAATTTTTTTTTTTAAGCAGTCAATCAATATTTTTAAAATTTTTCATCCTGTTAAGTAACAGCCTGAACAAGCAAGAATTCCTTTTAACTTGCCCATAGTTTTCTTGTAGTTCACAAAAAAAAAAACAAAAAAACTTTATTATATGCTTATCAAACATTCTTTTTCAGGTTGATATTACCTACAAAAATGTTGATGAAATCTGAAACCTAATTGATCATGTACCTAATATAGAAAAAGGTCACTAATGATGACCCTGTATTTTACTTCCCACTCAATGATTTTAAACCTGATCTAATAGCTTCCAGATTTTCAACACCACAATGGTTTTTGATATCTTTAAGTTTGATTAACAATATTTTTTTAAAAGTAAACCAATTAAATTCTCTACCATTAGATATTCAATTTACTTGTGATGGTTATCAAATTCAATTATATTTGTGATCTAAATATATTTAATTTTGATATTGATCTTTCATACTTATAGTTTTTGATAGTGTCTGTCACTTAAATATATTATTTCTATTAAAAAAAAAAAGAATATTTAATTCAGTAACTGAGGGATATCATTTCAGGAATAATGAATTCAGAACAAATTCTTAGTTTTATCTTGTAGAATGATTCACTATAGCTTCAAATAATTTTTGACAGTCATAAAAATGATTACAAGCAAATAAAAGTAATATTTTCACATATTTGTGAATTACAAAAACTTTACAAGTCACATAGATATTAATCAAAATGTTGTTTTTTAGAGATCACCAAGCCAAAATATTTTTATTATCTTGAACTTTTTTGTTCTGCAGGATATAGGAATAGGATCCTATTCAGTATGTAAATGGTGTGTCCACAAAACAACTGGTCAAGATTATGCTGTGAAGGTTGGTCACTTTGGTATATGGCTCACCAGTTTATCTTTTTTTTTTTCTTTAATTGAATTCATAGTTCTATAACATTTGGAATAATGATTACTTGTATTTCTCTCTTAAAATGACATCCTAACAAAACTGCTGATCAGATTATTGTAAACCTTAACCTGAATGCTTTCCATGAACAACTAGCATTTTTTTGTATTTTAAAAAGCAACTAAGTATCTATACTGAACACTTCTCAACAATTTCAATGAATTTTTTTTTTTTTAACTGTTTTCGCTGAATACTATACAGGTTACGGTGGGTCCAGAAAGTATTTAGTTAACTTAAGCATTTAGTATATTGCGCTTTCAAAAACTCCAGATATAGTAAGGGAGTTGTTAGAAGCCAAATAACTAGTAAATCTACCTAACCATTAACACTGAAAAAATTGCAGTTTGTATGGAGCTTTAAAAAAAAGTAGTCTTTTTGAACTTGAGTTTTGCATTGTTAACTTTTAAATAAAAATAAGAAAGCTATGTTTGAGAACATTTGTTACTGTTTATGAATCCAATATTTTCAGATTTTTCAATCTTAGATGATTTTAAAATTACAAATTATGTATAGGGAATATAGGCCTGACAGAATTCAGCTCAAACATAGAAGTACAAAAGTATGGCGATTATGCTGGACAGGCAATTTTTTAGTAAGTAACTGTTGAAGAGAATAATATAGTATATACTTTTTTTTTTTTTTGTTCCACAAAATCAACTCTTCAATTCACAGCCCAGGCATGAAGTGAATAAATAATATATAAGCAGTGTGAAAGCGAAATAAAAAATTCCTCTGCAGTCTGTGTACAATGGCAAAAATTAAATGTAAACCAAAAGACACTTATAAAAACAGTTACACAAGTCATTTGAATGGCACAAATTTTTTAAACAAAGTTCATGGTAACTGTGATCACACCAGCCAAAGACTTTTTCTTGCTGTTCCTATCAATTCTTGTCTGATAGTTGTCACATTTCTCTCAAATTGTTTTTCTTTGGGGGGGAGACCAGAGCCACCTGGGTTCCAACAGCAGATATTCATTGACTCCTTGAATTAACTCCTCAATTCTCTTTTTTTCCAGGTAGGCTTTGAATTCACTTGTCAGAACTTGTAGGGAAGCTTTCTAATTGGTTCTGGAGGAAAAACAAATGCAGCTGTTTTCCCACATATCGAAATGTACCCAAATTATTTTTGAAATTCAGAAAAGCAGACAATACATGCTTGAACAGGTTAAATTTCTTATAAAGTAGCAGGCTGCCAAAATATAAAAAATTAGCAATATTGAATGAATTTTTGAATTGTTACAGATACTGAAAAAGTTTTGAAAGACAATATTTGACTTTGCACTGGGATATGAATATAACTCAAATGGTGACTTAATTTGGCCTATGTCCTCTTTGTCACTGTCAAGTTAAATGGATGCTGAAAGTTTTCGGTTTAACCCACTTTTAGAGTTGCATTGATTAATTGATAATCAGTAATTACTGATCACTAATCGCTCAATAGAAATTAGCAAAAAAAAAAAGTTAAATTAAAATTTTATGTAAATTCATTCCTTAATATAACTGAAAGTGATGAAATTAGCAATGATGACTGATTATGAATACACATTAATAAATGCTGATATAACCAATTACTGATTTTCAGCTGAATAATTGGTGCTACCCTGCAAAATATTAAACGTTTTATTTGATTTTTTTTTTTATCTCTTGTCTAGGTTGGGCTGAAAAACTTTTCAGGGTCTCCTTGCATAACAAAGTATGGCACAAATAACTCTGCTACTATGTTTATTAAAATGCTGTTGTCTGTACTTTTATGTTACAGCAAATTATATTTTAACTCATTTGTATTGTTTTATAATAAAACTTATTAGTCCTACTCATGATGCATAAGCTTTAGCAAAAAATAAAAATAACAAAGGAAAAAAATATTTAAATTATTAGAAAAATACAGAATTAAGTCTTTTTCTCTATAGATTAGTGCTGTAACCATAATAGTCTAGATTTTATATACTATTTAAAATTAATTTTTTTTTTTTTTTTTTTTTTGTCTCTCTCAAAAATATTCCTCAATTTTTAGATTATGGACCGGGAGCAACGAGACCCACAAGAGGAGATTGAAATTCTTCTTCGGTTTGGTCATCACCCAAATATAATTACTCTCAGAGATGTAAGAATTGTTGCGTTCTTCTAACTGATTAATTTGAACCCTACATTTTTTTTTTGAAAGTTATTATACATTATTAGATACGCCTAATTTTCCATCTCTTTTCTTTCCATTCTTCTCTCCCTATCTGACTAAATAGACAGAAGCGTTATGTTCAATATTTGACATTGCAAATAAAGATTTTGTTCAACACTATATAATTTGAGCTAACAGTGCATACAAGAAATTTAATTTTTATATGAAATTTACAGTTGAAATTCATTAGAAATTTTGTCACTGCAGAGAAAATGAATTCAAAACTTTTTATAAATTAAAATTCTTTTCATCTTTGACATTTTAAATTATTTTAATTTCCCTTAAAATGGCAATTTTTGTGAATGTTATCTAAAAAGTTTTCTGTTTTAAATGCTGATTAAATGCTTATTTAGCATAAAGCTGGTATTTTCAACATCACTCGTTCTATTCTATGTTCCAAAATTATCTCTATAATTCACCAAAGGGTAATTTTCTTTTTATTACTGTAGTAAGTAATAGATTCTGTAATTATCTTTCATTTGATAACTTTTTGTATTGAAACTACAGCATAAAATATAGAGAATTTTAAATTTCATTTTACCCATTTTTACAATAATTTGTGCTTTCATAAAGATGAAAAATTATTTGAAGAAAACAACCAAAATGCAAGTAAATTTTTATTTTTATTTATTTTTTTATTTTTTTAATTTTTTTCCAAGTGTTTGTCAAATTTCTCAATCTTAATGCATTTGAAGGAATGTCCAATATCTCCAGCTTGCTTTTATACATTTATAATAAACATTGTTTTTGTATTTAATGTGATTTGATATTTATAGAATTTTACTCCCAAACACATTTTTAATAGGTGTTTGTAAATGGGAATAAAGTATACATGGTGACAGAATTGATGCAAGGTGGAGAACTGCTGGATAAGATCCTTAGACAACGTTTTTTTTCTGAACGAGAAGCAAGTGCTGTATTACAGATTATTTCAGAGACCGTGCAATATCTACATTCAAATGGGGTGAGTTTTTCATTAATTTTTAGATATTCTTGCACATTTAGAAAAACAACTTGTTGCTGCAATGGGATGTTAAATAAAATTAAACAGATTCGAATAGCAACTCTCTCTTCTCAATTTCATTTCAAACCTGGTTGGCAGTTTAATCAACTAATACATTCTGTCCTCTAATATTGTATTTCTTAATATAGACAATTTAGAGATGCTTTACAGTATTTATTGAATTAAATAAGTGGTGAGAGTTTAAGTTTGCCTGTTCATTTTTAATGGAGAGTGATGAAGTAGTTTTAATTTTGTGAAAAAATGGATTTCTCTGGAACTTCAACCTAATTGCCTATACACAAGAAATTAATCAGTCAGTAGTCACCTACTATTTGATACTTGAAACAAAAGGACAGCTGCCAAAAAACGGCACTTTTCCCTCCAAATTTGCACTATCATCCTCTCCCAGTGACACGGTGTTCAGTTACCTTTAATTTTATTGATGCATAATAAATTATTTTTGTTAAGATGGTGCGGTCATCAAGGGACAAAAGTTATGCTTACTGGCTTTTCATAACCACTAACCTGGTTAAGTACTGCAGACACTGCACAAGTTGTTTCCATACTCTCAAGCAACCAGTGAAATGTGTACATCAGCCATGGGCACAAGCATGCCATCTTTAGGAGCAGATTCACATCAACTTTGCTAGGCTGATTGATTCTTTCTCAAAGTGGTTGGAGATACAATGGGGTGACCAATAGCAAATATGACTGTTCAAAAACTGACTGAGCTGTGCAGTTGTTTCAGAATACCATTGTCACAGATAATGGATCCTGATTCACAGAATCCATCTTTGTATATTGGTGCAAATAGAATGGCATTTACCACATTAATTCTTCACTCTATCATCTGCAATCTAATGGTCAGATGGAGTTTTTTTTTTTTTGTTTATACTTCAATCAATTCATTAAGTTGAAGGAGTAAGAGCACCGTACTGAACAATACCAATGTTTCTGCCATTGTACTACACTATGTCCAATCTCAAAGTTCCAAATGGATGATCTCCAGAAGGATGTATGTTCGGTTGAAAGCTACAAATATCCGTGAATTGTATGTTGGCCGATTACAAGCCTGACAGTTGTTGGAATACTTTAATGGAATACCTAACTTTATTTGAAATTTCATTCATCAAATGTCTTATTTTTTGCTTATTGCATTATTCAAAGCTACAGTTATGGCTACTATTTTATAGTTGCTAATGAAACACTGGGGCATGTTATTAGATTTTCTCACATTTCCTTCATATTTTTCCTCACAGCTTACCTTAAAAATATGTTTACATTTATTTACTGACATAAGTTGTATTTTGCTTGTGTTGTTGCAATAATTTTATGTTTCTGAGATGAGGTATTGTAATTATTTACACTGTTTACATTATGACATTTCCTCATCATATTCACAACACTTTGTTGTATGCTTCGTCCTTCTTCAGGTGATTGGAGCCTTGTCGGTGGGGCTTCAGAATACGCCGACTGCCACCCTGCAGAGGGTAAAAGCCCCTCAATGGGGCCACCTGTTATCCATGGGTGGCCACCCGTGATGCCTTGGGACAGAATCCTGGTGGTTGAGGGTCTTGGAGGTCAGGGTTAAGTACCTTCACTTCCCAACACACCACTTCGGCCCTTACCCGGGCTAGATGGGCGGTCAGAGAGGCCCGATCCAATCAATCGGCCAATCAAGTCTAGCCCTAATGCCTACTACCAAATAAATCCACATCGAGTCTAAAGATTGATATGTAATTAAACATAAAGAACATAAACCAAACTCATTTTCCTCATAAGGAAAAGAAAATTAAAGAAGTAGACGTTAGAAGGTGCTGGCTGAGAGTCAATCAACATGTGATAATCATAAACCCAGACATGGCTACAAACAAATATCTTGTTGACATAAGTTTTGGGGTATGCACCAAGTACTACAACAGGTGCTCTGGGAGACTCACATGATTAAGTATACTGCTTAGTGTAGCTCTGACCTGTCAAGGTGAATGGGTTTCCCCCTTGACAGGTCACAACAACGAGCTCCGAGGTGGGTGGAGAGCACTAGCAGTGAAAAACCAAAATAAAGCTAATGGCCAATATTAACAAAAAACCCAAGCGAATTCTTTCAGATGTAGAAAATGCAATCGACCTAGAATCTGATTCCAACTTCTCAAGATTCTATGTAATAGAATCAATAGAAGACATTCCTTTATCAAAACTGTCTCCATTCCTCATAGAGAAAATAATCTCTGCTAGAACTACACCAAAGACTATTAAAAAATGGGACTTTATTAATAATAGAGATAGAAAAAAAAAATAAGCGGAAACACTGCTAAAAATGAATACTTTCCATAATATAAAAGTCAAGGTATACCCTTATGAGAGACTAAACACCTCAAAATAGGTAATACAAAATAGGGAACTATCCCTATGTACAACAGAAGAGCTGAAATGTGCCTTAAAACCCCAGGGGGTAATTGACATCAAAAGAATCACAATTAAAAAAAAAAATGAAAATATGATAGAAACGAATATATATATTCTAACATTTAATAGCCTCCAGATACCAAAAGACTTAAAGATCAGCTATATGATGGAAAAAGTGGAGCAATATGTCCCCAGCCCATTAAGATGCTTCAAATGTCAAAAATATGGACATCATCAAGGTAGATATATGGGCCGCCCAACATGCGCAAAGTGCGGAACAATAAACCCAGACCACACAAAATAAAAATGCACCCGAGAATACAACTACATAAACTGCAAGGAAAATCATCCAGCGTACTCCAAAACATGCCATTACTGGAAAAAAGAAAAAGAAATACTAGAAATTAAACACAAAAGTATACCTTTCCCTGAGGCTAGAAAAATAGTAGAGGGACTACACAAGAACCAATCATATACCAGTGTAACATCCGTATCAAATTAAAACCAAACTAACCAACATGATAAATACAAAGAACTTATAGGGAAAATAATTAAACTAGGACCTGAAGACTGGCCAAAGTTTCTAGCAGAGATAAAATCAATATACACAAATGAAACAAAACCAAAGAATTCAGAACAGCAATTATCAACACCCACAAAACAATCACTAATAGAAGAAACAAAAACCACATCTCCGTACAAAAACTCTAACGAAAACCACACAAATATGAAAAAACAAAACAAAGAACCTAATGCTAACAATGCAAAGGCGGAAAACAAACTTCTACCTCTCAATAAACCAGAACAAGAATATTCTGAAAATAGCTATGGAAAAAAACTCAAACTCGTGGAAGAAGCCGGTTAAGTCAGCACAACCACCAAAAATAGATCCAAGAGCAGAGTAAAATCCTCCGCAGAGAAAAAAAGCAAATTGAGAATCACACACAAACAACAATAGAGAACAACCATCCATCTATGGAAAAGATGGAAACCTAAAAATAACTGAAGAGAAATCTAATCATGCAAAACCCCACAAAGCACAGCAAAACAACACCCCTACAATGGAATTGTAGAGGACTAAGACCAAACTACGAAGAAATATTAGAAATCATCAACAAACAAAACCCCTCAGCAATCTGTCTAAAAGAAATACAACTCGAAGAAAGTCATAAGTACAAATTCAAAGAGTACAATATGTACGACAAAACCTACACATCAGCAACAAACAATAAACCAAATGGAGGAGTGTCCATATTGATAAAAAAACTATACCTCACATAACCCTCCAGTTAAATACTACACTTCAAGCAATAGCACTAACAGCTACCCTACACCGCAAAATAACAATATGCTCCATATATATCCCACCAAATCAACAAATAAAGAAAAACAAAATAGAAATACTGATTAATCAACTCCCACCCCCTTTAATAATAATGGGAGACTTCAATGCACACAGCAACCGTTGGGGAAATAATCAAAACAATAACAAGGGTAATATAATAAATGAAATACTATCAACAACAAATTTATGTATATTAAATAATGGCAAGAGTACCTACATACATCTAGCCAATGGGTCTATGTCTGCAATAGACCTATGAATATGTACTCTATCCATCTATATGAACTTTCACTGGGATGTACTAGAAGACAAATTCTTTGGGTCAAATTCTGTGGGTCAAATTCTGTGGATCCAACCAATTCACTGGGCCATGTATCCTTGAGGATATCAGTGTATTAATTTTTGGAATTTATAAACCTAGTGTCTCAGTAACTACTTGTTTTTATGTAACAGTGCTCATATTACAATCTTGTTTGTAATTGTTTTTCTTTAGCACTCTATATTACTGGTTCCTATATTCATTTCTGTGCTTGACTGACTTAGAAGATTTTTGTTGCTCAACATATGTGCTGATTCCTTTTCATATTTTCCATATTTTTATTCTTTATTATTTCAACTTCATCCTAATGTGAGTAGTGATCTCCATATGTGGTCAGCTATACCTGATTTTCTATTTCTTCTAATGTTATGGTCTTGTGTTCCTGCAGCCTTATCTTAAGAGATATCTGGAAGAGGCATGACTCACGGAACTAGAACAATCTACTCCAGTAAATGAAATGGAGTTCATTTTGAAATTCCAATTACTTGAAGGTCAGAGCATACAACAGCCATAATGCTGTGGATATGGCAACAGAAATGAGGACAACAATGTAAATACTGTAAATGCCTATAAAGAAAAAGTACTTGTTAGAAATGTTTTGTAAAATCACCCTCAACCCAATTATTTAAATGAAATATGACCTTTCATGAAAACTTTACAAATAAGTTATGATTAAAAAAATACTTAGTTCTAATCCATTCACTGTTATTGGAGTGAAAGACTATTTAGCATGAACTACTTTAAAAACCTGCTTCTAAGTTAGGTTTTCAACTTATGTTTTTTAATAGATCCAAGTGGAATGTTTTGTTCAGGTATGAATATACTTCTGTATTCTAAAAATGATTTGTTGCTGAAGGTATTCCAAAATTCTTATTGTTCCTTTATCTTTTTGATAACTTCTATTTCTTTTTTTACAGGTTGTTCATCGTGATTTGAAACCTTCCAATATATTATATGCAGATGACTCTGGTTCTCCTCAGGCTTTACGGATTTGTGACTTTGGTTTTGCAAAGCAATTACGAGCAGATAATGGACTCCTGATGACTCCCTGTTACACTGCCAATTTTGTTGCTCCTGAGGTTTGGCTTTCTTAATTTTTGTTCATTTTTATTGATTTCATTGTACACTGATGCAATACCCCCACCCAACTGTTACTACTTCCTGTAAATTAATAAATAACTGCTGAAGTGTAATATTTCAATCAATATTTAAAGATCATAACAATATAAAGAATAATGCTTTGATTGATTGTTGTGTTTAATTGCATATTATCTCTCTCTGTCAGTTATTTATTCTTCTATGTGCCATGTCCCTTCAGGATGTAGGTGAACATGGCTTTCCATGTCTCTCTATTCCTGGTGGCTCTTAGCACACTTTCTCCTGTTACCCCACCCAACTCCACTCTGCCATCCACCTGTTCAGGCTCTTCAAATATGTTATCCACTGCTTTCCCCTGTTTTTTTCCCCATTTATCTGACCTGTGAGGATCAGATTCTCCAAGCCTTTTTTCCTCATTACATGTTTCAAGAACTTCAGATGCTCAATATTAATTTCACTGCCATATTGAAAGACAGATATCATATAGCAATCAAGTACTCTTTGTTTCTAGCAAAGTTCTCATGTCTCTTAATACTCTGCTCAGCTTCTGGAGTGCATAGTTAGCTATTCAAATTCGCCTTGGGATCTCAGTGTCACACTTTCCGTCTTCCGTTAAAACACTTCCCAAGTACTTAAATTTTTGTACTTACTTGTAATTGGCATTTTGGGCTCCTCCATTTGCTGATGACCATACATTCGGTTTTCTTGTAATTTTGTAGTACTTTCCTTTGACTTTCTTCATCTACCTTTTTTTTAGTAGGTCTTGTAGTTTTCTTTCCGTGTCGGCTATCAGCACTGTATCATCTGCGTATCTTATGTTGTTTAGATTGTGACCACCAATGACGAATCCTGGCATAACTTCTAGGGTCTACAGAATAGTCTCGCTGTACAAGTTGAATAGATCTGGTGAAAAGACGCATTCTTGTCTTACGCCCCTTTCTATCTTTGTATATCTGCTGAATTCATTTCTTGTCCATATACAGGGGGTTTGCTGCCAGTAGAGGTTCTTTATTACTCTGATGTCTTTGCCAAATTAAACTGTTAATGTTTTATGCATTTATATGTATCATATGCAAGAGATATGTTTTTATTTTAACATTAGTGTGATTTGATAATTTTTAAATTTATTTTTTCTTCTCTATATACAGGTTTTGAAGCGTCAAGGTTATGATGCTGCCTGTGATATTTGGAGCATGGGGGTATTGTTATACACTATGTTAGCAGGGTAAGTTTTTCTTTATTTTGAATTTAAATTTTCTACTGCATATTTTTCTTAAGTTGTTTTTGTAACAGTAAAGTATTCATAGAAATTGTTATCCTTTGGTTTGTCTTTTTCATTTTTTTAGTAGTAGTTGGAAAAGGATAATCCAAGCTCTAATTTACAACACTGACTTTGTGTATGGTTATATATTTTTGTAGCACTTAAACCATATATATCCATTTCCTACAGTTCCATTAGCCATAATACCATTCATTTTAGAAGAATCAAAATTTAAGGTTATATTTGCTATGAGTTGTAGATGTTGTAAAGGTATTTTTAACACATTCACGTATTTATTTTTCTTTTCAGTAGCTACAAAAATTATGGCTTTCATTTTTACCAGTCTTAGTAGGTATCACAGACTAAAATTTTATTTGCAATATATCTAAAAACGTTTAATACAGGTATAGACATCTTTATAGACCATAACAAATGGTACCAAATTTATCTCTGTAGCTCAATTAGCAAACATGTTAGGACCATGGCGTCTTTCTTCATGAAAACTTTCTGATGGACTCTTGTGCAAAAAGCCAAATTAACAATGCCTAACTGAAGATGCTGACTTCAAACAAGTTAAGAATCATTATAAAAGTAATGTCATATAAGTAGTCTTGAAGTAAAAGAAAAAAATGCTAATAGCATCAATGATTTTTAAATCAGACCAGCCTAAACAGTGAGAAAATTTTGTTCTCAAAAATAAAATTGTAAAAATATGGCACAAAAGGTCTAACGTGACTGATAATATAAGTTTATTTCAACATTTTTCTATATTTCATAGCAAAACAGATGAAGCTATTTTTTTTTTAGTTGTACCTCAATAATGTACCACATAAAAACAGCCAGAAGCATAGTTTGGCAGTAGAGCAAAACCAGTCAAAAGTATACTATAGTAAACTTGCCACAAATATATCTATTGGAGGTGCATGCTTGAAACTTTTGACTGTAATTTTTTGTAATATAGGTATTTTCATGACTTTAAACGTTATTTTTAATGGATACTCGTCTGCTCGTATGCTCTGTGTTTAAACAGTATATTTATTTTTAAAATTATTAAAAATAAAATACTCTAAATAAGAGTATCCACTAAAAATAATGTTTAAAGTGTTTTAACACTCTTATATTAAAACATTTTAGAATAGATTTTTTATTAGTCCATCAGATTTTTAAATCTGATGGACTAATAAAAAATCTATTCTAAAATGTTTTAATATAGATGTCTTTAAAAAAAATTTTTAAAATGTGATTTTCAACTCTTCAAAAACAGAACTATAATGACTACAAAACTTAGAAATTTGTTTTAGAAGGAAAACAAATACAGGATGCGATGGGTAAATTGTCGCGATCATATATTTTCATTTTGTATTTGTGCATTGTTTGTTTTTGATTTTGTTGCCTGCAGTAGTCAGTTTGCACCACCTGTGAGAAAAAGAGCACCATGACACAATTAACCTCACCAGAAATTTAGAAACAGCATGCTGTGCTGCTTAGCATTTGCAATAGAAGCTCTAATATTTTTTTTTTTTTTTTTTTTTTTTTTTTTTTAATCGTATCACCCTGAGCAAGGTGGTAACGCCACTGATGTGCAGAGGGCTACGTAATAGTGAAAAGATTGGAAAAGAGAAAGCCGGAAACCACATCCCAAACAGGGAACAAGGGATGAGCCTCCCAAACTGCTCAATAAACGCGGGTGGAGTGTGAACCAAGTGACAGATAGATCCATCTACTCCAATTGAAAAAAAAAAAAAAAAAAAACCAAAGTGAGAAGAGTATGAACATTTCAGAGTTGTTGAGGACATTTCATAGTTATGAGGACAGTACAGAGGATTCAAAAAGAGTTTGATGAGTTAAATGGTGATTACGAAGGTGTTTAGTGATCACTAGTGATGGCAATATTATGCCTTCATTCATCTTCCTACAGGGCCTCAGACTCAATGCAGAAATCAACATAAAGTGCCTTGAGGAGGTAGGGCTGCTGGAAGATCCTATGTCTTGCAACAAGGTTGTGCACCATGCCACATAAGAAAGAGAACCCAGTCATGGCTGTCAGACAATTTCTGCAACCACATCACCCCTTACACCTGGCTACCTAACTCCCCAGACTGCAACCTCCTTGATTATTATGTGTGGGGCACAGTTAAATGAAAGACCAAGAAAACTTCTTGTAATACCAAAGATGAACTGAAGGCAGGGATTATGGTAGGATTTACTAAAAGAGACCGTCCAGAAGTGTTGTAGAATATCCTGAAGTTGTTTGGAGGTCGTGATTGAAATAAATGCTGATTTTATTGAATAACTTTACTCTTTAGTATTTCAAGATCTTTTTCTGCAATTTTGGTAAATACATCTGTTAAAATGATATTCATTTTTGCATAATCTAGACAATACATCCATCAGGCCTTCTACTTTATAATAATGCTTGAAACTGATAAAGACTTTCTGGATATTATGAATGGTTCTTCTGCACTTCCTCTCCTAATAGTGATTAGCCAACTAAATTTTCTAATACTCTGATGTAGCTAATATTTCTGGAACGCTCCATATCCAACAATCACTTGAAACTGTCCTTGTCCAATATCATCTGACAAAGGGCATTGGAAATAATCATTTCTGTTCTTTGTTGAAGTAAAAACTTTATACAACTCTGGATGAAGATGCAATATTAATAACTTGGTCAATTCATGAAGTGACTCTTCATTACAACTGCTAGAATTGTTTAAATACTCAAAATCACTTTTCTTCTTTCCTTTGTCTTAGAAGTTGTAATGAATCAACTGATTTTCCTGTGTTCAAATAGTTGCAAAGAGATTTACTCCCACTGATGTTGATTTTCATATCCAAGTAGATTTTTCAGTGTTTTCAAACCACTGCTTGTTCATCTTTAATAGACTTCACAGGACCACCATGCTTGAGGAGTTAATGATTCTCTGCTTCTCATCAGCAGCTTGACACTTTTCATTCTCTTGCCTCTCATTTTTAGCAGTCCTTTCTTGTAGAAAAAGTTTCAGAAATACTTATTGCTTGTGTCTTTGTTGCAGATGTTTCATGTTTTCTTAAAATTCCAAGAACTGATTGCCACGCTGTTGCCAGTTTTGCCTCCAGCCAGGCTTAAGTCTGGCTCTGCTGAAGAATGTTTGAGTTGATATGAAGTGATGCGGTTTTTTTTTTCAGTTCCACTCCAACTTTCAAATATCATTAACACATTTAAGTGTTGAGGGTATTTATTAATTTTTTTTATACTTACATAAACATCTATGAAGATGTTACTTGAGTGAAAAAAAAATTCAAATTCAACCATGAAGATACAGAAAGTTTGTCAAACTTACCAAAAAATAACTTAATAAAACTCCAAAAATATTTTTGTTAAGAATCGTTACTTGCACAATTTAAAATATTTTCTTTCACATTTGGCATAAAAAAACTTCATTGAATGTCTTTTCTTTTTAAATATACTTGTAATTTTTTATTGAAATTCTAAAATTCCTCTGATAAGAGATTTTTCTATTAAAAGAGATGTTTTCAGAATTAAAAAATGTAAAGTTTAAAACCATTTTCAAGTGTTAGCATTAAAAGGCTACTGTGGTTATAACAACTCACTAGTTACCATGCAAAAATAAATATTATTTTCACTATGTTTTAAGCAAAAAGTATTTTTTTTTTAAGCCAGTTAATTATTTAAGTCAAATACTAGATTATTAAGAGATTTTTAAGTTTATTTTTATTTATCAGAAATTGGAGATTGGTGAGTGACCATGTCAGTTTTTAACAATGTCTTAAAAAGTTAAGCCCTTATTTGTATATATGTAATTTTTTTTTCTTTTTTTTTTTTTTTTCTTGACAAATTAACTGTAAGCTGTTATTTTTCAAATAAAAAAAAAATTAACTTTGAAGGAGACATTTAAATTATTCAAAATGTGTCTTAATTTTCTTCAGTAATGATACTTTATAAATGACCATTAAATGTTTTAATTTTTATAGATAAACAAGAATGAGCAAAATTTAAAGAACTAAAAATATACCCAGTTTATTTTTCATTTTATTATCTCAGTTAATTTTTTTACAGAATTAAGACTGCCAACGCAACGGTTTAGACAAAATATTGCTTTTGGTTCAAGCTGTCTCCTCAAATTTAAAAAAAAAATAATTGCTTTGAAGTTTTAAATGCATCATTAAAGAAAATACAAGAAAAAGATTTAAACTGTAATATCCACTGATGAATCAAGTTGATGTTCACTCAGCAATACGGATTTTGATGCATCAAACCTGTTTTGCATGAAGTGTACAAAGTATACCCTCTTCGTGCTTCTTGTGCCTCAAGTTGAGTTGGTGCAGAGATATAAGCCCAACTGATTATTAAAGAGGAGGAGTAAATTTTTTTTTTTTTTTTTTTGTCTACATAGAACATGGATCACTTTCGTGAAAGACAACTTCAAAACTCATGGTTCTACCACCAAATTGAAAAGCAGCCTTTTTTTTTTCTTTAAGATGAGACTATTTTTTTATATGTGTTGACGCAACTTGGAGTGTAACTAAGTTGAAAACCACTATGCAATTGACAACTTTGAAAATACAGAAAATCACTGTTTCTCATTGAAATCGTGATATAATTTAGAGACATAGCATAAAAACTAATCATCACAGAAGAAAAAGTATCATTTTTCTAAAGATTCAACTTTGTTTATGTACTAATCTTCTCAGAATAACCTAAAAATTGAAGGAAATTTCACTATATTGATGCATGTCTGCACTGTAAACTAGAGCAGTTTGGGATATCTAGTTTAGTGTCATAACTATTTTGTTTTTATAAGGATCCTGTTCATTTAAAGGGCCCCGTATCAGCTCTTTTAATTTTCTTAACCTTACTAATGAAACTTATTTGAATTTTGATGAATAAAACAAATAGCAGAATTAGATTGGAAATATGACAAGAACATTATAGTTTCCTTACAGAGACAGTGGAACAAGAAATTAAATATTTATGCTCAGAATGATATCAGAAAAAGCAATACTAATGCAGAAGGATGTGTTCCTGTGTTTTATATATTATGCAAAAGTGTCTGATAAGGTGTAACACAAAGAACTGTTTGAACTGCTAGGTAATCTTCATTTATTTGGGAATGATATCAGAATTATCAAAAACTTATACATACTGGAAGCAAGCTGCCTGCATATGGATAGAAAATAAGTTCATAGATATGCAAAAATAGAAAAGGATATAAGAAAGTTTTCTCACCAGACTTATTCAACCTTTATATTGAGGTAATCTTGAGAGAACTAACAGGATTCATTATTAGCAGCAGCAGTCTTAATGAGATATTAAGGTGACAGTGTTGGTAGCAGATACTGAAATTAAACTTTAGGAACTCCTAGAGAAGTGCGAAGAAAGGACTAAACAGCAATTCTAAAAAGAAAATATATTATCATTATTGTTCCTTTTGAACAGGTCAATGTGAACTATGAAGACCCCTAAAATCAAATAAGTATGAAAATTTAAATATCTAGTTAATGTTTTAACAGGATGACACTGAAATCTGAAGGTGCATTTGAATAGTGAAAATAGCTTTCTAAAAGTTAAGCAAAGTCTTAAAAAAAAGGCAAATTTCATTAGAAAACAAAAAGAGTACTGGGTATTTATCCACTGTGGCAGTATGCAACACAAGGTCGATTTTTAACAAGGGGTTTCCAAGCGTGTACACTCGGACAAAATTCCCCTCCTCCTGCATACACAGGAGCCAGCTTGTCTATTTTTCTCAGCCGAGTCTGCTTATAGACATAGCCCCAACTGAGTTGCTCTCTGCTCAAAGACAGCTCAACAAGAGCAAGTTCTGCAAGAACTCTGACAAAAAGAAGAGTACTGAACTGTTATAGAATATTGGTCCTCCTATATGGCAGTGAATACTGGACAGATGAAGAGACTTAATGCAACAGAAACTTGGTTATGCAGAAAGATGCTGAAAATATCATAGATTGAACATGTGAATAACAACAGTTTTATAGAAACAAAAGACATTTATACTTTAAATTTCTAGAGCACATAATGAGGAAAAAAGGTCATGAATTTGATATATGCAGAACATATTGAAAGCAAGAAGCACAGGGGAAAGTAGTAGATAACCTACATAATTGAGCTTGTGTAAATATTTGGCAGAACAGAGCCTAAGGACAGAAAGTAGTGAAGATCCATAATCGCCCTTCTGATAAAACATGGCACACAGAAGAAGCTTAATAACCGAATTTAAAGGCAGATAACTCAACTGAGATGGTAAATGTTGCAGCTTTTCAAACTTATTTTGTGTTTCCTAACATGCTTTGAATTCTTTTTATAATTGTATTTCAGTCAAACTCCTTATGCCAATGGGCCAAATGACACACCCAGTGACATTTTAGCAAGGATTGGAGAAGGCAAAATTAAACTTACAGAAGGCAATTGGGACTGTGTGTCAGAAACAGCAAAAGTAAGTTTTGTTTACTTTGGAATTATTCTTTAGCAAATGATTTGTATGTAAAATTACCTTTAGGTTGCTAGCGTTTACTTGAAATTCCCTTTTATTTATTTACTTATTTTTTGGTTATATATAGAATTAAACTTTAAAATCTTGAGTGGAGTGGGAAATAGTTTAATTTTTCTTTTTTTTTCATCTGGAAATGATACGATTGAAATCTTTTTTTTTTTTTTTTTGCTTATTTCCTACTCCTAAAATTTTACTATTGACCTTAGTCTATGCCAGGCCTCCACAATTAAAATAAATGAAGGGTTTCATTCACAAAAACTAATGACAGGCTACAAGAGAAAAATTTCAAGTAGTGTCATGCATGATACACACTTGGACAATCATTTGTCAATTTGATTTATTATGATCACCAAAAAAAAATTACCAGTTTTTGAAAAAACCCTCATGGACCATGTTTTGTGTAGGCCTGGTTCGTTTTTCGTTGGAGAACATTACTAATCTGCTTTTATATATTGCATAACTGGATACAAAGTATAATACTTAGTATACTGATTTACTCAGTGTTCTTATTTTGGTTGTAAGACAATTTTTCAGCCCTTTTGAAGCATCTGTAGTTGGTAAACTGTGGATTTTAAATTGAACTACTAAGTATTGAGGGATCTCTCAAATATACTAATTTTACCAATTTTATCTTTCTGATATTGCTTTTTTCTTATCTGGAGTACATGATATTCTTTTCTTGTTTGACACATGAACTGAACTCCCACTTGCCACTGAACTAGATCCACTGAACTAATGCTTTCATTCATTAAGCCATGTATCCTGTAGGATAATTTGATGATTGATAACTTGGAACCTTATCTTTGTCTGCTTTTTCAAGTGAACAAAAGCATGACTTCTGCATTAACTGTAGTTCAATTAGGCCTAATGTTTATTTCTTAATGGCTTGTATTTTCATGCTAGGCCTATTGAAGTTATTACTAGAGCCTAATATATGTCCTGATTCTTCTAGTTGTTTGTTATTCTGATTTTATTCCACAGGGTTTAGTGATTCTCCTTTTCCATCCCCACATTAGCCATATTTAATTTCCTTACTTCACTTTTGGATTATTGATTTCTGATATTTCTTAAGCCTTACTTATGAGTAGGTAGCTTGTCTCAACTTTGTATTGTCACAACTGCTTGGAATGGAATATATGCAATTCTTGGTCTTCTGTGGGAAACTTAGTGTAGAAGTGATGTCTCCTGAGGAATGAAACATCTATTAAATATTATTCTGATATTATATGGACAACAGTTCTTTCTTGACACTCCCTGTCAGCTAGAATACACTGACTGCATCTCTGTGGAGAGGTAAGACTCCGCCTCCCCAATGAGGCTACTTGTTTGCCATGGGTAGTGACCTGTAATGTCAGGGGGACAGGATCTTGGTGGTTAAGGGTTTTGGCAGTTTGGATTAGTACTTCTAGTTCCCAACACTACTTTGGTCCTCATCTGGACTAGACAGGTGGTAGGAGAGGCCTGATCTGATTAACCCCTAACGTCTGTAAAGGTAGCAAATTGAATACTTTAAGGAAAATGTACCTAAATTAACTAGTAGATGAATAACAACCTAATATGTCAGCTTTAGAAGGTGCTGTTTAATGGTCAGTTAGCTCACAGAGACATTTAGACTTGGATATAGCTGTTAACCTTTCAGCTTGTTCACTAAAAGTTACTGAAAATGTGGTGATGGGTGCTCCAGGTCTCTCACAATTGCAAGTATACTGATCTGTGTAACTCTGACCTGTCAAGGCAATTGGGTTTTCCCCCTTGACGGGTTCCAATAGTGGGCTTCTAGGTAGGTGGAAAGCACAGGCAGTGAAATTTAAATCCTAAAAATGATGAATCAAAACAAAAAACCCAAGTGATACCTCTCAGACTCAGATTCCAAAAAAGAAATAAGCCCAGACTTTCCAAAATAAACAAGCAAAAATTGAGTGTCCACTAAAAATCACTTTGCAAATTTAGATGAGATGAAAGAAGATAGCCAAAACCCACAAATGGCTAAAACCTCTAAACTAAAACTAATCAAAAACAAATAAGTCGTAAATAAGAAAGAACAAGCATGTATAAAATATTACAATGGAACTGCCAGGGATTGAAGCCAAACATTAACCAGTTGCTCCTGATAATAACAGACCTGACTCCAGCAGTTATCTGCTTTCAGGAAACCTTCCTTAAAAGAGATAACAATATAAATATAAGAGATTACCAGCAATTTAATTGCATAAAAGATGCTGGTCTTCGGGCATCAGGTGGTACATCTATCTTAGTCCAAAATGATATCACTCAAAGTCAGATAAACTTAAGGACTAAATTACAGACAATAGCTGTAAAAGTGATGCTGCACTGTACATCCCACCAAATGAAGAAATAAATGAAAATGAATTGCAGGAAACTTCCTGCTCTCTTTATGTTACTAGATTTTAACTGTCACAGCCCCTTATGAGCTGTAAAGATACAAACCAGAAAGAAAAGAACATGGAATCGGTTATAAATAACAATGATTTATATATGTATAACAAATCACCAACTTATGTATCAATTCTCTGGCAGTTACTCTGAAATTGATTTATCTTTATGCAATCCAGCTTTCTTTTTTCCAGGAAGGTATTGATGGACATATGTGATAGCAATCATTTTCCAATTTGTCTGCAAAATTTGGAGCAAAATGACAAAAAATTTCCAATGTTAGAAATTAAGCAAAGCAAAGTGAAAGGAATTTCAAAAGCTGTTCTCTGAAAGACTAGAAGAAGGACTATGTATCAAGGATTTAACTCAGTTTACAGAAATACTGGTCTCTATTGCAAAGAAATGCATCCCTAAGGATAATATTAAAAAAGGAATGCAAAAATGCTATCAGGCTCGGAAGAAAAGCGTTAAGGGTTTGTAACAAAGATCTCACAACAAATAACTTGCTGCAATTTAAACAACTTTGAGCAAAAGCTTGCAAAATTATAAAAATTAACAAATAAGAATGCTGGAAAAATTACATCAACAAACTTAGTTCAGCAAAAAAAAAAAAAACTAAATCTGTTTGGAATATGATAAAGAAAATAGCTGGTAAATATCATACTAATGCAATAAAACACCTTTGCATAAATAACAAAATAACAAGCAAATAGGATATTGCTGATGAATTAGCAACAACCATCTTAAAAAATGCATCAGCCGAGAATGGCAGACAACTATTCACTAAGTCCAAACAAAAAGCTGAAAAACAAAGACTGAACTTAAAATCTGAGAATGCTGAGAGCTACAATCTTCCATTTACAATAGAAGAATTAAATGAATCTTTTTAAAAAATCCCACAATACATCTGTGGAACCAGACGTTATTATCAATTCCTACAGCAGCTGCTAAACAAATCATTGAAGCTGCTGCTAAAACTGTTTAATAATATATGGACAAGTAGCCACTTCCCAGATTTGTGGAGACAGTTTTTTATCCTACCTATTCTGAAACCAGGGAAGGATGACTCAGCACCTGGAAATTACAGGCTGATAGCTTTAACCTGTTGTCTGTGTAAAACCATGGAAAGAATGATCAGCAACAGACTGACTTGGTACTTAAAAAAGAACAGCATAATCATCGATTACCAATAGGCATTCAAGAAAAAGTACCATCGATCACTTAGTGAGGCTGGAGATCTTTGTTAGAGAAGCATTTCTTTGGAGCAGTCTTTTTTGATTTAGAAAAAGTATACAATACCACATGGAAGTGGTATGACTTGAACTTAAGAGTTAGACTGACAGAATTTATAGAGAACTTCCTAAAACAATCAAAATTTTCAAGTTTGAGCAAGAAGTACACTGTCAAAAGTGCAAGAACATGAGGAAAGAGTTCCACAAGGAAGCATTTCCTCTGTGACACTTTTTAGTGTTAAAATCAACTCTATTGTGAAATCTCTAAGCTCAGAAATTAGATGCTCTCTTTAAGTGGATGTTTTTAATAATGTACAAAACGCAGCAGGATGTGCGTTGTGGGGCAATGGATATCAGCTCAGAACGAGAAATCGGGGAGCCGAGTTCGAATTCCAGTTGAATTCATTGCATTCACTTATGCGCAAATACCCTTGGGAAAGGTATTAATCCATCTCTTCCTTCCAGTTATGGGTTAAATAACAGGACAGATTGGGTTCTATAGCCTTGGCTGGTAACCAGTCTACCGCAGAAAGCAATGGCAACCTACTGCGGGATAATCTTCTGCCCAGTCAGTCATGTCTCTTTCGAGACATGATCACCCAAGCGTGTTTCACGTATGGCACTTAACTGACTGACTGACTGACTGACTGACAAAACTCAGCATATGAACACAATACAAAGGCAACTCCAACAATGCCCAAATAAAATACAGAAATGGGCTATAGAAAATGGATTTATGTTTTCTAAAACAAAAACCAAATGCATACATTTCTGCAAGCTAAAAACTTAATAATCCATGCTTGAAATTAGATGAAGCAAAAATTCAAGTAGTGGAACAGCACAAATTTCAATGTGTGATTTTTTTTTTTTTTTTTTTTTTTTTTTTTTTTTTGACAAGAAACTTTCATCCCTCATTTGAAGTATTTGAAAGTGAAATGTAGTAAAGTCCTTCAATTTTTGCATGTAGTGGCTCATACTAAATGGGGAGCAGATTGGTATACATTGACCAAACTATATAGATCGCTATTTCATTCCAAGCTGAATTATGCTAGTTTTATATATGGGACAACCAGAAAGTCATACATAAAACTCCTCAATGCATTTTACCATCAAAGGCTCAGACAAGTGCTCGGGGCTTTTAAGACATCCCCAGTGGATAGTTTATACACAACAGCCAGTGAAACATTTCCACATTTACAGCATATTAAACTGGCATTGCAGTATTATGTAAAACTTAAATTGTGCCCAACTAATCAAACTTATAGATCTACATTTGAATCAAATGTTTGTTGCCCTGTTGGTAGGGCATCAGAATACAACAACTACTCCCCTGCAGAGGGTAAAAGTCCCTTAATGGGGTCACCTGGCTGTGGGTGGCAACCCGTGATGCTTGGGGACGGGATCCTGGTGGTTGAGCAGGTCATGACCCAGGTATAAAGTGGTCACAACCCTGCAACATACCACTTCGGATCCTTACCTGGGCTAGACAGGCCCAATCCGATCAATTGGCTGGTCACGTCAAGCCCGCTTTCATTTTTTATTTTAACTCTGAATTAGAAAGGGGTGGCTGTAGGGTCAATCATGCTGAGGAAGGACTGATATTTTCTTTATAAATTCAACACTAGGTGAGTAGTCTTCTTGGGAACGAAAACCCAGTGATCTCAAATTATTAGTTCCTTTTCCTCGGTGTGAGTATACTGTGTAGCCCTGATTTGTCAAGGCAAATGGGTTTCCTCCTTGACCTTTTCCATAATAGGGCTCTGTGGTGGGTGGGGAGCATGGTCAGTGAACCCATTAAAAATTCTTATGTATTCAAAAAAAACCCAAATGAAAAATCAAAAATCACAAAATGCTTACATGTTGAAACTGATTCGGAAAATGATTCAGATGAGACTTCCTTCCCTCCATTTATTGTTCTTGAATCACTTGAAGAAACCCTGATTACAAAGTTGTCCCCTTTTATCATAGGAAAAAAACAATCAACTCTATAATAACACCAAAATCTGAAAAAATTAGCAAATAATACTTTATTAGTAGATGTAACAAAAAAAAAACATTCAGATCTTCTATTAAAACAAAAATCATTCCATAATCTGGCAATAAAATCTTACCCCCACAGTTCTTTGAATTCATCAAAGCATGTAGTGAGAAGCCCTGATCTTTCTCTTTGCACCCTAGATGAGATAAAATCCAACCTCAGGTCTCAAGGTATCATTGATACTTGCAGAATCGCTATGAATAAGAATGATAAAATAATACAAACTCATACATACATACTCACATTCAACACTTAAAGAATCCCAGCAGAGATGAAGATAAGATACACTATAACTAAAGTTAATGTATATATCCCAAATCCTCTCTGATGGTTCAACTGCTAAAGATTTGGACACCACAAAGAAAAATGCACCTGACCTCCAGTCTGTAAAAGGTGTGGAGAAAGTGGAACAGACCACATAAACTGTGAAAAGCCAGAGTTGCCCAAACTGCAAACAAGACCATGCTGCTGATTCAGAAGAGTGTGAAACCTGGAAAACAGAAAAAAAAATAACAGAAATTAAAGACACCAAAAATATTTCACACCCTGAAGCTAGAAAAATTATTGAAGACTTTACAGCAACAACATATGCCAATATATCCAAACTCACCAGCAACCTGATTCAAACCCAAGCAGTGGTCCATCATGGAATGATAAATCTATTAAAAGAACTTAAATCATTAGTGGAATCACTAAAAGAAAGTATAAACATCCAAACTGCCTGTTGAACCAGTTCTAAAGAAAATCTCTGAACCTCTAACTAATGAAACTGATGTTCCCCAAAATCCAAACCAAACAACAAAAAACCCCAAGCTTCCATATTACCATGACCAAAACTAATGAACCTCCTCTTCTTACCTGCCTAAAAAAAAAAATAACATCGAAAGCCCATCACTAACTCCAAAAGAAAGATCTCCTAGGAAGAAGGAATATAACAAACATAAAACAAGAACCACACTAATTGAAACAAAAGACAGATTCAAACTAATGGAGATAGAGGAAATTTCTTTAAAACAAAAAAACTTTAAATATTTAAAAAAAACAAACAACAAAGCCAGATCCAAAAGCATAGAAAACATGAAACAAATGAATTCAACCAAACAAAAAACAAAATTACTAACACTAAAGATACAAAACATTATTCAATGGAATTGTAGAGGATTAAAAACTAACAAAAATTAACTTCTACTTATAACAAAATACCAGCCCATGGTCATCTGCCTCCAAGAAACCTTCTTGAAACAAGATTATAACATCAATATTAGGAACTATCAGATGTTTAATTACACCCATAATTCCGGAGACAGGGCTTCTGCGGGGGTATCAGTTCTGATCAGAAATGATATGCTCCACAGTAAAATAAATCTAACAACAAACATCCAAGCAGTTGCCATTAAGGCTACACTGTATAAAACAATGACTATATATATATATATATATATATACCACCAAATGATGACATTGACAAGAATGAATTGAAGAGGCTGATTGACCAATTGCCTAGACTTCAATAGTCACAATATCCTATAGGAGTGTAAAGACACTAACAAAAAGGTAAGACGCTAGAAAAGATTAACAAAAATGATATATGTCTACTTAATAACGGTGCACCTACATAAGTCAACTCATCTAGCGGAAATCACTCGGCCATTGATTTAAGCATATGTGACCAACAAGTATACATGGACTTTGCCTGGAATGTATACGATGACACTTGTGGCAGCTATCCCTTTCCCATCCTGATCCAAAGCTCAAAACCCAATAGTGAAAAAAAACAACTCGACAGAACTTAGATAAGGCCAACTGGCAAATATTTAAGAAAAAATTTAAAGATAGACTGATCCCTATGGAGACAAACAATGTCACAGTAGAGCACTTCACAGAAACACTAATAGAACTAGTAAAAGAATGCATTCCTAAAACCTCAACACCCAACAAACGTAACAGACCCTGGTTCGACAATAAATGTAAAAAAGCTATCAGATTACGAAAAGCTGCTCTAAAGAAATTTCAAAAACAGCCCACTACTTCAAATCTGATAGAATATAAGCAAAACATCAAGCAACACCAATTAAGCACTTTTTCAAAAATAACTCCATCATAACTGGTAAAAAGAACATAGCAGATTTGCTAGCTGAAACCTTTTCCCAAAATTCATCTAGCCAAAATTACAATGCAAAATTTAAGAGGGTCAAACAAAACGTAGAACAGTACAAACTAAACTTCAAATCGAAAAACCTTGAAAAGTACAATAATCTCTTTTCACTAACTGAATTAAGATTCTATAACAAGATCACACAATACTGATATAGGACGGGACAAAGTCCATTATGAATTCTTGAGGCAACTACCTACAGAATCACTAAAACTGCTTTAAAGAATTTATTACAAACTATGGAGAGAAGGTGGATTTCCAGACATATGGAGACAAACTATAATAATAGCAATTCCAAAACCAGGAAAAGACAACTCAAATCCACAAAAATAAGACCAATTACATTGACCAGTTGTTTATGCAAAATAATGGAGGGGATGATAAACAATAGGCTGGTTTGGTATTTGGAATCTAATGACCTTATTTCCAACCTACGATGTGGATTCCGTAATAAAAGAAGCACAATAGATCACTTGATTTGCTTGGAAACAGCTATAAGAGAAACATTTATTAGAGATGAACACCTCTCAGCAATTTTTTTTTATCTAGAGAAGGCTTATCACTCAACATGGAAATATGGAATATTGAGAGATCTACGTGATCTTGGCTTAAAAGGTAGATTCCCACATTTTATCAAAGCAGGAAGAGGTAGTTCTTCAAGGCAGTTTACTATCTGTGACTCTGTTTAACATGAAAATAAACAACATAACAAAATGTTTAACCTCTGGAGTTGATGGAAAATGGATTTAAATTTTCTCAAACAAAAACTAAATGCATACATTTTTGTCATCAGAGAAAACTACACAATGAGCCTAGTCTAAAACTTGGAAGGACAGAAATCCCCATAGTAAATGAGCACAAGTTTCTGGGGTTAATATTTAAGAAAAACTGACGTTTATCCCCCACCTGAAGTACCTGAGGGCTAGTTGCAATAAAAGACTACAACTGTTATGTGTGATGACCCACACAGAGTGGGGAGCAGATCAAGAAACTTTACTGAAGTTATACAGGTCACTGATTAGATCAAAGTTGGATTATGGTAGTTTTATATATCGGTCAGCTAGAAAGACTTACTTAAAGCTACTAGATCCGATCTGCCAAGGAGGCCTGGGATTGGTGCTTGGAGCCTTCAGAACTTCCCCAGTAGAAAGTCTATATGCAGAAGCAAATGAGGCACCTGCAAATATAAGGAGTCATAAACTGGCCACCCAATATTGAACAGGTGAAGAGGCTCATCCCTTGTTTCCTGTTTAGGATGCGGTTTCCGGTTTTCTCTTTTCCAATCTTTTCACTCTTTTCTCTCTATTTTTTTTTCAATTGGAGTAGATAGACTAAACTATTGCCCGGTTCACACTCCACCCACGTCTATTGAACAGGTGAAGAGGCTCATTCCTTGTTCCCTGTTTAGGATGTGGTTTCCGGCTTTCTCTTTTCCATTTTTTTACCCTTACGTAGCCCCCTGCGCATCAGTGGCGTTATCGCCATATATCGTGATTAAAAAAAAAAATTATACCGAGCAGAAATCGTGTCCACGTAATCCTGTGTATGATGCTGCATTCCATCCAAAATATAGTGAAATATTCGAAGCAAGCTATAAACCCTTTGGCCTTCGAATGAAATCGGTTCTACAAGAATCAGGAATGTCTGTCGTAAATATCCATGAGCAGATCTTGTCTGAAACTCAACCTTGGCCTCTTGAAAAAATCAAAATGATCTTTAAACTGAACTCCCCAAAGCAAAAACCCATCCCACAGTTATCAAGAAAAATTTTATAATATTCTCCTGGACTACCCTGACCATTTACATATCTTTACAGATGGCTCCAAGGACCACAGTAGAGCAGTGTGTGCAGCAGTTCTGAATGAAACAATCCACAAAAAGTCTCTCCCAATAGAAAGTTCCATTTTCACTGCAGAAGTCTGTGCCATCAATCTTGCTCTCAATATTCTATCAAAAAGTAGACATAAGAAATTCATAATATTTTCAGACTCCCCCTCTGTAATTCGAAATGAGCGTGAACATGTCTTGCCTGCAAAATAATAACAGAAAAGAAGGATGGCCGCTATTGAAGACACAATTTATGTGTGCCTATATCGTCCAAATCAAGATGTTATTTGCACACATGCAAATTTTGGCTGTCTTTAAATGACATAAAAAGCGGTGCCAGCACTGCTGTGAGAGGGGATTTTTTCGGGGGTGGGGGGGATAAAGAGGAAATAAGAACAGCTTAATTGGTGTCTGTTTCACAACTGCTCGTGTAACAGGCTGGATCCAAGAAAGGGAAACCTGAAATCCATTTCCTTGAGGTGACCAAAGAAAGAAAGAAAGAAAAACAGCTGGCCTGCCAGTGAGTGTTGCACTGCACTCCATCATCATTCATCTTTTTTTTTATGCTACAGAAAAGTAATGAAAGAGCAGACTCGGCAGCTAAATTGCCTTAAACCTGAGTTCTGATAATATCAACATACCTTATACTGACTTGAAATGTAAAATCAACAAATTATTTTACACAAAATGGCAGCAACACTGAAATAACAACACTGAAATAACAACACAAACAACAAACTCTTTCAAATCAAGCCCATTTTGGGAGAGTGGAAACCAGTTACAAAAATGTCAAAGTAAGAACAAGTTGTTATATCCAGATTATGTATCGGCCACACAAGTATCACTCACTCCTTTATACTCAAACAAGAACAGCCACCACAATGTACAGTCAAACTTATTCTTGTGGAATGTAGAGCCCTTGCTACTGCTAGAAAGCGACACTTTAAAAACCAACAATATGAAAGATATATTTGGGAACACTCGCATGGACGACGTTCTGTCCTTCTTGAGAGAGACAGGAGTATACTTTAAAATATAATACCAGGCTACAATTCTGAAAAAATCCAACTAATGGAAAAGTTTGAACCTAAAAAAAAAACTAATTTTCAGCTTTAAATGACCCAAGGAAGGTCAATATTCTGGTTAAAGAAACCAACAACCAACCAACTAATCAAATGTTTGTGATCAAGTCAATCATACAAAAATGTCATACAACCATATGGACTTAAGATGAAACCCATTGCCAAAGAATTAGGTACTTCACTATCAAATATCCAAGAAATAACAGTATCCAGAATTTGACCCTGGACCATTCTCAAAGTATCCTGGAAATGAATCTTTCCAAAGAAAAAAACTCACCCTCTTACATTTTTGGACACATTCCAGAAAATACTGGAAAACTTCCACAACTACACAAAAATATATACGGACAGCTCAAAAAGCGGAGACAAAATAAGATGTGCAGCAATCAGTCAGTCAAAAAATTACCTAAAAGAAACACTTCCAAAGGGGAAGCTCAATTTTCACTGCAGAGGTTTATGTCCTTGAGTTGACTCTAGACATCATCACTGAGAGCAAAACTAAAGAACTTCCTAAGTTTTTCAGACTCACTCTCCATTTTATCAGCTTTAGAGGGGAACAAATCCAACAACCCAATGATCATTAAATTATTACAGAAAATCAGCACATTGAATAAAAAGAGAAAAGTGGTATTATGTTGGATCCCTATCCACACTGGAATAACATGTAACTTTAAAGCAGACCTGGCAGCCAAATCAGCTTTGGACATTTATGTGAATACAGGAATAAATGTCCCATATACAGACTTTGAGGAAATAAATAAGTAAACATATTTTTAAAAAATGGCAGGAATACTGGGATGATTATCCAGAAAATATACTCCATTCAATCCAACCCAAGCTTGGAGTAAGTTATGCATCCTTCAGGAAGTCTCGAAAAGAGGTTGTAATAGCCCGCTTACACATCAGCCATACAAGAATTACTCATTCTTACTTACTAAGGAAATTCAACCAGTGTGCCAAGCATGTAAGCAAGTACTATCAATTAAACATATTTTGACACCATCTAGAACTAGCCATCTCTAGACAACAATTTTATACTGATAGCATTATCCCTCACTAGTTCATTGGCTAAAATTAGGACATGATGATGAGAGGAAATTCTTTCTCTCTTTGTTATTGAAACTATATATTTGCACAGGAGACCATAAATTTTGTTCTAGAAAATATTTCTCATAGATTTATACCACACTCTAATCATCAACTTTGACAGTTAACATGTTAGTCAAATGAACACCTGGGTTTGTTTTGGTACTATTTCTTTTCACTGTCTTTTTCTCTTTTTTTTCTTTTCTGTTTGCAGGGGGGGGGACAAAACAAAACAATTTTAACTTATTTTTATTTGTAGGGTTTCCAAAGGGTTGAACATATTTCTTCATTCTAAGCTCTGACATACCACTAATTGGCTTAAATTCTTCTGAGTGTGTGTATACATGCACATATATGAGACTATTGTTCAAGAATACATTCAGATGGATGAATTTTGAGTAAATTTTAAATCTTGAACTTTTTTTTTCAGGATTTAGTCCAAAAAATGTTGCATGTAGATCCACACAGGCGACTAACTGCTGCTGAAGTTCTAAACAGTAAATGGATCAGAGAGAGAGGATTGTTGCCTTTAAATGTTAAACTTACACTCCAAGATGCAAATCTTGTTAAGGTATTCATCTTTACTTATTAAAATTTCATTCTTATTAGAACTCATATTTAAATTTTCATCTTATTAACTCAAAAACATTCTTGATTATAGTGGTCATTGATTAGACAATATTGTTTAACCATTTCACCTTACTGGTAACCAATCCACTTACTTGGCATCATTCTATAGAAGAGAAGTGTGACCACTAATATGGTTACATTATTTCTATACCAAAAATCCCATACTTAAATGTATGGGATATAACATACTTAACAGTGAGATTAAAAAATAAATAATACAAATCAATATTCTTAGTGGGGAACTTCAATATACAATTTTGTCTTTGATATCTTGTAAAGGAATGCAATAACAATACCTTCATTCAAATCTAGTTTTGCAGAAAGCAAAAACTATGAGTACTGACAAATAAAGAAATGAGAAAACTAGTGCAACAGGGACTTCAATGAAAATAGTTTCTTCTATTTTATCAAGAACATCCTGATTAACATAATTTAAATATACTAATTGCATTTCGAGATGTTAACATTTACTACATTAAACAATTAAGTTTCCATGCCTTCATTAAAGAAGTTATTTTCATATAGTATCTACTTGCTTTTTAAACTTGTATATCCTAACTCTATAGATTACATAAACTATATTTTGTCTACAACATATACTCAGTTCATATGCAGTTTGAAAACGTTGTCACCTAAATTAGGATTGTGAAAATTAAATATGTCATGTTGGCTTTGGAGATCTTGCTGATAAGCAGTATAGAGGGTGAAAACTTGAAATATTCACATTACCAGCAAATGTTATTTGAAATGACCAAGGTTTTCAAAATGATGAAATGTACAGAGAACAAGTTTAGATTTAACAAAGATACTTGCTTAATGACTCAGATCTTAATTCTTCCAGATTATAATCTCATAATCTTTTTAAGAATTTTTTCTGATTTGCTCATCTTTATAATCATGGATTTTATGGAGTGTAAATGTTATACATGATGCCCTTGATGCTACATCATGCAATGATTTTTCTTATCATTTCATTGCTTTGTATCAATTCAGATGGAAGCTGTTGCTTGTGATATACATGTAGTCTAAAACAATGGTTGCACAACTAGTTACATTATCTAAGCAATAAATATTACTTCAAATTAATCACTAACATTTTATAGATTCTGAATTTTTTTAGTTCAGAAAACTTAATATTTTTCTCCTTTTTTACCTTTTTAAAAATTTAAAGTTTTTACACTGAAAAATATATTTCATAAAACTCATTGCTTAAACTTTTCTGACAATAGGTGTAATAAAGTTAAAAAAATTTTTCTCTTGCAGTAGTAGTTCAAATAACTTTATCTCTTTAACTTTTTTTTGTTATATTTCAGCTAATCCATTCTAAAGATTTATTCACTTACAGTCTATAAGAAAGTCTTTGTTTTTCTTAGAAATGATAGCAAACTAAAATGATGCTGGAAAAGATAAGAAACTTTGGTAAGAAAATTACAAAGAGTAGATTACCTTGATGCCTTTTGGATTCATTCAACGTTTCCTTCTACATTTAGTAGGCTTACTGTAGTTATATAGTTGATATCTCTCAAATTAGTTTTTCTTTTTCTCTGCCTTGGAAGTTAAGTAGGATGAAAAACTACTACTTTAAAGGGTAAAGCTTATATGCCATAACTCTGTCAGACCTGGCTCGCTGCTGAAGAACATTGCCCAATATTAAGAGTGGCTGAATGAATAATAAAACTTTTGTTTCTCAAGTAGTATATCATCTTTGCAGATTTCTAACTAAAATTAGTTCCTTGTGGGTGATGTTGATGACAAAAATTTGTATAGGCAACATCCTATCCATGAATAGTGAGAAACCAGCTAACACTTTGAAAGTAAAGCTTGAGAAACATAAAGGGAAAGTAGAAAAGTGTGATATGGCAAGTTCATATCTGGAGGGATTGGGATAAAATTCAGATTATCACTGAAACTAAAATAGAATTAGCATACATTAACTTCACTGAAAAATTTATAGATTTGGTCAGTGTTGATTTTGTTGCTTTGTATAGAAGGAATTAATTTTTTATTTAAAAATTTGAAATCCTTTGTGTCATTTGGGTAGATGAAAATAGACTAATTAAGTCAGAATATTTGCCACCATTATTTTTCTATTTCCTATTATTTCTAGAAAAAAACTTTCTTTACAGATTGTGCATCTGAAGAAGATTATAGAATAGATCAGCTGAAACGTGATAGCAACAAAAATGAGTTCAGTAGTGTAAAAGTATACAATAGCGCTTCCCAAATTGCATAAGTTATCTTTTTTTTTCTCTTATTTAGTTTTCAATAAAAGTACATCAGCTATCTTAGATTGCATGTCACTTAACATTTAAATCTTGAATTCTGTAACTAAATATCCTCTTTTGCAGTTTAAGACCTTGAAATATTCTCTTATCTAATAATAAAATATTATAACCTAAAGTATAACTTTTTTTTTTTTTTTTTGTCACTTCTGAGTGGTGTTGCATACAAGTTCTCCCTTTGTCTATTATGCTTTCATAAAAAGAAAAAACCTTAATAAATGCTGATGTACGAAAATCAGTGGTTATATTTGTTCTGAAAAATTATAAGTTTTATTTTTTGTTAATGGAGAAATATTGTGAACATAAAGAAATAATTTTTATACATTGGACCCTGTAAGATTTTGTATCAAAAACCTTATATGAAAAACCTGAAACTGATTTGGGGCGTTACTCTTTCAAATTTATACTCTGATTAAACCATAATACTAGCAAAAACTCATTACTTAAAATTTGAGTATACTTTGACATTGTTCAAATCAAGATTCAGAAGTTTTCAGTATCACTCTTCAGCTTTGAGAAAAAATATTGTAATAGTTTTAGTCACTTTATGCATTATATTCTTTAGAATATGTTGCATTAGTTTCATTAATTACAAAAAAAAATGATATCCTCTGGGAGTAAACTAATAGTAATCCCTTTTTATTGGCTTCTTATTTGTAAGTTGATTTTTCTAGTATTATAAACAGAAGTGACTAGTATGATTATTGGTGGGGGAGATGCTATATCTTTCAATAATCATCTTGTCATAGTTCTCCTTTTAGTGGTCCTCTTAATTGTCTACTAATCTCTTCAGCATGCCTCATTGTCAGGCACCTGGCTGATTGACAGTGTGCAAGAAAAGGTTCATTTATTTATTTATTTTCCTTGCTTGGTTTCATTTTTGTTAATAGCTAAGCTCTTTGAACTTTCAGACTACAGATAGTACAAACAAAGAGAATTCCGTGAGATATCAGCTGGATTGCATCATAAAGGTAAATTTACCATAAGTCTGATACCCACTATTCTTATCCAACAAGCCAAAAACAAACAGGCAGCTGATGGATGGTATTGTGGTTACCATATTCCAAGTGACATTGATATATATGTGTGTGTGTGTGTGTGCGTGTGCGTGTTTCCAAATACACAACCAATTGTAGATTTGAACTGCCACCTTTTGGATTCAGTGTTTCACTTTTCTGCAAGTATAAGGTCATAATTAGTGTCCAAAGCTAACTACTCTGTCACATTTTATTCTATTTTAAAATAAATGATCCACAGATACTGACATATTAATAGCACATGCATGCATCTACACCTTCATATATAGTGATTGAATGTTTTGACACAACCAAGAATGATGTACTTGATTCTTCAGATGACTCACTGATAATTGAAGGTTCCTACCAAATGAAGGAATTTTGTTGGTGCATATTTCAGATACATGAAAGTTAAGCAATGATTGTATTAAGCCTATTTGTGCAAGTTTATCATGACTAAAAGACATTCTTGTTTGTCAGTGAAAAGGAAATTATTCTAAAGATTATTGTGCTAGAATATGTTCATGTCTGAGGGAAAACTAATTTTAGGAATAAGTGATTATTATTATGTTCAAATTCTCTTCTGTGAAATGTACAGAACATGATTAAAGTAGTTATTGCTAAGTGATTTGAATGCATCCCTAAAGGTTTAATTACAGTTGAGTACTTTTAAGTGCTTCTCTAATTTCTTGAATTGATGCCATTTTTGTGTAAAATAGCTAATTTTAACCTAACAAGCCATTTATGGCATCAAAATCTTTGGTGTCATATATATTACAATGAGAAGTGGATTATATATATATATATATACACACACCTTATTGATGAGTTTTGAGGAAGTAGATCTCTTTTTAAGTGGAGCGAGCTTGCTTACCTTAATGATTAGCACTTGGGGATGCTAACTTTGACTCATATTCTAACAAACTAATGGTGCCAGTAGGAAATACAGTCAATCAAACAAGGTGGTCTGACTTAGTATTGTACAATGATATTCTTAGTTTTTTTATTGCGTACCTGACTAACTCCCTCTATTGGCAAATCTCTGAGATAAATCATGGTAAATGTCCTTAAAGGTTGCAAGAGTCTTTGGGCATGAAACTTGTTGGAGATTAACAGCTTTTGCAGCTTACCCTACAGTTGTAATAGTCTGAAATCTTGCTAGGTGCTCCATATTGATATCTAATTTACCTGATTATTTCTGTATTATTGTTTGTAAAAACTTTTTCTTTTTGTTTTGTTAATTCTAATGATTCTTTTCTATAATAATAACTGTTGTTGATCATGTTGCTATTACACCAAATAGCATTTCCTGTAAATATTCTGCTGTGCATCTACACATACAAACCCTTCATCTTGGCTTCAATTCATTTTTGTTTAATCATTGTAGTTTTCAAGTTGATTTGCAATTTTGGAACCTCGGCTCAATTATCCTTTGAGTTTTATTTCCATTGACAGGAGCAAGTGATACTGAAATGTATTCTATTTTATCTTAGCACATATTGATAAAAAAAAGAAAAAGAAATCCATGGTTATAAATTAGGCAACTAATATCTTCATGTTGATTAATCTTTTACAGCTACAAATCTGCAATTGTTATGTGAGTGAAGAAAAAACAAGTCTGGAATTTGCTGCCATAAAATATCAATCATCAATGCCTTTGCTCCTCAACTCTTTAAATTTATTATATCTACTCTCTTTGTTTGCCTCTTTTTGATCTTTAAAGAATTTCATTTTCCTCCCACTATGTAATCATTGTCTCTTTTAATTCTGTTACTTGATATTTTTAGCTCCAAATTCATTTCATCTGAAATCAACTGAATTCATACTTCTCTCCACAATTATTAGTAATTCATTATTTTTACTTACATTTTACATGCATTCCTTTACCCTCTGGATTCTCTTCAAATTTAATTTATTTTTTTCCTTGTCTTCTTCATCTCTCACTGATTAAATTTTTGTCTTTTCTTATTCTTTATAACAATCCTTTGCAAAAGAAAAATACCTGAAACTCTGTTACCATCCTATTTTTCATCAAGTGTCATAGAATTATAGTCAAAAGTATTTTACATTTCAATTAAAAGAAAGAAAAGGCTTGAGTTTAATTGCTAAAGGGATTTCATGATTCTAGCATACATCATTTGAAAGTTTTGGAAAATTAAATTGATAAAATAGAAAAAAAACAGTTTATAAAAATTAATAATTGATGACAATTAGTTGTTTGAACAGTTATTGACAAAAACATTTTCTATTGTTATAATTATGTAAGTTTTTGTATACTGCAGTTTTTTTTTCTTTAAGCATCTATCTTTGGAAAAGTTTTCAAGAGAACTGTTTTGTATTGTAATAACTAGCATTTTGTGTCAGTACCAATTTGAGAAAAGTTTCTAAGCAAATTGAATCAACAATTTCATTTAAAAACTGTTACATAGTATAAATGCCCATGATTCTTAACTACATTTCCTGAAAGGAGGATATTCGACACTGAATGTTATGGAAAAACAACTTCATGTTTGCTATTTATTTATTTGGAAACAAATGTATATTTGCATATGTATTATTCAGCACTTTATTTCTTTAGGAGAAATTGATAAAAATATTAACTATTATTACTAATTACTAGATTACTACTAATACTCCAAATACTCTCTTTTTTGCTTTGTTTTTTTTTTGGGGGGGGGGTTGTCATTTGGGGCACAATAGTTATTTTTTAAATATTTTGTAAACTGTATCTGAAACATGGATTATAAAGTGTACATGATTATGCCAATTTTTTACATTTCTTTCTTGTAAATGAAAAGTCCAAGTTCTTTGATGTGCATTAAAATAAGAACATATTTCATAGGCTAACAGTTTAGAAAATTTACCAATTTATCCTTTCCTAGCACCCTTCTCTTCTATGAAGATAGTGAAGAATCATTTAGTCTTTATTGTAAATCAAATATCCTCTAAGAAAATTGTCAGCAACAAAGAGGAACACTTTGAATGAAAAAATTGTACTTTAATACCAAGTTTGTTTATAATGAACTTCATTTTTTTTTTTTTTATCAATGATTGATGCTATGTGGGTACAAAAAAACTTGCAAACTTCAGTCATATTGCCAAGATAATCATGTTCAGGTTCTTGTAAAATCTGTCATGCTAGAAAAATTTTCCATTTTATCTATGGTTGGACAGATTTTCTAGAAAGTTTGCACAAAATATGATAGAGCAATTTTGCAATCGAGAATTTTAGTCACATTTAATGATTGAATGTGACTAAATTTGTTTTTTGTCTCCATTGTTTTTATTATTTTACTTGTTTTTCAACTTCCAGGGAGCAATGGTAGCAACATACAAGGCTCTGAACGCACAGCCCAAGACCACCCTTGAACCTGTGGGAGCATCTTCTTTAGCACAGAGGAGAGGAAAAAATAGACCCAAAACATCAACAGCTGTATAACGCAGCAGCATATTTTAAAAATTCATAAAACCTTTGTACATTCATCAAGAGGAAATGCTGTTAGTTTATATGCATAAAAACTGAACATGATGCTCTCTCCTGATTTTGTAACAAACGGTTTTTGTATAATAGATCTACTACAACAATATACACTAGGTATGTACAAAGAGATTAAGTAAAAATAACATTGTTTTCAATCTCATCCTACATGTGTCATCAGACATATGGCTTTCAAGATGGTGCTGTGGATATACAAGCTTACATCAGACCAACTAGAGGACCAAGATCCAGTTCTCCAATAAAAAGATGGTGACAAAACTTTTCCTTTATAGTTAACTGAAAAAAAAAAAAATATATATATATATATATATATATAATCATGTAAAGAAAAAAAATATTGGAGATAAATAAGATGATGCTCAGGTAAATACAATATATAAAGGAGAAAATGAAAGAAAATTATTTCTATTGTATTATATCAATTTGGATGACATTTAACCAACGAAATTCTGTTACTGGAATGGAGATTTTAAAATATAAAAAACCAAAATGAGATATCCAAATTGTTTCACTTGCTTTTACTGTCCATACTTAAACAGTTGCAGTGACTGACTGAGAAGTTCACTTGGAATTTGCAAAAATGGTGACAAAAAAAGATATCTGCAATGTAGAGTCTTAACTGCATGATACTATCAGTATCAAGAAAGGGAGGGAAACTGAAAACAAAAATTTAATTCAAAATTGGAGAGGAGACTCTATTTGAAAGAAAAATTGACTGACTTTTTTTTTATTTAAAAAAAAAAAAAGAAAAATCAAAGTTTACTGTTTAGGTTTTAAACAGGTTCTAGACATTGCAAGTAACTAAGCAGTAATCTGCTTTTTTTATTTTATTTTTGCTGATGATAAAAAAATAATAATAATAATGCTATTGTTATCATCTTGTCCTTATCTTTCTGCTTTTCTTTCTCTCTTCTAACCATTTTGGCAACACTTCTTATCCAGGCTTTGGTAGGAGATCTAAGCATACTTATCCTCTTTTGCTTGTTGTCAAAAAAAGGAATTGACTTTTATACATTTTATTGTTGCACTTCAGTTTCCTTAAGTTTAATTCCTGTCAACTGTTACCTAACAAATTTCTTGCTGACATACATTTTTTTCTCTCATCTATACTTGTATCATTCAATCTGATACCAAGTCCCTATTCATAAAAAAAGACTAAAGTGATGAATAAATTCATAGATTTGTGAGGACAAGTAAATTTTTCCCACATTTAAGAGTGGCACTTGACACAAATCTAGATCATCATGCAAGTTTTATATGTAACTTAACAAAAAATTTAAAAAACAATAAGGGAGCAAAGTACTGTATATATATATATATATATATACACACACACACACACACACACTGATACTGTTGAAAGGGGTTTAAACTAATCCTGAATTAGATAATATACACTCCTATCTTCATAAAAATTGCTTTCAAGTGGGAGATCAAAATCATTCTAAAATATAGCTTAAATCTCATGGCTGACATGATTTAATCATTTTATGATCACTGAAATAAATATTAAATTTTCTTTAAACATTTAATTTGAATGCCATTTGAAGTAATTATCTACTTTTTTAAACTAGAAATTACAACACTTTTTTAGGTCAACAAAACACAGATGACATTATGAACTTAGTACTGCTCATTTCTATCATTAGACTAAATGTAATGTAAAGAGAGGCACCTTACATTGCTATTTTATTCAATTACAGCTAATTGACATGATTTCTTTTTAATCTGCAATTAATCTTTTGATTGTAATTGGCAATCATGCCTCTCAACTTTCACGTAAAACTATGCATTTCTCCAATTCTGCCATATTATGAAAGTACTCTATTTTTAGTTAAGTAAATGTTCTAGTCTCTGCTAGATTTAAGATCAATTTTTTGACTAAGCATTTTTAATTGTCTGTGAGATGCCTTATATTGTGGTTTTTCATTCTCTGTTATTAAAGTTTTTGGTTTTAAAATATAAGGAAACAAAGAAAATAATTGGAACAGGTGTTTAATTGTGGTTAAGTGACTTAATTATTTGATAAAACACATTGGTACTGAAAATAACTTGTAGATCTTGAGCAATTATTTTAACTTGGTACTTTTCTTCTCTTTCATTTAATAGCCTAACTCGATAACATTCATATCCTAATCACTTTATAGAAATGAATAATAAATTGTTAATTTCTGTCTTTGCTCAGATATCTTCAGTTTTTGATTTTAAATAAACTCACATTTTTGTTAACTATCCTACTGACTGAACTATAATTTTGGTATATAAACCTTGGGCAAGTCTTTTATATATGCCTTTTTGTGATCAGTCATGTGATTTATATCAGTTTGCAATTTTCAGTTCATATATCTTCACTTTATCTTCTCTCTCTCATTTAGCTAAATGAAAGAAATAGTAAGCCAATAATTTTTCCTCTTTAATTTCTGAAAATCTATTTTCATTTTTTATTAAATAAAAAATAAAAAAAATTGTTTATATTTTTATTACTGTCATTTTACTGCCACTCAAAAAACAAAGAAATAAAAAAAAAAACTCTAATTGTGGCAAATGTTCATAATTTTGTTTCACAAGAGGCCTACATTTTTTCTATAAATCAAAATGGATTTTTCTAATTCCAGCCCTAGAGAAAAAAAACTTTAAAATCCTGCATTTTTTTGTGTATACACATACACCCACACTTCTATGTTTTATATGTATGTTTTATTTTCTTTTAAAAAATGAATTTTAATTAACATTGTAAATTTTAGTTGCAGCTTTGGTTTATCCTGATTTTAAATAATGAATAAATAAATCTAAAAGTAAGAGATATTTAAATGTTGGATAAAGATTTTATGTTTAATATTTACAGTGCTTTATTCCTGTATATTTGAATACTGGAAAAATGTAAAGTTACATTGCATTAACTTTTTTTCCATTTGTATAGATCTCCAGAATTTTGTTTATTTTTTTTTTTTTTTTTTTTTTCTAGTGTGTTTTTAATATAAATTCTCTTTGTGTGTTTTTCTACCATGACTTGGAAATATTTTTTTCTTCAAGTGATTATTAACCAGTTTTATTTTGGTGATATATTTGCAATGTCAAATTTCATTACCAAATGAGATGCATCCTTATAATGAAATTCTTAATATATCCATTTTAAATTAAGATATTGTCTCAGTAAATGTATAAAATGATTATATTTGAAAAAAAAAATTTTAATATCTGCCTTCTTTTTGAAAATATTTGCACACATTTTATATTTAGCTGAGTATTATGGTTCACTTATAGTTGTTGGCTCTTTTATCATTTAGCTTAAGTGGAAGCAAGTCACTTCAAAACAACAGCAGTAGTATTAGTAAAGTCTACAATATGAAATGGTACGATTTTGTTGAAATTACTTTCATAAAAATCGCTTCTATTTCTCTGTATCCTATAAAAGAAAAATAATCCTGAAAATTTATAGATATTTTTTTTTAATTCTAAAAATATTTTCAAATTTATAAATTTTCAGCTTATATATTGAATAGTATTTTTTAATGATTGTATGTCTAAATTTATCTATATCTTAATTTTTTAAAAAGGAAAAATGTTGTGCATAATTACATATTTTAAATTCAATTCATATTAATAATCTTTTACTTTACTCTTAAAACTTTCTTTTTTTTATTTTTATTTATGTATGCATTTTTTTTTTTTTTTACTTTAAATTTTAAGCAGCCAGTTCTTCTTTTCTAGGTGTTTTATGTAAATGAATTTTAAAAAAACATTGGATTAGATTTGGGATAAAATATTAATTCATGAACTGTGGTTTTAAAATCTTTCCAGGACACTTAGCAAATATATAAAGATTTCTTTTTAATTCACTATTTGTCATTGTTCCCATAGACAAGTTGATAAATTCTTAAATCATAGCCATTGGTTTATATATATATATATATATATCAGAAATTCTAACAGTATAGATTTTCTTTTTCCTCCTCTTTCTCCCAACTATTTGAATTCTTCAAACTTGGACTGATGTTAAACCAATCATGGCTTAACAAATGCTGAAATTCAGTGACATTACAGTCCATATATTTATATATTTGTAAAACTGACAATCTTCAAATGGTGGGAATATTAATAATGTTCATTCTTCAGACAGCTGATTCAAATCTAGTTACCAGCTACTAGATTTTCATGGTATTTGTAGTCATCTATGTAATTGTAAAATCTGTGATACCCAGGTGGTGTAAATACTTTTATATTTTTATCAAGTTTTAAATAGAACTGTTTCAAGGTTTAATTGCTCTGTGTGTTTGTGTGTATTTGGTGCAATGTAATATTTTAAGTAAATGTTTGAATCTTTCATTTAGTTCTTTGATAAAAGATAACATCCTAAAGAATTCAGCTATTTGAAATTCTTGGCATACTACATTTCAACAGAAAACGTTTAATACTTTTAAATCTAATCCTTCTTTTAATTTCAAAATATGAATGCCAATTTGTCTTAAGTTTTTTTATAAAGAATTGTCATTATGCATCTTTGTTTTTAATGTATTTTGCTGATGTCTTGTAAGCTTTATGAATGTAAAAAGTTGTAGAAAGTTTATTATTGTATTCTATCACAATTATTTGTAATTTCAAATATAATCTTTCAAACTTAGATTTTCTGTGAAATGATCTAATAACTGTGACAGAATATTTGGGACAATATTAAAAAATTATCATATTTACATAAACTTGACAATAGTTTGATCCAAAATAGGTATAAAAATATATTAAGAATGCTTGTTTGAATAATTCAGAGAATAAAACATTAGACATTAACTAAAATGTGGATTTTTAATGCTTATTTAATTCAAATTGAAGCAAGTTATAAACATGAATTTTTACATTTTAGTAAATAAATTTTAACTTAGAAATTGTCCAATTTCTTTCTCTTTTTTTCATTTAGTGGCTACTCATTTTCCATTTCCAAATACATCTTTTTGAAGTTCTTTCCTAAAGATCACTGATGAAGAAAATTGTGTTAATGCCATTAAATGTTTTCTTTTTAGCTAAGTCATCAAATGGTTCAAAAGAGGGCTCTAAATATTGGATAATCAAATATGCATTTTCTCTCTCCCCACAATATATATAAATTGAGCTATTTAGAGGTTATTCAAACTTGTTTCATTGTTTTTTGTCGTTTTGTCATAAAATAAAGTAAAAATATTTTAGGCATTCATTTTTCTCAGTGTTTACTCTGACCTAACAAGCTATATAGGTCTTTATATATATGTTAAAAGTAGTTGAGATTTGTTTTTGCTTTTTAACATTCACTTGACCCTATATTTTTTTGTTTCTGCCAATGTTTCAAAAGAAAAATTGCTCATTAATATGATTGTTTGTAAAATGTATTGCAGTATCTTTGACAAAAATAAGTTATTGGATTTCAGTATAAAGAAAAGAAAAAAAAAAACATTTGAGCATTTAGTCTTTTTTTTTTTTTTTTTTTTTTTTTTATTAAGGTCCAGGGAGATTTATCCACAATTATGCTTGCTTACAATGCAAAATTCTCTACTTTGACATTTCACACTATAGTTAAGACAACTTAATTCTCTAATGTATACTTAGTTTAATTTTTCAGTATTTTTATAAATGACTTATATCTTGCAAAGCAGAGATGTTTAATTTTAAAATGTTTCAACTATGCTTTACAAATTGAATTGAATTCACATATTAATTATAGATGTAAAACATTATATAGATCTGAAAAAACTGTTCGGATCTTAACCATTTATGTATGAATGATTATTTATGGTCAACAAACCTGTAAGCAAATCTTGGAGTTTTAACAATTATGATATTAAAATAATTTCTCAAAGTCAGGTATTAGAGTTTAAAGAAAGAAAATTGAAGAACAGTTTAAACAACTAAAGACTTTAAATAACCCTGAAAAAATCCTGCCAACCAAATGTATGGTCTATATAAAAATATATTTCCAAAAGTGTGAAAACTATTAACATGAAAAATGATATTGTTAAACCAGATTGATTTATACCAAATATTGGAATTCCTCTTATACAACAAAGCACAAAAAGGTTCTCTGAGAAATAATTTTGCATACATATTTTCATATTTATTCCTAAAAATTATGTGCACATGATGCACTAAAGAAATTCAATTTTTATCAAAATTGCAATTGAAAAACAACATTCTAATTCTTATTAGTAAGATTTTGGTTATGACATAACAAGAAAAAAAGAAATGCTCATATACTTGAATAACTTTCTTAATTTGTTAATAAAAAAAAAATCTTGTCTTGTCACTTTTTCTATCCAAGTCTATTTGCAATATGAAAATTATAGAAAACTCTACAAACCTGTAACAGTTATTGTTCAGCCTTCTTGAAAGTTTAGATGATGTGCAGTGGATATGTGCTCAGAATGAGAAATCAGAGAGCAAAGTTCAAATTCCAGTTGAATTTGTTACATTCATTTACATGCAAATATCCTTGAGAAAGATTAATCCATCTCTTCTCCCTCCAGTTATAGGTTAAATAGCAGGACAGATTGGTTGGCAACCAGTCTGCTGCAGAAAGAAAATAAAAAAAAATAAAAAAAAATCTACTGCAAAAAAATCTTCTGCCTAGTCAGTCATTGATTGAAAGAGACTTGATCACCCAAGTGTGTATCACTGTTACCTTGCTCAGAGGATAAAGGGGTTTGTGTAGGGGTGAACATCTGTACCTGTAAAAAAGACAAGTTATAGAAGCATTGACAATCCTCTTGTTGATGGCAAGGAGTCATCCATGGCCTATGCTTGACTGAGAGTAACAGGGCTTTAGGGCTCTTGAAAGTTTGCTTTTACCAATCATTAAGCTTATGGATTTTTAAAAAATTCTTCTACAATAATAATAATAATGATTGTCATGGTTTTTGGATCCAAAGAAAACTGTCTTGCAATCCAGCAGCAGATTCAGATGTGGCTTCCAAAACCAAATTAGGACAATGTCTGGAGTAATAAGGATGCCAAAAGTTGATGGTTGTGACCAATGCCAAAGTTGCACTGTTCTCTGAATATTCATTTTTTGATGCTGGGCTACTTTGAAACTTGAAGAGGTTTAGTGGACAATGGCATGCCAACACAATTGATCAGTAGCACACACCTCTATCTTTTTTATCTAATCTTGCACCAATGGTGGTTACTTATGATTATGTCTTTGTATTGTTTTTTTGGTTGGACTTCTGGGGGATGTGATATTGCTCCATGCTGCTGACATGACCAGTCTATTGAACGTGTGCCTCCAGATCAGCGATTTAAGGATAAAGAATTTTCAAGAGAAACCCATGCAGGAAGAATTTATAGTGGGGTAAAATCATTGCACTGGATTAATCCCACTTTCAACCTGGGAAGTTGAGGAAATGTTACAACTGGAGACTTCAAGGCTACAGTTGAGAATCAAGCTTCCTACCTGGCCTGTTCATGCTCTGATGTGCTCCATAGCACTTGCTGCCTCTACTTTGGACATCTCTTCTGCCCCCTCCATCAAGAATCCATTTTGAGCACCCCAGAGTGGTGTAATGGTTAGCAAGCTTGTCTTGCTAGTACCTATTACAACTGATTAGTGAGTGTGATCCTCACTGGGTATCCTATACTTTCAGCCTTGTGCCACATCTAAGCAGCACTTAGAAAATCAACCATCAAGAATCTATTTTCATATACAATAGGGATGACAGATCAAAAATTATCTATGGTTTAGGCCCATTAACTACTCTCACTAGCTTTGCCTGCCAGTTGAAGCAGTTTACTGGAGTGTGGCCACTGTTGCAGGCAAATTGCTATTTAGAGCTACAGGTGGGGGAGTTGGATACCAGGTGAAAATCAACACAGATGAACTACTCAAAGGAATATCACTGTTCTTTCCTAACACACCAAACTTTTTTTTTTTTTTTTTTACATTAGATATCAGAGCAAAGGTCTTGATTGTAATGTTGATATAATCAAAATGTCTTTGAAAGGATACGTATGTTACTAAAATCAAGTATATTGATATAAAATAGCTGTGGTTATAGAAATTGGCCAAATAAATACTATCTTGAGAAATAATACTTAATTTAAAATTGATCAATCTTACTAAGTCTTTTTTTTATTTTCAACTTTGAGTATATGACACTGCTATGACAGCAAAATCCTTTTTCCTACACTTCTCTATATCCTGCCTTAGATTATTAATAAATGTTACATGATTTCCACCATGTCTCCCCACTTTGTGCTATAGATACTACGAGACCAATTTTGTGTATAGCATTCTAAAGATGAACTATCAATCTTCTGATAAATAATGTTCTTTGATTTCTCACTTCCAAAAGGAATGTTTCTATATAAACATTTATCTACTTCTGCAACTTCAAGGATCACAAGTAGCTTCATAAAGACTATTCTTTTATTGTAAGTGTTCTTGTCTTACTGCCAAAGAACACAGAACTAGAAATAATTTTATCCTTGTTCTTGGCAGTTGTAATTTTCAAATTTTCTGTAATTTATACCCGAGGATTCCTGATTTGGACATTTGTATCATAACTGCTCACCCAACCTCTTCTTTCTCAGTCCCTGAAATCTTCAACTGCATTCAGTTTTCAATGATTTATTATTAACTCAAAATGTATATAGCATGATGTTAGTAGCTGAAATCTCCACTTGTTTAAGCAACTTTTGTGTTTGCATCTCATTCAATATTAGTGTTGTGCCATCTGCAAAATCAACATTGGTGAGAGTGTCTGTTGGTACTCCTCAAGAAAGAAATCAAAAGAAACAGCAATGTAACTTGGAATTATGCAAATTTACATTTCTTTATATCAATTTGTGTCTTAATCATTGAATTAAAGCTTTGGCTTTAAACAGTTGGGGGTGGGGAATATTGCACATGAATATTTCACGTCGGTTATGTTATGAAAAAAGTCTGCAAATTTTTCACCATTTTATAAATGAAATATTCAATAACTTTTTTTTGTTCATTCTCTAAAACTGTTGAAATTTCACTGACAATGAAGTAGGTGATCAAAGTTTTATTAACACTTGTTTGGACTGTTAAAATCCGTCCAGCATGATTAAAAGATGGTGGTGCTTGAGGCTAGCAATATCTTTCTCTCTTGTTATTGTTTGTTTTTTTTTGTTTGTGTTTTTTTAAACTAAACTTTCAATCTGCTACAAACACCAATCAGCAATTGTAATTTTGTTTTCAAAGCCAAACTAAGATTTTCATTTTTTTTTTTTTTTTCAAAATGACCAAAAAAAATATTAAGAGAATTTAGTTTGATCAAACAGTCAAATTATTCCAAGTTATTCTGTTTGCTATATTATTTTTATTGTAACATAGTAATTTCTGTCTGAATTTTTGAGATAAAAAATGTTCTCATTATTTGCATGCAGTCTACTGTCATCATCTTTGTTGTTGTTATCCCAACATTTCAACTGAAACATAAACAAAGATGAGGACAATAGCCTGCATGTAAATAATAATATTGAGTAATATTAGAAGATTTAGTGGTGGTTATTGTATGTTGGGGGATATGAAACTTCATTTGTAAAGCAATTTTCTTTTATGAAAACTTAGTAATAATTAATGGCTTCATCATAACTGCAAATATCAAACCTGGCTAACTTATTAGCATTAATCTTTAGAAGTTTAGGCTGTTACAAGTGAGAGTAGCCAGTGGATAGTATAGATATTGACATTACTGACCACTCCAAAAACAAGACGTGTGTGTGTGTGCATTTTTCTTAATGACCTGTAACCTCTTTTGCCATATTTTTATAATTGTTTTTAGTTGTTTTCATATTCTTAGCTTATTTCCTTTAGGTTGTTAAGGATATTTTCTATACAAGCAAGTTCGTATTTATAAAATCATTAGTTTTCTTCTTCCTTCTCATCCCACCTTATTGATTGTATTAATTTTTGTACCAAATAATGCTTCATTATTACAATATGATTCTCTATGAAGTAAAATGTTTCTCACAAACATACTAATTTGATCTTTGTGTATGTCTGTATTAGTTTTGGAGTAATTGTTGATTAACAAAGTATTCTTTTGAAATGTTGAAATGAGGCACATAGATCTGATGCCAAGTTTAAAAGAAAAGTTAGGAATCAAATTTCTGTATGAGAGTGATGATGGTTTATGACATGTCTACACTGACTTAAGACCTCTACTTTCAAATGATATCTTATTCAACAATCTGTTGTTAAAGAATAGTTTATGCAATTTAAAATTTGTATTAGCTGTTAACAGATTTTAGAGTTCTTAATCTTTTGCACAATTTTACTAAATTGGACATTTATTCTTGGAAATACAAAGCAAATTTTTATTCTAGAAATACTTATCTTAGTGAGTTTTCTTGTTTCATGATTCAAAATAACCTAAATATCTTCAATGAGATTAATGTTAGCATCTGACATGGTCATGAGAGAAGCTTAATTCTTTCTATCATTTGATATATGGTATGAAGGTTCGTTCATCCTAAAATGTCCCTTGTTAAAAATGGAAATGTTTTTGTTTTTTTTTGCATTTATATTATCTAAATTTGATCATATTTACAGATGTTTTGATTGCTTAGTGATATTTATTTTTCTCTTCCTCTTTTATAAATGTTTTTCTGATTGGTCCCAATTTTTTTTATTAATACAATCAACTTGAGACAGTGAATTACTTTTTATTTGAATTTCATGAGGTGGTTCAGAATTGTCAAATTCTGTTATTTCTCTTGGGTTTTAAGAAAATCATCAATGGTCATCTTTATTTGACCATCACAGTGTATATTTTATATCTCTTGTATATCATGCCTGTATTGTGCATACCTAAAAAGAATTCTCTCTCTCTCACATTCTTTGAAACTTGTAGTTTTCATAAATAACTATAGATGTCTAATTGTGACAGTAACTTAGTAATTTGATAAGTCATTTATATTGAGTTTGATTTTTAATGGGTGTCTCATTGACTATGCTAAGCTTAATACATGGATGACATTTTTCTTTTTAATTTCCTATAAAATTCTTATATGGGTGCTATTGAATAAATGTTTAGCTCACTTATCTCAAGCCATTACTGTGTGCAGTAAGTTTAAACCTTGCTAATTATTCTCTTTGTACCAGACTTGAGTATAACAGTAAAATAAATGAACATTATCTCATTGGGGGGGGGACGTTTTCTTTACATATTGTTTTTATAAAGATGTTTTAAAGTTAATATTTGACCAATTGAATCATTTTGCCAGAGTTGTTAATCGGTTTGTAATGTTTCCATTACTGAAACTCTTTCAGTGTGAATTATAGAAAGTTGCTTTTCAATGCTTGTGCTGTTAGAATGATTTTATCAAACCTAATCCCCCCCCAATGCACACATGTACAAATATTTTTATTATTTTCTGCTTAATAAAGCATCTTGTCATTAATAATTATGAGGCAAAAAGTTTTATCTGATTAATCTCCCCCAAGAATTGTAAATTTAAAGTCTTTTCTATGAAATTTTTTTTTCTTTCTTTCTTCATGGCTTTTAGAATTTTGTTGTTGCTTTAACTATTTGGGCAACTGACAGAAACCAACTCAGAAAGTTTTAGTAATTGCATAAACCATGCATGTTAACATCAGTCCATTTATCATACACAAATTTTTTTTTTTCAATTCTTTCTTGAAAATCTACAAGTTTTGCTTGCTAATTGAATTATGACTAATCATGTTTGCATTTGTCTAAATTAGTTCAAGTGTTTTATTATTATCTTTTTATTTCTCGTGTTATTTAAATAGTTTTATCATAATACAATACTTATAATTCCAACCTTCATCAAAGAATAAATTTGTCATATTTAATCTTTTTTTAACACATAAGATTTAAAACTTGAGCTAATTTTTCTTCTTTGAAAAATCAAAAATTAAATAAGATTTAAGCAACTGGATAATCATATCATTGGAATTTATTGATTAAAAAGTAAAAATCTCTGTATTTGCTGATGATTGAATTAATGTTAAACACACACACACACACTTTCTTGTTTATAAATACTTAATGCTAAAACTGATTTGATTTAAAAATTCAAGTGAAAAGATACCTATTTATTACTTATTTAAATTTGCTTGCAGTTTCTGAGTTTTATAAACTAATTTGATTTATGTCTGAACTACTGTATATGAAAATGTCATTTCACATTGAATCAATGTAAAATGAAAAATTAGAGATTAGCTATTTACATTGAAGCAATTATTTTTTATCTATTCACATGATAGCTTTCATGATGTATAATACAACTTGTTCCTCATCATCCTTCACAAGATTGGGTAAATGCATTGTCTTTACATCATGGAAATTTTTTTTCTATATTGAGATCTACAGTCGGTTTAATTTATTTTTTTTCAAAATGTCTTGACTCTTACTTTTGAAATACTTGTAATTTACCCATGACATTATGAATGTCTGTTTGACACTACTATCTTTTTATGCTAAAAGAGAAGTGTTTGCTATTAGGTTCTTCTGTTTTCATTATTAAATCTATAGTCATTTTTATTGCAGACGCTGCTCAATATGACATAATTTCGGAAGAAAATTGAACTTGTAATCACAAATGAAAATGCTTTGAAATACCTAAATTTAATTAATAAAATATTTGTTTTAAACTGAAATAAGTTTATAAATTTCAGGCCTATTATGTCTTAAATTCAAAGAAAAAATTAATTTACAGGTTTTGTTAAGTCTACAATGTTCTCATGTAATGTGTTTTCATTGTTAATGTTTAATTTTTTACTATATGAAAATACCATTTAGTTTTGTGGAAACAATATTCCAAATTCTGTTAATACTTTATGAAGTAATTTAGATGGTAATGATTTCAGTTTTTATTATAAACAAGTTCACTTTTTAGTTTTACAATGTCATCTTTCACTTTTTGATCCTCACTAGGTGCCCCATACTTTTAGCTGTGTGCCACATCTAAGCTGTGCTTAGAAAATCACCATCCCTCACTTTTTATGTTAAAAGCAGATTATATCTAAAATTGATTTTGTTCATCAATCACAAACTCCCACTTATTTCCCAGGAATATCAAGTCATAAAATATTAACCTTCATTCAGAATATTTTATACAACCTACTTGTAATTTTTAAAAATCTATTTTTTTAAATTTTTGTTTGGCTTCTCTTTTAGCAAAATCTTAAAGCACCTCCCTCCACCTTGACTGATTCATAATAGAGAGGTATACCTGGGACAGTTTCTTCTCTTCATCAAATATTATTTACTGTTATCTATTACAAAGCGATATCCTTAGCTAAAGAATCTGACATTTTAAACTTTTTTTTTTTCTGCAAGTTGTGAATGAACTTATTCAACCAAAGATCTCAATTGCATACATGTCTAATACTGAAAATATTGAATTATAACTTTAATTTTTTTTATGCATGGAGAGATTTTGAAAGAAAACATCTTACTTTCTGTGTATTCATTTTTCTTATTTTCAATCATCATAGATATTTTATTAGGGTTATTTTTTTTTTTTTATCTAAGAATAGAAAATATTAAGAATTAAGACATTTTTCACTTTTATCAATATTAAATTTAAATGATTATCTTATGAATTTTTTAACTATTATAGTTTTTTCTTACTACATTTTTTTGATAGTCTTCCTTGATGTTTTTATTACCTATGTTTTCATTTGCTGCATAAATCACTTCTATAAAAAATATGAAGGAAATTTTCACTCTTGATGTTTCCAATCTGTTACTGCTTTGTATAAAGTGTTTAAAGCTTCATTCCTGTCTCTTTATTTTCTGCAAAATTTAACAGATCTAAATATTTGGCATTTCTTTTATGATAAAACAGATTTACTCATGTCATTTAGTTTTGCAATGTTTTTATAAGAATTATCAGGTATTGTACCTTGGAGCAAACAACTTTTTTAATCAGTTATCAACAAATTTTGTAACTTAATAGACTTTATGAAAATTATACAAACTGATGTTGATATTTCTGAGAGAACAATAAAATTTGATCAAAAGTATTTTTGTCCTAACTCAAAAATGCTGCTTAATGGTTTAAGGAATATCCATGCACATTTTTTATTCATCCTCAATGAAACCAGTTTTATGCAAATTTATCAAGAATTCTTTCAATTTAAATGTTGTATTGTAAGATCTACACACTCTAGACTTGTATATTGTTGGTTTATTCTCTATACTTCAACCAGGAGTCAAAAAAAATCAATTTTTATTAGAAATGTTTGAGACTTTGTTGGAGCAGATGCCAGTGAATAGTTTGACATGTAACCATGTGCTTAACAATAAATATTGTAGCTAGATAGTTTGCAATTTACTATTTAAACTCACTTGAGCAGTCATTTAAATTTTCGGTAAGCCTTTATTCTTCAGTATTAAAGCATCCAATATTAAATCTATATTAGTGTCTACAATAGATGCATTGATTAATTATAAGCTTCTGTGGTGACCAAAGTTTATTTATTTTGTCTCTGAAAAATTCATAATGTTCAAAATATTTATGTGTCTAGACGTGCACCCAAAAGCAGAGTTGAGAGGCTTATAAAATTATTTGATTCTATCGTATGGAAAGTAGATTGTCTAATAAAGGGATATTGGCAGCTGAGACTGAAATTTTCCAATTCACTTTTCTATTCTAAAAGAACTATTAATGGATCTTTATCACCTTTGCTAAGAAATTTTAGAAGAAACTTGCCAGAGATGCACATTAAACCATCTCTAATAATGAAATGACTATAGTTGTAGTGAACAAGAAGCTATTTTAATAAAAACAGCACTGATGAATGTACAAAAGAAAATAAAGTATCTTAGTTTCTAGCTATTAAGTTTTTGCAAATCAAAAAGGACGATCAGTAAGAAAAGTCTAATATAAAAAATCAGTTTTATCTTAGTAAAAATGACAATGTTTTCTTTTAGAAACCTCAGCTGTGTCACTGCCTTTCTTTGTTTTTATTTTTTTCCAACTGCTGCCACTTTCATTTAATAAAATTCTGCACAAGGAGTTAAATCAACTTTCCTCAGTCATGAATACCAGTTTTTGTTTGAAATTTGTTAGTCAAGGTGATTTAAGGTCCAAGACAGTATACATCAGTTGTTTGATAGTCTTGTAGAGATATTTAGAGGCTGAGTAAAGATTTAAATACAAATTATTCTTGCTTTCACCTTTCTTTGTCTTTGGTTTGGTTTGTTTATATATATATATATATATATATATATATATATATATATATATCCTGAGTATGTAATTGTAAAGAAAGTGTTACTGTGGCATCTTGAATATTCATTTGCCATAAATGTTACAGATGTTAAGGCGAGTTCATATATAATTAAAAAATTTGAATCAATTTTTAAAAATTAACTGAACTAATCTTTTTTTTTTTTTTTTTGTCCACCCCCAAATGCTAAGCATTTAGAAAAGTGCTAAAAACCTTGTGTGAAATGTCATTGCCCTATTTAAAAAAAAAAAAATTTTCTTAAGGGTTTCTGCATTAGAGATGGACAAATCAAATTGATAAAAAAATAAAAATAATAATAATACATAATATTGACTACAAAAGTAAATCCCAAAAAATAATTGAAGCATTCCCTCCATCAAACAAAAATCTTCATGACATGTTCAATTAAATCAAATGAATGTAAAACTGAACTTATTACAATCAATAATCTTTACTGTCTAAAATCTTTCTTAACCACTGTCAGTGTATCTGACAATTGAAAATTATTTCCTCTGCTGAACAAGCATACAATTTGGCATCTTGTGAGTCTACTGGTCAGGGTACACTGTTCAATTGTGACTGCACAGGATGTGCATTCCATAATCTACTCAGTTGCCAGATACTTAACATTTCTATTTATATCATGTTGAGTGGGCATGAAATTACTAAAATTTCACCAAAAAACAGCTGAACAGGATTTTCTGTTCAAATTTATTCAATAATTTCCAATTTGAAAATTACAGCAATGCTAAACAGCAAAATTAAAATGTTTTTCTTTATTTACTGCTCATTCATAATACTAAAGATGGTACTAAGTCTCCATTGTTTTGAATAGTGGCAGCCATAGCAAAATTTCTCCTCCAGGATTTTTTTTTTTTCTTCCCACCTTCCTTATTTTCTCATAACCAAGATACTTTGTATTGCTAGCCTCCATTTCTTTTTTTTAAGTTGACCAAATTGAGGATTACTTGTATTAAGAAAACTGGTTTGCAACTTGAAAAGAAAGACATTTTTATCTGTTTTCTTTCGCTCTCTTTCATTTTGCCATTAAAATTTGGTTTTATTCTTTGAACAAAGTATTTTTAGGTTGTGAAGTTAGTAAATTTGCTTCTTAAAAAATAATTATCAAAGTGTTTTTTGAGAAAGATATTTGGTCACATGATTCATGAGATGTTTTGGTCACATTGAATTCCAAGCTTACTAGGGCCTCAGTTGAAAAATTTTTTTTAGTTAAATGCAATTTCATTTTAACTTGACAATTTAAAAAGAAATTTGGTGACTGAAACATTCAATATTTTAAAATAGCTAATTTTTTTTTTTAAATTTAAATTACTTTAACCTGCATAAAAAAAAGGCGAGTCTATATAATTTAAATTTTTGTGCACACATGCATCTTGATATTTGTAAAGATAAAATTGAAGCAATTTTTAAAAATTAACTGAACTAATGTCTTGTTTCTTTAAAAAAAAAAAAATTCTCATTTTCTTTTGAAAGAAGTGTACAGGTTAAAAAAAAAAATACAGTGAATGTGACAAACTCTTTGCAGATTTTGTTTCAAGAATTAAACATATTTTTTTTCAACGTTTGTTTCATTGTTTTCTTTATCAACTGAGTTGATTCTTGTAATATGTAGAAATGTTTAAACTAATTTTTCTAGTTTTATGAACTCTACACAATTTCTTTCTTTTGCTGTTTAGGTTTCATTCCATTGAGCAAATTCAAATCTTAATGTAAAAGAAAGACTTTCTGCTGGGTTCAAATTTTTTTTTTTTTTTTTGCGGGGGGGGGGGGGGGGGGTCCAATGAAGGTGAGGTATAACTAATGTACGTTCATATAAGACAAGATTTGAATTTTCTGTTGCTATACTTTTTCTAATTAAAACTTGTTACTCCACCAAATATTTCATTTAGAATGCCAGTTCTAAATGCTACAACTGCTCAGATTTTGAGTTTCCACTGTACCCACCCCCACTTAAACATTTTTTTTTTTCTTTAAAAGTGAATTTGTTACATCCATTTATCAAACAAATCCTATGCAATTATACTAACAGTTTCCATGTGTCAGTTTGTTGCATTCTCTTTTTGGATCCTGGTGGAATAGGAAAAGAATTCATACAAAAGACATGATTGAATTAAAGTGTTAATTTAAAAAAAAAAAATAATAATTCTACCATATTTACTCCATGAAACTTGCACTAAAACTGAAGTATACATGAAATCTTTATATGAAAACAACAAAGGGGGTGGGTAGAGAAATTTACAAAAAAAAACATCAGCAAAAAGTCTCAAACAAAAAAGACTGACATGACTTGCATCAGAAAGTGAGTAGGCTTCAAGATTGAGTAATGTGACTAAGACAATTCTGGAGGAAACTTAGCCTGTCTTTAATATATATGGTTCCCAGGGAAACCTACCTTTCACAAACAAGTTACCTACATTTTTCTGAAATTCATCTTTTCCTATGCTGCTTGAAAAGATTTCACTCCATGACTACTTAAACACACATTTAGTCTTTTAAATGATAAATCTTCTTCATTCACAGAGAAAAGCAACACTTACTTTTCTAATGCAATTCGAAAGCAATTAAAATTGAAAAGTATATATTTTTTTCATGTGTCCTCTACTTTTGAGTTTATCATGAAAAAATAATTCAATGAGAAAAAGAATTGTTCATTGGTATATGATTTGTTTTTAATTGGCTTGTCTTAAACAGAGACAGGATATGAATTTAATTTAAAAAAAAGAATATTTTCTGATCACAATTTTATTTTAGTATGAATAATTTTTATTTTCCTTTGAGTTAAAAGGAAACTTTCTGCAGATATGATTTTTAAGGTTGATTTTTTTTTTTTATCATATCAAAATTCCTATAATCATTTAAAATTCTAATGAAAGAAAAATAATTTAAATGTTAAAACAATTGTTTTGTAGACTTAAAACCTGCAAGTTTTATAAATTTACAGAAATCTCGAGTCTTGATTTTTGAGAAAACTTGCTTGAAAATTATTGAACTCATTTTACAAAGTAAAAATGTACTATTAATTCAAGATGCATTAGTAATGAGATCAAATGTTATCGCTCATTTATATTCTAAAGTCAATTACATAAAGAGCCTAAATATGTACTGAATATTTTTCTACTTTTTAAAGAAGGAAGAATAGAATTTAGTAATTATTTAGTTTAAGAATCATTATTCAGATTGCAAGATCAAGGTGATCCTCTGTATTGTTGATGAATTACATTCTCTAGTCTTCTTCAGGTACATAATCAGTAAGTAAAGATTGGGAGGTCACAAGTGATTCTAGTTATGCATGAGACTGCCTTCCAGTTCCTGTTGGCAAAATCCTACAATGATGAATCCATATTGTCCTGACCTGCACAACTAGCAGATCAGTTGATAACAGCAATGAAATAATTTATTTCAACCGAACTCTTAGTTGTTCAACTGAGAACAACAATTGTTTCATTTTTTATTGAGTATTAGAAAAAAAAAATTGTGTTTTCACATATTTCTACAGATTTTTTACAAAAATGCTTATAAAAAAAAAAAAAGTTATACTTTCTTCAGAGTTTTTTTAAAATCTGAGGTGCGAGATGAAATTTCCTGGAATATCTTTGCAGCTTCATCATCATTGATAGTTTCTCTGTAATTCTTCATCAGATCTTTATCCTCCCAAGGTTTAGCAACCTTAGCTGCTTTGTCATAAAATCTCTGAGGAAGCCCAAGATCCTGCACACCTTTTAAGTTCATGCGTTCATATCGTTGGAGCCAAGGCCGGGGGTTCAACTTCACCTTGAATAAATACATAAATAATAATTATCTTACATAGTTGCTAAAATAATTAGTTAAATATTAAGTCCAGTATCATAATGAATAATGGTGGTAAGAATCTTGCAATTAAGAACAGTTTTATCTCACTTTGAAAATTAACAAATACCAAACTATTAGCTAAAGTAAAATTATTTTCATTTAGTAAGAACATTAAAAATTAATTTTGATATTAATCACATATTTACTATATTTTACCATCTTTCACTTAACTTCATAAATTCCATCCTCATTTTCTCAGCAAAGAACTGCCTTTTGCAGTCTTCCAGAGAACTGAATTCCTTAAGAGAATTTTGTAAAGACTGGAATAAATAGTAATCTAATTATTTATTAAGATTGACAAAATTTTCCAGCTAACCTATAATCATTTTTGTTAGTTCACAAAGAAACATGTAGTCTAACATTATTATGAGGGAAGATTTAGCTCTTTTTCTGAAATTCTGGACAGACGTTTTTTGATGATTGACTGCTGCCCTCAGTTGATCAAATTGTGAACAGAAATTATTTGAATCATTATTTGGTTTACAGGAAAAAAAAACTCAAAGCAAAGAATTCACAACATATAAACAATATCATTGGATATGGTTAATGAGGCTTTATTTCACTTGACCCACATTGTAAAATATTCACTTTTCAGTGTCTTCTACAATTTGCTTTTTTTTTTTTTTTTTTTTTTTTGAACAATACAATTTTTTTTTTTAACCACACATGAAAGTGACTATGTTGAAAATGATTTTCAGAATGTTGGCTCTCTTTTGTCTGCTATAACACTGCTTATTCCTAATGTCTTCATTTAGTCATTATTAATGTCAACTGGTCAATCTAACCTTGGAGCATTTATTAAATTTTACAAACCATTTTTCATGTTTGATCATACATAAAGCCTTATCTTTTTTTTATGTTAAAGTTGCACTTTCAAACTAATCCTCTGCTCAGGACTTTTTTTTTTTTTTTCAACCTATCAACTTCTATAGGTTATTTAAGGTCATTTAAGTTTTTTATTGGCATTTTCTTCTGATATATTTTTAGTTCTTTCAGGAAGTTAAAGATATTCTCTGTATCAGTGTATTCAAATAGATTTTTCATATTATTAGCGTTGAAGTGGTTCTTTCTGAGGTTGGTGAGTACTTTACATTCTATAAGGATATGTATGATTGTGAGGGGTCTTTGGCATGTTCCACATCTTGGTTGTGGTTCTTTGTTTAGTATAAAAGAGTGTGTGAGATTGGTATGTCCTATGCGAAGGCGGGATAGGATAACTTGTTCTTTCCTGGATTTTGTGAGGATAGGGGTGTGTTTGTCTACTTTGGGTTTTATTTGAAATAGTTTGTTTTGAGTATTTTGGTTCCAGTCTTGTTGCCATTTATTTTGGAGAAATTTATTTTTGGTTTCAGATCTGTATATGGTATTTTGAGATTTTCAGGGGTTACTTTGAGGGCAGATTTGGCTGCTCTGTCAGCTCTTTCATTGCCTTTTTCACCTATGTGGCTAGGGGTCCAACATAGGAGAGTTTCTTTGTTGTTGGACATATTGTTCAGTTTGCATAGAAGTCTTTTTACAATGAGGGGATTTTCAAGTATTTTATTTTGTAGTGATGTTAGTACTGATCATGAATCTGAAAGTATAATAAATATTTGGTGACTGCTGTTATAGATGATGTCAAGTGCTAGTTTTATAGCATGAGCTTTCTGTTGGTAGGGCTTTTTTTTTTCTTTTTTTTTTAAGAGTTTTTATGTTTGATACTGCTGCGCAAGCTGTCTTTTCGCTGTCTTTAGATCCATCTGTGTATATAAGGTGATGTTTTGGGTATTTTATGAGAATGTTGTGTATTTCATCTTGGTATGTGCTTGGGTGGGTTTCTGCTTTGAGAAATTCTTTTAGGCTAAGGTTTACGTTTGGAGTTTTTATTGTTCATAGTGGGATATTTGGTATTATATAGTTGTGTATGTTTGTAGTGGGGATTTCAGTTTCTTTGAGAGTAGATTCTATTCTTAGTCCGAATGGTTTTGTTGTTTTTTTTGTTACTTTCAAATAGATCTTTATATTTTGGGTTGAAAATGTTTTTATAAGCTGGGTTTGATGGAGTGGATTTAATTTTTAGATCGTATTGTAATGCTAGTTTTTCTGTTCAGATTTGTGGTGGATATTCATTTGCCTCTACAAATGGGCTATCTATAGGCAATGTTCTGAAAGCTCCTAAAATTTGTCTTAAGCTTCTGTGATGGACCGGATCTAATTTTTTTTAGATATGACTTTCTTGCTGATCTATATATGAAACAAGCATAATCTAATTGGGATCGGATAAGGTATTTGTATATTTTGTGAAGGGTTTGCTGGTCAGCTCCCCACTTTGTGTGGGCAACTACTCGGAAGAGTTGAAGGGTATTGTTGCATTTTCTCTTTAGATAATTTATGTGTGGTATAAAGGTTAGTTTCTTATCAAATATGACTCCAAGGAATTTGTATTGTTTGACCACTGGTATAATGTTTCCTTCCAGTTTGAGGACTGGGTCGTTATGCATTTTTCTTAAAGAGTAGAAATGAACACACTGAGTTTGGGATTTTGAGAAGCTGAATCCATTGTTTATAGCCCAGTCATTTATTCGATTTAGATGTAAGGTCCTTTCTAATGAATGGACGTGGGAGGATCTGTAACTGATGATAGTCATCGACATAGAGAGCATTTTCAATTGAAGGCATTAGGTTTTTGATAATGTTGTTAATTTTTATTGAGAATAAGGTTGTGGATAGGATGCTTCCTTGTGGTATACCTTCTGTGATATTTTGGGTATCTGATAAAGTTGTTCCTATTCGGACTTTAAAGTTTCTTGTACATAGGAAGTTTTTGATAAATAATGCTAGTCTTCCACTTATGCCTAAGTCTTGAAGGTCTTTTATGATACCATACCTCCAAGTGGTGTCATATGCTTTCTCTATATAAAAAAAAAAAAAAATAGCTGTCATATGTTGTTTTCTTATGAAAGTTTCTAAACGGGTTATTTGGGATATAGTGCCTCTTTTTTTCCGGAATCCTGTTTGAATATTGGTGATTTGGTTGTTTGTTTCAAGGTGCCTTATTAATCTGTGGTTGACTATACGTTCCATTGTTTTACATAGGCAACTTGTTAAAACGATGCGCCTAGAGGAGTCTTTTCCTGTTTTTAGTATTGGGATAATTGTCATTTTTTTCCATGTTTCTGGAAATAGGTTATTTTTCCATATATTATTTAGGATATTTAGAAGGCACTTGATTGATTCTCCTGGTAATTGCTTTAGAAACTCGTTGTAGATCTTATCAGGACCTACTGCTGAGTTATGGGATTTTCTTATTGAGTTGATTAGCTCTTGAAGGGAGATTATTTCATTGTATGCTTCAGAGTTGTTTGAGGATAGGTTTATTTTATTTTTTTCTGCATTATCTTTTATTTTTTTAAATTTTTGATTGATTTGATTTCAGTTTTCAGCAAATTGTTTTGCTAGTGAATCTGCTATATGTTTTTCTCTATTATTAATGTGTTTGATAGAATTTGTTATTTTTTTTTCCAGACATGCTTCTCAGCATGTTCCATAGTGATTTCTGATTTGAGGAGAAGTTTAATTCACTGATGTATTTTTGCCAGGAGTTTCTTTTGGCTTCTTTAATAGTTTTCCGAGCTAGCGCTTTATGGTATTTGAAGTTGATTAGATTTTGCTTTGTAGGTTCTGTTTGGAATTTTCTTAGAGCTTTATATCGTTGTTTAATGGCCTCTTGACATTCTTTGCTGAACCATGGCTCATTTCGTTTGTATGGAGTAGATTTAAAGGGTATACATTTTTCTGCTATTGTAATTAATTTGTTAGTGAAGTCTTTAAAAGAAGCAAATTGGGAAGAATTTAAAAAATTATGTTCTAAACACCTCACTAAAAACGAAAACATTCAAACTATCAAAGACTCCATTTTTTAATCTCTTTTTCCAGAAGAGTTTTCAGACTTTCAAGTATTATGGGGAAGTGGTCGCTTTCACACGTATCATTGTGTGTTGACCATGAAAAGTCCATTAGGATTGACGGATCACATAAGGTCTACTGCTGAATATTTACCAGAGTACGGGCACATATATGTTGGGGATTGGTTGTTATATATACATAGGTTATTATTGTTGATGAGATTTTCTATGAGTTTGCCCTTCTGGTTGATTTCATTACAACCCCATATTGGGCTGTGGGAGTTAAAGTCTCCGAGTAGGATGAAAGGTGTGGGTAATTGTGTTATGATGTTTTGAAGTTCGTTCTCTTTTAATTTTTGATTTGGAGGGATGTAAATAGAACAGATGTTGATTTGTTTGTGTAGGGTTACTAACTGCTGTTGCTTGTAAGTTTGTTTTAAGCTCTAAGTGGCTGTGTGGTACATCATTTCGGACTAAGATGGATGAGCCGCCCAATGCACGGAGATCGGTATTTTTTGTATAGCTGAATTGTTGATATTTATTAAGGTTTATTTTTTTTCCATCTTTGAGAAAGGTTTCTTGAAGACAAATTACAGCTGGGTTTAGATTTGCCATTAGTTGGTGTAGTTCTTCTATGTTTGCATTTATTCCTCTGCAGTTCCATTGTAATATTTTGTGTGTAATAGTGGTCATTGTGTTTCTGTTTGTTTTAGGTTTTTGTTCTTCTGTGTCCATTTCCTCAGGTGTGTTTTTGGCTGTGGTTCTTGAACGTGATCTGCTTGCTTTTTGTTTTATTTTATTGTTGGCTGCGGTTTTGTTACCTTTCTCTTCTTGAGTATTTTTTAGTATCTACTTTTTTTTTTCTGTGAGAGGGGTTGTTTCTATTGGGTGTGGTGGTTGGATTTTTGGTTCTGATGGAGTTTTAATCATATTTGTTTTCTTCAATTAGATTTTTCAATTCTTTGATTTGGTTGGTGATTTCTTGGAATTTAATATTTATGTTTGTTGTGTTTATTAGTGTTGGGAGTATTCTTTTTTGCTATTTCTGCATATTTAATTGTTTCTGCCTTTTTCCTTGCTTCTGGGTAGGTAATGTTTAGGGTGTATTTTATTTTAGAAATTTCCTTTTCTTTTTTCCAGATTTCACAGTCTTTGGAATAAGCACTGTGATTTCCTTGGCAGTTGGCACATTTATGGGTTTTTTGACAGTTTGTGTGATTGTCATTTTCTCCACACCTTCTGCACACTGGGTGGCATATGCATTGATCCTGATGGTGGCCAAATCTTTGGTAGTTAAAGCAACAGAGCAAATTTTTTGACCATTTTGGGTTTGACATTTTTGGATAGTATTTTCTCTATATTGAAGGGGGAAAGTTTGGTTAAAGTTGTTTCTTCAGTAGACGCCATTACTATAAAGTTTGGATAGCTATCCGGTTTTTTGTTTGAGTCACTATCGGAACCATCTAATAATCTTTTCTTACTTGGGGGTTTTATAGCTCATATTGGGACCATTTGTTTGCCGGTTCATCATCCCTGCTCCCCACCAACATCAGAGCCCTATTTGGGATGCACACAGGGGGAAACACATTTGCCCTGGCTACAACAGGGCTATAGGAATGGTATACTTGAACATGATGTAGACTTTGAGCACTTGTGTATCCTAATTTTTCCTATCCAAGTAAAAAAAATGGGAAAGATTAGAGGAAAACAGCCATGTCTTGTCTTTATTCACCATATACAATTGACCCTTAGCCACCACTTTCACCACTTATTTGGGGATAAGTATTGTTGGAAGAATGTTTTGTACTATTTAGGTTTGGTGCAGGTTATATGTGTATAAGTGGTGAGCTAGACATGACTCTCTGATTGATCGGATCGGGTCTATCCAACCACCCGTTTAGCCCAGGTAAAGGCCAAAGTGGTATGTTGGGAAATGGGGGTACTTGACCCTGACTTCCAAGACCCTCAACCACGGCCAACAGGTGGCTCCATTGAAGGACTTCAACCCTCTGCAGGGGAGCAGTCTGCGTATTCTGTACCCCTGCCAACAGGGCAGGCTCAGGACTTAATTTTTCAAATACAAAATATCCCTACAATCAAATATTTACTTACCTTTATAGGATTGACAGGTACTTTGCTTCCTTTAGAGAATAGCACAGGCTCAAAGTCAAATGGAACTGTACTATATTCTGGAGGGGCATCTCTCAAATAGTACAATTCCTTATCCAACCGTTTTTCTAGTTTTAACACTTCTATCTTCTGAATATGAGGATGATACATTTCATATCTTATTTCAATTCCTGCAAAACAAATAATATGCAAGCTTTATCTTTTGAGAGGGAAAAGGTTGATTTATCAAGAGAATTTACATAGTGTAATACCAAAGATTTAAACATTTTTATGTCACCTTCAACTGTAACTAATATAGCAATGACAGAAATCTATCGAGATAACTGGCAAACAGACAGGAACTAAAAAGAAGTATATTTTTGTTGTTTCTCCAAGACTTAAATATAAAAGCTGAATTTAGTTTGCCATTTAAAATTCTGCACAGGAAATGAACACAATGGTCAATAAAATTGTTTTATGTAAGAATTTGATCAAATCAGAACAGAGTAATGTTAATAAGTTCTTTGAATTAGACAATAACTATGGTGATTATATAATTACTGTTTATTGATGATGCATTGTTTTTATTGAGATTCACTGATGTTCTGCTGTTTAATAATTTTGGTAGAAGAGTATCATTGACAATTTATCACAGTAGGTTTTAAAAAGCAAATTATTCTTGTAGACAGAATTTGGGAGCTTTTTCAGTTTGCTCTCTCTCTTCACACACACACAAGACTATTAGAAAATGAAATTGGAAAGGAAGACAGAAGAATAACCGACAAGTTAGATTTCCTGTTTTTAAATGATGAAAATACTTGTATATCTGCTATTTAAAGAACTCTATGACTATCTTAAGACTTCTGGTAATACAGGTATCTTAGTAGTTTGCATATTTGTATCTTTGTCATCTAATGTTGAATTCAAGGCAAAGACCATCCACTTCCTACATTAAATAAAAAAAAATCATGAAACCTGTTGAAGCAGAAATCCCCCAAAGAACATTGCTAGCCAACAACAAAAAAATTCTTTAGAGATGCAGCATATTTCTACACTCAAATTCTAGACAAGCAACCATAAAGTGAAATTTCTATCCTTAAAGTGATGTTAAATAAAGGTGAAATAATAGAAATATCAAAGAACAAACAGATTGCAGATTTCTTAAAGATTCTTATGTATTTGCCTGATCTGAAAAGATCTTTGTTAAAATAAAAAATGTTATACATTACTTAGCTCCAAATGATTAAATTTAAAATGTTAGTCTCTCTCATTCAATATTGTTAATACCCACCTTGGTTATCAACAACATTTCTGAGTGTGAAATTTGCATCAAGTCCAACTCCTTCTCGTGCAATACAAATTCCTACAAATCGGTTTTCTTTGTTGGGAGCAAATTCATCAGCGACTGTCACAGCCATGATGCTTCCTGGAGAAATGAAAAGCTTTTTAGCAATAAGCAGACATCAAAACTTCATGAAAATGCCACAGAACTGAAATTCATACAAATAAGATTCACAAGAAAAGAGTTGTGAATTAAAGGAAATACTGTTTTTTTCTAACAAAAGCCACCGTAACTTACTGGTTTTAGTAATTAGAAATACATTTACATTTTCAAATTGTTTCAAAATGATTAAACAGACATATTAACAAAATTACAACTCTTACTTTTAAATCAATATCAGTTACCTACAATACTTTAAAAAATATTTTTCACTACCAATTCAAACAATTAAAACACAGAGACTAAGCATGTCTGGGTTAGTTAGGTCTTAATTTGCAAAGATTTTGCAATTAACAAATGCAGTTTTATGGTATAACAACAATTAATGGATAAGAAAACCAATCAACAAAAAAAAATATCAACTTGATTGTTTATTTTTAAATTTTTAAGTCCATCTGTTTCAAGAATTCAGTAAAATAAGACAAATCAAACTTAAAGGCAAAATAATTAAAGACAGAAGATTACTTTCAAAGACACTGCTCACTTAAAAAAAAAAAAGGAATCCAGATAAAGAGAATGATAGTGCAGTGAATTTGTAAATAAAACTATATGGCAATTAGGATGTTTGTCACTTGGATGAACCAGAATTTGTCAAAAGTTAGATCTGGTGTTTTGTAGACCATGCTAGTGCTAAAAAATTTAAAGACAACCAAGTAAGAGTGGGTGAAAATTCAATAACTGACCTCTTTCTAGTTTTGACAGGTTGTGAAGTTATGCTATAACAGAAATTTTCATTATATTCCAAAACAATTAGAGAATTTGACTTTCGTTGGAATTTCAGAAAGTTTACAACCTAAAAAGAAACTTACATAGCAGAAAGAAGCAAATTTCTGTCCAAAAATAAAAACAACAACAAACTAGAATCCTTTTTAGGATTGGTTTAGTTTTTATAATAGATACCTACTAAAATATAGCGACTTAATAAAACCATTTGCTGATCTGCGAAAAAAGAATAGTATGTTCAAATGGACTCAAAGACAAAACTTAGCATTTGAGGATTTAAAAAACCTATGATCCTCAAAAAGGAGGTTACGTTAACTACAGAAATAAGTGAATAAGTAATTTTATTGCAAGGCAATCCAATAATGTACTTTTCAAGATGACTGTTGGCAGCAGAAATTATTTAAATATTGGGGGGAAAAAAAAAAAAAAAAAAAAAGGCATTGGCCATTGTCTGGAGCACAAACACAGTTCCGATTAAAGTCAAACCATAAATGCAGATTTGCTTTGCAATTTGTCAGCAAAGTAGACAAATAAGATCTTACAAGGTCTTATTTGACAAATGAAAGGATATGGTATAAGAAAGACAAAGTAGCAAGTCCTGAGAGAACTAATTTCATCATGAAGATATAACAAGGCCATTATATCAAAGAAAGCAAAAAGCCTAAAGGCTCATTCTGACAGTGACAAAGAAGAAAGGATTAATTCTTCAGATCAGGATAACATAATAGAAGACAAGGCAGGAGTGACTCAGACAGAAGAAAGTAAGACGAGACCAAGATCTCTATTAAAAAGAACTTGGCATAAACCTCAAGGGGGAGTGGAAGAAAGAGGTTGTAGAAGTTCAAGAACAACCAAAGATATGAAATCTCTTCAGTTCAGGGAGTTGTAGTGGATTGCTAAATAGATTTACCTATTTGTATGTGTTAAATAGAAGAGATATTAAGTTTATCATAAACTAAAAGACAGAGAAGTTGACTACCGATCAAAGAATCTACCCAATATAATGAATCCAAATAAAGAGAAAGAAAAAAATCATTCTCCTTATCTGGATTCATTATATTGGGTAGATTCTTTTCTCTTTCTTTTGAGTTAATTCAATACACTATAAACAGATTTTATATTGATGGATGCAGAAAGATTATATAAGGAAAATAAGTATATGCAAATGTTTTGGGTCACCTTCCTTCACTTTGGTCTCCCATGAATGAATCCAGCATTAATTAATAAGTTTAAGGAGTTTTTGCAATGGCTCTAATTTTCTTTTAAAAATCAGATTTAAACACTAATTCTTTCAGTGTATGGAATAAGAAAACTAAAAGAAATCAGAATGATAAAATTAATGCATATTTGCTGAACACAGTTTTAAACAAATCAATTTTCACATCATCGTAGATTTCAATCAAATTTATTTTTTCCCCAGACATTTCAAAAATAACATCAGTAATAGACACAAAGATGAAAGTCAATACAAATGAAAAAAGAGAAAATTTGATTCAGTAGAAAAAAACCTACCAACATAAAATTCTGGAATTGAAAGAATTGCCCTACGTTGATACATATCTTTTCGCTCTAACTTCTCCTTCAAAAAATCCCTCCTTAACCATTCAGGATGAGGAAGAAATTCTGGATATAAATTCCTGAGAAAAAAAGAAGAAAGAATTTAAGAAAAAACTAACATAATGCATTTTTTTCTTTTAACAAGCAGAAATTAGAATTCAAATTTATGAGTTATATACTTTTCTATGAACATTAATGCACATTTTTTTAATGGATCTCAAGACAGTGTTGAAATGACAAGGACCCCCTTGGCATGCAAGTAAGAACTGTTTACCACCCCCAAATGAGGCACATTATAGTTACTTTTCAAAAATATGATTTTCATAAATCTTTTCCGATCAGGTCATATTGTTTGGTTAATCCAAACACCTTCTGGATTTCTAGTATTCAATCATATCATCCAATTTCAAAATGACTCTCTTATGATCACTTTTACTGCTCCTAAATGATATACTCTTTGGCTATTCTGCCACTCTCATATTTGAAATAAATTTGTGGTGAGGTTATTCACAAAACCTACGATGAATGTTACAATTTTATTTATCTATTTCTTTCTTTATGTTCATTAATCTATTTTTTCTGTTTTCTGAAAATTCCAATTAAGTAAAGCAAAATATTTTCATCTATTCATTTTATCAACAATGTAACACTATTTCTGGTTCTGAGAAGAAGAGATAGTAACTGAATATTTTTTCTTTCTTCTTCATCCACTAGGCGAAGGATATTCTAAGAAAAATAGATAAATGAAATTATGGCCACCAAAAACAAATAACCGCAAGAGATAAATTGTTTTATGACTCTTGAGTGCTGGCTACAAATTCGATTAGAAGGATAAAGATTCTCATTACAAAATTCAGAATAGTTATTATTGTGAAAAATGAGTCTCTCAGTGTGAAAATTTAACAACCATTGACAAAATGACAGTTGTTTAAAGATTTGATTTGAAACAAAATCTTCCTTTGCATGAAAATTGTTGGAAGAATTTTATGACAAGCCACCCCCTGGTCAGAAAGCGAGACAGAATTCTCAGAAACAACGTTTTCTTTGTTTTTTTTAGGGAATTTTTGCACTACTGATAATTAAAAAGAGAAATTGGAGTAGATAGATCTATCTATCGCCCGGTTCACACTCCACCCTCGTCTATTGAACAGGTTAAGAGGCTCATCCCTTGTTCCCTGTTTAGGATGTGGTTTCCGGCTTCCTCTTTTCCAGTCTTCTCACTTTGTTTTTTTTTTCCCCCCAATTGGAGCAGATAGGTCTATCTATCGCCCGGTTCACACTCCACCCACTTCCATTGAACAGGTTAAGAGGCTCATTCCTTGTTCCCTGTTTAGGATGTGGTCTCCGGCTTTCTCTTTTCCAATCTTCTCACTATTACATAGACCCCTGCACATCAGTGGCATTACCGCCTTGCTTGGGTGTGATACGATTAAAAAAAAAAAAAAAAAAAAGAAGAAATATATGGTCTTTTTTTTTTCAAGTGAAGCTAGATAATTTCTTATGATACTAGTATACAAAGTGAGAGAGCCTAGATAATTAAAAACATCTCAGGTCAAGAGATTGAAATGATAAAACAGAGATGTGAAAAACGACCACACACTGAAGGTTCGAGGAGAAAAAAATTTTGAAGCAATAATTAAAATTTGGCTGTTTGGGCTAGACCACGCCCATCAGGCAGTGATATGAGGCACTTACACAGAAGAGAAGGTGACAAGGTTGATCAAATGACCGATAACGAAAAAGGCTCCGGTGGAATTTCTGAAAAGCCAGAGAAATGTACCACCTCCACTCGAGCGGTGGTAAGGGGCACTCACACAGGAGAGAAGGTTGATCAGGTGACCAAAAGGAGGATTCCTGATTGGTCATTTGGAAATCCCAGAGTGTGCCACAACCAACACCACTGAATGCGAGGCCCAAGATAAGCAAGTGTTAGTGGGCTTTCAGAGAGTTGAGAGCTGAGCTTGAGTTTAACTGTCCCCACTGAGATTCAATGCGGGCTTGGCTAGTGCTCATCACCTCCCAGGTCCAGCACGATCATCTCCTGTGAGAGATTCAACATGATGAGGTTTACAGTTTACAGACATGAAAAGACACAGACCAGAGAGACCCAGCAAAGACAGTCTAGACAGAGACTGGTTCAGACCAGAAGACAGTGTGTACAGACTGAAGGGACCCAGCAGGGTCATGACACACAAGATAGATTTGACACACAGTCAAGTGGAGTAGAGTTGGTTCAACAGTTACTTTGAGAAGGAGAGATGAGTTTTGAGTTAGACCGGTACAGGTTGAGTTAGCATGAGAGACATGTTGTCACCTGACTGCCTGCCTTAGAAGAAACACTAACTTTAGCATGGTGACAGATCAACCTACTTAGATAAAGTTTTACATTTCTATAAAAGTCGTAGGTTGGAATTATAGTTATCTGCAGGCAAGAGTGATAAACTCTAATCAAATACTGTACCAAACAGAACTCATATATATATATATATATAACACCTTATTGTTAATTTCACAAAGATTTCCTTTTCTTATTGTGGCTTGTAGCTCTGTCTGAATCATTGGTGCAGCAGATTTCAGTGACTTTCAACCCAAACCAGCTTTGTGATCAACATGGGACAGGGTCAAGTTTTGAACGAAGTGATTGACTATCAATCAGCCATGGAGATCTTGGGCATTGACACAAAAGACCTGTGAGTCAGGGATTCACAACCTTACTTGCTTGCAAACTCATACTATATAAGAGTTTTATCTTGTCATAAGAATACTTTAAAAAAAGCATTAAATATCAAGATATTGTCAGTAAGTGAAATAATGACCATACAAAAGACCAGTTTTCTGCAAGAAAAAGGTGATGGCATTGGAAAGGATACCTCTAAGAGGTTCTCAGCAGCTCAACCCACTTCTCAAAATCTAAACATTATGTTGTCACAGTGGATGAAAAGATTGTTTATTTATATTGTCAAGTGCCAATTTATAGGATCATTGCATTTGTTTGTCACTCTAAGCAAAGTCACTAGAATGCAAGGGGTTACTGAGAGTGAAAGAAACAGAGAGGGCAAGAAAATAACAGCTTTCAAGGAGACAAATGATGACAATTGAAATTGTAATAAAATTTTTGAAGATTTTAGTTGACAGGAAAACAGGATGGCAAAAGAGTTTAACACGTGAAAAGTGCATAAGAAAAACTATTAGTATGAAACTTATGGTTATAACTAACAATTTCAACAGTAAAATTATGAAATATAGTTGCCAATGCTGTACTGTGCTTATTCATGAAATCAAGATAAAGAGGAAATCTCATTAGAACAACTACCATGAAAATATTTAGAGGGGAAAGAAAAGCAATATATGGTGGTGGGAAAGTGACTGATGCCAGGTTAGGATCAATAACATTGTAGATTCTTTAGATTTTAACAATAATCTAGAGATTATTGTTAAAATCTGCCAGATCTGGTCTGGTCAGAAGAACCAGACCAGATATGGCAGCAATATTTGATGCATGGACAAATGGTAGCCTTAATATGAAAGATAGATTCTAGCATGACACTGAATTAACTTTCCTAGCAGCAGATTTAGCAATTGTTTCAATACAATCATTGTACTTCATGTTGGTAGAAAATATGAGACTTAAGTTGCTATCCTGGAGGTTAGCATCATCCATGAAGATGGAAGGCAAAAAAGGTTCTTTATTGATTAATAGAGAGCAGTTTTATATTAGAAGCATTAAAATTAATAAGCCACTTCTAACACCAGTTAACAGCAGGCTAAAAGTCATTTCCAAGATAAGTTGTCAATTTGATTTTATCAAATATATCAGAATTACTATTATGATAGGAGAAAATAGTTATCAATGTACATACTGGGTCAGGAACTGATGATACTAAGAAGGTTGTGAATGAAAATGAAGAAGAAAGTGGGTCCAAAAATAGAGCCTTGGGAGGCACCTGTATTGAAGCAACAAGATCTAGAGATATTGCCATTCAAGATAATATTCATTATATGGTTTGATAAGAGTGAATCAAATCAATGAAACAGCCAGAAACACTAACTTGTGAAGAAAAACAGCATTACAAGTCCTGTGGAAAGCCTTCATATTATGTTGTAGTGGAATATTTTGCTACCCTTCTGGTACAGTAGGATGGATAAGTCCATGGACAGTCATAGCTACTGATTAGCAAGGTGTGTATATGGTAGTGTATATTGCAGCAGACTAATCTTTCAGTGACCCTCTCATACAGAATAATCCAGTTTGCTCTACTATGTCCGTATTCGGTAGTTTACCACTTGATTGCACAATTTGTTATTGTACCTTTCTCAAGGATACAACATTTGTGGCAACGAGGATTTGAAGAACTGAAGTGGGTAATCACAAAATACATTACAAAGTGACAAACTTGCAAAGATTCAAAAATTTTCTAACAAATTAATCGGGTATTTGCCAAGTACAACAGAGCGACCAAGTATTCAAAGTATAAAAAAAATTTCCAACAAAAAGATTAAGGCAAATTCAATCGGATAATCCCTAAATTCAGCATGTAACAATAAATCTTGACAAACATGTTTGAAACGGAAGAAAAAATTAGGAAAATATTTTCTTCTAGGCAGATGCAACAGTGTTGACAACCACAGGTAGAAATGCATCAGTGCAACATTTTTCAAACAGAGGTTCAAATATTGTGGATTAAACACAATTGATAGTTCATTAATCATAGTTGAAAAGGAAATTTTTTTTATTTTTCTATTATTTTTGTTTGAACAATTACTTTTTTAGAAGTTGTGCGCAATATATTTTCTGCTAAGAATGGAACAATTCTCAGAGTTAACAAACCAATTTGTGGTTAATGCAAGAACAAATAGTGCGACAACAAAGAACTAAAGAAATAGCAGAACAAATGTTTAAGCAGGAAGAAAAATGACAAGAGAATATGAGATAACTTTGAATTGATAATATCCAAGTCTAAGGAAGAACGAAAAACTAGATTTTTCTCCTGAGGGAATAGCAAATTTGTTGTCTGAATTTACATATAACCCAGAGAATGGCATAACCTTCCTGACATATTTTCAAATATACGAAATTATTTTTTACTAAAAGGTGTCAGAATTGGTCGGATGATTAAAAAAATTACTTTATTATTACACAAACTTGGAACTAACGGAAATGCAAAATATACAAACTTGATACTACCAAGGAAAACCGAGGAGTTGTCCTTTAATGAAACAATTAAAATCTTATTGAGTATTTTCAATGAAAGAGAGAGTCTATTTCACACACAATATAAATGTTTAAATATTGTAAAGGACAAACAAGTTGATTTTGTCATGTACACAGGAATTGTTAATGTGCAATCTGAGCTATTTAAACTGGGTGAACTGTCTATCAACATGTTTAAGAGTTTAATATTCATGCAAAGGGTAAACAGCTCCAAAAGACAAAAAAACATGAGATCTTGGATATTAACCATGAGTGAACAATACTCTGAAATTACACAAGAAAATTACTGAAGAATGCCAGCATTTGATTAACACTAAAAAAGACAAGAAAAAGGAAATTCACAAGTACTGGAGGTTAAGAAATTATCTGTTGGTAAGACGAAAATATCCCCATGTCAGGCATGTGGGGGTATCATATGAAAAAAGATTGTTTTTCAAATCTGAGGTAAATGTCTTATATTTTAAAAAGAATTACTAATCCATGACAAAAGAAAATATGTAAAATGTCAAAATAAATGGATATGCAGTGAAATTTCTACTAGACACAGGAAGTGACATTTCCATTATTAGCGATGAAACGTGGAAAAAAATCAGTTGTCAAATGTTGAAAAAGTGAAACAAAATTGTCAGAAGTGTATCTGGGCAAAAAACTTAAATTCATGAGAGAATTTACTGGAAATATCGTTTTTGTCAGTAAGACATGTAAATCTAAAATTTGTGTGATACTGGGTGCAACAAATCTATTTGACACAGATTGGGTAATTGTTTAATCTATGAAAATTACCCATAAACTTCTTTTGCAGTAAAGTCGATGTTACCATACAGACTGAAGGAAATGCAAAAACTGACTACTGAATTAAGGGATGAATTTTTTCAAGTATTTACAAAAGGGTTGCAACTCTGTATGAAAACAGAAGTAAAGTTCAAGCTTAAGGATAATGTTAAGCTAGTATTTAAACCAAAAAGAAGTGTGCCATTTTCAGTACTTGAACAAATAAATGATGAGTTAGAATGCTTGGAAAAAAGGTGTTTTGACAAAAGTTGATTATTCAGAGTGGACATCTTTGACAGTTTATGTAAAAAAGAAAAACAATAACATTAGAGTTTGTGCTGATTTTGCTACAGGATTAAATGGTTGTAAAAAAAAGTATCATACCTATCCATTTCTGCCACCAGAAGATATATTTGTGAAATTGAATGGCAGCAAGATTTTCTCAAAAATTGATCTTTCATACACATATTTACAACTGAGAGTCGAAGAAAAATGTTCAAAATTGCTACAGATCAACACACACAAGGACCTTTTTAAACTAAACAGTTTACCATAGGAGTTAAAAATAGAAGCAAACCTGTTTCAACACGTGATGGACACTATGTTGGCTGGCTTAAATTTCAAAACAGCCTATTTAGTTGATATTCTGGTAAGAAGCCAGTATGTAAAAGAATATGTCAAGCACATTAGAACGGTGTTTGGAAAGATTCAGGAGTATGGATTTAGGCTGAGCATTTGTAAATGCAAATGTTTTATGCGACAAATTAAATATTTGGATTAGATTATTGATCAGCATGGCAGAAGACCAAAAGAGTGGAAGCAATCAGGAAAATATCACAACCAACAAATGTAAGTGAGTTACAGGCATTTCTGGGGCTAGCAAACTATTATGGTATTTACATCCCTAAGTTGTATGACCTAAGAGCTCAATAAAAGAATTGCTAAAGAAAACATTAGATGGTATTGGTCTGAAAAATGTGAAAAGGCATTCCATGAAATTAAGGAATGTTTATTTGCGGGTGGTATAGAATAAATTTATAGCAAAGTGTATTGAACACTTTGCTATAAATAATTTCTTTTCTCATAGAAAAAAAAATCTAGATGGGTGGAATACAAACACTTCAAAGACCACAAAAGTTAACAGGAGTGCTGCAAAATTTTAAATTAAAACAACAAAATTGATGAAAAAAAGAGCAATGCCCACAAGCCAAACAAGAAACTATTCAATGTGCATGAGAAAATATTTTTTCTTTGGGAAAACAAACGATTTAACTATTGTTAATTAAGGTACCTAATAGTAAAAGATTGTAAAAGCTGACAAAAATTCATCTATTTCTATGAAATTGGTGTTAGGGCGAGTTGGCTTAATGATATTGAAAGGTCCTGATGATTGAGTAGGGTTTGATGTGTCACTGGGGTATTGGGGTAGGTAAGCGGAAAGTCATGTTTGGTGTACAAATTTTGCATTCATTCTGATGTTTTTCTCTCACTTAACAAATCAGAATTTTGTACTCTCAGAAATACCAGATGAAACCACAATCTTTGTCATGGTTCACATTGGCCTGTTCAGTCACTATAGTCCACAGGAATCACTTTCTCTGGCTATACAAGCATGATATTTTGTATCCATATAATACTTACAAATGTGTACTCAAAAGGGATAAGTCTGTTTGCTGATAGAATGGGGCACTGCATAGTCTCTAACAACTGGAGGCTCTGTAATAGTGTGTTAAATAAGAATAAGTCCTCCATACCTCTTCTCTTCAATCATTTTGAAGTGTTAACATCTGTTGATAAAGTAGAATGTTTGGCTTGTAAATTCTCTACTAATTCTATTCTTGACTCATCTGAGAGCATCTTTACATAACTTATCCCTTAGAACTGAGTCCCTGTTGAGTGATATGCATGTAACATCCACCATGGTTTCTGCTATCATCTTTACACTGTATCTCCACAAAGCATATGGATGTGATGGTATCCTTGCAATAGTCCTTTAGAAATGTGCTCTTGAACTGACTCATTTTCTCTAAACTCTATAATAAATGCTTGACTGCTTCTTGACCAGTTGGAAATCCTCTTCCATAGTTCCAGTCTTTAAGAACTCAGGTGAACCATCTGATCCTTCCAATCTAATATGCCTTCCACCTCTTTTTTTCCAAAGTACTAGAGTCCCTAATCAACTCTGAATTTGTTAAGAATATCACCTTGCATGATCTTCTTTTAGATAAACAATATGGTTTTTGCTTCTCTGACTATAAATCAAACAGTCAGTGCTATTAGCATATCCCGTGAGAGTTGAGAATATTCTGCACAAGGAATTTTGCATGACGAAGATTTCTGCTCAAAAGTATGATGTCTTTTTGATCTATGCCTCCACTGTCTTATGCTTCTATGTATCATGTTTCTTGTGAATTTAACTGCCATGATTTCCTTTGGGGAATATATCCATCTTCAGTAAGTGTTGACCCACACATACCAACAGAAAATGACCAGCATCAAGCGTACCCTTCAGAATGAATAAGAACTACTCTGCAAGCATAACACAAATGTCTGAAAAGATTTTTAACTTTGAAAAAAAAAAAAAATGTGCTTCTGGTCCTATTCACAGTATTTTGTTTAGAATCAAAGTGTAGTATCTGTTTTATGTCAAAATTCCAATCAGTAATTTTTTGATAAGGTGTTGTGTACCTTCAGCATTGTGACATAGCATGACAAGGTTATAGAAAGATTTAAAACTCATGACTCCATACTTACCCGACTGTTGCCAAATCTTAAAAAGAGTTTTAAAAAGGAGGAAAGTTTTTAATAATTTATAGCTCATAGAAGCAGGAGAGGAGTATTTCAATAGAATAACACAAAACTATATATTTCTTTGATAACTAACCAAAATCCAAAATCCAAAAGATTTTGGTTAGGAAGTTTTCATTCATTCACTGTATTTAGCAGATATTCTACCTTCAGATTAATACTTATTCTGGTTTTTTACAAAATTGTCGACATAAAAAAAAAATTACTGGAAAACTGAAACGGCACCAAAAGTAATTCTTTGGTGATAAACATAAAATGTTCTGAGGATGGAATCTTGAAATTACCTGACAGAAGAATCAACAAAATTAATATAAAAATAAAACTATCTTATTTTTACTTAATTTGTATAATGTAACTCATCAAGTATCTTTTGTACTAATGATGAGAATTAAAGCATGAATAAATGGCAAAATTTCAACTGTTTCTCTGGTATCATGTAATGTTTTGGACTATTGACCCAATTGTGAACAATTCATATTTCAGTAAAACGGTCATGTCACGTTGAATACACCGGTTCCCGCTCGATCACCGAAGTTAAGCAACGTTGAGCCTGGTCAGTACTTACGTGGGTGACCACTTGGGAATACCAGGTGCTGTTAGCGTTCACGGATGTGCGTTGTGGTGCGGTGGATGTCGGCTTGGAGGGGGAAATCGGTGAGCCGAGTTCCAATTTCAGTTGAGCACACTGCACTCACTTGCGCACTGGTACCCTTGGGAAAGGTATTAATCTGTCCGTTCCCTCCAGTTATGGGTTAAATAACAGGGTAGGACTTGGGACCCTGCCCTTAAACAAATCCCAATGAGACTTGCTCCGTCAGGGAGGAAGCCCGCTCAACCCGACTAGGGTGAATGCGGCATACATACATACATATATAATTCATATTTCAGTAAAATCCACATATACATAGCTACAAATGATATTAAACATATTTGTATTGTTTGTAGGTATATGCTCCTTTGCAAAGCCATCCATATATTCAACAGGAAAAATATACTGGATAAGTGTTCTTTCTCTAATTATCACCTGTACTGTTCTAAGTATATTGTCCAAATTGTCCATTTGCAGTAGGCAAGTAATGTAAGAAATGAGGCAATGGCAGAGAGCTGCAAAAAACTGATAATATAATTTTCTATTTTCTATGATTAACTAGGCCAATCCACAAGGCTTGTGTATATATATATATATATATATATATATACATACATAATTACAATAAAGCAGCACTAATTATTAAAGACTAATGTCTGAAAAACCAATGCTAACCTATCAGTAAATTAAATCATCAATAACCCAACGGGGACTACCTCGTAGGTTAAATAAAGGAGAAGAAAAAAAAGAAACAAACCAAGCACAAGAACAATGTGTCAAGAGCTTGTTTGAAAGAAAAAAAAAACCCAAGATGAAAACCTTAACAAAAAAGTGCTCTAAACGAAAGTACGAAAGTTGAGCAAAAATACAGTATTCTAAATCTAAAAAAGAGCCAACACCGAACTTATAGATCAGTACATTTCTCCTGAATGTTACTACTAGCACTTTCTGTTTCAGACTGATTCTCCCATAGTACATTTAGTTCTCTTTAGTACTCTAAGGCGACAAAATTTAAAACACTATTCAATTCAGCTTTAATAACTTGTGATAGCTTTTTTAGATGATACAATGTTCAAAGTATTAATATATCAATATTTTTTTAATCAATCGTTTAGAAAATATACAAACTGATTTTTGAAATCACATTTTTCAAAACCCCATAAAATAAGGTTGGAAATAAAATGAATAACTTGACTTGACTTGCAACACAGATTACTACTGAAGGACAAAGTTTCAGTTAAACTACAGAGAAATTTCAATTTTTATTGTTAATTTTATGTAGAATTAAACAGCAATGTTGCAAAAAGTATAGTTGATACTATTAAAATCAATTTAACCTTTATAACCAAAGGGTTTAAAGCTGAAACAGAAAGGATACAACATTTTTCAACTGAAGTATATTTTTTGTTTTTGATCCTATAAAAAAATTGTTCAGCTAATTCTGATTTTAAATATAGGAGTCATTCCATATCAAATTATCAAGTGTCTGACCATCACTGACACAGATTTGGTACACTTATAGAGCTTCATAATACAAATTGAATGGTGAAAGAGTTCCAGAGATATGACTCTTTGACTGTTGCTAAAGGTGAATTTTGGGAAAATAGTCCAAAAGTTTAAATTTTAATATTTCAGTTAAGGCTAAATTTTAAAGCACTTGGATAGATCTAAACTGTGATCATTTTTTTTTTTTTTTTGTTTAGAAATTATCTTTTGGGCATATAATCTACCTATGTCCCAATTTTCAGCAAAATTCAAAAGGTAAGGTTAGTATTTTATTTGCAGTTTCTCCTCAAAGTAAAATAATAAGGGTGATCTGTCCTGAATTTACCCATACTCTCATACATGCATTTTTTCTTCCCTAGTTTTACTCTTTTTTCTCTCCAGTAATAATCCAAATTTTCAATGTGATTAGGCTAAGTTAAAAGTAATTCTGGTTATCTAAACTAATATTTTTACAACAGAACATATATGTATACATATGTGAACATATAGTTCTTACTGGTAGCAAATTGTTCACAGACACTGCGTTCTCCTAAATATAATTAATATATGTTAATATAATTTTTTTTCACTAAAGGATATAAAAAAACTTATTCTTGTGAAACAGAAAAATGTACCAAGTTTTATTAAACATTTGAAAACTAAGTCCAAAGTAGACTAAAAATGAGTTTTCATTTATGGAAAATCCTACTTATCTGGGGAAATTTACCATGGTTTCTTCCTCAAAATTAGTGGATAGTAGTAGGTATACCAACAATACATTGCTCTTTTAAATAGTTAAACTGAATGATTGGTCTTCAGTCTTGAAATAAATTTCTGTATTAGTTCATCTAACAAGTATGTTGCCCACTGGCAACCTCAAGAAAGTAAAGAAAAATCTGTAAGTCTGAAAATATTTTTCATTTTTTTCACAAACAAAAAAATAGTTTGAATGATACACTGACCTGTATTCCTCAATATTAGCAGGTTTGAAATCTGAAAGATTATTTGTTACTTTTTCTGGATTTTGTGTTAAGCAAGATTTACGATACTTCTCCAGGTCATCATTTTTTATTGTGTTTCTTTCTGGATTTGGGTGTAAATATGAACCTGAAAGAATTTAAAAGGAAAAAATTCACTTTGAACCAATAAAAATAAAATGTTTCATTTTCATTCATCTATCACAGATATTATTTTGTTCTTAAAGTAATTATAGAAAAATGTATTGCCTGTCAATTTATTTTACTCCTCTTTGTCTATCAGTATCATTATGAAAAAGTACATGGTGATGCAAATGAGAGAGCACAGAAAGATTTAAGCTCATATTTTTCCTAAGATGCATAAATTACATCAGCATCAATTATTACACACTGATCTGCTTGAATTAACAATTGTCATGCACCAGGCCACATAAGGTACTACATAAAAGTATTGGTTGAGTGCATGTAGTTATCTGTGGGTTGTGTCAGTATTCATGACAAAATTTAATTTGTCAAATCTATATTTTAAGTTGCTATCAACCATTCTGCACCATCCAAAAGGTAATATCAGTGGATAAGAATAAAAATTTAGGATACAGTGGCCACTATAAAATCATCATGCAGTACCAAAAATATTTGGTATATTCTGTAAATATTTGCTGAAACATCCAAGTTTCTGAATTTTTATATCCGTATTCATCGGCATGAACAAGAAAAAAAAAACTGTGACTAACAGATTGAACTAATATCCTGATTGTTTTTGGTTTTAAGCCTTTAAGCCTGGAATTGCCAAAATATGCCCACAAGTTTCACATGCTTACAGTCCAGGAGCACCTGAATGTGTTCACTGTATTTCAGTACAGTCTTAACACCCATCATATGATCAACTAAAGTCTAAAATCCATATCTCATAACCATTAATACCAAGGAGGCTAAATTTAGTATCATTTCAAAAAGAAATCAATTTACTTTTGCATAAAATCAACTTGATTTTCAAGTTTTTCAGATATATCAATTTAATTTCACTAACATCACATATTCAAACTTTTCAAAGATTCAGTCAGGACTCCAGAGAATCAATAACGGAAAGTTCTTACAGGCTGATTAGGTTAAATAACATTTTATAAGTATATTATAAAATATAGGGTGCAATGGATAATTTGTTATTGAAATTATGCAAAATGACACTAACATCTCATTTTAACAGATATATTTACCAAAATTACATTTTTAAATATTAAAGAGTAAATTTATTCAATAGTCATTGGTTTCAACCACAGTCACCAGACGACTTTGGAATCTCTTACAACTCTTCTGGATGGTCTCCTTGTTTAAATTAGTGAATGCTGTTATAATCCTTGCTTTTGGTTCATCTTTGATGTTCGATATGGACCCAGTATGAGATCATAAAATAAGCCAACAAGGTGGTAGGTTCAAGAACATATATTATGTCAAGAAGAGATACAAAGAGATATAAAGAGGAAAGTAATAATAGCTTGTGCTGAACTGAAGTCGTAGTGGGAAAAAGAGTCTTTGTTGCCCTTACTCACTCCACACGCCCTTGAGAGTAATTAACTCTCGGTTAATATAGGCAAAGAAGAGTCCATTATTAAGTGGATAACTCCCCCACAACACCCCGCTTACAAGAGCTTTTTCCTCCAAAAAGCTGTTTTAATATTTTTTCGTTTAGGGTCAATGATCAAGGGATCCGTGTACTTCCTTTTCCTGCTAGATCACCTTCTTTCAGGTGAAGCCTGGGTTGCCTCGAGATCAAAATTCTCGAATATGATATCTATTGGCTCTTCATTTGATGGTGGTGAAACATTTATGTCAGTTGTCCGACATTTTCTTATTTGATTTTGGTGGCGCTTATGTATATTCTTGGGACCTTGTATCATGTACACTAGGTCTTTGTGTGTATTTATACACAACAGTTTGGAGCATTCTTCGTCAACCTGAATTTGTAGGTAAGCATCTGATAAATCGATTTTTGAGAAAATTTTGTCCCCCGTTCAATTTGTTGAATATTTCCTCAGTGCTCGGTAGAGGATAATGATGGTCTTTTAAAAAGGCGTTCAAACCCATCAAAAAATCAGCACATACTCTGATTTGATTTGACTTCTTTTTAACATATAACACTGGAGCAGCCCATTTCGAAAAATCAATTTTAAACAGTATACCAGCATTTACTAATCTAATTCTTCGTCTACGCTAAACGCTTGACAGCATCTGTCTTATTTTATTTTTTGTTCTTCTGGGTTTTTCGAATACCAGCAACTTACTGTTAAATGACCAGCTTTACTGCAATTCTGGCAAATTTTTTTCTTTCTGGACAGGCAAAACCTCATCCAGTGTCATTTTCCGCAAATGCAGCATGGACCTGGCGGTGAATTTTCTTGTCATTTAGTATGTTTGTCACAATATTTTCTTTTCTTCCTTTCCGGGGAGTGGCGTTTTGATCTGTTCATAATTTTTTTTATATGAGCAACTCCCTCGATATTCCTCGAGTCACTTTTTAATGATACTACCCTCTGGCAGTCTTCTGCTAATTTTTGGAAGTTTAAACCTGGCTCATTTTCTAGTTTTGTTAGAACTCTAAGTCTAACTTCTGCATCTCCGGCTGAGACCAGACCTTGAGCAAGAATTAGACATTTAAAGTCATCAGCAGATAATTCCATTAGTTTGAAATCGTTAACGTATTTATTTACTGTAGCGGCAAATGTTAAATAGTCCTGCTGATCTTCTTTGAATAAATTAAGGCATTTCCATCTTTTATGAAAAAGTGATGTGTTCGGCCCAAATAATTCTGACAGTAGCTTGACTGTTTCCAAGAATTCCAGGTCTGTCGTTCTTCTGAGGAGAATAAAATCAACAAACCTGCTGTGCTCTACTGTACCTAACTTCTTTAGTAATAACCGCACTTTTTTAGAATTTGGCCAATTGTTACAGTTGACGTTAAATAAATCCTTGTACTGCCTATAATAAGCGTCAAAGGTTTTTTCGTTTTCCAGTACATACTCAAAACTTTCCATAGTACTCCAGATAGCACTTTGAGAAAAAGCAGTATCGTTCTCAGTTTGTTTGTCTTTTAATGATTTAAAAAGTAACTCTTCAATTTTATTTTGTCATTCCTTGGTCTTTTTAAAGAATTGTTCTTGCAAATCCATTTGTTTGTTATGTATCTCCATAAATAATTGTTGTTATTGTTGTAATTGCTTGTCACTTTTTTGTTGTTGATCTGAGATTTCATTAGTTGAATTATCACTTTCACTTCCATTTTTTTTCAAACTCAACACAACCAATTTTTTGTAAACATGAGAGAAAAAAAAACACTAACTCTATTTACAGTTTTTTTTTTTTTTCGTTAAGACGTATGTCCAAAAGAAAAAGATAGGCTCAAAACAGAGCTACTTACAGATTTTTCTGTGACGCCATTCCGGGCTTGTAGAGAAAAATTTTTTTTTCAACTCAGAATTTTTTCCTTCTCTTTTTTTCTTCATTAGTTGCATGTTATTTTCGATGGAGTAAATACTTTTCCTTTCTTGATGCTTTACGTTTTTTGACCGATTATTTGTGAGAGGGGGCTATCCCTTGGTACTTGAAATCCACATTCGACCGTTGATGTTTGCAATTTCTGTATTTGCTAGTTGATATGTGGCAATAGTGGTTAAAGAGAAAAGGTTTTCTTTTCTTGCATGAAAGGTTTTCTTTTCTTTTTCTTGACTGACTTAAAACTTATTTTTCCTGTCCGTGTGAATTGTTTGAATCTTTGTCACCAGTTGATATAGTGATTGGTCAAAAAAAAAAAAAAAAAAAAAGTTTTCCTTCCCTGTGTGAATTGTTTGAATCTTTGTTGCCAGTTGATACGGACCCAGTATGGAACCATAAAATAATAAGTCAACAAGGTGATAGGTTCAAGAACATATTACGTCAAGAAGAAATACAAACCGATACAAAGAGATATAAAGAGGAAAGTAATAATAGCTTGTGCTGAACTGAAGTTGTACTGGGAACAAGAGTCTCTGTCGCCCTTACTCACTCCACACGAGAGTCTCTCTCACTCCTGCACACATCCTCGAGAGTAATTAACTCTCAGTTAATATAGGCAAAAAAGAGTCCATTATTAAGTGGGTAACTCCCCCACAACAGTGTTACAAGGTGTTTTGTTGGTCTCTCACTCAATTGCACACCACATAATAATGAAGGGGATTGCAATCTGGGGAGTTAGGTGGCCAGATGCAAGGAGTGATATAGTTGCAGAAATTGTCTGACAGCTATGACTAGTTTCTCATGCTTGTATGGCATGATGCAGAGTCCTGTTGCCAGACATAAGGTTTTCTAGTAGCCACCCTCTAGCACTACTTCCTTAAGGCACTTGATGTAGACCTCTGTGTTGAGTCTGAGGCCCTGTGGGAAGATGAATGGAGGCATAATGTCTCCATCACTAATGGCTCACTTCAAACACCTTTATAATTACCATTAGAGTCATCCAACTCTTTTCAAATCCTCTACACTTACCTCAGATTGACACTCAAACACTCTGAAATGTTCATATTTGACCTTCTGGCATGAATTCCAAGCAGTTCAGCATAAAACTGTTGGATAATCCAGCCTGTACACTAATTTCACTTGCAGTGATTTGTCAAGTTTTATATTTTTATTACTGTTTTAACAGATAAGAAATCAGAGAATATGACATATTTTATTTTTTTCTGGAAATGAAGTTGAGGGTTAGGTCCATTACACAAATCTGTGCATTTGAAATTGGAGTTTTTTTGGCATATGCTTTTTTTTTATGTTTTTATTATGAACTGCTGTATGAATAGAATAAGTAAAAGAACAAGTGGGGAAAAAAGTGTCTTTAATCTAACATGTTTCACTTTAACAAGCTTCTTCAGAGATTCATTAAAGACCTGATATAAAAATCTAAGAGACAGTATGTTAATTAAGGTATGGTTTCATTGGTCAGATACTGTTGTATAACCTGTTTCATTTTTGTATTTTGATCCATCAGTGAAGATGTATGAATGTGTGGAAAAATTGATTTTGATTGTTCTAATACTTCTTGGAATATAAGTGGATGTGTACTTGTTTTATGATGTTTACAGAGTTTTACATTTATTTCTGGTATTCTTAAGGTCCAAGGTGTTGTATTTAATATTACATTATGGATTATAGATAAAGATATTTCTGTTTCTTGAATGATTGGTTCCATTTGTTTTTATTTTCTTTTTGTTAGAAGAGATTTCTGTATTTTGAATTGAATGTGATATTCTAGGCAGGATTAGAGAAGTTTGTTGGTTGTTGGTTTCTTTAACCAGAATATCAACCTTCCTTGAAAATTAGTTGTTTTTTTTTAGGTTTAAACTTTTCCATTAGTTGGATTTTTCAGAATTGTAATCTGGTATTATATTTTAAAGTATACTCCTGTCTCTCAAGAAGGACAGAACATCGTCCATGTGAGTGTTCTGAAATATATCTTTCATATTGTTGGTTTTTAAGTATCGCTTTCTAGCAGTAGCAAGGGCTCTACATTCCACAAGAATAAGTTTGACTGTACATTGTGGTGGCTGTTCTTGTTTGAGTATAAAGGAGTGAGTGATACTTGTGTGGCCGATACATAATCTGGATATAACAACTTGTTCTTACTTTGACATTTTTGTAACTGGTTTCCACTCTCCCAAAGTGGGCTTGATTTGAAAGAGTTTGTTGTTTGTGTTGTTATTTCAGTGTTGCTGCCATTTTGTGTAAAATAATTTGTTGATTTTACGCTTCAAGTCAGTATAAGGTATGTTGATATTATCAGAACTCAGGTTTCACTTTTCCAATCTTCTCACTCCTATGTAGCCCCCTGCACATTAGTGGCATTACCGCCTTGCTCAGGGTGATATGATTAAAAAAAAAAAATGGTCAAGGTAGTCCAGGAGAATATTAAAAAATTTTTCTTGATAAATGTGGGATGGGTTTTTGCTTTGGGGAGTTCATTCAGTTTAAAGATCATTTTGATTTTTTTCAAGAGTCCAAAGTTGAGTTTCAGACAAGATCTACTCATGGATATTTATGACAGACATTCTTGATTCTTGTAGAACCGATTTCATTCGAAGGCCAGAGGGTTTATAGCTTGCTTCGAATATTTCACTATATTTTGGATGGAATGCAGCATCATACACAGGATTACGTGGACACGATTTCTGCTCGGTATAATTTTTTTTTTTAATCACGATATATGGCGATAACGCCACTGATGCGCAGGGGGCTACGTAAGGGTAAAAAAATGGAAAAGAGAAAGCCGGAAACCACATCCTAAACAGGGAACAAGGAATGAGCCTCTTCACCTGTTCAATAGACGTGGGTGGAGTGTGAACCGGGCAATAGTTTAGTCTATCTACTCCAATTGAAAAAAAAATAGAGAGAAAAGAGTGAAAAGATTGGAAAAGAGAAAACCAGAAACCGCATCCTAAACAGGAAACAAGGGATGAGCCTCTTCACCTGTTCAATATTGGGTGGCCAGTTTATGACTCCTTATATTTGCAGGTGCCTCATTTGCTTCTGCATATAGACTTTCTACTGGGAAAGTTCTGAAGGCTCCAAGCACCAATCCCAGGCCTCCTTGGCAGATCGGATCTAGTAGCTTTAAGTAAGTCTTTCTAGCTGACCGATATATAAAACTACCATGATCCAACTTTGATCTAATCAGTGACCTGTATAACTTCAGTAAAGTTTCTTGATCTGCTCCCCACTCTGTGTGGGTCATCACACATAACAGTTGTAGTCTTTTATTGCAACTAGCCCTCAGGTACTTCAGGTGGGGGATAAACGTCAGTTTTTCTCAAATATTAACCCCAGAAACTTGTGCTCATTTACTATGAGGATTTCTGTCCTTCCAAGTTTTAGACTAGGCTCATTGTGTAGTTTTCTCTTATGACAAAAATGTATGCATTTAGTTTTTGTTTGAGAAAATTTAAATCCATTTTCTGTTGCCCTTTTGTTTATTTTTTCTAGGCATTGTTGAAATTTGTGCTAAATGGGTATATATTTTGACCTGTAACATATTAGGATGTTGCCCACATATAAAGATCCATCAACTCCAGAGGTTAAACATTTTATGTTGTTTATTTTTATGTTAAACAAAATCACAGATAGTAAACTGCCTTGAAGAACTACCTCTTCCTGTTTTTTTATATCAGAGAGAGTGGATCCAATGCAGACTTTATTCCATATTTCCATGTTGAGTGATAAGCCTTCTCTAGATAAAAAAAAATTGCTGAGAGGTGTTCATCTCTAATAAATGTTTCTCTTATAGCTGTTTCCAAGCAAATCAAGTGATCTATTGTGCTTCTTTTATTACGGAATCCACATCGTAGGTTGGAAATAAGGTCATTAGATTCCAAATACCAAACCAGCCTATTGTTTATCATCCCCTCCATTATTTTGCATAAACAACTGGTCAATGTAATTGGTCTTATTTTTGTGGATTTGAGTTGTCTTTTCCTGGTTTTGGAATTGCTATTATTATAGTTTGTCTCCATATGTCTGGAAATCCACCTTCTCTCCATAGTTTGTAATAAATTCTTTAAAGCAGTTTTAGTGATTCTGTAGGTAGTTGCCTCAAGAATTCATAATGGACTTTGTCCCGTCCTATATCAGTATTGTGTGATCTTGTTATAGAATCTTAATTCAGTTAGTGAAAAGAGATTATTGTACTTTTCAAGGTTTTTCGATTTGAAGTTTAGTTTGTACTGTTCTACGTTTTGTTTGACCCTCTTAAATTTTGCATGGTAATTTTGGCTAGATGAATTTTGGGAAAAGGTTTCAGCTAGCAAATCTGCTATGTTCTTTTTACCAGTTATGATGGAGTTATTTTTGAAAAAGTGCTTAATTGGTGTTGCTTGATGTTTTGCTTATATTCTATCAGATTTGAAGTAGTGGGCTGTTTTTGAAATTTCTTTAGAGCAGCTTTTCGTAATCTGATAGCTTTTTTACATTTATTGTCGAACCAGGGTCTGTTACGTTTGTTGGGTGTTGAGGTTTTAGGAATGCATTCTTTTACTAGTTCTATTAGTGTTTCTGTGAAGTGCTCTACTGTGACATTGTTTGTCTCCATAGGGATCAGTCTATCTTTAAATTTTTTCTTAAATATTTGCCAGTTGGCCTTATCTAAGTTCTGTCGAGTTGTTTTTTTTCACTATTGGGTTTTGAGCTTTGGATCAGGATGGGAAAGGGATAGCTGCCACAAGTGTCATCGTATACATTCCAGGCAAAGTCCATGTATACTTGTTGGTCACATATGCTTAAATCAATGGCCGAGTGATTTCCGCTAGATGAGTTGACTTATGTAGGTGCACCGTTATTAAGTAGACATATATCATTTTTGTTAATCTTTTCTAGCGTCTTACCTTTTTGTTAGTGTCTTTACACTCCTATAGGATATTGTGACTATTGAAGTCTAGGCAATTGGTCAATCAGCCTCTTCAATTCATTCTTGTCAATGTCATCATTTGGTGGTATATATATATATATATATATATATATATATATATATATATAGTCATTGTTTTATACAGTGTAGCCTTAATGGCAACTGCTTGGATGTTTGTTGTTAGATTTATTTTACTGTGGAGCATATCATTTCTGATCAGAACTGATACCCCCGCAGAAGCCCTGTCTCCGGAATTATGGGTGTAATTAAACATCTGATAGTTCCTAATATTGATGTTATAATCTTGTTTCAAGAAGGTTTCTTGGAGGCAGATGACCATGGGCTGGTATTTTGTTATAAGTAGAAGTTAATTTTTGTTAGTTTTTAATCCTCTACAATTCCATTGAATAATGTTTTGTATCTTTAGTGTTAGTAATTTTGTTTTTTGTTTGGTTGAATTCATTTGTTTCATGTTTTCTATGCTTTTGGATCTGGCTTTGTTGTTGTTTTTTTTTAAATATTTAAAGTTTTTTTTGTTTTAAAGAAATTTCCTCTATCTCCATTAGTTTGAATCTGTCTTTTGTTTCAATTAGTGTGGTTCTTGTTTTATGTTTGTTATATTCCTTCTTCCTAGGAGATCTTTCTTTTGGAGTTAGTGATGGGCTTTCGATGTTATTTTTTTTTTTTAGGCAGGTAAGAAGAGGAGGTTCATTAGTTTTGGTCATGGTAATATGGAAGCTTGGGGTTTTTTGTTGTTTGGTTTGGATTTTGGGGAACATCAGTTTCATTAGTTAGAGGTTCAGAGATTTTCTTTAGAACTGGTTCAACAGGCAGTTTGGATGTTTATACTTTCTTTTAGTGATTCCACTAATGATTTAAGTTCTTTTAATAGATTTATCATTCCATGATGGACCACTGCTTGGGTTTGAATCAGGTTGCTGGTGAGTTTGGATATATTGGCATATGTTGTTGCTGTAAAGTCTTCAATAATTTTTCTAGCTTCAGGGTGTGAAATATTTTTGGTGTCTTTAATTTCTGTTATTTTTTTTTCTGTTTTCCAGGTTTCACACTCTTCTGAATCAGCAGCATGGTCTTGTTTGCAGTTTGGGCAACTCTGGCTTTTCACAGTTTATGTGGTCTGTTCCACTTTCTCCACACCTTTTACAGACTGGAGGTCAGGTGCATTTTTCTTTGTGGTGTCCAAATCTTTAGCAGTTGAAACATCGGAGAGGATTTGGGATATATACATTAACTTTAGTTATAGTGTATCTTATCTTCATCTCTGCTGGGATTCTTTAAGTGTTGAATGTGAGTATGTATGTATGAGTTTGTATTATTTTATCATTCTTATTCATAGCGATTCTGCAAGTATCAATGATACCTTGAGACCTGAGGTTGGATTTTATCTCATCTAGGGTGCAAAGAGAAAGATCAGGGCTTCTCACTACATGCTTTGATGAATTCAAAGAACTGTGGGGGTAAGATTTTATTGCCAGATTATGGAATGATTTTTGTTTTAATAGAAGATCTGAATGTTTTTTTTTTGTTACATCTACTAATAAAGTATTATTTGCTAATTTTTTCAGATTTTGGTGTTATTATAGAGTTGATTGTTTTTTTCCTATGATAAAAGGCGACAACTTTGTAATCAGGGTTTCTTCGAGTGATTCAAGAACAATAAATGGAGGGAAGGAAGTCTCATCTGAATCATTTTCTGAATCAGTTTCAACATGTAAGCAGTGCAGTGAATATTGACTCGGAATGAGAAATTGGAGTGCCAAATTCAAATTCCAGTTGAATTTGTTGCAGTCACTTATGTGCAAATACCTTCGGGAATGGTATTAATCCATCACTTCTTCTTCCACTTATGGACAGATTAAGTTTTATAGCCTTGATTGGCAATCAGTCTATATCAATCGAACAGTGATCTTATTTTGTTTATTATTGTCCATTTGTCATGATCTAGGAGAGATAACTCGTATCTGTCCATAGATGTGTAAAACGTAGATATCCCTGTATCGGTGTATTATTACATTATCGTTGAGGAAGGCATATGACAATGTGCACAGGAGAGCCGAACAAGAGGCTCTCATGTATGCAAATTGTGGTCAGCCCGAGAGAGATAAATTGAGCCACAATTTGACATTGAGTAGTTGTGCTCTCAGTTGTTGATGGATTGTTAGTACATTGGGAAGAAGAAGAAAAAGAGGGAAGAAAGAAGTTTGTTCCTACATATACAGCTCTACAAATACATAAGTGATGCTGTGAATTTGCTATCCTTCTTAACACCTTTCAACATCTACACTTTTTTTATTTGGATGAATTGAAATAAGTTAACATTTTGTTAATAATTATAATTGTAGTTACCTCCACAAAATCACTGAAAAAACAGCATAGTCAGAAGGGAAAAGGTCCCAAACTAAATAAAACAAAGTTCTATAGGCAAAAAGTTTATATTACCATTAAGAGGATAGAACAAAGCGTTCTTTAAATATTTTAAAATTTTTTTAATTATTTCGAACACGTTTGAAATTGTTGTAGAAAGTCTTTTTTTTATTATGTAAGCGCAATATCCAATTGCCGCTATTTTATTAAGTAAACAAACGTAATTGTTACGCAATGCACTTTTTTTGGCCGTGAAAGACACATTAATTTGGAAATTCTTGCATAAATCAAATAATGGTTGGATTTTGATGAAAACTTCAGGACTTATTCCTAATTAACCGAAATCAATGTTGAAATAATTATTTTGTATAAAATATTGGTAAAAATATTTTTTTTTACATATGTTACCCCACCACCAATTAATTTCCACAAATGCTTAAAAATTCGAACTTTGTCCACAATAAGCCTAATATAATTAAATTCAGGAGTCATTGGGGAATGCTAATCAACAGTTTTTTTTTCTCCAATAGAGCCCCTTTTCTAAAAAATTGGTCCGAATTGCGAAAAATGCAATAATTATGCTAATTTCTATGTGGATAAACTTCTGATTGCTTTTATGAACAATAAATTAAGCGTATCATAGTCTGAAAAGAAAAAAACAAATTCAATGAATAATGAATTTTTACAAGAATTATTTTAATTTTTTTTTTCATTTTTTAATTATATTTTAAAATTATTTATAAAAAGTTTTAAATTATTGTTAAATTTCTTCCTCAACGTGTCCGGCTAGGTTATGTAATTAATGCATGAAGACTACAATTACTAATCGAAAATTTAAAAGCTTAATACAAATGATTTAGCCATTGGATTTTTAAAATAATTAAAACATTTTAATTGTGTGCATTTTTACGGTTGGCCGTACGTGATATTTATCATTACAAGGTTACGTGATTAAAGGGTTATCTTCCCTTACATAAAAAAATTACATTCGTATAATTTTGTCGCCTCCCTACTTTAGCCTTGTTTATAACTACCGGTTGTCATTATGTCACTCGAGATAGCCGGCGTATATCAGGTTACCTTAGCTAATAAAATGCTATAGCAAATATTTCAGAGAGTAAGCAAGTACTTTTGTTTGAAAACAGATAAAGGTAAGTTTTAACTTAAAAAATTAACTTCAATAACGTGTCAGCGACGTATATTTTATTTTTGCCAGATTTTTAAAACAGGAATGTGGCTATTGTTTAAAAATCTGTCATCAATCAATAAAATGGCGGTACTTTTAATTTTTTTTTTTAATCTGAAATATTTTAGATTCCAATCAATATAATTTCGCTTTAAAATACGCCGGTGTATTTTGTTTAATGGAATTACTAAATTTAATCTCTTGACATTCAATTAAAACTAATTTTAAACCTAAAATATAACTTATTTATTTTAAAAATTTCATTTTAAAATCAGGTATCCAAAATTTATACTGAAAAGTAGAGGTACGGGTGTAAAGATTTAAATCAATGAAACTATTTGGAGACCGGTACAAGTATCACTCAGATCAAAAAAATTATCCCCTTCCATGCAGAATGCAAAATGTTGCTTGATTCCTTGCATTCTATATGAGATTCTTCTTACTGTGTACTACCACAAAAAACGCCACTCTGCATGAGAGAGCAGTTCAAGAACTATTTAATGGCGTAGCATTGGTTCGTTCAACTACTCAACTGGTTAACTTCAACTCGGGCCCCCGGCCTTCCGGCTGGGGACCGAAATGACCAAAAAAAGACCAGTTTAGACCGGTTATGAACCTATCCATTGCGGTGGATAGGTAATATTTTACCAGTACCTGGGCGTACGCGCTCAGGTTCCCCACATTAAAAACAGACCTTGTGTCACATCTCTCTCAAGTGGGGGAGAAGAGTAAATATAACTCAACTGGTTAACTTGGAGGAGGCACTTTATGGAAGCATGTCTTAGAGAACAAGTATGAGTTTTCGATGATCAAAGTAATTAATAAACCTACAAGCTAACCTTCACACTTTCTTACGGAAACCAGATGGAAAGGGATATGCTGTTTTTTAGTGATTTTCTAAGGTGTTCGCTTTTAGCCGGAAGTGGTGAAAAAACTGTTCTTATTTTAGATAGGAAAAGGCGCCCAGTTCAGGCGATTCCAACACTGCAGCAGTCGCGAAACTGGGCAATTTTTGTCCTTGGCCAATATGCGTACGTACGTGTATATGCTTTTCTGCATAAAACGACTTTTTTTTTTTTGTCACATACTCACTAAGGCCAGGTAAATATAGTGATTTTCTTAGTGAAACTGAGATGCGGCAAAAAAGCCGAAAAAGTATGGGGACCCAGTGAGGATTTTTACTCAATTCAATTGAGTCAATTGTAAGGGTAATGATTCTCTAGCAAGAGAAGCTTGCTAACCATATTTACGCCATATCGAGGTGCCCAGAAGTTAAGTAAAAATATATCTCGCGTGAGGTAGAAGAAAAAAATGCAAGAACTAAGACCGTATATGACAGCCCTCATAATCATGCGGGCTCTCATATATATACGAGACGAAATCTGAAAATGCTGAGTGCCTTACGGAGAATAAAAAGATACTAAAATAAATCAATGGAAAACATAACAATTTTTTATTCGTGTAATACATACAAAACAAAAACATTCAGTCACGAAATACTCCGAAAAATCAGTTTTTTTAGTTATTTGAGAAGGAAATCTGTGAATGTATTAACTTAAGCGACTAGAAAAGGTGTTTTTTGTTGACTGTTTTGTAAACATTCACAAAAAAATTAACTTTTATTATTTAACCCTTTCTTATTTTACTGAATTTCAACAAATTTTATTCTTTTGATTTCCGCATAAAAAATGGGATTTTATCAATTTCAAACTAAATAACATTTTAATAAAAACCCCTAGTGGCTACAAAATTGTGGGCAGAATTTATCGCTGAGCATAGCTGCTTTAACTAGCGACACAAAACCGTAAATGGAATGGCGTTAACAAAAAGATCATTACTTTTTTTGTTTCTGAAGGAAGTTGGACTAAGCAGCTCGCAAACAAAAAAATTTAGTTTAATCTCAGTAAACATTTTTTTAATACGTCATACTCATCAAGCATTTAATTTTTCTAAAACTTATGTAAATTTAAGTTTAAAAAAACTATGATCGGGACGACAAATAAGTTTCTAAATCACTTTACTAACATATCTAAATGTTGTTTAAAATAATCATGAAGTAGGATAACTGCACAGATAAAAAAAAAAACAAAGTTAACTCACTTCTACGAGAAAATTTCCAAACATTTTGTAATCTTCCAATATTCAGCATGCGAACAGTTGCCATTTTTTGACTTGTGTTAAGGGCAGATAACTGAGATTTCCTTTTTCTTCTTTTCTCCAATTCGAGGAGGACTTTTTGATTGACTGGCTGTTTATTTTAAGTATTTTTTTAATCTCTGAATATTTAAAGCTTATTTACTATTTTAAAAATATATTACTGAAGTAATAGAGGTTTGTGTAAACATTTTTTTCTAAAAAGTTTAAAATTTGTTTTCTAGACGCAAGCTACTAGCAAGGAAAATACTTACTTAACTTGGTATTTTAAATCAGAAATTTAACAAATGATGAATTTGAGAACAAAAAAACAACCATTTTTACACGTATAAGACTAATTGCAAAAGTTTTGCTTGTAAAATATTTTCTAAAAGCCTCTTTTATTCTTGAATAAACACAGGCATTTAACAAGCCGAAGCGTAAAACAAAAACTGCATAAACGTTGAAAGTTTTCATTTAAAGTCCAAAAATATAATTTCGAAGGCATATATATATATTTTTTTGTTTTTTTTACATTTACAATACACATTGAATTGTCAGTTAAAATTATCTTTTGATAGTTGTGTTTTATTTATCAAGCGGACATATTTTCTTCAAGATTTGAATTGATGTGATAATTTCGTATGTAACGTCTATACAAAAACAAAAAAAATTATTGAAAAATATTTTTTAATTTTTTCGTACAATTAAAGCACCACCAGTTTTTAGAGAGGTAAATTAAATATACTTTCTGGTCACACTAATTCAAAGACTGATATTTCTTTTCTATAAAAACTCAAATCATTCTACTAAATAAACCGTAATTTCTATTTTTTAATGCTGTAAGAGGACAAAGCAGAACTATAACCTGTCATTCGATCAACAAAAAAATCTACGAGAAATCAATTGTTTAAGAATTTTTATTGAAAGAGAGTCAGAGTGAAGAAATCACATTCTCTCTCCTCATGCATTTCCAATCTATCTTCAACAATTGAAGAACTATGAATATTTACGATGAATTGTTATTTTGACAGTAGAAAAAGTCTGTCATCAACGGTTCAAATTCCAGAAATCAACAGAAGAAAAGGTAAACAATAAACATTTTTAGTTCTTACATTGAATTTTTAACTTGTCGGTTCTAGCGCAAAAAAATTGGTTTATTTTGGAATCGTTAAGTTTTTTACTTTAAAGTATTTGTATTAATTTTTAAAATGTCGTGTGTATTTATTTTCTTCCATAGTGTATGTAGCAATGGGACAGTTTTTTTTTTTTTTAATTTATTATTTCAAACCTGTTAGTAATAATTACAAGTTTTCAAAATTTTTAAAGTATTAAATTGTTTTTCCCTCAGAACAGATAACTTAAAGGTATTTTTTTTAAGTTAAGGAAAATCTCAGTCTCTCTAAGTAGTCTACAGACTTTTACTTTGTTACTAGGTTCTTGAAACATCTGTTTTACATTTTATTACCATAATTTTATAATTCTATATTTTGGGAACTTAAGTTTTCATTTTAAAATTACTCTTTAACATTCACTATATTTTTTCAGAAATTACTAACTAAAATTTTCTTCTCATTTCAGTTGTTATACTCAGATTTTTGGGCCGTTGCATTTATTTCTCAGTCTTTCTGTCACAGTGACACAGTGTACACACTGTGTTATAATTTGCAGAATTTTAAACTCAGTGCTTTATTATTCAGTTCATGGAAATAGATTGATCTTATTCTGATTCATCTCAATAATACTCGCCACTCGCACTTTTTTTTTTATTCACCTTTGTTTTTGTTCTTCTATTGAACCAGCCAGAGAGTATTTATTCAGCCTGAATAAATTCAGGGAATGAATTCAGCCTGAATAAATTTCACGAAAGCCAAGTTGTCACTGCACTTTCAGTTATCCTATTTTCTAGTATTTGCTATTATCTTGAATTCATTCATCTTTTATTCATCTTCTTTAATCATTTCACCCCAAGCAATTAAGACACAAAAAATGGGGTTACTGTGTGTGAGAAAATATGAGAAAAAAAAAAAGAAACATTAAGGAGAGGGAACAATGAAAGAACAGGAATTAAGAAGTCAAAAGATTACAATTGACATTACATTTAAATTTTTGAAGATCAAAAGTTGACTGAAAAGCAAGAAACCAGAAAAGATTTCCACAAGTGAGAAGTGTGAGAAAAGAAACTTAAACTTATGGTTAAATTTAGCCAATTTAGCTATAAAATGAGAGACTTTACCACCAATCTAGTACTGCACTTAAATTCATAAAGTCTAGGTAACATGAAGGAAAGTGATATTTATTTTGCGTGAAACACAAAAAGAAGGAATGGGGGGGAAGGTTAGTTTTCATTTGTCTTAAATAAACTTAGCTAGCCACGATCACTGACCCAAGCATACCACAATATTTCTTACACCAAAACAACACATTCTTACTACATCCACCATGATACCTCGGAATCTCTATGAAATCCTAACTAGTCCCCATATGTACAGTTTTTATCTCATGAGGGAGGATAAAATGACAATTTAAAAATCTAAACTTTGATGTATATTTACAATGTGCAATAAGCTATTTACAAGAAATAAAATAAAATAATGTTAGTAATATCCCCCACACACACACACACTCACAATTTTTAATTATAGCAGAAGCTTCAGTTAACTAGACAAAGTTAATGCAGGAATTACATAATTAATAACACTCATTCATCCAACCACTGACACAAACATACACTCATTCGAAAGGCATCCACCAGAGAACTGACATCTCTGGTCACTTAACAGCGGAGAGGAGGGGAATTAAACTAAAGAAAGTTAAGAGCAGAAATAAAAGAGGCCAATGATCTTACATCTAGCTAAGTAAACTTTGAAAACAGAAACCAAATACTATAACAACCCTAAACTAACCTAATTTTGGATAGGGTTGCCAATGTTCAGTCCAGTTAGAACAATATCCTACTGCCTAACTGGTATCAAAATGCCACTCTAAATAAGCCCCTCTTACTTGACAGATACTTCTAAGTCTCACCCACCTTTTACCAAATTTCTGATGGATGGAGCCACCGCCTTTCCATCTTAATCTCAACTTTAAAGCCCAAGATCAGTTGGGAAGAGTTGATCCCCATAGAATTCCTCAATGTGAGGAAAATCAGCCAAATAGGAATTGAACTGAGCAGTGTTCATACCAAGCACCCTGGTGAATAGATCCTGAAAATAGTCACAAAAGGCTTCACATATGCCTGTGTTTGTTGTTATTGTCACAATATGTCAATTTGATGCATTTCTCACTTCCTCTGCACGCAAGTTCAGTAGCCATATTCATTACCTTGAAAGACATACTTTTTAACCTAGCCCTAACTACTAGAGCTTCATCCTTGATAGGGCAAAGTTGTTCTCTGCTTATGTAAGAATACTTCCCCACTATCACAGGATTATTATCGCACAATCTACTTTTTCCTTGCATGCCATTTGTGCTGCTAATCTAACTAGATTGAGTCAATGTAAACAGCAGTAAACAGCCTAATTTTGAATTTTAATTTATCCCACCACATATTCCCAACCACAACCCCCCATCAATTCCTGCTGTAGCATTAATAGCAGCTAGTCCTGGAAATCTGTGAAGACAAGGGTACATGCTGCGTCCAAAGATTTGCTCACCAACCAGGATGTTTCCTGGTTGGTGAGCATTCAGCAAAATATGCTGAATAGAGGTCAAACCCATTAGACAGAATGTATTCATGGTCACGAGTTGGAAAATGGGTCTTTTGAGCATAACATACATTCACCCTGAAACACTGAAGATACTCAGGCCTCAGCCATTTATACTAGCTAACCAGAGTGCCATTATCAAACCTATTGGCTTGCAGTAAATTGATATCTTGAAACCCCTCTCTTTTTGAGATATTAGTACATTGTAGAATGCTAGTTTGTTGTCACTCTCTTTTTTCCATTGTGAACTGTATCAATGATCTTATTGAGTTCACATGGTCCCCTTTCTAATGTGGTCAAAGTATGAAGGGTTTATCAATGTATCTCAGCCATAGAGTTGGTTTTAGAACTGTTGATTCTAATACTATCTCTTCAAAGTATTCCATGTATATGTTAGCCAGTGATGGTGATAGGCAAGAAGGAGTTATCAGAGAAAATACAAATCATCTGTGGCCCATATAACATCAGGACAACCTTCAAAAGTGGTTCTACACTTTGCAGCTACCTCTCCTCAGTAAGACCCCCAATAGAGGAGAACATGAGTAAGGACTGTGTGTACATCATTCCATGTAGCCGTGGAAAGAAATATAAAAGAGAAATGAGCCACCCACTTAAGGTAAGGCTACAAGAACATCGCAAGTTTGTAACATTAGGGGCGATAGAAAAATCAGGCATAGCTGAGCCCATATGGAGGGAGATTAGGGGATCACCGCCTCCTATGGGATAAAGTTGAAATAATAGAGAAGACACTACATAAACTTAAGGAATCAGCACATATGCTAGGCTGTAAAAATTTCCTAAGCTGACCAAGCATAGAAATGAATATAATATGGGACCCAGTAATATGGAGTGCTACAGAAAATCATTAGTGTCAAATATGAGCACTGGTAAAAAAAATGGGTACTGAGACATTAGGTTTATAAATCCCAGAAATTCACGTGTTGATATCCTCAAGTGGATATAGGCGTTGGTTAGTTCCAGTGACTTGACCAAGGAGTTGTGAGTTACAGCAGTAGTGAACAAATAACTTAGAGAGTTAAAAGAAGGTTAACTATATGGCTAACAGAAGTGGCATCACACATGGAATGAAAATGATATACTCCAGTGATCATAATAAAGGGTTTGGTTCAGAATTCTTAGCATACAACGGTACAATGGCCGAAACGTCGTAAACATGAGGACAATAGTCCAAACAGTGTAAATAATGTAAATACTACCTCATCACAGAAATATAAACAAACACAGATAAGACTTGTAGTACACATAGCTTAACAGTCATGAAAACTGAAAAGAAATATGTTTTTCAATGTTCAGTAAATTCAGTGTTACGCCTATTGACAGTGTTTGTTGATAGACTATCATTTTTATTATGGACTGACAATAAAACTTGAGGAATTGTAAAATGCCATTATGATAAATTTAATTCATTTTTGTATATTTAAAAATTTTAAGTAACATTTCATGAATTTTTTTTTCTTTTTTGAATAAAGGGGACCTGAGAGTAATTGTTCTTAAACTGGAAGAAATATTTTAAAATTATTCCCAGATTAACCAAAGATTACTTATGAAATTAATGTTTATTTTTTTGCGTACTAAATCTTTTCAAAACTTATATTTTTCATATATTTAAAACTGAAATTTACTATTTTTGTAATACTGATCCACATGAAAGAAAGAAATCTCTGATGTGCATCAGTTTGTGACTACCATTCAGTATAAGAATATCTTGTTATTTAGTATCTGTTTTTGTGCACATGCTGTGCACAAGTTTCATTTTTTTCTATCTTTTCTGAGCTGTAAAAAACAGTTAACTGAATGGTGACCTATCTCCTAGATTATACTTCTCATATTTCACTAAGATAGGTAGGGTTGTCTCAATGAAGTGACAAAAGACTGGACAATTTTTGGATGACGGTAAAATGCAACCTTGGTAGGTATATGGTATCACATATTACAAATGATCATGTCACATTCTTTCATTGAGATAGAGAATAAATCTGTGTTGATAATAATGATTTGTATATTCTTCCCCAAAAGTATTGGATCATCATCTATCCTCATCCTAGCTTCTATTAAATATCTGTAAATGCTATTTATAAATAAGGCCTTATTAGTGATAGGTTAAAGTTTTCTGATTTAAATAAACGTTTTTCCTATTTCTTCTATTTGGATTTGCATTGTAGCTAACTTGCTTGACTATTCAGTGAACTATCATTTTAAGATTAATTGTTATTGTTTTCATTACTATTCATTACTACTATTTTAAGATTAATTGTTATTGTTTTCATTAACTATTAACTATCGCTGATGTTAATTATTTTGAATTTGTATTCTCTCTCATTAGATAATTGAAGCAATTAACAATTCTCCTATAATGTTAATTTTGTCTAAATGCTTGCCTTATTTGACATCCTCTAATTAAAACTTGAATTTTTGAAGATAAAAAACAATTACAATCTTTCTATTGGAGGTTTGTCTAATCAGATCACATATTTGCTTTGTTTAGTCTAACCTCTTTATTTTGATTAATAGATAATCTTGTTAATAGTTTAATTTGGTGACATTTTCTAACTTTTCCTTTTTTACTTCAAATTCTACAGAAATAAGAATTTCTTTTGATTCCAGTATCATTTTAGAAGCCAAAAGAAATTCATTTTCTTTACATGCAAATATTTGTAGAAAAAATAATAATTTTAAAAGAACTCATTTTTGTTATTTACATTTTTTACATTGTTCAGACTGTTCTCCTCATCTTTGTTTACATATTCACAGCATTTGGATTCTTCAGGTGATGAGAATTTTGAACTGAACCATTTATTTCGTTCACTGGGGTAGATTGTTCTAGTTCCACAAGCCATGTCTCTTCCAGGTGTCTCAGCATCAGTTATTCCCCTTTAAATTAACTCTCCAAGTTTTTTTGTTCACCTCTGCTTTGGGCAGGTATTGAACTGGAACTCTTTGGGTCAAGTCATTGGATTCAACCAACATTTTTATTCACTGGGCCTCATTTTTGTTGACCAAATTGATCTTGATATTATTGCAATTCAGTTCTGCAGTTACTTCATGCTACTATAATTATGATTTCACAAAAAGGATAACTTGTTTTATGCTGTTGTATCTGCCATTATATTATTACTATAATTGGGAATATTCTGTGGTAAATGTATGAATTTTCTTTTCCAGTATCTTGTAACTAAGGCAGCCTGAATAAAAATGAAAAGAGGACGAAGTTCCGACCGTCAATCAAGTTCCAAGAGAGCAAAGAGGTCAAAGAATAAGGAGGCATCTAAAAACAGTTCTGAGATTGAGAGACCTATTGCATTACCTTCTCGCAGAGGGGTAAAAAGGGCTGGCCCCTATCTTTTAGGCAAGTGTCTACTTGGATTTATTTTGCTTTTTGAAAATTTTATATTCATAAAATGTTTTTTTATATCTAAATCTGTTGTATTCTGAGGGGGGGGGAGATAAACAGAAAAGAATAGTGTAAGAAATACTCTTAACACTGAGTATATATAAATAGAGATTTATTATACATTAGTACAATAAACCAAATACAGGTACATGAATAGCACTTATGAAGGCACTGTCTTTGTATAGGATGTATGCATCCATCGTGAGAAGAAAGCTTCCGTCACTCCCATGTAATGACGTTGAGTCTAGTATAGTCAGTCGCTCACTCGCTTTCCTCTTCTAACATTCTACTACTGTTTGATTCTCATTGCGGCCTTTTATGACCCGGGCCATACCCATTGTGGAGTAGGACCAGGATATTCCTCTACAACAATATCTCTCCAGAACACCTCCCCTCGAGCAAAATTCTCCATGGAATTTCGCTCACCACCGAAATCTTCTGCGGTCAGGGCATAGATGTTTCGTTTTTTCCGGTTCACATCCTCAACACTTGAGGATATGTCTTTGTTTAAAGACTTCTTCTTACTACTCCGTTTTAGAGCTATGTCTGGCAATCCAGTTTCATTTGGTTTGGTTAAGCAGTTCTTTTTGCCTGGTTCCTTCATTTCAAATTTTACCTCTGTTTGAGTAAACTTACTTTCATTTGATGCCTTTATCTCTGTTTGTGTAGACTTAATTCCATTTGACGCCTTTGTCTTAGTGCTTTCAAATTTTACTTCTGTTTGAGTAGAAATACCTTCATTTGACGATTTAGTCTTAGTACAGAACATATTCATGGGTTTTTTTCCCACATAGAATAGCACAATTAAATCTATGCTGAAAGTATTAGTATTTCTTCCACACATCACATAGATCTTCGACTTTTTTACTTTTCCATCAAATGTTATTTTAGCCATAAATTCTCCTTTAAATTTTAGCTTATTTCCAGAAATATCTCTTACAATTTTTTTCGTTTTGTTTAACTCTGGTCGACCAAGTTTATTCCAGGTATGCTCGTCTATTGCAGAGATATCACTGCCGGTGTCAAATAAACACTTTACTGTTCTGCCATTCATTTTTAAGTCCACATATTTTCTTGTACTGCCGTCATTCGTGACTTTTTTCATAACTACCGTATTCATCCTTTTGGAATTTCGGTCCCTTTTTTTTTTCTACACATCACTGCCAAATGTCCTTTCTTCAAACATTCGAAACATTCTTTGTTTCTAAAATAATATTCCCTAGTGACGTGGTTATTCTTTCCGCATGCTTTACAGTAAAGTTTTTCTTTTTGACAGTACGATTTTTCTTTTTGGTAAACCTGTTGATTTACTTTGTGGATATGAGCTACACTTTTTTCTTCAATGCAAACATTGTCTTAATGTTTAGCAATTTCTGGCATTCTTCAGTAACTTTTTGTAATGATTGTCTTGATTTAACATTGTGAGGATTTTCGATCGTACGTCCTTATCTTTCTGTGCTGTTAATCCCCGTACGAAGATTAGACACTTGAACATATCTTCCTTTATATCTTTTATTCTAAACCTTTCACACTGTAAATTAACCTTTCCGGTGTACGTAACAAAATCTTCCTGTTCTTCTTTTTCAATATTCAAACATTTATAATGCATGAAGAATAAACTTTCTTTTTCTTCAAACATATTTGTCAAAATCTGTATTGTTTCGTCAAATGATATCTCCTCCGGTTTTTTTTATTAAAATAAAATTTGTATATTTTTTGTTTTCCTGCGTTCCTATCTTCTGTAATAGGAGCATTACTTTTTCGTCGTCCAACCATTCTTTGCACCGTCTTGCAAAAATATTTTCGTATCTTTTGTAATACGAATTAAAAGTAATCCCTTCCTCAGGCTTATATAGAAATTCTGTGATTGTATTTGCAATGCCTTCTGCCGAAAAACCTTTAGAAGCTTTTCCAGTTTTGCCCTGTTCTATTACCAATTTTTCAACATATCTTGTTGCAACCTTATTTGCGTTTGAAAATCTTTAAACACATTTTGTTGTGTTTCCTGTTGTTCCTTTTGAATTTTTTGTTGGGTTTCCTGTTGCTGTATCAACATTTGGACTGCTTCTCCACGCATTTTAATTAATCCAGCTAATTGATCCATATTTTTCTTCTTTATTTTTCTATATGTGTATAGCTGATGAATAAGTTGTCTTTAATGGTAAGCAATAATACATGTAGCTTTTTTTTTTTATATATATATATATGAGGGGATAAAAAAAAAAACTAGCCTCACCTTATTCTTTCCTGCTTCAGCTTTCTCAATTTTCCTCACCAAATTGATACTTGGCAAGCTTTGCTGAATCTTTGTTAAAAACTGGTCTTTTAGCAAGTCCCAAACTTTTGTTGTCACTAAGTTTTTTTGGTGTACCTTACGTAACTGTGAATTTGACTTCGCCAAATCTGTTATATTGGGGTATCAACGTAAGTGCCAAATCTGTTGTATTGGGCTTACCTCACGTAAGTACGTCGACAAATCTGTTATATTTTGGCATGTCCCCCGTAAGTAGGAATCCTTCATTGCCAAAACTATTGTCTTGAGGTATCCCTACGTCCATTTGACTTCTCCGGCAAATCTGTTCGATGCTTATGGGTTTTTTTGTTTTTTTTTTTCAACCCGTGAAAGTTACGAAATCCTTCATCGTCAAATCTATTGTGGCGACTGACTTGAAAACATGTATTTTCCTCCGCTTGACTTGTTTGACTCTTTGTCGCAAAATCTGTTGCTTTGGGTCCAATTTTAATCAAATTTGATACACTCATAGACAAAGACATAAGAAACGAAGTTTCAAGGTTGCAATTCTTACAATAGTGCAGAAAATCAATAATATATATATATAAAAGGCAAGATGTTTGTGTGTGTGTGTCTGTTTATCTGCCTGTATGTCTGTACTTTTTTCAGCCCTTTTATTTTAGTTTTTGCTTTGGGTTTGGCTCTAAGTAGGTATAATTGTAGTTCTTAGTCTCAGCCATGATACCATTTACTCAGAGGACTTATTTAACCTTAAAAATTCAGTTTATGGCGAAAAAACTTATTTGATATGAATACCAGGAAATCAAAATTTGACTTACATCCATTCATTTTTCTTTCAGTCTATGGTTTCGCTTTAACTGGAAACAACTATTGCTTTTTAGTCTTTCGTACCAATGTCCAAAGAGTCTGAGCTCCAGGACTATGGATTAGTTTTAAAGCTTTTCATTACACCCGAGTAACGCCGGGCTATACTGCTAGTTGTATATATTTACAATTTATATATATTTTAATATATATATATATATATATATATATATATATATATAAATGCTTACAAATCCTGTTACTAACTTTAGTAAAATGTTGGATAATTTTAAGAATGTTATATGTACGTCATTGTGGTTATTATTTATTTTTACTAGGTCCACGTTTAGGCTCTTCTCCAGTTCGCAGCATTGTTCAGTGTCTTGCTAGAAAAGAAGGCACAAATGAGTTTTACACTTTAAAAGTAAGTTCAAATTGAATTTTAAAATTCTAATAACTTAAGTGGAAGGACATAAATACATAATGTCTAATACAAAAGTTGAAGTAATATCACTATTAATAATTTATAATTGCTTAGTTTATTTTTTAAATCAATCTCTTAAGGTTGCATTTACCTAAATTAAAAAAAATTGCTGAATTGTTTGGACTTTTATTTTCATTTTCATTTTAACACACTGTTTCATCTGTTCTACTCTCCAACAATTTTAAATAGAATCTCCAAAATTAACATTGTCTATAGGCCAAATAAATAAAAATATTTCTATTGTCAGTTTTGCTCAGCCTTTTGATATTGTAAAAGATTAGTTGGTTCATAATTGTAATAAAATCTTTAAAAAGCTCACAACATGTGATGTGACAGTTACCTGACAAAAGCAACCATTTTAAAGGCAAGAAAGACTACATTACTTCAGATAAACAAAACATGTTGAAAATATTTCTATTTAAGTAGAAAAATTGTTTATAGAAACTTTTATTGTTATGTAAAATATAAATCTTCATTTGAGGTAAAATGCTAGAAACTTAGAAAAAGTAACTTTTCTGTTGTAATATAATTGGAATGGAGCCTGAAAAAGTGTTTTATCTTAATTCTTTCTTTCTTTGTGAAATATTGATAGATCAAATTAGAAAAGACTTAGTATTAGACAAGAAAATATTTTTTTTACTTTTATGAGAATTGTTTTCCCTGCATCAAATCAGTGAGATATTATAAGGTTTATTTGCACAATAGAAAAACTAATTTTGCTAATATTAAAAAAGTTATTTCTTTTGGGGTTATTTTTTCTTTACATTTCTTAACAAGACTCTCTTTTGATTTAGATCCTAACATTAGAGGATTCATTGCATGCTGACCAAGATGATCACCAAGGTAAAATGCTGATGCACACAGAGTATTCTCTCCTTTCTTTGTTACATAATCAGGATGGTGTTGTACACCATCATGGCTTATTCAAGGTAAGTATTCATATCTAGTGAACAGACTTGCTTTTTAACTTACAACCTATAAAATTTCAAAAATATATAATAATAAAACTCTTGTAATATACCTCGTGCTAAATTATGTATATATTACATTACGTTATAAATTTCACATATATTCTATAATAGAGCTGAGTATAATGTAACCTTCATTGTCTGGTCACTCCTAGGTAATCACTAAACTAAATCTGGTGTTGTTCTCATCACTCTGGTTTGTTTTCTTGATATGTTTTGAAGTAAACTAATTCCTTCAGGAATGGCAACTACTGTCCACTTATGTCATAAACTATAAATGTTATGTAATATATGGTTTCTGCAAACTATATTTATTATAAAGGAAATATTATATATAGGAGAATGTGATATATAAACTCTGTATATCAGTCAAATGGTAGATAATATAATTGCAAAATGAAAAAGTCCTATAAACAGGACTTCTTCAAACTAAAGTTTTTTATTGATGAGATCATCAGGCAAAGGAATAAAATACAAATAAACATTGAGGAAGGTGCTAAATATGAAGGGACATTTAACTTTAAATTTCAGATTTCTGGTGGTCAATGCATTCACAGTGTTTCACTTTTATTTTTTGTCAGTGTCTTTAATTTTAGCTTGAAATGTTTCTTTTTAAATTATTTTTTAGCTAATCATTTTCATACTGGCACCATATAAGTGCTTTCAGAGATTAGCAGTAAATAGTAATGTCCAGTATTCATAATAAAGTTCCTACTTTTCGTAAATGGTAGAAAATGATCCATTTAAACATTTTGTTCAAATTTCATAAATTCACTTATAAATTAAATAAGCAAAAATTTATTTCAATACTTTTAAATTCTATTGTGCACTTTATTGTATTTGTGAATAACTATGTATTTTATAAGAGTAAAATGACTTTTATATATTTTTCTAAGGTTTACTCTGACAATGAGTAGAGCCTGATTAGAAATAGTTTACTTACCCTCTTGATAATACTTGAAAATTTAATGAGTTGCCCTCTGAGATACAAACAAAAAAAAAAATTAGACTTCAGCTAATGAAGGCTGTAAATTTTTGTGTCATGTCTATGACAAGATTATAACAAAAATAAGTTGATCTATAGAGCTATGAATTTTTTATTTGTCTGGACATATATTTTAAAGACCCCATTTATTATGGATAGGACCAAGCCCGTGAGGAGAAAGACACTTTGAATGCTAATGGCTACATTGAATACACTGGTAGAAAACGGAATCGTCTCTGTCTCGTCTTGGACTGTCTTATTCCCCACGATTTCAGCAGCAAAACATCTGATCTCATCAACCTTCAACATTATGTTATCAAAGAAAAAAAGCTTAGTGAGAAGGAAGCTGTTATCATTTTTGCTGATATTGTCAGAATTGTGGAAAGCTTACATAAGGTGATTTTCTTTCCTTTTCTCTTTAATTTTTTTTGTCTTCATAGATTTTGATCTTTGTTTACTCTTAGCAGCTCTTATATTACATCATACCAAACTTTGTTTTTAGTAAATTTACTATGTAGGAACCTAGAACACTTGATATTCCAAATTTGATAATGTTGTAATAAAATGCCGTTTAATACAGATATTTGTCTTCATGAAAATCCTAATGAGTTAACACAGCAATGTTAATATTCCTTCATAGCCAAACTAAGTAGCCTATAAAGAGAATGATTGCTGCAGCTGTTTTATAATTTCTTTTTTTTTTTTACTTTTTAATATTTTTTGCTTAACAGAAAAATATTGTCCATAGAGATCTGAAACTAGGAAACATAGTGCTGAATAAGAAATCGAGACGAGTGACCATCACCAATTTCTGTCTTGGGAAACATCTGGTTTCAGAGAATGATTTACTCAAGGATCAACGAGGCAGTCCAGCTTATATCAGCCCTGATGTGCTAAGTGGTGAGTTCAATAGAATGCTGTTATTTTCTTTATAATAATCTGTGTTTGCATTATTATATTAACAAATGGCTTTTTTTGCTTGACTGGCATGTAGCCATAAAATGGAGGAAAAATTATCAGAAATCAAGAAAATTTTACTTGGTTATTTAACTATTTTTATTAGAAATCAAAAGATGTCATTTGTTTCAGATTTTATAGACAGTAAATGCATTCAGCTATAAAAAATGTTTTCAGTCCAATAGTTATAATCTAACACAATTCTTATATGACAAAGTCCCTCATATATATATATATATATATATATATATATTGTTTGAAGAAGACTTCAAAAGTAGCTTGTATTGATTTGAAAATGGATTAAATTTGGCATCATGGTATTATCAAGTACTGACAGAAAGAAGGATTTAGCACTAAAGGACATGCTAATGCTGACATAGTTGTTAGATTAGCTGATGCTTCAGCTTTGTCAACAGTACAAGAGTGGGCAGCTGAAATTACGAGAGTCATGAAGATGACCGAAAGTTTGGACATTCTGTAAATGCCACCACTGAAAAAAACATTGATCGCGTTCACCACATAGTGATTGATGACAGGCAATTAACTATAATTCAAATAGCCAATGCTATTAGCTAGTTTCCTTGAACAGTTCCTAACCCAGGATGAGGGTTAGATTCATCACTTTAAATCAGAGACAATCTATACAGTTGAAACACCCCTCTTCACCTACTCCAAAGAAGGCCAAGGTCATTTCATCTGCAGGGAATGTGATGGCCTCAATTTTGGAGGACGAAAAAGCCATTGTGTTTATTGACTATCTTCAAAAGGGCCACACTATTAATAGAGAGTACTATACAAACTTGCTGAAGTAATTAAAAAAAAGTCTATCAAGACCAAATACACAGGAAAACTGACAAAAGGATAATACTCCAGCACACAATTCCTTGGTTTCAATGGCTTTTCTGCATAAAAATGAAAAACGATAAAACAGCTACAGCAATCATTCTCTTGATAGGCTACTTAGTTTGACTATGAAGGAATATTAAGACTGTGTCTTTTAGCTGGTTAATCACCTTCTCTATTCTCCTGATTTGGCCCCATTTGGCTATTATTCAATGTTCAAAAGGTGGCAGTCTGAGAAACAGTATCACAGTGATGATGGCTTCATATCTGCTGCTATAGATGACGTTTTTGACCAACATAATAAAAGCTTCTTCATCAATGGGATCATAGCACTGCAGCACCCAATGGAAGAAGTGTGTTAACCACAAGGGGAGACTACATTGAAAAATAAACCTCCTTTGGTCACATTTTATGAGAATATCTTGGTCAGCCTATGAATTTTTAGCCAATTCCCATATTATGAATATCACTATTATTATTATCATTAGTGTCATTATTATATCCTCTTTTCAGGAAAACCCTACCTTGGTAAACCAAGTGACATGTGGGCTCTCGGTGTAGTTTTGTTCACCATGATTTATGGTCAGTTCCCATTCTATGACAGTGCACCACAAGAATTATTCCGAAAAATCAAAGTAGCTGAATACAGTATCCCACCGTAAGAATTATTTTTACAATTATAAGCTTTAACATTTGAGTATGAAATGTATGTTTGAAAATCTTATAACTGTTCCAAAGAAATTGTTATTTGAATTGTATAATTTAGTATGACATGTAAAGTTGCTTTGGTTTTTTGTAAAAGGTTTTTGGAATTCATTTAATTGTTCAAGTTTTTCCCGTATCTGAAATTAGTCATGTAAGAAAAACTGGAGAGATTATAACTTGTTTAGGATAAACTCAGATTTACCTGACAATCTTCAAAATGTAGGCAATCATAGCTCTCAACAACTTTCCTATCCTTTGTAGTTTTTAGTAAGATTTTTTTTCAAACCAAATTTCTTTTGCCTCATCTGTGCAAAGATTGTCCAGTATTTACTTTGGATTGCCTCACTGTAAAAGTTGAATAAATCTGATGAGAAGACGTACCCTTGTCCCTTTCTACTCTTGTATATTAACTGAATTAATTTTCTATCCCTATGCAAGTTGTTTGCTCCCAGTATAGGTTCTAGATTATTCCAATATCTTTCACAAATAAATCAAGCTAAATCAGCAGTTCAAACAGTTCTTTGTGTTGTATCTTATCAAGTATGTTTACATAATAAAACGTGGATATACATCTTTTTGCATTTTTATTGCCCTTTAAGATGCTTTTGGATATGGAGGAGATAAAAAGAAGAAAAAAAATTACTGTATAATGATCAATAAGAGATTTAGAAATGCAGTTTTACACTGTAAAACATATTTTGGTATCAACTGTGGAAGTAACCACCTTCCAGTGATAATCTCAGAATAAATATGGAAATTTAAGAAAGTCAAAGCAGCATCAAAATTATCTGGTAATGCTTGTATATGATTCTTTTCTACCTAGTTTTGTGACTATTTTGTAACTCCAATTTGACTCTTATATTTTTTCTGCCTGATTTAGTGATACACAAGTGTCTGAAAATACCATCAGAGTTATAAGAGAATTGCTCATTCTTGATCCTAAAACCAGACTTACTGCTTCACAAGTTCTCTGTTCATTAGCCACCATCATTGGACAGTGGTAAGTTGTTGACGTCTCCCATCCAAGTTATACCTTACTTTCTTTTTTTTTTATTTGGCCTCTTGCTATAATCTAAGTTTGTTTGTGCTCTCTCTCACTTACCAAAACTTGTCCAATAAGATTCAAGTTCTGCTTCTTTTTTTTTTAATTTTTTTATTTTTTTATTTTTATTTTTTTTTCTTACATTGGTGATGTCTTTAAACCAATCTTTTGTTTTCACCGTTATTCTAAAACATTACTGCTCTCTTGATTATCATTTATTATTGTTGTGACCTAGTCACCAAGTTATTGTGGTCCATTGGGGCCAGAAATAAAGACACAAAAACAGAATAGTGTTACACAAATATATTACAAAGACAGTAGTACAAACATATACTGATGAACAATTATTACTGCAACTATCAGTTATGCTGGAATCTCTCTATAAAGCAGAACTGCTACTTATATATAGTTTGGAAGAGTTCAATGTGTCATATGGATAAGTCACCCTAACAATTATAATGTAACTGACTTTTCATAGACAATACGGTATGACTAACAGAAAAATCTTGATTTGATTTGTAGTAAAGAAATTAATTTGAAGCATTATTTTAATGTCTTTTTTAGTTAAGAGGTAGTCAGTCGCTAACAGTCAGATCATTCACCTGAATAAAAAACTTGTGACCAAAAATTCATATATATTAAATCAAACATTTTTGAATACTTGAAATGTAACATTTCAGTAAAAAAAAAATATGTAATGTTTTTATAACATTTTATTATAACATTTACTCTTAAATATAAAATTGGAATAAATATAATAACTGAAACTTGAATGAATTTTTGAGACATCCTATATATATATATATATATATATATATACACAAGATTATAAATTAAACTAACAATGCTTAACAGGTCAAATGCAAGTGGAGCCTGCTTAACCAATGAAAATCAAACAACAAAAAAAATACAAACACCAGAATTTCTTCATATCTCAATCTCAGATGAAGCTTTGGTAAAAATGAAACATTGATGGATGTTTCCTATTTGTTCTTTTTTTTGTCACACAATATGTTACTATGAAATGAAACAAAGATGAAAAAAACTGATCTTTAACAATATTCAATTGTTAACAAGCTGCATTATTTGAGGCTAATAAGCAAGCATACTTATATTACCATATCAATGGAATGTCTCATTAGTAAATGATATCAGGTTGCTAATACATTGCTTTTTATTTCATGTTAACTTTCTTTGAATGTTTTTATATTTAATGATCTAAAAAGCAGAACTCTTTTTACATAGTTACTTTTATAGATAAAAATCCTAGATGACTTATGAAGAGAATTTAACCAATGCAAGTTCAAAATAACTTAAATATTATTAGTATTTTTCTTTGTTGCAGATAAACTAGTATATATAATAAAAGTTAGAATATAAAATCATTAGACTAAAATGAGAAGCAAACCAATTTATATAGACATTAACTTGTTAGAAATTCAATAATAGAAAAAATATTTAAATGTCACAAGATATTTTACAAGCAAGTAATCCACTTTTTCTTTTTCTTTTTTTTTTTTTTATCTGTGCATTAGGCGCGCCAAATCCAGCCGAAATCTTCCATTCCAAACTGTACCTGATATTGATGATGAAATTCCAAAGCCAGAATGGGAACCAAATCCCTGGCAAGTTGCTACAACACAAGTCTCCCAAAGACCAGTTCAGACACCAACCCCTGAGCAGAGTGAAGTGGATAACATCAGCGATGCCTTTATTGCTTTCTGATGCTACTTTCATTTTATTCTCCAGATCTTAAGCAAGTTAATTGATCTCTCAGTAATTTTCTTTCACTATGCCTTCATTGGCTTTGATGGCTGTCATAAATTTTCATCAGTATATAAATCAAATTGATAAAATTTATAGAATTTATCACAGTCATGTAAGTTGGGGTGTCATTGGAGCAGATTTATAGATTAACTCTTTCTCCTTATTATTTTGATTTTTTTTTTCAATTTGACTTTTAGATGCTTTGAAAATGTCTAGTTTTATAAATATTTTGGAGGATTGATTTCCTACATATCGAGTATTTTTCTCATTTTCAACAATAATGTGGTTCCATTTCCTTTGATCTTTCACACAGAAATAGAAATTTACCTTAATATTTTTCAGTGACTTTTAATCAAATACATTTTAGCTCAACATATTGAAAATATTGAAAAGTTGTAATTTGTGCTAGGTGCCATTAGTGAGATTTAATATAATTAAGTCAAATTTAAACAAAACACAATTGTGTTTTAAGCTAAGTTTTTTTTTTTGTTTTTTTTTTTTAATCAAGTTATTTTATATTTACATTACTGATTTTCAGTCATAATTTTATCATTTGAGTATGTTTAATACTCTGATGTATTTTATAAGATCCAGGTTAGATTCACACAAAGTTAATGTCCTTACTGCTACATTGTGTCAAAACACATTGAATACCATGTCTAGTCAACTTGGTAGCCTCAGACTAAAGTAAAACTTATTAAAAATAAAAAGAAACCTTATAAAACATATTAAAATTAAAAGAAACCTTAAATGAAAATGTCTTTAAATATTGAAAATGAAAGGATTGCAGTAGAAATGTGATTTTAGAATCTATATCCCTTATAGAATTGTTTTCTTAACAAAGTAACAAGACAATGAACACTTAACCTTTTTTTTATATCAGACTTGATTTGCTATAAAAGTCTTCAATATTATTTTGTGGTATGGATTAGTTGATTTTTTACTTTGGTGATGTTTACTTTAACTGACTCCCCCACTACTTTTTTTGTTGGCATTTGCTCAGTGATTTTTTTTTTTTTTTACTTGTTAAATACAAAGCAGAATTAGCTGTATCTGTCATCAGTAAAGCTGGAATTAAAATTGCTTGGTATCAGGTGTTCACTCTGCTCCAAGTTCTTCATTAGAGAAATATTATTAACTGTAACATTCATGAATTTAGGTGGAGTGCAAAAACAAACTGAATGTTAGAATTTATGTAAAAGGCAGGGAAATATTAGACAATTATTATCATCTGAAAATAACTGGCTATTATTGATATTTGTAAATTGCCATTACTAATGAAAATTGCAGTTGTGAATATATCCAAAAGATTAATTTTATTGACAGCACAAAATGATGATTTGCCATAAAATAGAACAAATATATGAAAAATGTTCACTGTCCAAACTTGTCTGATGTTTTAATATAAAAATAATGGATTAAAAAATTGCATCATTAGAATATTCTGATCTGAAGATACTTGTACTGAAAAGATCATTACATATTATCATAAATAAAATTGAAACCTTTCATATGATTAAATGTCACTATATCTTGTGTGTGTGTGTGTGTGTGTGTGTGTGTGTACATGCACAGTGGAATTTGATGTCGTGAAAAATGAATAAAATGAATTGACAGGATTAAGTTGTAACTTTCTATTTAAGTGATTTATTTCTGTATTTCAATGACTCAGCATCAACAATTTGAATTTAATTTTTTATCTTTCTCATATATTTTCCTATTTTCTTAGCTTAATCTAAAAACTGAATAGATCTACATGTTATAAATTTTTTTCACTAATATATCTGAGAGTTGATGAAAAGCAACAGAAATCTTTTGGTAAAAAAGTAATAATTTCAAAATCTATTACATCTCATACTATGAAAGTACATATAGTTTTGTAAGATCTTAAAAATTTATACTCTGAAAATATATTTTCTGAGTTAAACATTGTAAATAAGTTATCAAAGAATTTTTGATTCCATCTTTAACTGGCTGGAAAATTAACATTCTGTCTGGGAACTAAGTAATTTTCAAGATTTTAGGCATTAAAAAATTAATATTGTTAATGCCAGGTAATTGTAGTTGATGTCATTTAAAAAAATCAGCAATTAATTAATGCCAGGTAATTGTTCCTCTTTTTTTTTTCTTTTTTTCTTAGGTAAAAGATGAAAATGTCTCACCTACCATGATTTGAAAATTGGAAGGTTTCTTTGAAATAAAATCTGTTAATAAAGCTCATTTAACTGAGACTAAAACAAGAGGCATTAGCATTTTTAATGATTTACTTAGAGAATATAATCAACACAAGTGCAAAATAACTTAAATATTGTTATCATTTTTCTTTGTTCATTAGTTAATTTTTTTTCTTTTGTTTTAGATTTTCCCTCTGTACATTTTATAACTTTTTATTAATAATTACACAAAGTACATTATAAATGAGATTTGTGCAACTTCTCCAAAATAACAAGACTGATTCAAATATTTCTGGAGTTTCTTGATATCTACAGGCCACCTTTTTTTTTTCCCTTTAAGTGGAACTTAATCTTTGTATAATTTTACAGTAAGTTTGCCTTTTATTCTTACTCCAAATATTTTGGGAACTTCTCAGCTTTCTTAGTTATTAATGAACTTCTCATTTGTTGCTTATTTTACATTTGTGAAATTTTCTCAGTTTCTTTTAACACAGACTGCTAAGTGAACACTTGAGCCCAATTCCTAATTAAAGTCTTATATAAGTTGTAATGATTTTATTCATTTACTTTAATTTTAATCTGGGTCTTTTAACTAATGCTTTGGTCACTATTCATGGGTGCATGGATGAGGGATTAGAATGTTAGCATTCTGACCATGAGACCAAAGTTTGAATATTTCTATGATTTATTTGTCAAAGAGGAGGCTTAATATCATTCTGGAGAGGCAATCCCTGTATACAGAACTGTTAGAAGTGATTGAAAATTCCACCATAAATTGACCCAGTCATTGTTAATAAAGATGAGGAGATAGTTGTGCTATCACAAATATTGTCACCAATGGCTTGAGCATACTGATCTTGTTCAACAACTGATTGCTCCAAATGCACTTTTTCTCAGAAACTAATGTCCTCTCAGCAGAGTTGCAGTAGAAACCACAGGTGGGTTATGTGGGTGTTGAATAAACACAAATGTGCCTGGGCAGGTGTCTGCAAAAGCTATCCATCTTAGATGGAAATACTTGTAAATAAGCAAGCAGCCATTATGTATTGAGTCACTATACATTTGATAATTCGTTTGTGATACTTTAAAACTAACTGATTATAGTTGTAAACTCAAGATCATTCACTGAAAAGTGATACAAAATATGATTTTTAATTTTAACTATATTACTTTGAAATGTTAAAACTTCACTCTGGTTTTGGAATCAGTTGGCTTGTTTTAGAAACTTCTTATCCTCACAATTATTTTTACAGTTTTTTAAAATTTTGGCGCCTATTTTATGTAAGTTGTTTTTTGTTTTCTTTTTCTTTATCTGTAGTAAAGGAACACAAGTAATAGTGTGAAATGTAAAATATTGTCCACATGAGAAAATTGATTAAAATTAACAAATATGCTTTTTTATTACTTCAGTCAACTTGAGAATTTAAAATAAAATTTTTTAGTTAACTCACATAGAAGAGAATTCAACTTGAAAAAGTTTACATGAGTTGTGTGAATGTTTTATAGAAATATTCATTTAGTGTCTATGGAGTAGATTATTTTTTATGACTGAAATTTTTCAATCAGAACTTTCTTGACCCTCATTAAAATTAGTTTCACTTTATAAATTATTTAAGAATGGTTGAGATCAATGTCTCTTAGGGCTTAGCTTATCCAAACCATTACTTTAGTTTTCAGTACTTGTTAACTACAGTAACTTAACTTATTCAAAGGAAATATTTTACTAATAAGTATATGCTGTTATCCTTGTATGAAATTTAGCATTTGTCAGTTATTGCCATTATTTCTTTTTCTTTTGGGTGTCTGGTTCAAATTTGACTTTGTATACTCAGTAAAAGTTTTCAAATTATTTTTTGATGTTAACTTTAATTTTGACTTGTGTTTTTTTTTTTTTTTTCCTTTTGTTTTTTTTTTTGTTTTTTTTTTTCAATTTGAAACATTTAAGGCTTTTTCACAATATGCTAACTTTAATTCAAAAGATTAATAGATTCATTTCTGAATTAAAGAAACTAAAATATAAAAAAACAAATAGAGAGGTTGGATGAGTCATTTTTGTTAGTGTAATTAATAAAAAGGTTAACATTTTTACTGGTCATAGTTAATATTACTCTGCATTTTTCCCATTTTGTGTGAATGCATAAAACAAGATTTTTAGAAAATATTACAGTTTGTAAAGTTTTTTTATCTGCTTAATTCTATAAATAATTATGAAATTGTTTTATCTTCTTTTTTAATCCTCTCCACAAAATGTCTTATACAACAATTGTTTGTTAGTGATATATATATATATATATATGGGTAATACAAGGAATGTTTTTGTTTCTACATCATAATTGTTACATGATGCGGCTGCCAAATACTGAAATTAATTTTTTTCTAAAATATAAAATGCAATTTAAAAAAAACTTAACTACTGATTACAGAAGTTTTTCCATTCATACCATTTCTATAAGTTTCTAAAATGTCAACTGTATATTTTCATAAAAATTTATGATTAAAGTCTGGAAACATACTTTTACAATATTTGTGAAGTGATGAATAGCAATAAACTTTTAACAAGAAATTTTTAAAATTAATGTCAAATGGATTTATGTTGCAAGATTCTGTTTCAATTTGTACTTCATTATGAAATGTGTCCATATATTACAAACTTCCAAAACTGTAACACTGAAACATTCTTTAGTTGCTAACTTTGTTGAGTAACACCACCTTACGGGTCATTGATTTTCTTTTCCCTCCTTGGTTGGAGCCAATGTTTTGTCTTGTTACTGCTGATTTGGGTTTTCAAAAGTCTTTCTTTATTGGGACTGATAGTAATGTCTAAAATGGACCAAAATATATTGCATATCACAGGTAGGAAATGAGCAATTCTCCACTGCAGACATAACTTTTGCCTTTTTGTCTAGGACAGTATCTGGAATTAAGGCTAGAATAAGAACTTCAATAAAATGTACAACACTATTGATAATAACACTAACTACAGGTTTATTGAATATTAAAACTGGTGAATACAATGTCTCTCTTATCTGCTGAAGGATTACTTCTCTCCCACTGAATGGTTGCCTGGGAAAATCTAGTAATTGTTGAAACAAGACTAACATTGTTACCATTCACTTAATTCTTTTGTCCTGCCTGTGTCTGTTTGCTCGTGCCATGGAAATGCAGGTGTGTTCTTGTGAGGATACACAGACAGTAGTCCATGATGCAACCCAGAATAAATTGCTGATGACTTTTCAGGCCCCATTAGTCTTTGTTTATATAGTTACCCTCTGCCCCCGACTAAGATTTGACATTGATGCAAATACATCACAGCAAATACATTTCAGTTGCATATACAAAGCTCTGGAGATGTTGTCTAAAAACTTTGTTGGGACATGACACCAAATACATTTCAGCACAACTAAAGCAAACTTGAATAAACATACAAAGATAATTCTAAAAATTATATTATCTTTAAAGAGGAAGCTGAAAGTCAACAAAAATTTCAAAAATACCAGCTACTAATGAGGCATGTTCACCATTTTAAGTGGAGGGAAAATTTTTCTCATACAATTTGTACAGCAGTTATTGTCTGAATGTTACACTAACATGAATGTTAAAAAGCTATTTAGAAATGAGAGAGCAGTAATATGAACATTTTGCCTTAACTCTACTCCTCTAAAGCTAGCTTTTTTTTTCTGAATAAAATACCCAACTAACTACTGCTTTCCTTTGAGAGAAAAAGAAACCAGATGACTGTAACTAATTTCTTCTCTTTAGTTTATGACGATCTTTACTTAAGGCCAAATAATTAGTGTAACTCATACTGAAATGGAAGCCTATCTCAAATCTTGTCATTCCACTGAGCAAATATTTTCAGTTTCGGTTTTGGTAATTCGCTGCTGTAGTTGGCTTAAAAAATGTTTGCTTTTTACATTTGGAATAACTTTAGCTTATTTGAAATCAGTATAAGATTTATTTTGTTTTCTTTGGATTTGTGATATTTTGTGTTTTCATTGCGAAAACAAACATTCTTGTGTAAAATTCACTAAAAAATGTAATTTAAGAAATTAGAGGTATTGTTAATTTAATATTTTTCACATAAACTTAATTTAACTTCCCTATGAAATTTTTATTCATCAAAGCAAATACACTAATGATCAACTTTTTGCATTTTTCTGTTTCTAACAAATGAAAAAACATGTATGTTGAAATTTTACCCCACTTTATTTTTATTTTCCTTAATCTAATATTTTTTTTACTTAGCTTTCTTATTAAAAATGTTACAACAAAGTCTCACCTATAAAAGTTAACTTTAATGACAAGACATTAAGATTTATATTAAAAATCATAGCAAATGTTTAATTTTTAAGACTTTTGCTCAGAAAACTTTTTTTCTTCATTTCTGTATTTACATTGCAAAATTTATTTAAAAATGCTATTATTTGTTACATGAAGTTAATTTAATAATTTCCTTTGTTATTGATAGAAGGCAAATGATAAGCATTTTTGTCATTTGATGTTCCTTTATTTCTTTAAAGGGAAAAATCACTGTAGAACCTGTAAAAAAACAATATATGTTCCATTTATGGATATAAATTTGCTTAGAATAAGAATTTGTAAGGGGTTCACTTGGTTTAGAAGTAAAAATTTTGATCTGGAAGACTGAGAACATTCTAACAGGCATGCAATCATTGATGATATCCAAATTGAAATGCTGATTACAAATAATCCAGGTAATATGACATAAATACTACATATCTCACAGGATCATTGTAAAGTATTTGAAAATACTTGAATATATGAATCACTATGATGATTATGTGCCTCATGATTTAATGTAAAATAATTAACAGACTGTATTTCTATTGTAAATTTTCTACTCAAATGCAACAAAAAAAAACATTTTTGAAAAGAATAATGACAGCTGATGGAAATGGATTGTTTACAACAGTGTGGCAGGAAGTGTTCTTCAGAATAAATTCAATAAACAAATTTATTGATTTTTTTTTGTTTTTTTTATTATTATTCAGCCAATATTTCATTGTCTTTGTATCGAATTCAATCATAGGAAAATATTTTTCTTCCTCCCTTAATGTATCTGTTTCACACTCTGAAAATCCTATTCATTTGCTTCATCCAGTCTAGAGATGAATCTGTTGATTTGAGTTTTGAAGCTTCTTCAGCGATGGATGTGTGTGTGTGTGTTGATGGTGGGGGTATGGTCACTGCATACTCCCACCATCAACACACACACACACACTTCCATGTATGTTTGAGGGGGATGTTTAGAAAATCCAACTTCATAAATGTGTCTCAGGAAATGATGACTGTTAGTTGTCATGATGGTATCACAAGGAGGACAGGCAAGGTCATCAACAAATTCTTTTATTAGTAAATGTGCTTTGCATGAAAGTATATTTCACTCAAGCCATCTCAGACATTTACTGCAGGTAGGTGGAAAATCAAGTGGGAAATGTAAAGATTTACCATTTTGTGTGTGTGTGTATATATATATATATATATATATATATATATACACAGATCCTGTTTTTAAAAAAATATTTAAAAATCAAGAGAAATATCCATACAAATAGGAATTATGCTTTTTAAATAAATGTATTAAAATTCTAACCTGAAAAATGTTAAAACTGGTGCTGTGTTTTTACAGCACAGCATGAATTTTAATATGTGATCCACTGGCAGATCATGTGATATTGCTGAATAAATGTATAATGTAAGTTTGATAATGTTAGTTAAAAATACATTGTACTGGATCACATGACATGTAAAAATTTACATCTTATAATGTTGAAAATTGTCAATCTTTCTTACTTTCAAGAAGAAAAGCTTGATACTTGCTTAACTAAAAACAATACATAAACTTCGTTTTTGATTTTGGCAGACCACTTTTTGGATGAATTAGTGCATTTAATTTTTCTTTTTTAATTCCATCCATTTCTTGGATTATGGATTACTTTAGTTGAAAGTGTAGGCAATAGTCAGAGCTCTCATCCAGACTTGGCTCTGCAGGAGATTATATTTGAAGGCCAAGTCAGATACTGTTCTTTTATATTGCTACCAACTAGGTAGGAACAGGTCAGCAGTTTGTAAGGTTGGTTTGGTTGTATTTAGTGGCATATCAGTTATTTCATGCAAAAACTCTAAATATGCAATTTTATGGCTTCAACTATAGATGTACATAGTTTTAGGTACTTGCAAAAATTCACTAAACAAGAGTATACCATGATGAAAAATGCCTCAAACTTGATAAAAACAAAGTTTTATCATCAAAATATCGATTATTAAGAGGAAAAACCAAAGTATTTTTTTATTATTTTAATTTTTTTTAACATGTTTTAAACTTGGATTAAAAATTTTGTTTTTCTTGTCAATGGGATTTCTATTCATTAAAAGCAGGACTCTTTGGAGAATTTAAACTGTTAATTTGATTTTTGTCAAAGACACCATTTTCCAAAAATTCTGCTGATAAAATATAAAATTCAATAAAACTATGATTTTATTTAATTAGAAGAGCATTTAATTGCTTTTATAAATAAGGACACTATTGTTTTAAAAATATTTTTTCAATGAATATTAAATTTTAATGAGACTGATTTATTCTTAAATCTTTTAAAATTCTGTATTAATTTTAACTTTTTAGATATTAACCATATATAACATTCTCAGAAAATAAGTATGATAACTATAATAAATTTAAAACCAGAAAGTATCTAAAATTCAATAAAACAGATTACAGAGAAAATTTTCTTAAATTTTAAAGATTACTGGGTGCTGGCCTACCTTTTGAATGTGGCCTACAAAATCTGAAACTGCTATATGTGACCAACCTTAAAAAGCATATTATAAGGAAATGTTATAATTGTCTGGTAAGGGTTAGGGAAAATAATTAGTTTCAATAAATAGCCAAATACTTCTATCTATAAATACACTTTTACTGAGGTAAGACACATTCAAAGTGGGTAGGCCATATACTATACCAGCACCAATTACTGAGTACTTAAAAATTATTTATAAAAGGTGCTCACATATTCAATTATTAGTTATGGCTAAAGCTTCTGTAGAATAACATTAGATAAACATCAAGCTGTCAGATATGTCAACAGCTGAAATAAATATTTGCCACTGTGTTAAAAAATGCATTTCTGCAGTATAAAATACTTAAATAATATTGGTTTCAGATCAGATTAATTATATCAACCAATATTCCTTAAAGTTTCAGAAAAATATATTTTATTTTTGGAATTTTTTTTAATAAAGAAAATTACATTGTGATGAAAGAAAGTTAAAAAAAAAAAAAAATCTGAGTTTTTTGTTCTCACATACTTCCATCTTGAAAAGACCACTATTTTTCCAAGTCATTCTTCTTTTCACATCATAATCCCCTTCCGTGTCTTAGGGACCCTGTCACTTGATTCTGAAGTTGGTTTGTCCCTTCCAGAAAACATCAGTCACTCTTCCTCAATCATTGGTGGAGAGAGAATTATATTAATTCCTTGTTTTATTTACTTTATAAAATTAGTTGTTTTGCCATCTCCTAAACACAAACCAAAATTGTTTGTTTTATTTAGGCCCCATTGAGTAAGTGGGAAAATTCTGAATGGAAAAGGATGTTTTGCAGTGAGAATGAGTAAAAGAGTAGGATAGACTAGTGAAGAATTCATTATTTCCTCTTCCTTTTGGCTATGGGCAAAAGAAGTTGATATGCTTGTAAATGTTTAATTCTACTAACTGAAAGCAAACAATGGCTCTAAAAAGAGAGCTTCCAATGAAATAATGGAAAGATTAAAAGCTTGTTCAAAAAAGAAAATTATGGAGTGTACTAAAAGAAATTGATTAATCTCAGCCACTTGTGTCTAATTTAATGCAAGAAATGGGAAGGTGTAACACCCCAATGGACGGTCCGAACAATTTCTCCGGTGGCCGTTCTCCACGCTGTGATGTTGCCGGGAGTTTGTTGAAAAAGCCGGAGTCTCGAACTTCCACAACTTGGATGAGTTAAAACGATGCTTTATTTCGTTTAGAGTTAGTCTTTCGGTAGGGGCAGGCGAATGTGACACACAGCTCTAACTCTAAATAACGGAGATCGAATTCCGAACTGACCAACTCAAGATGAACGGAGGTTCTACTTCAAGCACACACCCAGCGGAACTAACTCAACAACTGATTGGCTCGGAAAAATCACCTGTATTTATTTAAAATTAATCCGGAAATGCTTAGACTACCGGGTGATAAGCATTGGCGACTGTAAGTCCGAAATTTCAAAGTACTTACATTTTCCTTCTTTTGATGTGTAAACATCTCGGCAGACATCCAGTATGCACTTAGCCTTAGTATTTTTTCCAGGGTTTTTTTTAATCTTTTTATCTTAATAAAGCTTCCGCCGGATGTTTTTATAGCCTTGACACTTTACCCGTAACCAGGTGTTTTCTTTTTTTGCCTGGAGAAAGGAAAGATATTATCTTTTCTTAATGTGTGGTCAAGATAGTTTTTGACCTGGTCACTCCAAAATTCTATTTCCCCAACTTTATCTTTTATCACATCAAATCACTTAGTCAAATATTTACCAGAAGACTGGTAGGATTTAACAGTCATCTGATACTCTTTTCTCTTCCACAAATTTCCTTATAAAAGAAAAAGTGTTTATTTATTTATTTTTTTCTCTTCTTTTTCACTTTTGTTAAACGAAACATGTTTTTAATCTATTTTCTATTCTTAACCATTTTCTATTTTAATCTATTAAAATTTGATTCCACAGGGATATTCTCCTCCCTTCCACAACCATCAATTTTGTCTTTGTAGCCGGTGGCATCAATAAATCCACGCAGTTGGTTTATCGCTACGTATGAAGGTCGATTCTTCGTTAATGAACACCCTTTTTCAACTTAGTGTTTTGCTTTCCGATTTACATCCATTCCCTTTTATTCCTGAAAGAGATTCTACTCTTTGTCGATTCATCTCCTGTTACCATTTTCCAGCCCAAAAGGTAAGCCACAAGTCTCTGGGCCTTCCTGCATCCCCCCCCCCCCATGTAACCTTATCATGATGGAAGTTTGCTGAGTACATCCCCTGCCAATGGGGTCAATGGCGCCCAACAAAATGATTGAAGCATAGTTTACACAATAAATTCAAGAGAGGAGTGTTTCCACCCTCTACCCCAAAGAAAAAAAATTTAAAAAAAAAACAAAAAATTAAATAACACCAGGTGACAAAATAGTCGTAACTCTAAGCAAGTCTACTGCATAAATATAGGAGCGATGTAACTGTTCCTCATTATCAGTCTCTTTTTCAACTGTTCAAAGTTCCCTAAATATGTTCCATTTTCTTTCTTTTTTTTCTTCTTTTAAACAAAATAACAAAAAAAAAGTTTCTAAAATGTTTCTTTCGGTTTTTCTCAAAATTATTGTTTTTTTTTTTTTTTCATCATCCCCCTTTTTTTTCCAAACAAAACAACAACAAAAAATACATAAATGTTTCTTTCTGTTTTTCTCAAAAATATTTGTTTTTCATCATCATCATCCTTTTTTTTTAACACATATTTGTCGTTGTTGAACAGACCCACTTAGTTTTTCTCACTCTCACTTTTTTTTTTCACATATAGTACTTTTTTTTTTTTTATGAGGACAAAACTGGAAGCGGCCGAAATGTGGTTCTACAGAAGGATGCTACGGATATCGTGGACAAGCATACAAGCAACGAGGAAGTGTTAGAAAGAATGGCAACAAAAAGGAAATTAATGCTGAGCATCAGGAAGAGACAACTGAAGTTCCTGGGACATGCAATGAGGAAGGAGAGCCTGGAGAACCTGATACTGACTGGACAGATAGAAGGAAGGAGAGACAGAGGAAGGCAGCGGATAACATATTTGCAGGGTCTGATCAGGTGGATGACGGAACGGGGGTTGCCAGGAGCAACAGGAGCAAACATACTAAGAGCCACAAGGGATAGGGAGACGTGGAGATCCATGATCGCCTACGTCTTGAAGGGACAGGGCACATAGAAGAAGAAGAATAACACACACTTTTTTTTTTACCCTTTTTTTTTTTTAAAACAGTCCTTTTTCATTTTTTTTAAGCACCCATTCACACTGATTTTATCTCCCTTTTCCTTTCTTTTCAAAATTCATACTTTTTCTCTCAAAGTACTCACATTTTTTTCATCAGTTCATTGTCCTTTTCTTTTTTTTTAAAAAAGCACTCACATTTTTCTTTATGTGCATGCTCCTGGAGCACCCTGTCCATTAGAAGGAAGATGAATATGGAATATCAGTTCTATTTTTTTTCATTTTTTTTTTTTAAACCTCCAATCATACGGCCGTTAGTTGCAACCGTTCCTCTGCCTGGGTCCCTTTCTCAGGACCAGTTTCAGGGTTCTCTGTCCCTTGGGTCTCCATGGTTTCAACAGGTGATCCACCCTTTTTGCTATTCAGTCCTGTCGCCGGCATAATTTTCCTACATCTTTTTAACCACTGCCTTCCCCAAACTACTTGGATTATTATTATTATTATCCCCACCAAAACACATCCCCCAACTGACAACAAGGCTACGGATTTAGTGGTCCAACTCCCCTGGGGAGGAACCTCCCCATCTATTGTCTCTAGTTGATCAACTAAGTCTTGTAAATTAATTCTTTCTCTTTTTTCTAATAGTTGTGGGAGTTTCGTTGCAGTAACATTCAACGACGTTCTAACGAGAGGTTTCCACAAGTCTGTCCAACGAGCCGATGTGATGTTTGAGAGAGCAAGGAAAGAATCTCTAGATTCAAATTTCTCTTCCGCTTGGTAAAAAGGCGGAAGTGTGATAGACATACCGAAAGCTGTGCACCCTATAGGTAAGCTTATGATAGATAGGGGCGGGGTGGCCATGATGGTTAGTGTTGGCCTCCCTTTGCATACCTGGGACAAATCTAACCTTGTCTCCAACGCTACCACCCACACCCCATCTGACAAGCCTATGGCTTGTGGCAACAATTTGCTTTTTGATACCTCTATGTTGCAGGTTCATTTAATCTCCTTGTTCCCATTAAATAACCCAAGCAAACAGGTTTGATGCTCTCCAGTGCTATATATAGGACTCCTTGAGGAGCATGTTCCCAGCATGTCTATTCTGCATTTCTCCGTTTCCGCTGCAGTGAGCAGCATGAACTTGGTTCTAGCTAGGTTCAAGGCTATATATTCTGCTTCTATCTTATATTTAGCAATTACTCCTAGCTCCTCTTTTGTTCCAGGGTAGGGGATGGGTAAATTAATTGCCTGGAAAACTTCAAATATACTCCCTCTGTTTAATAGCAGTATTGGTACTAAGGCTAACAACTTATCATTTTCTATCAGCGTAACACAACCCAGGGAGCTATAGTAGCGCCATAATTCCATGTTGGGATCAGCGGGCAATCAAAGCTGATGAGGAAGTTCAGTCTGAATCCCCAGCAAGATATCTCTGAGATGACCGGGAGTTACAATACTAGGTGACAGATGTCCTAGGGAGAGCATGTCTAATTGAGCACCAACTGCAAGGACTGCAACGTCTGTCGTAATCTGTTGATGGCCATGAACAATTGTAGGAATTGTGCCACAAAGCCCCCGAGTTCCTGCAGCTCGGCCGACATGGAATGGGTCACTTGGCCCAATTCATTCTGTATGTCTAGTACGTTCTTTATCAGTCGATTGATGGTCTGCCTATTTTTATTTTTTTTTGCCAAGTCTATCCTGGTGACATTTAAAATCGATAAACTGTTCCTTGTCTGTTTCTCAAGGCTTCTTTGACCTTCCCCTATTGCTGCTAATTTCCTTCTGATAGTTTCCAAGTCAGCTCCGGTTACCTTTCCAAAAAGCACACTAAGTGCCTTACCTACAATTGGTAAGACTGACCTTTTTTTTCTAGATTCAAGTAACTTCAGTCCCCCCAGATAGTCTCTCACATTGCCCCAGTGCAACTCCAATGCAATTATTTCCTGCCTAAGCAAATACATGAGGTTATGATAGTCCCCCTTATCAGAGTAATAATTTACAGGTATGTCTTCACCTGTTGTCTTTGCTTTCTGTATCTCCAAACCCAACCCCTCCAATAATCCGTTACATGGCTTCAGGTCGATCATCAATGTGATGACCCATTTTGATCTGGTCACGACAACTTCCGCAATCTTTTTGAAAAGGGTGTTCTCGCTATGCCACAAGGCAACGGTTGACGCAACAAGGGCGAGCAACAACAGAATCCTAACGCTGTCCATCCTGAATCACAATGGGGAGCCCGGTTACAGTGGTAAAAATGAATATAAATAATAGCAACCACCCAAAAAAAATTTAGGCTAGGTTAAAACCAATATATATTTTTAAACCCCATTCTACCTTCCTCTTCTGTCTATTAACCTCCTGAAGGTTTCTACCAATCACAGAGAGAGAAAAAAAGGTTCTCCGTTCTTTGCTGAAGAAATAGTCTAGCTAGTGCTTTTTTCTAAGTCCACTCTCGTCTCATAACCTAGACTGTATCCTACTCAAGGACACATCTTCCTCGTTCTCATCACCCCCATTCCCCTCCGTATGAGGGGATTGCTTATCGTTTGACCTTAGTTCTGCCAAAGGGATGTCGTCCTCCGAATCCCACTCTTCGTGGTCCTGTTGAGGCGGATAAGGGTTCTCCCCGGAGTGGCAATAACCTTCAGTAAATTTTATGAAGGTTCTCTCCGACTCCGAGTCCTTGATATCGGATTCTTGATCTGAGGTGGGAGCCGCCAATGTTGATGGTCTGATTGGTCTTTCACCACTCTCCATCGTGGATGTTTCCCAGCTTCGGAGTTCAGCCAACTAAATCATTGGCATGCGCCCTCTTGATTTTTCCACCAAGCTGATCCCAAATTACGAATGTAACTGGCCCTGTTTGTTCAATTATTCTATAGTAGCGTTTCCATTTCAAATCTAATTCACCTTGTCTAACATGCTTCTTGTAATACACTGGATCCCCGACTCCCAATTTTACTTCTCGGCGGTTTTTGTTAATAGTGTGGTTCCTCCTCTTTTGAGCCCGTTTAATCCTCTGTTGAGCTTGAACGAAGATTTTGTGTTGTTCAATTATAAGACGATGGTGATCTTCGCCCATGTACCTTCTACGAGGCTTCAACAGATTATCTACCGGCAGAATCACGTCACGTCCAAATAGCATATAATATGGCGAGTATTCTGTTGTCTCGCACATAGAAAATCTCACTGCTGCTAATGCTTGACTTAAATACAGATCCCAGTTCTCATTCTCACCCATTGCTAATTTAGCTAAAATATTACCTAAGGATCAGTGGAAGCGTTCTACCATTGCGTTGCTCTGTGGGTGGTACGGAGACGTGGTTATGTGCTTTATATTCAAACTGTTGAGAGTCTCCCTCATTATCTCACTGACGTTTTCGTGCAGCCTGAAGCTCTGCTGTGCTGCATTGAATGCCTCTGTCAGAGTGGTTGGGTATGCCCTGGCTGTGTCCTTTCTCACGAACGGGTTTTCAATTGCGTCCGTGAAAAACTCAGCCAGCTGCATCTGAATTACCTCGCCCTCTCGTTGAACTGCATCCTTATATGCTATCTTAGCCAGTCCTAGAATCCTACTCATTAGTTCTGGCAAAGTTTCTCCTTCTTTCTGTCTAACCTTAATTAAAGCCATTGCAGCATTAGCTGCACTAGTACAATCACCATATTGATGAGTTAGCTGTTTCAAAAGTTCATCCCAACTACATTCTGGATGATCCTCTAAATACAGCCCTATATATTCTGATACTACTCCATCTGAGTAGTCGTAGGCCACATTAACTATCTCTGCCTGCAAAAGCTTGTGTATTCTACTCTTTTTTTTTTTATGGCCTCAACCCAAGCCTGGAATTCGGAAGATCTACCTTTAAATACAGGTATTCTCGACCCATTTGATCCGATAACATGAATTTTATCCATACTAAACTATTACAATTCTAACAAGTGGCAAAAGAAAGAGAAAAAAAAAATTCAAAACCAATACCAAGAATATGCCGGCAAGAATTTTGAATAGACAAAATAAGGGAGTAAAAGAATTTGGCTTACCTTAAGTGGATCAGTGCTTGTTGATTTCGGGTTCCCTTTTCTTTATTATTTTTTTTTTAAGCTTATACCAAGCAATTAGAATGTCTTTTAGTGGGTGTGACGATCAAAAGTTTAAAGGAAGCTCTTCTGTCTGCTGAGGTCCCTTGAGTACTTCTTTATTTGGTTATTAGCGGTTCTTCCTTCAATTTCCTTTCTCCGTTCGTCTTGTTTCGTTTTGTGTCCAGTCACGTCAGTTTGTTGAAACCTAAACTGAACATCCAGTGGCACTTCCGTGGGTTCCGAATCCTGCAGTCACGACCACCAATTGTAACACCCCAATGGACGGTCCGAACAATTTCTCCGGTGGCCATTCTCCACGCTGTGATGTTGCCGGGAGTTTGTTGAAAAAGCCGGAGTCTCAAACTGGGGGTACAAGATTAAACTATAAGGAACAAACTTCCACAACTTGGATGAGTTAAAACGACGCTTTATTTCGTTTAGAGTTAGTCTTTCGGTAGGGGCAGGCGAATGTGACACACAGCTCTAACTCTAAATAACGGAGATCGAATTCCGAACTGACCAACTCAAGACGAACGGAGGTTCTACTTCAAGCACACGCCCGGCGGAACTAACTCAACAACTGATCGGCTCGGAAAAATCATCCGTATTTATTTAAAATTAATCCAAAATTAATTTTTAATTAATTTAATTAATTTCAAGGTACTTAAATTTTCCTTCTTTTGATGTGTAAACATCTCGGCAGACATCCGGTATGCACTTAGCCTTAGTATTTTATTTTTATATACATTAATACTATTGGAGTAGCATAAGACTAATTATACTGACTAGCAGTGTATCTACTTCACACAGCGTGCAAGTCTTGTATTTGTGATATATTATTATCCCCAACGTCCATAATATATGTTGTAACCTTTTAGGATTACAACATATTTAATAAAAGTGATTGTGTGTTTGTTGTCATATCTGAAAATAGTATATAACCTCTGGTTGCATGTGTTGATAGTGGCAAAGACTTAAACTAATGCATGTCAAGAAAATCCATAGTACAGAGGAATCCTTTCTTGACACAAGTTACCGTTTAAAATTTGAAGAATATGGTTATTTCAAATTTAATGTCTACTTTACATTTTTGATTGATTGAGTTCATGCAAATCTTCCATCACTGAAAGTTTCATGTCTGTAAATTTATGAATGTAAAAAGGATTATACAATGAGGCTGCATTTTGAATTGGCAGAAAACAGTCAAGTCTGGTGTTATTGTAAATTAAACTGGGTCATCCTGTGTCAGTGGTCATGATGCTGTAGTACTAGAAAACATGTCTGATTCAAAATACATCATCTGGTAAACGTGTTATTTTTGGCACAACTGATCTTTGTTTTTGTTTTGCCACAAATGTATAAAAGATATATATATATATATGAAAAAGAGTTCAGTTAAGTTACATATGTATATTGCACACACGCTCACTAATACACATAGACAAACAATATTTTCATAACTAAATGATCAATTGGAAAAGTTATATGTATACTTGGAGATTGTTTTAAATGAAAAGTGAATGACATGTCTTAGTTGTTGATAGAGATGCCAAGTGAGGAAAACAGATCATATTTCACTTGGCAATACAAAGAGTAACATGAAAAATTTGGGTTGTGAACTTTTTATGCAAAAGCTGACTGCAGCCAAATTATCTGAGATAATTTGTGTAAATTTGACATGAATACAATTCTCCATAAGAAAATATTTTCTCTTGCAAAAATATTACAAAATGCAAAATTCCAATAATTTAATTTTTTTAATTCATATTTTGCTTCTTTATTTTTTTTTCAAGTGATTAAGTTTCTTTCAATTCTATTTTAAATTTTAAATGATTGAGACATTAAATTTAGTAAATTTTACCTTTTTTTTTCTCCCACGTTTATAAAACCTCTTACAAAAATAATAAATATATTGATTCAAATCAAAAAAATATATTGATTCAAATCAAAAAGATTCCCAAAACATTACTATTTGTCATATTGACAAATAGTAATGTTTTGTGAATCTTTTTGATATATAAACAGTTTAAGACACTTAGATTTAGTAGATTTATAAACATATAAATGTGTTGACTGAAATAAACCATAATTTACAGAAGACTTCCAAATGTAACACTTGGAAACTTGTAAAAGTAAAACTAATAAAACTCATGTCCCATGATTATTTTGGGTTTTACAATTATATAAATGTTATCACTACAGAAAATAACAGAATATGGATGTCTTTCTAGAATAATCTCAAGTTTACTGTTATAAATATTGACTATAATGAGCTAAAGATATGAATTTCTAATGTTAACAAAAGAAACAGTATACATACAACTCCTGAAAGAGATTGTACAAGTATAGAAATCACAGAAATTTCACAGAAGGTATAATTAAATTTTAAGCACTATGTAAGTTTGCAAGAGTGTGTTGGAAAATTAAATAAAACCAGTCAATAAAATAATAATAAAGAATAAAAAAAAAATTAATTTTCCTATGATGCAAATTATAAAGAAACCAGAAAGAGTTTCTGGTCACATGTGCAATTTTATGAACATACTTCTGGAAAGAACAGAATCTTTCTCTTTCCACTGAGATTGTTTAGACATGTTTCCAGCAGCCCAACTCATGAAGTAGAGATTGGGCCATCCCAACTTGGCGCTGATGTAACTTGAGTTCAACCACCTTTACTCATTCTTATCCTTACTTTCCATAAGTTATTTCAGAACCAAAAAGGAAAAACAAGCATACTCAAGAAAGATACATTTAAATTTGTTTCAATACAGTATATTTTTGTATGCTTCTTTTCTCTTCTTTGTTTATATACTGAACATGCACCTTCACCTAAGAAACTCACAACATTGTTAACCTTTAAAAGTGTTTTTAAGCTTTTTAGTTGATATGGATGTTACAAATGTCATAATGCAAAGACAAAAAATAATGTCTAGGTTTAAAATCCAAGATAATAGAATTTTGTATATTTTCAGAAAAATGTGAGAAAGAATGTTTGCAGCAATTTTGTAAGTTCTTTTAAAGTTTCCAGATTCTAAAACCTGAAAAAGTAGAAATATTTTAGGAAATTTATATTTATATTAAAAGTGACAGTAAATAAAAATTAGTTTCAAATTTTTATAGGCAATAATTCCCAACATTGAAAGCACTTTTCCCACTAAAATAAATGTTTAAAATTTATCTTGTTACTTTTAGCATTATAGGCTCATGCCTAAGCTTCAAAGAAAAAAATCAATATTAAATCACATGGCATGAAAATTATCTTATTACTTTGCCTAAATAAATATAAATAATCTAAAAAACTCATTCAGTACACTAAATTTTCTTTAAAAATAATTTCCAATTTAAAATTTGTAAACTTTGGAAGTTATCTTTGTGTAAATTCTATTAATTCCTTCTGTTGGATTGAAGGTCCTGAATATTGGTAAAAATCATAGAGACATTGAATATTTAATGTGGATAAATAATTGTTTCAAACTTTATTTCAAACAACTATTGTATCCATACTGCCACTTTGCCAAGATCCAATTAGTGACATCACAAGTACATGTGAGAGGCTGTGTTTATTGTCAATAGGGGACTACTGGCTTTAGTGCTTTGATCTCCCATGGAAGCTAAAGAATGCTGAACTGACCATTGATGGTTACATGTGTAGTACCTCCTACATTGAATATAGCTGTGAACTGAATGTTGCTTGTCTGTTACTACAGGCATTTCTAGCCAAATGCTAGATCACGATCATTAAAGATCATGATCTAGCATTACCACCCACCATAGTCACTGTGATCCTATGGTGGGTAGTAATGTCTTCTGTCAGGTATTCTTAGTTCACATGTAACACCCTAGAGTGAATATCCCTATAATTTCAGAAATGAATTGTCTCATCCATCTGGCACCCATTATCATGTCCTCTGTTTCAACTTCAATAATTCACATTGCCTTACCATCGGCAGCCTAACCAGATTAAATGACTAATCAGAGAGTGCACAATTGACATAGATCTGAACAAAAGTCAAGGAAAATGTCTGTTTTATTATTTTTTTTAATTATATAAAGCATTAAAATCTGATAGTGACACTCACTTATCCATTTTTTTTATGTAAAGAACATATTTTAACATTCCACTTTCCTCCTTTACCATTTGAGTCAACTTCAAAAATGAAGAAACTTTTGCACACACAGAAGGCACCAAGTATTTGAAAACACACATTTAGAGGATCATTGAGAGATGTGTCAAATGTTAGCATTCTTATGTTTCTTTAGATGTACTGAAGGCATCTAAAGGCATCCAATCTGATGCAGTAAATGAAAAAGCACACCATGCTCAAGTCACAGATAATGAGAGGTAGCAAGTTTCTTAAAAGGGTTCAAGTGAACAGGACGAATGGTATCTTGTTGTTCAGCCATAATCACAATGATGTATACAATGACATGTGATAGTCCTGGGGGGTTACAAGAGCAATGTTGTGTCCCCCACCCTACATCTTTCCACAAGATCCGAGAGCCAATGCCATCACCTACACTGAAATGTCAAACCCTAGTTTGAGTGGGTGGCTCTATATGCTTTACTTGAACCCTGCTTCTTCTTATACCACCCATATAATCCCTTATACCACCCATATAATCCAGGAGTAATTGGCCAATAATATTTACTATCAAGTCACACACCAAATGTAGCCTCTTGGGCCTGAACTATTATATCTGAGGTGTCACTGAGAAGCAGAAAAATGAGCTGCTATACAATATCATGAAATGAATTAAAGTTGGCAAAATAGATGAAAACCAATTCATCCAAGTATATAGTTACTTTATAATGCAAAAGATCAGGCTGGGAGCTTTTGTATCATCCTTATATTTAATAATGTTATATCATAAAAGTTAAATTTTAAAAAATCTTTAAAATGAGTATCATAAAATTCATTGATAAGACCATATATTACAAGAATTAATATTTGTTTTTTGTAATGTATGTGTGTGTGTATATATACAAATGTTCATAAATATCTAAATACATATGTGTGTTTAAAATACATATTCCTAAATACATATTTCATTTCATTTTCTAAGCAACTGCAAAATATAGTTGACAGCAACCATTTTAAGAATCAAGGATAAAACTCCTGGTAAATTATTTTCCTTGATATTTTAACATCAGAATTACCATCTAACCGTCAGTAAACATCCAAAGACAAAAGCATTTTTAGAACAAATATATTTAGCAAATGCAATTATGGCCAACACTGGCAAGAACAGAATTATTTATTAATCTCATATGTTTAAGCTATATAAAATTTAAATATACAATATGAAATACAATAATAAGTTGTGAAGAACCACTACTTAAGAAAAATACAGATTAACAAATTCCACAGTATAAACTAGCATATTCCCTCTCTTATATATATGGGAATTTGTGAATATACATATATGTATATTTGCTTAAAAATGTAAACTTCATCTGTGAGTGTATAGCTATAAGTTACATTTTTTTTTCTTTTAAGGTGGGCAAAAGACACTTGCACAGTAGTCAGGAGGTTCACACAAGGAGACAGCAAAAAATCTTTGGTTAGGTTTGGTCACACTGGCTGCTACAATTCCATTCCTAGGGAGAGAAATAAAAAACAGATGTACATACACACTACATGAAAATCATAAAAGAAGACAGTACAGTTAATTTCAAAAAAACTGTTTTCTCTGAGAAAATATGACTTGTAGAATATGACTTTGCTATTTGTCAACTCATCAGTTGAGAAGTGAATTTGCATCTCGTAAGTGCTATAAAATGGTGGCTTTCTGCCAGATTAAGCTAAGTGAAGATGAAGATGGAATTAAATTAATCATAAAGTGGAAACCAAAATTCAATTTGTTCATTTTTTTTTTTTTTTGTCATTTACAGGTGTTGCTAATTCACATTCTTTAAAGAATTTTTAAAGAATGGTATTTATATTAGAACTATAGTATTTTTGTTTGGATTCCTGAATAGTGAGATATTTAAGTTATGTTTGAGCTTATTCCTAAACTGAGTTCTAAAGGAGATAAACTGAGGGTGTCATTGAGATTGACATTTCATTAATCATATTTATAATAGTCAACCAATTATCTTGCTTAATTTGTTAATTTTCATTTTAATTCGTATTTCTCAGAACCTCATTCTTAGATACTGAAACTTTGAAAAATAAGTTATAAAACTAAAGAGCAGATATTAAATTAACTGTAGCAAAAGTTTCAAACTTGATTTGTGACTTGATATCATGAATATCAATGAAAATATTTAATATATTTTCTCTTTAGTTAAATTTGGTTTCTTTTGAAATCTTTTTGACAACTGACCAGTTACGTTTATCGGAAAAAATATTTTAAATTTAATTAAATCTATATTTTACAGAATTAATTTTTTTCTTAAACTTTTTTAAAACTTTCATTTCATAAAAAGTAGTTGACAATGTTCATTTCAAGATAACTTTTCTTTTTTAATGATTTTTCATAGAGCCCTTTGGAGTGAAATTTTTAATCTTCCTGCTGAAAATTGTGTCACCAAGGTTTCTTCCTGGATGAAAGTCAGCACTGAATCTTTTGGGCCAGAATGGTAAAACCTTAATCTTCCTCTTGGTTCACTCCTGCCTGTTCAACAACTATAACCCACAGGAATCACTTCTGCTGGCTATACCAATGTGACAGTTCAGATACAGACACCTCTCTGAGTTTAAGCATGTTCTCAACAAGGTTAAGTCACTGTCCACTGATAGGATGAGACACTGTCTATTCTCTCTCAAGTTTGACTCTCAAGATTACTGGTGGCTCTATAAGACTGACTTTTGTTAAAAAATTCTCTTTCAATTTCACTCTCAACTCTACAGGAGTATCTTTGCATGATTTTCCATCTAGAATGGAATCTCTACCGAGTGATATGAATATAATTCCTGCTATGGTTTCTGCTATTATCTCCAAACTAAATCCCCACAAAGCATGCAGACTCAATGACATCCCTGCAACTGTCCTAAGGAAATGTGCTTCTGAACTGACTCTTGTTCTATCCAAACTCAGCAACAAATGCCTTGCTGCTTTTTGCTTTTAGGCTTGTTGAAAATCCTCTTTAAGAACTTTGGTAAACTTTCTGATCCCTCAAATTATCATCCTATTAGATTTTTTTGACAAGATACTGAAGGCTCTAGGCAACTCAAAATTGGTTAAGCATTTTGTGGCTTTAGATAACTCAAAGGCATTTGGCAGAGTTTTGCATGCTGGCCTTCTTTACAAGCTCAAGAGCTATGGTATCTCTAGCCAAATATTTGACTTAATGCAGTTAATTTTAACCAATTTTGTAATGAAAGTTGTGTTAAAAGGCCATACTTCTAGATCCTTTCACATTAATGCAGGCATTACCCAGGGCCTGAACCTATGTTATTTTTTATCTTCATCAACAACCACCCCAATTTCATTGGCTCCCAAATAGGGAATCATGGCACAAGGCTGATGACACAACTATTTATTTCTGTTTTAATAATAAGCCTAATATGTCTGACAAAGTAAAACTGGCAGTTGTTCACAAAAATGACCTCCACTCACTTGTTTATTAGGGAAAGTGGCTTGTAAATTTGAATGCCTTCAAAACAAAACTGCTTTCCTTTAACCATCATCAAGAAGAATTGTTGTTTTCCATCAGTATAGCTTATGCTATCTCCAAGAGAGTAACTGATTACATCTTCTTGGTCTCATGTTTTTCACTGACATAAAGTGAAGTGATTATATTGGATTAATTGCTAGGTCTGCTGCTATGAAAGTTGGTTCACTGGATAGTTCCCAGTAATTTTTCTTGTCAGAATCCATGTTGCACATTTATAAATGTACCATTCATTTATACATTGAATATTGCTTCCAAATCTGGTCTGGTCTGGTCTGGTCTGGTGCTCCTGCAATATGCCTCAAAATTCTTAACAAAATCAAAAGAAAGCTCTGTTATATTAATGTTATGACCTGGCACCTCGACTTCAGCTGTGATATGGCTTCCCTGTGACTTTTCTGCAAATATTTTCATAGCAATTGCTCTGATGGCTTTTCTTCTTTGCTACCTTGACTGCATGAATTTAAAAGTACTACTAGATTGGCAATTAGGTCTCATTTTACTGTTGAAATAGCAAGATATAACCATAAGTTTTATTCTAATAATTTTAGTTCCCACACTTTTCACTTGTTGAACTCTCTTCCTGTTTCTTGTTTCTCTTCCACTTACAATCTTTAAACATTTAAATGCAATGTCAATCACCATCTTCTGTCTTCCTGAAACCTGTTCTTTCATTGTCCATTCTCTTCACTAAAGTCTTCTCATTTTCTTTCATGACATTTTAGTGGCTTTATTGTCTTGCTTTGAGTGAAATGATTTTTTTTAATTATAAATACAGAATTCCTTTTATATAAGAAATGAGAAAAGTTTTTTTCATTTAGAGATAAACATATTTCTCTACAAAATATTTCAGAGAATAGTTATTAATGAATACAAATTATCATCAAACAACACTACAGACAACAGAGAAGACAGCAAGAACAAATGATAAAGAAGAAAAATAATTGTGATGGTGATAATAATCATAACCATAATGGAAGAAGAAAAAAAATAACAAAAAGGGAAAGAAGATGTTAAAAAAAAGGGGTTAAGGAAAAAATAACAATAGCAATTGAGACACCTTGACATCAAATAATGGTTAACAAGCTCGTCTAATTGATCATTACTAAATGATTACTGAGAATGATCATCACTGTGTGACTGATATCTGTGGCCTTAAACTTGACTTCACTTAGTAAATGACAACAATAGTAGCAACAGTACTATAGTTCTTTAAAACATTCAAAAAATTATGAATACAGCAAAACAAGTAATGTGCCACTTAAATTTTAATAATATTCCAAAGGAATTTTCCATGAAGAAATGTAATAATGATGAAATGATATTTATATTACTATCATCATAAAATCTGTAACTTTTTTTTTTAATTTACCTAATAATAAATTATGAATAGTCTGTCATCACTATTAATGCTACAAGATCTCTGCCTTTTCTTATATTTACTTAATAATGAGCTAGAGTAAAAGGGCAGGCATAAAACTATCAGACACAACCACCACCATAAGTACATTTTCAGCCATTTCCTCTTTTGTATTCATAATGACTAATATTCATTGGGGAAATTTTCTCTCAACAAATAAGAATCTGAAGAAAAGTAAAAACAGTAAATCTATAGAAATATTTAAAACTGAGTGAAAACAGTGCTAAAGAACAGTAGTCTTGGTATACTTGTCAAAGATTTAAGGAATAGAATAATGCAATAATTTTGTGCAAGAAAAAAAAAAAAGAAAATTATGCTAGTTATAATTAAGAAAGTGAATTTAATGTATATATTATTATAATACAATAATATACTTGTTCATACCTACCTGTTTTTCTAATTGTATGTAATACTTTCCATGTTCTTATACCCCACAAAATAAATTAACTTAGAGTGGATTTATTGTGGGGTTTGTATGGGGCCTATAGTGAACATGAAATTAAAAGCAACTCTCTTCTCATCTTCACTTTTTACAAAATTCACAATTATGTGTGAAATCCTAATTTTGACAAATAGCAAAAGGATATACCCCATACTGTAAGAAAAAGATGAAGCCGGATTTTGCGATCAGATGTTAAATTAATTTTCTAACCAATGGAAGGAAGCGATTTGAAAAACTGAGAGAAAAGTTAACATGACTATGTTAAAAGGTCTTTCAGTATATAAAAAAAGAAAGTCAAATCAGTCAGTGAGATGGAAGTAGTGATATCATACACCAGCAACATATGACAAAAACTTCAAACACTGACCAGAACATGAAGTTTCATCACACATTCATTCTTCTTCTTCACCATCCTCAACATTCTCACAGTCAACAAAGACGACAACAAGAACAACAAGATACTTTAACTGACTCCTAAAAATTAACTTCAATAAGTACCATTTTCCTTTATTGCTTCACCTTCCTTTTCACTTTCTCACAAGCTAAAAAAAGGAAAAGAACACAGAACCTGTTAATCTTTCTACATACACACATTCTGCTACTTATGACTACAAGCTCTGGATACACTTAACTTCTAACTACTATATCTGTAGGAATGTTTACCTATGTACTACACTTTCTCATTGAACATTTAACTCTTATAAATTGATTAACTATGAACATTTTCTCTTTGAACATTTAACTCCTACAAATTCACGTTATTCTGTTGTTAATAAATTTCTACTTTAACATACAAACAATATACTTTTATTCCTCCAACCTTCTGGGGGTATCTAAAAACCCTTAAGTTGTGGGGAGTGTCAGCTATGTTTGTGAATTGGCCTTGTACCAGACATGGCTGACCATCCTTACTACAGGCCTTGTTAGGATTAGTCCACTATAAGGGATATATGAATGAATAAATAAAATGCAATAAACTACATCTTAAGTACAATCAAGCCTAGAGTGTAACAATAATAATTTATATAAACATTATTAAATAGTTTCATATTGTACAAAAATAATAGCAATGTCCATAGATGGCACTTGAGTACAAGAGTTTGTAAAATTATTTAAGTGTATTTGAGAGATGCTAGTTTCATTTTGGTCCTGTGAATAAGAAAAATGAAGTACAACATACAAGAGAAGTAAAGAGGGTTAAAATGACAAGAAAGGAGTGTGGAGGGGTAGTGGTTGTTGAAGCAGAGATACCTTTGTTGATGTATCCACTCAGAGTTGTAAGAATTCATCTCTCTGTGTCTTCTCTTTGTGTCTCCTGTTGAAATCTCTCCCTCTTCTCTTCTCTTTCAGACAGGGGTCTATTTATATTGTTAGCAAAGTTGAAAGAGGCTCCGATTAAGTTGTTGATTATTTCAGGTGCGCTCATTTCTTATTGGTAAACATATATTTTTTTAGAATTGTATTTAATGGACTTCAACTGGAAGCCTATTGCACAAAGCTCAAAGCATGTCATTATGTTTTAAGCTATGAAGGAGGTAACTTCCTGTTTCTGCTTACATCCCTTTAAAAGAACACCATAAAGAAACCATTAACTTTTTAGGGTGAAGTGAAGGTTCTGGATATTGTTTTGATGATCTATTTGCATCTAACCACTGACCTTCTCTATTACAATTGTAAAAGAGTATCAATTTGTCATCACATGGAATGATTTGATGCAAAAATGGTTCTTTTTCTCAAATTTTACTCATGTAGATTACTCAACATTCTTTCATAGTAATAATTTTTACTGGGTAACAATATATTGAAAGAAAAATTATCTGGAAAGAAAAAGTGCCAGGAATAAGTCAAGGTTTTTTTATATACTAAGGAGGTTACTTTGTTAGATGACCAGATCAACAACCAACCAAATATGCATCATTTCATGTGTGACAATTGAAACAATATGTTTATTTTGCCATTTTAGCTTCTACTGATAAAACACAACTCCCTAATTTTCAATTGCTCTCATTAAAATTCAGTCAGTTAAGTGCCATACGTGATACACACTTGGGTGACCATGTCTCTTTTTAGACATGGCTGACTGGGCAGAAGATTTTCTGGCAGTAGGCTGTCATTACTTTCTGTGGTAGACTGGTTGCCAACCAAGGTTATAGAACCCAATCTGTCCTTCCATTTAATCCATTACTGGAGGGAGAAGAGGTGGATGTATTAATCCATTTTTCTTGTTACAATTACTTTTGGGAAAAAAATTGAAAATGTAAAAACATTATTCATTTATTTTTTTCCTTGTTGATATAAGTGAAGAACTTGGAACCTTAAAGCTTAACTAACAAAGATTTAAGCCTCGAAGTTCTCCACTCAGGATTGTCCCACAGAACAATAACCTAGTAGATCAAAGCATTAGTTCATCAATTTGGTGATATAGTAATTGTGAGTTCAATGGTCTGGTCTGGGCAATGTGTACTTTGATTCAGTGGAAACATGACAAGCAATAACTGAACAGTCACTAGTCAGGGACAGTGGAACAAGAACAATCTACCATCATAGATTAAATAAAGTGCTCAGTTTGAAAGTCCCTGTAGGTGACATGGACTGAGATACACTTGATAAAGGCCAGAGCAGCCAAAAAAATTGTGATAGCAACAAAGATGAGAACAAAAGTCTACATGTATATTTACATGTAGACTTTTGTTCTCCTCATCCCAGAAATTGAAACAGAAAAGTGGAAGGGAAATATTTCAGATCAGAATTTTGCTTCAGTCAGGTTTTTATTAGGTTCTGGACTTAGTAAATGTACAAGACACTACAGGATTTTAGAATTTTAGAAAATTCTTTTGCAAATTACAACTAGGCTTAAGTAATTAAATATATGTGACTAATTAATTAAAAATGTTCATTGTTTGGTTAAGAAAAGAAATTAAAAATTAATAAGCAATTTTGGAATATATTTGACTAATATAATATGAACAGAATAAAAGAGACAGATACACACACAAATATGTATTATTGATTCAGATCAACTAAAGTACCACTGTCAGATGATCAGCTAATCAGCTTTTCTCGATAGTTAATAAAATCAAATTCAACAAGTTCGCTAATGAACTAGAACAAAAAATGAACAAATATGCCTTAGATATGAAAACAACTGACAAAATAATAATTGCTTAATAATGAAGTCACTAAATTTTATAAAAGTTTGAGAAAATAATATCAATAAAGAATCCAGAAAAATAGCTGCTGATTTAAAGATCGATGAAAGGAACAACAAGTTACATAAAGAACAAGCATCAAGAAGCATACACCCAATTTTCACAACAATACAAGCTACTCAACCCTACCAAATGTAACATTGGTAATATTAGAAAAATCATTCTCATAAGAGCATGTAAACATACATAAGATGCATTGGGAATTAATCTGTGGAATAATACAAAAGAATCAATATGGGACTAGTTCAGAAAAAATCCAAATAAAAATGAATGTACATTCATCCAGTTCAATATCAGCAACTTCTACTGCTTATCAACCAAAAAACCTCTAATGAGTGTTATACAATTATGCAACATTAATGGAAAAGAAATAAAACTCATTAAAAAGGTACAAAACCCATACTGCAATGGATGCATGTGGACTAATAAGATAATGAAAAATTTAACATTGCCATGGGTACATATGATTCAGCAAATGCATGTGAAATAGTAGAAATTTTTCTAATGTGGTGATTAAGATATCTATTTGACATTAGTAATACAGGTCTTTATAGAGATGACAGAATTATTTTATTGAGTAAAAAATCGAAGAAGCATTGATACATCAAGAAAAAAAATAGAAAGATTTCTTTAAAGAATTCTTTAAAGATTATGATCTAAAGATCACTACCATAACAAACACAATATTGATCATCTTTTTTGGTGTACCAAGAATACTAGTAAAAACCATATATAAAAGTACTAAGTAGTCACAGATACATACATAATGAAACAAATCATCCACCTATTATAATCAACTGAAACATCATACATAAATCAATAGAATAGAGATTAAAAACTGTCTCTAGTTACAGAGAAATATTAGATAAGCCCTAGAAGATAACAAACAAAGTTGATACAACACCAAAAAATATGCAAAAGATAAAAACAAATAGACAGACACTTTAACTGCACTTGCAACCACAATATTAATTTTGGTAGAATCTTTCTTTAAAAAATTCACCAACATTAAAGTAAATATTTAACAAAAATAGCAAAGATCAGCTACAGTTGCATTAGAAATATAGAAAAATCAATATCGCATCATAATGATAAATAATTAAGCAATTACATTAATTACAAAAACAATAACAACAACAAAATAAAAAAAGAAAAAAATATTAATGAAAAAGCAATTGACAAAACAATAACTGTCCCTTAAACAGCCAATGTTTGAGTAATAATATAGAACTAAAAATATTAGATATAAAAAAATATATAAGATCCAAGGAGAGAAAGTGGATTAAAAAAGATTTTACAACCACAAACTAAGCATAACACATCACTCAAGAAATCCTGGGCTTGACATATAGATGGTGCCACCAATAAAAAATCCACATCATACATTATTTGCAACTAACCTTCGAATGGCACGTGACAAAATTTGGACCCAGTCAGATTATTAGTTTACAAATTACAGTTAATTAAGTGAAGCTACTGTTGCAAATTTTTGAAACAATGGAAAAATCTGAATTTTGTGTGTTGATGAAGCATTGCTTTCTGATGAGAAAAAATACTGTTCAAGCAAAGCAATGGCTTGATAAGTGTTATTCGGACTCTGATCCATTGGATAAAAATGGTTAAGGGGTGGTATGCTGACAGAAACAAATAATTTTGAACGCTCAGGTCCCCCAAAATTGGCAGTTGTCCCAGAAAAGACAAAAAATCCACAAACTCGACTTGGCCGATTGTAAATTGAAGTTGCATGAGATAGCAGAAGAGTTGAACATATCAGAAGGCGATGTATTCCTCATTTTGTTTGAACATTTGTCAATGAGAAATCTGTGTCCAACGTGGGTGCCACATTTGCTCACAGTCGATCAAAAACAACACATTGATGATTCAGAGTGTTGTTCGCAACTGTTTCAATGCAACAAGAAGGAGTTTTTGCATAAATATATGACAATGGATGAAACATGGATCCACCACTTCACTCTGGAGTTAAATTGGCAGTCAGCTGAGTGGACAGTAGCAGGTGAAAGCCGTCCACAGCAACCAAAGATGCAAACATCAGCAGGCATGATTTTGGCTTCCGTAATTTGGGATGCACAAGGTATTTCATTCATCAATTACCTTGAGAATGAAAGAACCATCAATAGCGAATATAATATAGTGTATATTAGTGTGTTTGAAGGAAGAAATTGCCAAAAAATGGCCACAAAAAAAAATTCATATGATTTTTATGAAGTACTAACCTTCAAATAACATGAAAAAATTTGGACCCAATCGGATTATTAGTTTACAAATTACAGTCATTTAAGTGAAGCTACTGTTACAAATTTTCAAAACAATGGAAAAATCTTAATTTTGTATGTTGATAAAGTATTGCTTTCTGATGGGAAAACATACTGCTCAAGTACATCTTTCACCAAGACAACACATTTTATCACAAGTCGATCACAACGATGGCAAAGCTACATGAATTGCACTTCAAATTGCTTCTGCCTCCACCTTATTCTCCAGATCTGGCCCCCAGTGACTACTGACTGTTTGCAGACCTCGAAAGAATGCTCGAGGGAAAGAGATTTGGCTCCAATGAAGAAGTGATATTCGAAACTGAGGCATATTTTGAGGCCCAAGACAAATTGTTCTACAAAAAAGGTAATTGTTAAAAAAGTGTTGAAATCAGTGTATTACCCTATGTTGATGAATAAAGTTGAATTTTGCCTTACAAACTTACAAAAAGTGCAAAAACAATACAGTTCCAGTATTATTTGCAACTAAAGGACAGTGGAGCTCAACCCATTATCACATGGAAAATGTTGGTAAGAACTAAATCTTACAATGACAATGGAGAAATATGTAATCTTTACCTTTTAGAAAAATTGATCATTCTAAAAATATTGACAACTCTAACTTACTAAATCAAGGAAATTAATGGTTAATTGATAGAAGTAGGTAAGCCCTCCTATCACCCGGTCATTACTCCAGCTCCTTCTCTTGAACAGGAGCAGGAGCTCATCCTTTGTTTCTTGCTTAGGAAGGGGTTCCCAGTTTCTTTCCTCTCCTCTGGTCTTAATAGTGGCATTTTCGCAAGTTTTTTTATATTGTCTGTGTATGATGGCAATGCCTCTTTATACTGAGGGTGTCAGGTTGCCAGTTTTCTGGCTGATACTTCTGACTGATAGTTAGGAGGCCGAACTCTTGTGTAGCATCTTGAGAGGCTGTTTTGCTCAACAGTTGAATAATATCAGGGTTCTTATAGTGCCATGCATGGATGGGTGTCTCTGCAGCTGAGGCCACACTATGCTACAGTCTGAGCCACTTCCTTTCCCACACATGTTGCATTTGATGATCAACTGCTACTGCTATTTTAGGCCTCTCCTTATCAAAATAACTTATATATCCAATGAACTTAAGTCACTGGTGCCACTGCAACAGGTGTTTACTCGTGCAACCAGATTGGCAACTGGGTCCCACCCATTCACAGTTAGATTAACCAAATGCAGATGACAATTCTACTCCTGCAGCTTCTTCTCTCGCACTTCCCGCCTGTAGAACTTCCATATTCGCTTCCATATTCTTGCTTTCCTGATGGCTACAACCTCCAGGAATTTAAATGCAATGCTAATACTCATCTATTAACCACTTGACTCTAGTTCTTTCACCACCCCGTATATCCTTTCCTTTCTCTCCACCTTTGCAATTGTCATCACACCTGTATTCCCATCCTTCTCTTGCTCCTTTCTAACTGGTTCGTCTTCCTCTTCACTCTCTTCTACTTAATCTTTTTACTCTTATGTAGCCCCCTGCACATCAGTGGCATTACCGTCTTGCTCGGGGTGATACGATTAAAAAAATCATGACAACACACAAAGATATAAAATTAAACCAGTCAAACAAAAAAAGACCTAAACAACTAAACCCCTCATCATCTCTTTCTCTAATGTCTGTGGTATTCATATCAACTTTTGCAGTGTGGAATCATTCCTTTACAAAAGGTCCCCCTGACACCCTAGCTCTCTGCAAAAACAACCTCAACCCTACAATTCCCTTCTCTGACTTCTCGATTCCTGGATACCTTCCTCTCTTTAGAAAGGACTCCAATATCCACATGTATGGTCTGGGTGTCTATGAAAGTGAACATCTCCCTTTGGCCAGGGAGATCTCTTTTGAATCTCCAGTCCACTCCTACATGTATCTCTATCTCTCTCTGCTAAACTCAGTAAGCTATCTCTTCTTTCTCTACTGCTCCTCTTCTTCTCCTGACTGCTGTATACTAGAAAGTATTTCAGATAATAAAGACAAGGCCATTTCTCTTCATCCAGTCACTAATGTATTTGTGTTCAGTGACTTCAATGACTTTCATGCCAAGGGGCTGAAAAATTCTGTCACTGATCTTGCTGGAGTCAAAACACTAAACTTCTCAATCACTCAGTCTTTGATGCAAGTGGTGGATTTCTTAATGTGTTTTCCCAGTTACTACAATGGATATGCTTCTCTTCTAGATCTCTTCCTTACTTCTATCCCTGACTCTTACAGTGTTATATAGCTCTGTCCTCTTGGAAACTCTGATCATGCAGTTGTATCTGTAAATGTCTCTTTCTATCCCCCCACCCACTTTATCCAGGAACCTCATCAGTAGAATATCTTACTGCTATCAGCCATCAGACTGAGACCTGTTTCGTGATTTCCTTTGCGATGTCCATTGGAACAAAACTTTTAGTCTCCCTGTTAAAGACTGTGCCTCTGAAATTTCCTCATGGGTAAAGCTGGCATTGGTGCTTTCATCCCAGCTAGAAAATTCTAATTGAAACCTCATCTATCTCTGTGGTTCTCTTCTGCTTGCTTGGCTGCCATTGCCCACAGGAATCACTTCATTTAGCTATACCTGAGTGACATGTCTAATCACAATAGGTGCCTTTTTGTCTCTGCTTGTAATGAATGCAAATGTGTCCTAAATGATGCTAAGTTGTTGTTTGCTGATAGAATGAAGCATGTATAGCATCTCGCAAGTTTGGTTCTAAGAATTACTGGCAGATCTGCAAGAGTGTGCTGAACAACAAAAAACTCAATTCCTCCTCCATTCAATCAATTTAAAGTCCTCACATCCACAGCAGACAAAGTTGAATGCTTTTGCTTGCAAATTCTCATCCAACTCCATACTTGACTCATCTGGAGTACCCACAACCAATTTGCCACCTAGAACTGAGGCTCAACAGTAATATATATATATATATATATATATATATATATAACCCCATCACTGGTTTCTAACATAATTTCTAAGCTTAACTCCCATAAGGCAAGCAAAGGTGATAGAATTTCAGTCACCCTAAAAATCTGTGCTCCTGAGCTGGCTCCAGTACTCTTTAAGCTCTATAACTATTGATTCACTGCTTCCTGCTTGTTGGAAGTCTTCCTCTGTAGTTCATGTTTTTAAGAACTCTGGGGAGCCCTCTGACAACCTATAATTATCGCCCTGTTAGCCCCTTACCTCTTTTTGGCAAGATATTCGAGGCTATTATCAATCCTGAAATAGTTAGGCCTTTCACATCTCACAACCTTCTCTCTGGCAAACAGTATGGTTTTCGCTTTGCAAGGTCTACTGCTGATATGCTAACAACCATCACTGAATATATATACCAGGCTCTTGATAAGAACGGCAAAGTTCGAGCTGTTGCTCTTGATATCTTGAAATGTAGGTGTTTCTTAAGGCTCTATCCTAGGTCCTACACTATTTCTGATCTTCATCAATGATCTTCCTGATGTAATCAGTTTCCAAGTAGGCATCTATGCAGATGACACCACCATTTACTCCTGTCTCAATAAGAAATCTGTCAAGGCTAACAAAATAAATATAGCTGCCACCCTTCAAAAGAACCTACAATCTATGATTGAATGGGGTAGGTAATGGCTCATAAATTTTAATGCCTCCAAAATGAAGCTGCTCCCCTTTAACCACCATAGAGAAACTTTCCTGCCTACCATCAGAATGGATGACGCTAATCTCCTAGAGAGCAACACATTTGGCCTCCTTCGCCTCTCTCAAATCGAATGATTACATCGAATCCATAACTGCATATACTGCTAAGAAGGTTGGGTCACTGTGTCAGGCCAGGAAGTTTTTCTTGTCAGAATCCATTTTGCACATTTATAAATCTACCGTTCATCAGTGCATTGAATACTGTTGCTATATCTGGTCAGGTGCTCCTGTTATTCATCTTGAGGTTCTTGACAAAATCTAAAAGAGGTTCTGCAACATAATCAATTCTGACTTAGTCACTTTCTCACCAATGTGATGTCGCTTCCCTCAGTCTTTTCTACAAGTATTTTCATGGCAACTGTTCCCTGATCACATTTATTTACTTTTGCTACGAGATTGACATCATGTTCCCACCCTTTTACCATCGAAATAATAAAATTTAACCCCCTCTTCTACTCTATCAGTTTCTTTTCTTGCACTTCCTATTTGTGGATCTCCCTTCCATTTGCTTGCTTTTCTGATAGCGACAATCTATATCAGTTTAAATGCAGCATCAATTGCCATCTTCCATTTTCTTGTTTCCCATCTTTCTCTTACTCTTCTTCAACATCTCCTGTACCTTATTTGTTTCTTTCACTGTAACCCCCTGTGCACTAGTGGCAGGCCTGCTTTGCTTGGGGTGAAATGATTATAAAAAAAAATGGCTATAGGAAGACATCAAAACAAATACCTTTTGAAAAATGTTGAACAAGATTGAATTTAGTGTATGCCAACAATTCTCATGCTTGTTTATATATATATATATATATATATATATATATATATATATATGATAAAATTATAATTTGAAGCTATGCTTTATGGATTAAAATACTCAATATCAGAAATTGAGCAATATAAAGAAGTGGACATTGAGATCATCACCCAGCAGTGACAGTCTGTTTCATTTTTAAATGCACCCACTTCCTTCAAATTCGAATCACTGAAGAAAAAGAAGGAAATGAACTCACAAACCTATGTGAAATTTTCTTTGAACCAATGAAAGCCTTGCCTTCAAGGAAATTAAAAGAAGAAATAAAAGAATTTGTGAGTCTATGTGAAATTGCTTTTTGACCAATGAAAACCTTGCCTTTACAGAAATTAGCCAGTCAGACAAGAAGAAGAAAAAAAATAGCAAGCCTTCACAAAATTCTTTTTGATATAAAATGGAGAGAAGAATTAAATTAATTAGAGAAGGGTGTCTGAAGGTATGTGAAAAGTTTTGTTCCTTGCAACCTGTGTTGAAGTTTTTGCAAGTGTGAAATTATTTGCCAATATTATCAAACTCTAACCAAGCATGCGGCACTTCAAAGAATTTTTTTCAACATTCCTAAAAAGCTAAGTATGTCAAACTATTTCTCTTTGTCTACTTTTGACCGTATGCAACCATACAGTGTGCGATGGGTAAATTGTTGCTATTTTATATTTCTAATGTCACACATGTATATTGTTTGTTTTTATTTTGTTGACAGCACCATCTGTGAGAAAAAGAGCACTATGATGCAATTCACTTCACCAGAAATTTGGAAATGGCATGCTTGCACTGGAAGCTTTAATACAAATATTTCAGAGGGTTAGAGCAGAGAATTTGGAAAGAGTTGGATGAGTCTAATGGTAATTAGGAAGGTACAGCAGCTTGGAAAACTCACTCTGATCATTCTGATAAGAAAAGAAGTCTTGAATTTGTTGGTGAGGACCTCAGAATCAACACAGAAGCTTACATCAAGTGCCTTCAGGAGATAGTGCTGGGTCAAGAGGGTGGCTGTTGGAAGACCCTATGTCTGGCAACAGGACTCTGCACCATGCAACACAAGCAGGAAAACCTAGTCATGACTGCGAACACATTACCCCCTTAAATCTGGCCACTTAACACCCCAGACTTCAATCCCCTTGATTATTATGTGTGGGATACAATTGAGTGAGAGACCTAAAAAACTGCAAGTAACAGCAAAGACGAACTGAAGGCAAGCATTATCATAGCATTCCCCAACATAAACAAGGAGGTTGTCCATAAGAGTTGCAGGAGATTTCAAAGTCATCTGAAGGCCATGGTTGACGCCAATGGTTATTTTATTGAATAAATTTACTTTTTAATATTTCTAGATATTTTTGCGTATTTTTGGTAAATATATCTGTTAAAATGAAATACGAGTATTATTATCATTTTTGTGTAATTTGGATGACAATTCATCCATCACATCCTGTGTATTCCTTTGATGAGCAACAAACTCTCTTACCTCTTTGTTTTAAACAAATATTATTTTCTCTCAGAACATTTAATTCTGTATGAACATTTCCTCTTCTTTAAAACTACAGACTTTAAGAATTCTGATTTATTTTCCTGAAATGGACTACTGACACAAGTTTAAGCATGTAAATTCATAAATAAGTTCCTTATCTTGTTTTATTTAAATTTCCCTTGTGTTACCATTTTATTATCATCGTCTTCTTGGCGAGGGTAAATCAAGAAACTTTCTTTTAATTCCTAAGAAATTTCACACCACTACAGAATATCAGTCAGTTAAGTATCATATGTGATACACACTTAGATGATCATATTTTAAAAGAGACATGACTGACTGGGCAAAAGATTTTTTTGTCTGTCATATTTAATAAGAGATATGTGTACACCCACACACACACATATATATAAAATATTTTTTAAAGTAATTACCAGGATTGTTTCTCTCAATATAGTTTATATTTTGGGAAGGACAAATAATAAATTATGTATTATCAAATAACTAACAATAATAAAAATAATGTAAAAAGTTCATATTTAAAACATTTAGAATAATGTAGAGTGAAAATTACTTCCATTTTTTATCTGAACTGTAAAGAATTAACCTTAAACACAATCAAAATTTTAAGAGCCGCAGGTTTGTTTATGCTTACATATTTTTGATTTTTCCTTGAATTACATTTTTTGTTGTCATACCAACACACAACATCACCACCAACAACAATGACCATAGCATGGTTAGTGTTCAAGTAAACATACTGGCAAACGGTTGAGCCTCATGAGGTAGTGCTAGTCGACGTGGGTAGAATGTGTGGTCAATTGAATATCGCAGCAAGTTGGTCAGATTTGACATGTAGAGGTCCGCAAATCGAGAAAGGCGACGTGAAAAATATGTTGGGTTGTGGTGTGTACGAAAAACACTCCCAAAATGTGGGTTGAACATCTGCTTGGCATATGTCCTAAAAAGAGTGAGAATTCATTTTAAGTATTTTTATGGATATAAAGCTTAAATTCATATAAATCTATGCTAAAATGCATTTGTATCTGTTAGTATATCCAGAAATTATTTATGCAATAATAAACTTTGAGTATTTTTGATGTTGAAGATTTTTATAGAAGCAAAAAACATTATGATTATGTGATAAATCCTAATGGACATCTTTAAAATTAGGCTGTTGAAAAATAAAAAATAAAAAAAAAGAAAGTGATCTCATTTTAGTGAAGAATTTCAGATATGATAAAAGTTTCTTTTTCTTTGAATGACTTTGAAACTTAGGCATAGATAACAACATCTTTCTAATGTTATAGAATGAAAATAAATTTAGAAGAAGAGTTGAACATTTATTACCAAACAGAAGGCTTAAATTAACATCAGAATTAATAGAGGAATAAATGAAGAAAAATGCTTAACTGCTTTAAGCATGTTATATTTCATACAGCATCTATAAATATGCATTTTTAAATGAATTTACAGCAATAGTCTATTCTGATATATTTCCTATCATTTTTGATTCACTAGTTTCTGTACATCAAAAATACACGACTTGTTTGACATCTATAAGACAAAATCTATAGATTAATGTATGTTTATAACTACTTTGATGCCTATGGTGTGCTTAATGTTATCAGTAATTTTACTATTATTTAACAATCCATCAATCATTCTGAAGGTATGAAAAACTGGCAAGAATTTTGTAGTATATTTGCCATAATCAGCATTTAGTCAAGGGCAATTTTATGATACTTTTCTATGTTTTACCTAGCCAGAGGATTGTAAAATGTAAGAATTGCAATCAAGAATCTCTAAGCAGAAATGGAAAAGAAATATTTTTCACAATTATTATTTTTATGTAAATCTTGATTAATAAGGATGATGGTGTGTGTGTGTGTTTATATAAAAATGGACACTGAGGTCAGCACTGAACGACAACAGTGTTTCATGCTTGAATAAAATCTTCAGGAAATATATATATATATATATATATATATATATATATATATATATATATATATATATATATATATAATTATTTAAAAACTTAGTTTTGGGGCATAATAAAATTAGACCAGTATATAGTTGTATTAAAAAGTGTTCAATACTGTATTCAATATTGTAGAACTTTTGAATATTCTTAATTTGTAAACGAGTTTTTATACGATCTGGGTTTCTACCATGTGGTATCTTCAGATAATTTGTAATAACTGATTTTCATCATATTTTTTTTTAAGAATGGGGATTTTTTTTATTGAATTCATTAATTGTTAATGTTAGTAATTTCATAAGTGTAAATTCCATTTTGTTATGAGATTTTAAATCTATTTTTATGTCTGCACTTGTATTGTTGTTTTTAAATATCTTTATTTTACATCTTATGAATAATATTTCTGTTGTGTACGGAATCTCATCATTTTTTTAAAAGTCACAACATTGTAACTTATGTCAATATCTGTCTGAAATCTATTTCCACTCCAAACTTAAAACTTCTCACTTTTAGCTGTTTTCATTGGCTCTTCCCTCTACATTTTCTCACTTATTTTTTTCTTCACTTTCTATTTCTTCTGTATCTTTTTTCTCTTTCTTTTCCTTTTCTTGATTTCTCATTTGTATGGAAAAGGTTTTTCCAAAAATAAAGGGAAGTGTTGTTCTTATATGATCAAAAAATTTTTTTAAATAAAAAACGTTTATTACCATCATTACTACTTGATGAGACATTTTTCTTTCAATGCCAAAACAAGATATACAATTTTGTAGTAGTTTGTAGTTTTTCATATGTTCTAACATAATAATTCTGTAGATGACTATATAGTCCTGAAAGTTTCATTAAAATATGACAATTATCTGATTTTTGAAAGAATTTCCAAATCAGTGTGTTTTGCACAGCAAAAAGACATCGAAATTTCTCACATTAATTTCTAGTACAATGTTGACACCAGAGAAACAAAATTTTAACCAAAATTTTAAATGTTCTAACGAAAGATTGAAAAATATAATTTTTTACATCAAACCATCATTTGGTCATTCCTCTTCATAATAAAATAAAGATTTTGATGCTAAAACTTTGTTTTTAATAAGATTTGGGCATTTTTATATATTATATACTTATTTTTATTGAATCTTTGGAGGTACCTACACACACACGTGCGCACACATAGACACACACGCACACATGCGAAGGAAGAAGATTGTGAATAATGTAATTTTTGTAATTATTTATTTATGAATTCAACTAAGAAAGTTCCATGAATGCAACTATCCTATCAAATATTAATATTTCTTAAGGAAATGACACATATAATTAGAGTAAAATTGGAAAAATACAAGATTTATTTAAGTATAACAAAATTAAAAACATCTTTGTTAATATTAATGTTAAAATATTTGTTATACACATAAACTGAAGTGTATAAAAATTAAAGACAGCTATCTAATAACATGTAGCTTTGACTTTTGCCTGAATAGTGGCAGCTAAGCAATGTAGCAGTATGTCTAAGAGGTGCCTTTGTATGAGTTTATGTATCCAGGCATATAGCTGGCCTGTGTATAATCAGGTCATGCTTGTTAGATGAGGCTGTAAGGGAATTACAACATGTCTCATACATGCTGGATGGTAAGAACCAGAACCCTAAAAAGTTAAACTTCATAACTAACCTTAAATAACCCAGCAAGATAATTTCTTAAAATTCTATAATCTGCCCTCTTTAGAATGATGTACATTTTAAGAAAGAATACATTAAATTTTTATTTTATGGACTTATTGACTTATGCATGTATATGAGGATATATGTTTATGCAGTTGCTACATATGAATGTGTGCATTTATAAATGTGTTTGTGTTATTGATCAATATTTATTGATCATATTTATTTTATTGTTGATGATTTGGTTCAAGAGAAGTTTACCTCACATTATCCCGTTCTTTCAACCATTCTTTCAAAATTTCCTTTTCATTTGGTGCAGCTCCATCCTACAACAAACAAAAATGTTCCTCTTATTTTTTTAAAGTGGTTAACAACTGTGAGTACATTTGGTAATAGCAAAGGACAAGCAAAAGCACATCATGTTTTTAAGTAGCTATGCAAAACAGGACACATTCTCTAATTGTTTTTCTAATTGGTCATAGTTACAATTATTAAAGTAAATAAACTCTTAATAATTGTGGCGAAATTTAAAACGACAGTTTGTTTACATTATGGCATGAAAATTTTTGTCTGTAAAGGTGTTTAGAATTTGATGTATATTTTCATTCTAAACCATCTTTAATTTAAAATGTTTATAAAAATGAATGTGTCTTTGGGATGAAGAGAGTTCATAAATTTAGCAAATGTCATTATTCCCTGTTTAGAGAAAAAATGGAAGTACGAGCACACTGATTTAGAAAAATTGTGGCGAAATTTAAAACGACAGTTTGTTTACATTATGGCATGAAAATTTTTGTCTGTAAAGGTGTTTAGAATTTGATGTATATTTTCATTCTAAACCATCTTTAATTTAAAATGTTTATAAAAATGAATGTGTCTTTGGGATGAAGAGAGTTCATAAATTTAGCAAATGTCATTATTCCCTGTTTAGAGAAAAAATGGAAGTACGAGCACACTGATTTAGAAAAGCTGGCATGTTAGTGAGTCTTTTGATCTCTAATCACTTTGCTTCCCTGATTTTTTTTGTGAAATTTTATAGTTGAGTTGTCATTTTTTATATGACTGACCATAGCCTGTTGCAAACTTTTTATGTATGTTTTCAAAAGATACAATCTTTATCGAATTTACTTAAGTTTATCGAATTTACTTAATCCAACAGTACATGAGTGCCATATCTATCTTAAATAATTTTATGTTAATACCAACAATGCAAAAGTATGAACCTTAACTTCTTACTATAATCCCACATGGAAAAAGAGAATAAAAGTCTGTTCTTCCTTTATGTAAATATTAGATCATAAAAAACCTCTTTGCTCCTGAAACAATAACAATGCCTGCCAAAAAAAAAAAAAAAAATTCAGTCAGAAATGATTGACAGCTTAAGCCTAAGCTTATAAAATTAGGTACACAGTTAAGCAGATATTACAAGAAAGAACAATTTTATATTTTTATTGATTAAATGTACAAAATAAACCTACTTGACAATATTCAACCATCTGTTGTAATACCATCCCCCACCGAACAGCTGACTTGTACTCCACCATATTGATTTTATCAATCTCATTCTGAAAAAAAAAAAGAAAAATAGTTCAATGTACTGATATTACATGCCATTGAGAATGAGCACAATCCTTGTTAATTGTTCTGTGTCAGTCAGTTAAGTGCCATACGTGATACACACTTTGGGCGATCATATCTCAAAAGAGACATGACTGACTGGGCAGAGGATTATCCCACAGTAGGTTGCTTTCTGCAGTAGACTGGTTGCAAGCCAAGGCTATAGAACCCAATCTGTCCTATTATTTAACCCATAACTGGAGGGAAAAGACGGAGTAATACCTTTCCCAAGGGTATTGTGCGTAAGTGAATGCAAGGAATTCAACTGGAATTCGAATTCGACTCCCCAATTTGTTGTTCCGAGTCGATATCCCCTGCACCACAACGTACATCCATTGTTCTGTGTAGTGTGGGTAGTAATAATCATTATTACCACACTTGTTCTGTGTAGTGTGGTAATAATGATCTATCCCAAACCACCCATTTAGTAAACAGTTGTCTAATTACTAACAGCACAGTTTAGCAGAACAGAGCTTCTAAAGTTGATATTTGGCATTGTCTATTCATTACATGTAGTTGGAAATATCTTAACTATAGAAACAATAGTCTAAAATAGTCATAACTTTAATACTCAATAGTCATTTAAAAAAAAGGATAGCAATAACATCCATTGTATTAAAAATAACATCATTTTACTTTTTTTAATATTAGTGTAAAATTAAAACCTGACACTGATGAACAAAGTAAAATTTCTTTCTATATTTCTGAAATTCCAACTCTATAAAAGGAAGTCATATTTAAATATCATAATCAAACCAGTTTCACTTAAACATGTGAAAATTAAAAATGGTGTCATGTAATCAAATACATTGAGTTCAATGAGCTACAAAATTCTGTGTAAAACTTGGATCACTAACTTTATATATATGTTTATATATATATATTTTTTATATAGAAAATTCTCCAAATACTCACCTCCAATTCAGGTATGATAGCACCTGTTCTCCAGCCATGTCTCAGTGCAACATCCTATAATTGAATAGATATGAATAAATTATAAATATTAAATTTGTTTTGCTTAAAACTATCCTGCTGGCATAATATTTTCCCAAAACATGAGAATAATTGTATGAAATTTACAATTATCTTTTTGATTATGATGTACAAATATTGTTTTATCAAACAATATTTGGCAAACATGGAACTATGTGCCTGTAAAAAAATGATGTTTTAAAAGGACGGTTGTTCCAAATGGTAAATAATAAATCTTTATAAAAGGTAAATGATGTTTTATAATCGTGTAAATGAACATTACCAAGGGAGTGAAGGAAGTTAAAATAATCGCAGTATCAATGGAGAAACTGTCCTTTTGAAACAGTCTTATTGAGAGCACGAGGGTCCCTGTTTGCCCAATTTCTATAAGTCAGATCCATAAAAATTCCACATCACAATGGAAGCACAAAAGGTTTGTTTGATTCTTACAAAAAATGTTATAAATATAAAATAATAAATGTTACAATTTGAAACATGACTAATGTTGAGTGATTCATTTGGTCTAATATTCTCATTATTTTTAATTCACATTAATGCAGAATAAATACTTAACTATTATTGTACACTATTTATATATTCCTATATTTATATATTATAAGCTTAAATGCTAAATATGATGTATGGCATCCAGTCTACAAATTAAAAATAACTGAAATAAACTTACAGCTAAATCACTGTAAACATGATCACCAAAATAGAAAACTTTAGAGCCAAACCATCCAGTCATCTGTCGTAGTAATGAGAAGTTACCCTGAAATAATAAGCAATACAATGTTAAAGAAAAATTTGCAAAGTGAAAAGTGAATTTAATTTCAATTTTTAAACTTAAAGGTTAATATTTACAAGTACACAGTAGATTATGTAAATAAGTCATCAATAATAATTTGTAAGATTGGTAATATTATTATCATTATTATTAAGTGTAAATAACTGCTGACTGGTGATAAGAAATTTCAAATTTCCAACTCATGTTTATAATGATGTTATTTATGTTTTTTTTTCTTAGGATAAGATTGCTTATATATGATCAGTTTGCTTTATTATGATATTAATCTTAGCACAGCTGTAAATACAAAAACATTTTATTGGATATTGATAGGTAATATACCTGTTGATAGATTTTCCCTCTTTCCAACTTGTGGACTCTATCCCAAGACTGTGTACCAGTTTTGGCATCATAGATCCGGAATGGTCTAAAAAAAAAAAAACAAGAAAGAAAACTATTGAATCTTAATGCACATTTTGCTCAATATTGGAAACTAAGGCAATTCTGATCTTTTGAGCAGATTCGTAGCAGTTCATGAATCAGAATGAAAACTGATATTTTCAAAAGGCTATTCAAATAATCTTACAACACAGATAATAAAATCCAATGAATATATTTTAATTAACCAATATTTAGATACTTGTTCATATCATAAAACATCTTGAAAAAGTAATTTGAATACAATTTTAAAAGATGTAAGAAGAATTCTTTTGTTTGTTTTTTTACATACTTGGAAGCCTTCTTTGTTTTATTAAATAATAATAATTAATAATGAATGTACTCTGTAAACAATCTTTAATTTAGGCTTATTATTGGTTTATTATGTTATACCAGAGTTTACAATATTTACATGGGTATGATGAAAAGCTTATCTAATTTCTGACCTTATCCAATTTCTGACCAAACAACCAAATATCAGATGATTTTGAAAGAGCTTTTTGGTTAAGATGAAAACTTTTCATAACCTCTCCCTCATTGTTAGCTGAAGACAAAACTATTCAGGTTTAAATCCTATAAATCCTATAGTGAATTGAGAGCTGAAGTTTTCATTGCTAAAACATGCTGAACATCATACAAAAGAATTATTCAAAATAAACATTCTTACCTGGTTGCTTCATTGAAAAATTTAGGCTTTCTGGCATTTGTAATAACTACATCAAATAAGCTCTGCCAATCAGGGCCAACAATGTAACGCATCCCAGCATCCCTGTCAACAGAAATCAATACACAGTCAACCCTTACTCTTTTACCAATTTAGGATTTGTCACAAATTATCAGAGTCTCATTAATTCAAATATTTTTAATTCTCCCTTTTATCCAGTGACAGACCTAGGTACAAATGAGTCAGAAACCACCATACCATCTTTTTTAGAATTCACTGAAATTTCATGCCAGTGAATTCATTTGCATGTCAAACTTTCTCTAACTCTGCCATTAATTTTACCCTTTGTCACAATTTTTTGATGGTACTAAAAGCACAAAAAAACAAACACATATGATAGGAAAAAGAAATTATAATTCTTATGCTAGAACAATCCCAGTGAAACACAATCAGAATTAGTTAACTATTTTTCAAAAAAATTCAAACATTCCTATTTTTAAAATGCATGTGATATCAATCATGAGTTTAAGAAAATGGATAAACTTTATAATACTCATTTGATAACAAGTTCTATAAAAGAAGAGGCTTTGAATACACAATGCAAAGGAAAACAACTTCTTAATAACTGAAACCCTTATTCTAAAAGTTATAACTCTTGGAAAATTCTGAAAATACCAAAAGACTTCAAATATATATTAACTTTATGAAGTCAAATTTGAAGTGAAACAATCTAAGTATAATTTATGGTAAAAATTTTACTACTTAAAATCTTTTGTGAAATTTCCCCAGACATTAAAGTAAATGTGCTCCAAGAGTTCATGATGACAATGATTTTCAAATAAAGGACGATAGAAATTATATATATTTCAAATCCTTGATTTCTTATTGAGATTAAGGCCCCCTATATTTAAACTTTAGAAACTAGCCAAAAACTTACCAATGCAGGCATTTAACACTAGGGAAACGTTTTTTGGTTGTCTGGTATTGAAGAAATGTTTCCTAGTAATTTTAGGATGCTGATTTAAAAAATGAAATTCATTTTAATCTACCATGTCAAGATTTTTTTGTCATAAGTTCACAGCAAAGTCTAGTCGACTTTGGTTCTTTTCTCCGGAAAGTTGTGGAAATTTCCGAAGTGCTGGGTTATAGGTAGGTTGGCATGGTTCATCTTCAGAATCAGAATAGAGGTGGATTTCTTGTTCCAGGCTGGATCACTGTATTTTCGGCCCTTGGGGCCCTGTATTTATGCCCATGCCATGGTGTGGGGCTGACGAACGCTGGGTGACTAACCCCTCATCTCGGCAACCAATAGAATGCTGAGGTTAGCTGCTACTCGTTGTTGCCCTTGGTTTACCCAATGGGATTAGTCTTATTTCCATGACGCCAATTGCGGGTCGTCTCCCACCTTTGGAGCGCTGGTTCACAGAACCAATGAGATGCCTCTCAGTCTTATGACGTCATCTTCCTATACCCCTTTTCTGGACTGGACTTATCGGGCAAATTTTCTTTCTCATGAAATAATTTTGGGGATTTTTTTTTAATCAATCACTATTAACCTTTTGAACTTGTCATAAAGCCTTTATAACTAAACCTTTCCCTTTTCACCTGAAACAACCGGACAGACAGGTGTGTCTGTTTATATTGTCACTTAGATAAGAATTTTTGCATCTGTGTTTCCAATATCTGTATTTTCAAGTCACAGATATTTTCAGAGCTTTCTGTTGATGACAGAAAATATTTTGTTATCAGCTCATTTCTCCTAATTCAAGCTAGCCAGACAATTCTCTATTTTACCTGTTATCACCTTGGTGGGTGGCTGATTCTCCTAACTTTTGTCTAGGGATATCTGAATTATTGTTATGTTCAATCAATGTTTTTTTGTTTTATTTAACCTTGGAAATAAAAACAAATTTATTTCTCTTTTCTTTCTTTTCTTTCTTTCCTTCTAAGGTTTAGAATAACAACAGATAAACAAAACTTGTTATCTTTCATGGATGGGCTTGATTCTCTTAATTTTCAATGTCAAACTTCAGCTAGAACACCTGTATTGTTTTTACATTTTTAATCAAATTATCAATGTCTATTGTTCTGTATTTTATCTAACCGCAAAAATAAAAACAAATTTATTTCTCTTTTCTTTCTCTCTTTCCTTCTCAGGTTTAGAATAACAACAAGGAAAACAAATCTTGTTGCCTTTTTTTTCTTTTATCTTCGCTCATATTCGGAGAATAAAAAAAAATTCTTTTAGTACATTTTCTTCTGTCTATAATAGTAATTTCTTCTGTTTAAAAATTTTTCCAATTATAGTTAATAAATAATTAATAAAATTAATTACCTCTGTTCCATTAACTATTGTTACACCTGACTTCAGTTATTCAAATCTGCTATCCACTATTTGACCTGTACATACTCCAATCATTTGCTGCCACCATAGTTCATCTCCTTTGTGAAGATAGTGAAGAATGAGATGGAGCATGATAATCTAGAAGATGAGAATGATGTGGAACAGAAGGTTCTGCCAAAACTTTTTACACAAGCAGAATTTAATTTGAGATCCAGATTTATCAAAGAAAGCTGCCTAGCTGTTTAGGCCACATTTAAAAGAAAAGAACCTACTTGTCCGGAGAACCAAATTTGTGTTTTATAGGCATTGAAAGAATAGGTTATGCATTCTTGCTTTTTGTATCTTTGGAACAGTCTAGAAAAAAGTGATTATTTGATATGAAAGACATGGCCAGACAGAAGGGACTTCAACATTAAAGATTAGTATGTTTTAAACTAGCTGCTGGTTTATCCTCAGAAGGTCTTGCTTCCCCCATTGCATATCAACCTTAGGCTGATGAAGCAGTTTGTGAAAGCCTTGTACCAGGATAGTGATTGTTTCATATACTTAAGCAGAAAGTTTTTAACCTTTTCTTATGAGAAAATTATGGCTGGTGTGTTTGTCAGGCCACTAATTAGGCTGTTACTGCTGGACAAACAGATTTTTGAGATAATGTCTGGCATTGAAAAAGAAGTTTTTGCCATGGTTGTGTTTGATTTCTTGGGAAACAGAAAGTCATCAAATTATGAAAAACTTGTACAGACCCTGTCAGCCAGTTTTCAAGTATTTGTTTGCTACATAATTGTAAAAGTGCATTTCCTGCAAGGTCATTTGGAATACTTCTCTGAAAATCTTGGTGCAAAGAGAAAGATTCCACCAAGATATCAAGATCCTGGAATCTAGAATTCAAGGCAGATGGAACATAAACATGATGGCCAACTACTGCTGGTGTTAGCAAAGAGACTGTTGCAATGTAAGTTATTTGTGCAAATCAGAAAACAGAAAGTTCATTCTTTGAGTGACTGAAACTTCAGTTTGACAGAAATATTTATCTTAATATGTATAATTAAATAATCTGTGTAATATATTTGTTAAACAATAAACAACACTATTTCATTTGTGTTTGTTTCTTTCAGTTTTGCATTTAATGGCAAAATTGACATTGAAAAATTTTTAACATTAAAAAATGAATTCCTGTTTAATAAAACAACTTCATGTGATAGAAATTTTATTAGGGCATTTCTGCACTCAGTATCATCAAATTAAATTGGAACAAATGGAAAAGGCAGAACAACTAAAATTTCTTTTGAAAACATTTCCTAGCATAATCACTTTAGTATAAAAATTATACAGGAATGGAGACAATTAGAGACACCTGAAGAAAACTAAAGAGTAGAATGGCTAAAACACTGGGACTAATTAGAATAAATCAGTACATAAGTAATGACATTCAAAATTTAAAATTTTAGAATTTTTCTCATTGAATCTTCTCTAATATTTTTCTGTAATTTTGCTTTAGTCATTATAACCATTTAAAAAAAATAAATGAAAAAAAATAGAAAACTTAAATTCATAGAAATTAACAAAAAATTAAAAATCTGTATTCTTTTCTTATTTAATACATAGACACAGACACACAGACATTAGTGTATGGCACAAAAATGAATACATTTTTTTAACAACTTATAACACACCTAATTTTACTTTTTTTTCAGATTTAACCCATGAGAAACAATAATGGCAGCCAAACTAAGCTTTGAACAAAGGAAATTTTTCATAATACTGGAAGTTTGGAATACACAATTGAAATGCAAAAACAGTTTAGGAAGGAATTTCAAATAGGAAAAATGTCTACCTATGCAACTTATCACTCAAAAGAGAAAAATGATTGAAGCAGATATAACCGTTGTTTTTTTTAATCATTTCAACCCAAGCAAGGTGGTACCACCACTGGTGTGCAGGGGGCTACATAGGAGAAGAGTGAAAGTTTAAGCAGGAGGAGAACAAAGAGAAAGATGAACCCATTACAGGGGGTGTCGAAGAACCGGCAAGAGAAGGATGGGAATACCAGTGTGATGACAGTTGCAAGGGTAGAGTAAGAAAGGAAAAGAACAAGATACACGGAGTGATGGGGAAAGGACAAGAGAAAGACTGGAGTCAAGCACATAAGAGATGGGAATTGACATTGCATTTAAATTCTTAGAGATTGTAGCTGTCATGGTAGCAAGTATACAAAAGGGAAGTGCAAGAAAAAAAGCTGATAGAGTAGAAGTGGTGGCTGCATTTGGTGGAATTAACTGTAAATGAGTAGGACCTTGTTGCCAATCTTGTTACTTGAGTAAATTCTTGCGATTTGGGGGCATCAGTGAGCTAAGCTTGTCAAAGCAGAAGCCATGAAAAAATTTGTAGATGAGACAGAGAAGCTACATCCCGTCAGTGAGAAAGTGGCTGGAGTTGAGCTGCCAAGTTGGGACTGATCACATTACAGATTTTCCTTTGAACCTTGAGATGAATAGAAGGGGCACCCAACCAGATATGACAACAGTATTCAATGCATGGTCAGATAGTTGCTTTGTATATATACAAGATAGACTCAGGCGGGAAAAACTTCCTGGCCTGACACAGTGACCCAACCTTCCTAGCAGTGGATTTAGCTATTGATTCAATGTAATGGCTTCACTTGAGGTCAGAAGAGAAGGTGAAGATGAGGAAGCGTAGTGTTTTGCTTTTAGGGAGAATCGCTTGGTCCATGCTTATGGTGGGTAGTAGGGACTGCCTGTCATAGTTTTCAGATAGCAGCTTCATTTTAGAAGCATTAAAATTTCCAAGCCATTTCTTACCCCAGTCTACCACAGAGTGGAGATCCTTCTCAAGATCAGTGGTGAGGTTATGTTTGGCTGCCTCGCCAGATTTCTTACTGAGGTGGGAATAAATGGTGGTGTCATCAGCCTACTTGGGATTTGATCACATCAGGAAGATCATTTATGAAGATCAGAAAGAGCGTCAGGCCTAGGATAGAGCATTCGTGTGGTAGAATGTGGAGGCATACCCGTTGAAAACAACCTTCAATATGCAGTTTGATAGGAAAGATTGGACCAAACTAAGCAAGCATCCAGTGATACCAGAAAGCCAGCATGCCAAACCCTAGCAAATGATTTGGAGATATCCAGGGAAACAGCTCAAGTTTTGCCAAAGTTTATTGAGGGCTCTAGTATATGTACTCAATGATGGTCATTAGCATATCAGCAGTAGACCTGGCAAAGCAGAAGCCATACTGTCTGTTTGGAAATAGTTTATGGGTGGTGAGATGTTGAACTATTTCAGCATTGATGATAACCTCAAACTCTTTGCCAAAACTTGGTAGAAGGCTGATAGGGCAATAATTGGATGAGTCCAAGGGTTCCTCTGAGTTCATAAATAGAGGAACCACAGAAGAGGACTTCCAGCAGGCAGGAAAACAGAAAGCGGGGAGAACAGAAGATAGTTCAGAGGTACATTTCAAACAAGTCAAATGTGGAGTTGGAGGAGAATCTATGAGCAATGCACTTGGCCTTGTCCACAGATGCCACGAGGACCTCAAAGTTATTAATTAAGGGAAGGATAGAGGATTTGCTGTTGTTCAATACATGTTTGCAGAGCCACCAATATGCCTTGGAATCGAACTAGTGGGCAGCTATGCACTGCTTCATTCTCTCAGCAAACAACAACTTAGTGTCATTCAAGATCCTCTTACACTCATTACGAGCAGAGACAAATAGGTGCTTGTTATGGTGAGACGTGTGGCTTCGAAATAGCCGGAAGAAGTGATTTCTGTAGGCAATGGGGGCCAAACAGGCAGGAGAAAACCAGGGGGACAAATGAGATTTGTGACGGAACTTCCTGATCGGCATGAAAGCATTGATGCATCGATTCTTTCACCCATTAAGAGACCTCAGAAGTACAATCCTCAACAAAGAGACTAAGCCCTTTTTCTCAAGGGACATCATATAGGTAATCACAGAACAAATCCCTGTCTGCTCTTTGGTAGCAAAATTAAATTCTGTTGGTAGGAGGCTCCTGGGGGTAGTGAGAGTGAAGAGAAATATTAATGGAAACGACAGCATGATTGGAGTTACCAAGAGGGCAAAGCTGCGAGGCTTGGCAGGAGGCAGGGACAGAGGTGAATCTAAGATCTAGTAAAGAAGTGTGTCCTGAAGGGATACTGGGGAAGCACATGTGGAAATCCACCATTTGCATAAGAGATTGAGAAATAGCCACTTGGCATGGTGTGCATTAAGATCTCCAAACACAAATATGTTAGTGAATGGGTGGAAGGAAGTAGCCTTATATATATATTGTCAGAGATACTGTCTAGCAGGGAGAAGTCAGGAGAGGAAGCGTAACAGTACAGAAAGAAAAGATAGCTGACTGATTTGAGAAATGAAAGACGGAGACATATGTATGGGTGGTCAGGGGATTTGAGAGATGTCACCCTAACTAGGGGAAGGTATTCACTGACATAAACCCACAGACCATGCATACAGGCAATGAAGTCCTTCCTTAAGAGGGGAAGTTATCCAGGAATTGAGAACAGAGGAGGGAATGAGGGGTTAAGATTAGTCTCACAGAGAACCTATCCATGCATGACACGGCACTGCAAGAACCCCGATATTATGCAACTGTTGATCAGAGCAGCCACTCTCAACACTACGCAAGAGTTAGGGATCCTAATTACCAGTCAGAAGAAGCCGCCAGAAAACTGCCAACCTGGTACACTCACAATGAAGAGATGTTGCCAACGACCACACATATTGTATGAAAATCACAAAAGCACCAAGAGGAAAGGAAGAGAGTCGAAAACCACTTTCTGAACAGGGAACAAGGGATGAGCTTCTATTTCTGTTCAACATAAGTGGGAGGAGCGTGAACTGGGCGATAGTAGAGTCTATTTATACCAATTTGAAAAAAAATGATTTAATATGCTTGAACTTAGTTAAAGTTTGAACATAAGAGAAATTTCTAAAGGTTAAAAAAAAACAGATTTAAGAAAAAAAATTAATTAAAAAATACATGAAAATGACTTACAAGGATAGATGAAATGTAATGTCAGTTCAGACTGGACACTAACGAAATGGTAGGATTTTAGAAAAGAAAAGAAAAAGGAGAAGAAAAAAAAGAAAAGAAAAGAATCTCACAGCCCACAATTGGAATGGTCAGTAAAGTAAAAATGCTGACAAGTTCGACACAGATTTTGGCAGAGACCAAATCTGAAGGCAAGAGACATTTCTAAAAGTTAAAAAAAACCATGTGATGGCAAATGTTCAGTTATGGAGACATGAAAGCAGATTTAATGGAAAAAAATAAATAGATTAAGAAATACATGAAAATGACTTACATTTAAAGAATTCTAGCATAGATGGCAGTTCAGACTGGACATAAACGAAATGGTATGATTTTAGAAAAGAGAAGAAATTTGTTTTAGAATACCCTGAATATCAACGAGCCCTACAAATTAAAGCAAGAGTACTAGAAATGTATCATCAGAGTTCAGAAAAACCTGTGTGACAAGCAAATCATAGAATAGAAATCTTAAAATCAAGCACCTGTTGCATTTGAAGCACTGTCATTGAAAAAGTTACATTCCAAAAATAGTTAATGCTCTCAATAAAGATAATCCAGACTGAAGAGTAAAGTTTTACCGTTGGTACTTATCAAAATATGTAGATGCATATTTTTCAACATTTTGCATTTATATTAAATTAGCTGTATAGCCCGGCGTTGCTCGGGTTTTTTAGTGATTATGTTGAAATGGTAAGGTAAAGTGCTTATTCCTAAAGCTCCAGTATGAGGTTGCCATGACATGTAAGTTAAAAAAATGCAAAGTAAGTATTGATTTTTGTTGTATTTGTAAAACAAATTCATACTTGGTCAATTTTGCCAATAAATGTAAATAATGTATGTACAATTGGAAGAATTGGGGTGGGCATTATGGGAGCCTGTAATATGATGCAATGACATTGTGACACAGAAGAAGTGGATGCATTGTCTCTGCAGCATTGGAGGGGTTGGCACCTTGTAGAAAATGTGAAATCATTATGGCATATGATAAGGCAGAAGTTAAAAAAAGACTCAATTTTTGTTGGAATAAAACTAAGTGTTTTGGAGAAATAAACAATTGCAAAAATCAACATTTTCCATTAATTTTTGCTGCACCTTCTGTGCAATTAAAATTTTTGTTTGCATATCAAGGCATCAGACCCTGATCTACCAGCAACTTGATTTTGGTTGAGTTTGAGTGAAGTGTCTTGGAGAAATGCATAAATGTGCACAAAAGACTACCTGAAATTATGTTTGTCGTTGATTTTTGATGAACCCTGTACATTGATTCAAAAAGTGTTTCTGTACATCACAGGTTCCTACCTTGAGCTACAAGTTTTAGGCTGTCCAACCTCAGAATTTTCTCTGGAGTTCCACTTTCTCTTGTCTCTCTGTGGTGGGCTATTAACAAAGGCTTCTTGATGTACTCTTGATGTCAATGCCTTCTTTCATTTTGACCTGCCTTCTACCTCTACCTCCTCACTTTTAAAAGGTCTTCTTCTGTCTACTGACCTGAGCTTCATTTATAGAGAAAATATAGGATTATGTCTACCCCAGTATTCAAGATGTTATTAGAGTTTGAGACTATTAGTCAATATATACAAAAAAATAAATAAATAAATAATAATTCCCATAAACTGGAAATGCATCCTTCACAAATTTTGGTGAGTTTTAACAGCTGAGCCAAAAAAGATATACATTTGTAACAAACTTTTCAGAAACCATCTGGCATAGATAAAATGCACTTCTCTCAAAAGAATGTGCATAAAAAAACAACCTAGAATATTATACACTTAAACAAGGGTAACATTTTACAATAATAAAATAAAATTTTTATAGAACAGACAGTTATGTTTTGTGTTTGTAGAATTTTGAGGGTGTGTTGCACTTTGAGCTTGTCCGAGATGGTCAACAACTACAGCAAGTAGATGATGTTTTGAAAGCTGCTATCTGGCACTGGTCAATCAAAGATATGCACTCTTAGAATATGATAATACACCAGCACACGCTGCCAATGTGACGAAGTTCAAACTTGAGGAACTTGAAGGGCTGGAAGTGTTTGCTCAACCTGCTTACACTTCAAAACTTACACTGTAACACTGTAAGTGTTCTTTATGCACCCATGTTAAAATAGTATCGACAAACCATGGATTTGAACTCGGAAATAGATAGTTGAAATATACCTGTGTGTGTACATTTTTCTTTTCTTAAGAAGAGCTAAGAAAGAGAAAAAGAGAGGAATAGGTGCTGAGGGGTGGCTGGCAGAGAGAGAGGTGAGACACAAGACACTCACGAAATGACATTGATCTATATGACAGTAATTGAAGACAAACCAGGAAGAAGTTCACCTTGCCAAGAGAAGAGACCTCTTTCTCCTTCTTTCTTGTTTTTTTCTTTTCTCTCCCTTTCTCCTCAGGGAAGCGATAGGGACCAACTGAGGTTGAATTATTGGTCGACTTCAAAAAAGACAATCCACATGATGAGAGGAATTATAATTAACACTGGAATGTGAATGTACAAAATCAACAACCTTTATCTCCAGAATTCAGGTCAGCAGATATCAACATGAAATCATAAATGGGTGATTAAAGCCAGATACACAAAGTTGATATTAGACTTTTGAGGAAAAACAACCTGATTGCCAGCCAACCCCATACCATATTCAAGCATTTTTAACAAAAAGGCAGAACGGATTTAGAAAAAAATGAGACACACTCGAGACACGGTGGAGCGATATTTGGCCCAGACAGTTAAGATGAGAAATTTTCTCTCACGCTAAAAGACATGTACACTGCCACTAAGTAGAGAGAAATGGAAGGGATAGCATAAAGAGTCAGTGCTTGTCTCACCTCTAACGATGACTGGATATAGTAGTAGTAGTAGTAGTAGTTTGTGGACTCTGAGGAAAAGTTGTATTGTATTTTCTTTCTTTTATTAATTCTTTTTTTTTCTCTTTTGCTGTATAAAGAGTTACAAATATAATCATTAGTCCACATAGACTGGCTTTTGCCGCTGTCTCTTTATTTTTTTTTGTTCTTGTTTGTTTTTGACTATTCCTGAATTGTGTACACACTACCTCTTCATTTGCAATTGTTGCCAAGTGCAGCACAAAGTCCTCAAATTACCTTGAGATCAGAAATCATAATATGGTTGGGGAGGGTGAGGGATTTTGACAGATCATTAACACCTTCAATCGCTTGGGGACAGAACAGCAGGCAACTCAGGTGCAACTAACTTACAGCCAGTTAATGCACACAACACACATATACGCAAGCCTGAGACTTGGGGACACTGGTAAGGGAGATTACATTTGGTTGCAACACCATCAGATTACCACATTTTTCTCTAATGAACTGAGCTGACGCTGTCTTGCTATTGTCTCTCTCTCGCCATGAGCATGACAGAATAGAAATATATATATATATATATATATATATATATATATATATATATATATATGTATAGTCATCTGCAGACAGACCTGTTTCGCTGTATCACAGCTCATCAGTATGGTTAGACATCTGACTGCTTCTAGCCATGATCGAAACACAACCAAATTGACATCAATCGATGATTCTTCCTCTATATATATATATATATATATACACACAAATAAATACACAATGGTCTTTATTATAGTAGGAAGGATAATAATGACATGAAACAAAATCTTTTTCTTTTAGAAAGTCATGCATTAAATAATTAAATAATCAATTTTCATAGCTCTGCCTAAGAAGCCAGGTGCAATAGAATGTGAACTCCACCAAACAATCAGTTTGATGAGCCACATAATGAAACTCATTGTCTAAATCCTGATGAAGAGAATACAAAGCAGAATCAAACTGGAAATAGGACAAGAACAGGGAATGCAATATTTATGCTTTGGATGCTATCAGAAAGGGCAATACAACTGAAAAAGGAAATTTATCTGTGTTTTGTAGACTATGCCAAAGCATTCAACAAAGTACACCACAAGGAATTGATAGAATGCTCAGCGATCTCAACATATTTGGCAGAGACATCAAATTAATAAAGAACCTCTACTGGCAGCAAACTGCCTGCATATGAACAGGAAACAAATTCAGCAGATATACAAAGATAGAAAGGGGCTTAAAACAAGGATGTGTCTTTTTACCAGATCTCTTTAACTTGTACAGCGAGACTATTCTGAGGACCCTAGAAGTTATGCCAGGATTCGTCATTGGCGGTCACAATCTGAACAACATACAATACACAGATGATACAGTGCTGATAGCTGACACAGAAAGAAAACTACAAGACCTCCTAAAAAAAGGTAGATGAAAAAAGTCAAAAGAAAGGACTACAAATAAATTACAAGAAAACCAAATGTGTGGTCATCAGCAAACAGAGGAGCCCAAAATGCCAATTACAGGATGGGGATATTAAAATCAAGCAGTTACAAAAATTTAAGTACTTGGGAAGTGTTCTAACGGAAGACAGAAAGTGCAACACTGAGATCTAAAGACAAATTGGAATGGCCAACAATGCATTCCAGAAGCTAAGCAGAATATTAAGAGACAGGAAAATCTTGCTAGAAACAAAGAAGAGAGTTCTGGATTGCTATGTGATGTCTGTCCTTCAATACGGCAGTGAATGCTGGACAATCTCATCAAAGATGAAGGAAAAACTTGAAAACTGAAATGTGGTTCTACAGAATGATGCTGCGAATATCATGGAACAAGTATGTGAGCAATGATGAGGTTTTAGAAAGGATGGAAATGAAAAGGAAATTAATACTAAGCATCAGGAAGAAACAGCTGAAGTTCTTGGGGGATGTGAAAGAAGGCTTGGAGAATCTGATATTCATAGTTCAGCGGGAAAGAGAGACATGGAAAAGCAGTGGATAACATATTTGAAGAGCCTAAGCAGGTGGATAGCAGAGCGGGTTTTGGATGGGGTAACAAGAGATAGCATGTTAAGAGCTACCAGGGATAGGGCGATGTAGAAAGCCATGATCGCCTCCATCCTGAAGGGACATAGTACATAGAAGAAGAAGAAACATATTTAAAATGGAAATAATGAAATCTGCGCATATCTGCAATAATATATCTAATTTAATCAGGTTTTGCTAGCAAAAGAGCACAAAGTGAACACTTACACAAAGGGAAATCCACTGTTTGTAATTAGAAACAACTTCTTCTTAGCTTCTGTAAGTCTCTGTAACAATAATAAAACTTCTGGGCCTTTCTGCAAGTATTTTCCTAAAAATAATAATAATAATGTGGGTGTGGTTGATAATTAAATAAGGTAAAAAAAATAAAAGCATTTGACAAAGCCAATATTTCAGTTTCATAACTCATAAAGTGATATCAAAGCTTGATGTAAGTTATTAGTTTTTATTTTTCTTTATAAATTAAAGATGGAAACTGAAACAAAATATGTTTGATGCTTTTGACAATATTTACAATGATGAGTTTTTTTACATTTCTTTGTCTGGCATTAAAAGATAACTTTCGCAAGCAATATTTCATTCAACGCTTGAATATGGAAACATTTACAGCTAGTATATATTGAAAGAAATTTCATTAAAGAAGACAGATGAGAATATGTGAATGCCAAGACAACTAAATAATCCTGGATTTTGAAAATAACCGAAAATATTGTTGAAAGTGATCAATCATAAATGTTTAGATATCAGCTACATTCACTGGAACCAATTATACACTTTCTTGCATGAAAACAAAGTAAAAATATAAAAAAAACAATCCTCATCTGTCATTTTTAATCAAGCCAGTATCAGTAAAATGCAGCTGCCTAAATATGCATTAAACTACTTTTTTTTTTCACTATCCAGCCCTAGAAATGTTGGAAGTTCCTTCATAGGAATGACATGTATGTGAGTTGATTTATTTTAGGTGAATAAGAGATTACATAGTTCCAGATCCACCTTCTAAACATCCCTCCATGATCTTGCAGGGTCCTAGATAGCTTTGGGAGTATTAAAACAAGCTTCAATGCAAGGAATGCGTTTCTCCTGATTCACAACAACCAGTTTGAATTTAGAGTTTTTCTTCTAATCTGATTACTTTCCAAGGTAACAGAGTCCAGTATATCCTGATATTTAATCCATAGCAAAGATCTACAACTAAGGGAAGAGATAGCTTTGTACATTTCCTAAAAAGTATTAGTGAAGTGAATGTTATTCAACAAACTTAGCTTGTTATCTCTACTTTCCACAGTGATAACTTATATAGTGTTATGGATGTAAATAAGTATACATGATATAAATATAATTTTAAGCTATGCTATATTCACTTATAAAAGTGCTCAATATCAGAGATATAGTGTATGTAAAGATAAAAGTGAACACATGAGGTCAACACCGAGTGGTGACAGTCAGTTTCATGCTTGAATGCAACCTTCAGACCATCTATCACTGTTCAATGTCCATCTTATATATATATATATAGAGAGAGAGAACTGTGCAAAAGTATTAGGACAAGAACTATTTTATCTTTTATGAGGCATCAAAATAAAGTTTAAAATCATCCCTGTCCTAACACTTTTGCACACTACCAGTAGTGTGCAAAAGTTTTAGGACAGGAGTGATTTTCCTAAAAACCTCACTGAAATTCAAATACAGGTTGAAAAGCCAAGTAAATCGCTAATAAATATTGGTTTTTTAAACTAGGTGTAAAAGAAATGTATTAAAGAGAAGTTATATTTCATTTTTCCTATTTTCTATTAAACAAGTTATTTTGAAAATATTATTAAACAAGTTATTTTGAAAATATTATCCTTGGATATGACTGACTTTTTTCTTATTTGGGAACAAATGCAAGCTGCTTGGCAGAAGATACCATTAGATACATTGAAGAAGCTTGTGATGTCAATGCCTGGCAGAATGATCAAAGCAAAAAGCTATTATACTAAATATGAAATTTATTTTGTAACAAGTATTTTTCTTGTTAAAGCATTTCTTGAGTAAATCAAATAAAATTACTTTAATTAAATTGTTTTATTTTCTGTCAATATGCCTCATAAAAGATAAAATAGTTCTTGTCCTAATACAGTACTGTATAGTTATTTTAAGCAGTGAAAAGGATGGAAAAAAAGGGAATCTAAGTTATATTTTTTGTAGTAGGACCTCTTGATCTCTAGGCAAGTTGCCATTACTTTTACTGTTTCAAATATCAGGGACATCTACTCATACACCTGTACCCACAAAATACAATGTTTATAATGAGAAGAAATAATGTCAAATTTTGGGTATGAAAATAAAGTGAGCATATATAAACTTTAAAAGTTTCTAATGAGAAATAGACATTTCTCAGGTGGATAATTGAACCATGTTTTATCAAGATGGTTTCCCATGTGGCCAAATTGGTAGCACACACTCTACTCAAGAATGGTTTCTCTAATGGAAAAAGGGAACTCAGATTTGATTCCTGTTGAGACACACTATTCCTTCTTAATCTTTAGGCTGATTGACATTAATTTCACTGTTTAAAATAACGAGGATGTCAACTCAAATACATGTACCCACTACATATAAGATTTATAGGAATGAGAAATAACATTTGACCTTATATATATATATATATATATATATATATATACAAGTATTGTTGGAATAATATTCCTTGTACAAAGAAACACTATTTTTAAAAAAGTGCTCAATACAAAAGTAGAGCTAATAATATTTATTCATAAATTATAACATGGATATGTTACAATTTATGAATAAATAATATATATATATATATATATATATATATATATATATATATATATATATTACATTTGGAAATGACTTATTTCTGCAACTTATGTTTCAAGCTTTTGGTATCTTCAGGCAATTTACAATAACTGATTTTTCCATTTTCTGAACACATGAACAGGGATTTTTTATGAACATATGACTGGAACTTTCAAATTTTCGGTTATTTAAAAATTCCAGTTATGTGTTCATAAAAAATCCTTGTTCAAGCATTTAAAAAAGAGAAAAATCAGTTATTGTAAATTGCCTTGAAGATACCAGAAGCTTGAAACGTAAGTTGCAGAAATAGCTCATTTCCAAATTAAAAATATTTAAAAGTTCTACAGTATAAATGTATTGAACACTTTTTAATACAACTGTGTATTTGTCTAATTTAATTATTACCAAAAACTAAAACATCACTCAATAAGTCCTGGGCCTGAAATATAGATAGCACCACTGATAAAAAAATCCATATGATTTTTCTGAAGTACTAACCTTCAACTGGCACATGACAAAATTTGGGCCCAATCAGATTATTAGTTTACAAATTACAGTTATTTAAGTGAGGCTACTGTTGCAAATTTTCAAAACAATGGAAAAATCCGAATTTCATGTTGATAAAGCATTGCTTTTTGATGGAAAAAATTATTGTTCAAGCAAAGCAATGGCTTGATAAGTTATTCGGACTCTGCTCCATCGGAAACAATGGTTAAGTGATGGTATGCTGATTTTAAATGTGGTTGTACAGACAAAAAAAATGCTCAAAGCTCAGGTCGCCCAAAATCAGTAGTTGTCTTGGAAAACACCAAAAAATCCACAAACTCATTTTGGCCAATCGTAAATTGAAGTTGCATGAAATAGCAGAGGAGTTGAACATATCAGAAGGCAATGTATTCACCATTTTGCATGATTATTTGTCAATGCAAAAGTTGTGTTCAAAGTGGGTGCTGCGTTTGCTCACAGTCGATCAAAAATGACAATGCATTGTTTGCAACTGTTTCATGCAACAATAACAAGTTTTTGCATAAATATGTGACAATGGATAAAACATGGATCTAACACTTCACTTTGGAGTCAAATCAGCAGTCAGCTGAGTGGACAGCAGCAGGTGAAAGCCATCCAAAGTGACTAAAGATGCAAACATGAGCAGGCAAGGTTTTGGCCTCTGTATTTTGAGATGCACAAGGTATTTTGTTCATTAATTACCTTGAGAAAGGAAGAACCATCAATAGTGAATATTATATAGTATTATTGATGCATTTGAAGGCAAAAAATTACCAAGAAATGGTCACAAAAGAAGAAGAAAAAGTGATCTTTCACCAAGTCGTGTCACAAGTCAATCGCAATGATAGCAAAACTACAAGGAACAATGCTAATGTACAAAAATTATTACCCAAAAAATTATTTTCTTTTTTTTTCTAGTTGCCAATTTATTTAAGTAATGCCCTTTTTGTTTTATGTTTTTTATCACAGGACTTTTTTCCAATTTTTCTGTGCTTCTTTCCACACTGAATTATTCAAGCTTGAGAATTTCTGTCAGCAATGAATACTTTACCTAAGTTTGACATTATTTCCTGGTGAAGCAAGCCAGATAAGTGAATATCTTGTACTGCAGTCTGAAAACAGTTGGAAGTAAAAGTGTTTTTTTAGAAAGCAATTAAAAGTGAGTGTTGAAAATTTAACAGAAATGTAAAATATTATAAACAGTGGGCATTAATAGTTGAGTTTGTTAAAAGTATAGTTTTTTAACAGAAACTTTATCTTCAATGTGGATCAAAAACACAAATTTTAGGATTTATTATGTTTTTGATTGTAAAATCCATTAGAATACAATTTTGACAATTTTACTTATTTGTTGTATCAATAAAGCCAGTTACGAGGGGAAAAACTTTTGACAAAATGGTATTAATGTGTTCCATCATGAGTTAAGTAAAAAAAATGAATCAGGTAAATGAGCAAATCCAGTGAATAACTCCCTTTCCCCAAAGAAAAGTAGCTAGCAACCAAATGACTCGCCGACAACTGAAATGACAAGGAAAATATACTGCAGTTTTAAATTTTACCATAATAATTGGAAGTTTATTTACTATACTAATTGTGACTACAACTAATTATTAACACTAGTATAAAAAATATCTTCAAATGCATTAAAAAAAACTTGGCAGTTAAAAAACTAAACAGATAAATATTAAAATATGACAAAAGTTATAACTATAAACAAAATAATTTTTTTCTTACTCTGACATCATGGAAGACATATTCTGGATCAAAAGGAATACTGTTCTTGATAAAATACTGAAAATGAAAATAAATTTTATGTCAGCAATTAGAAACTTACCAGTGAATATATTAAATAAAAATACCTATAGAAATGTCATAATTTTCCTATTTTCATTTTCTGTCAAATCTTAATTTGTAAATGAGTAATTGAACAATCCCTTCTAAGTTCCATGATGGCAAAATACCTGTAGAAATTCCCTATTACCTCGTTACATATTAACAACTTTAACAATTTTAAAGCTGAACAACTTTAACAAAATATTGCAATAACTATCATAAATATAAATGAAGATTATTTTTTAAAAATGTAAGAGGGCACAAATGAAAAGATTTGAAATTGACAATTGTTTCTATTTCACTGAAGCAGATGTTAAATACATGAGAGTGTTATCACCTCTATCTCCCTTTTCTTTCTATTTCTCACTGAAAGCAAAAATCTCTGATATGTCTTATCTTTTCTTGCAATCAAAACTAATAGCCCATTATTTATGAGGTAATGGCAGAGCATAATGTATTTTAACCAACTAAGGACCTAGCAAAATTATATGATACTTGGTAACTCTAAAATATCTAATTTATGATAATCCAATTTAAACACATACTGTGATACTGTACACTATTCAACAACATATATTCTGTCATTTTAAAAACTTGCAGTTTGTTGTATAGATAATTGAATATCAATGAATATGATATTGAATTCATTAACTTAACAATCTCAAAAAAGGCAGAAACAAATGAAGAACTAAAAATCAAAAAGAAATAAATATGCAAATGTAAACACCATTAAGTATGTGGAGTGTATGAAAGGAAAATAAAAAAAAAAGCAAAGTCCTTACCTCTGTGACATTGGCTAAAAGTGTAATTTCAGGAAGAGCAAATAAATCCATCAACTGATACATTAATCCCTAAATGAGAAATTAAATAAATTCAGAAACAAATTTAACCAGTATGAAAACATTGTGTTCTAATGATTGCTTCAGTGAGCATGTTCTGTTTAAAGTTATAACAGAAACATTGGATAACATTGCTCTTTGGAGGTAAGTATTGGTCAGCCCATGAAAAAATAAACTGGGAACAAGCAATGCTTTTATTAAAAATGTACAAGCCAAATATTTGGCCTAGTTAAGAAATGTACAAACAGATATGGTTGTGTCAGCAAAGCTATCAGGCAATCAATAACAATTATTGTAATTCACTAGAAAGATCTGTATTGTTTATTGAAGTTTGTATATATATATTAAATAAGGTATATTTAGGTAAAAAGAATTCTTTCAACCAACTTTTATCAATCCCAATAGTTGTTTTTCAAAAGTACTTTTTGCTTGGCTCTGTTGTTATCATTAGAATTTGTATACAGTTTTCTTTTATGCTAACTGAGAATGAATCATCAGAAATAGATGATCTATTCCACTCATAAATAACATACTGTATTTTTAAAAAGACATTTAGACCTGCTGAAAGCATTTGATCTTTAGTATAAATCTTATAAAATTAGAATCATGTGAAAATACAAGAACACACATCATTAAAAAGTCTTGGTCAGTTTCATTGAATGTTTCAGAGACAATCTATTGTCTTAAATAAATAGTAATACATATGAGTCAGTCAGTTAATTGCCATATATAATACATGCTTGGGCAATCATGTCTTTTCTGAGACATGACTGACTTGGCAGAAGATTTTTCTGCAGTAGATTGCCATTACTTTCTCCGGTAGACCGGTTACCAACCAAGGCTATAGAACCCAATCTGTCCTGCTATTCAACCTATACCTAGAGGGAGAAGAGATGGATTCATACCTTTCCCAAGAGTATTTATACATAAGTGAATGAAATGTGAACTCTCCAATTTCTCATTTTGAGCCAATATTCATTACACCACAATATACGAGAGAAAAGTGAAAAGCCTTGGTCTGATTTACTTTTACAAATTTAACCAAATAACCATACATCAAATTTTTTTGCAAGTAATTTTTGATTGAGATGAGAAATTTTCAGCTTCCCCTCATATAGTACCAACACACTTACACACATATGTGTTTGTGTGCATGTATGTAGATGGGTGATGTGCCCATTCAGACAATAGGTTCTTAAAAAATAAATAAATGCAATATAAAATTAAAGTAAAATTCTTGTCAAAAGTAATGATGATTTCATTTTATTGACTGAAAAGTTTAAATTTTTTTGCCATTGTCTTTTCCTTTTTTGCTTTTACTAAGTGTGTTTAGTCATTCAAACAAAATAAAATATGCCAAATCTTTGGTTTACTTTGGTTTTTAAAAATTTAAGAAAAAATATCAGTCAAAATAATTTGTAGATTTTATCTTTTTTTTTTTTATGCAGTGTAGTTTTTATTTTCTATTTTGTATTGTAAATTAGTATAGACTTACAGTTCCATAGAAAGTGTTCATGCTTTCTAAAGGTACATGGGTGCCATCATACAACTCTTTCACTTCATCATCAGGAACAGGTTGGAGACCTCTAAAGTATAAAAAAATAAAAAGTTATCTTATCACAGACATGAAAGCTTGGCCACTTCAACATGGTGTAATGATTAGCAAGCTTGTCTTGTTAGATCAATTATGACTGAATAGTCAGTTCGATGTTCACTAGATATCCCCTATTTTCAGCCTTGTGCCACATTCTAACACTTAGAAAATCACCACTATTATACATGATGGCTTTTCAATGAGGATGAATTTTATATTTTTACCCTCCTGTCAATAATATTATAGGTTTGCTAACTGTGATCAAAATATCTCCAAAAGTAAATTGTTAAAATGTGATTAAATTTGTTGCATATGATCATGCTCTCAATTATTTTAGTTATCCAAAGTAACACAGAAAATAAAAAGTAAATCATCTCACATTGTATGAATCCACTGAAACAGACAATATGACAAATATATCTAAAAAAAATTATTTTATAATTTAAGAAATGCACTTAGTGTACAAAATGTGTATTTATAAGTTGAATATTTATGGTAGAGAAGTAAAAAGAAATTTGAACAGGATGAGGGTTTTATTCCTCACTTCCTGTTTCAGATGTGGTTTACTGGTTCCTTTCTTCCCTGGCCTTAATGATTTGTCTTAACTTTTTGGCGATCTAACTGATCAGTGGCTGTGATTTCTCATTTTGAGAGTACAGGATTGGCAGTTTTCTGGTTGCTGTTTTCTGGCTAATAGTAAGGAACTCAAACACTTTGGTAGCACTTAGAGAGACTTCTCTGGTCAACAGTGTATGTGACTGTTAGCCATGGAAAGGGTATTTGCAGTGCCGTGTCACACATTGAAGGATGTCCTTGCATGCACTTCCAGTGGGCATCCATGAGGCAACATAATGCTTTAGTCCTAGCCACCTTCTGGACAGTTTGTATTGCCATAGATGATGTACCGTGATAATTGTTTTGGTTTCTTCTTCTCATGACAGTTACAATTTAGAGAAATATGAGTAAACCGGTAAACAAAAAATTCCCTATCCACCTCAACTTTTCTTTCTCCAATATTTGTGGTATTTGTATCTGTGTAGTGCAGAATCTTTTCTTTTGAAATGTTTTAGATATCTTAGCATTTTGCAAGACTAATTTAAATTCTTCTATAGTGACCAATGAATTTGCTGTTCCAGGCTATCTTCCTCTTTGTTAAAAAGATTCTAGGATACATATGCATAGCCTTGATGTTTACGTCTGGAAAAATCTCCCAATGATAAGAAATTTTCTCTTGACTCTCCAGATGATTTTTTTTCATGTGCTTTCAACTTTCTTTGTTGCATTCTGTTAGCTATTTCTTTTCCCTTTATAATTCCCTTTCTTCTCTGGACTATATAAAACAAAATATGTGACAATATAAAAATTGCACTCTCTCTACATTTATCTCAGTTTGGGGATTTTAATGCTCATCATGTCAAGTGGCTTAAGCATTCTAATGTTACTGGTATTGCCACTACCCAGATTTTTAATTTTTCCATTGCTTAATATCTCAGTCATATAGTAGATTTACCTACTCACTTCCCTAATAAACCTGTTCAACATTCTTCTTTACTTGATTTGTTTCTTACCTCCTCTTCTAGCTTTTTTGTGCATCACAACTTTGTCTTCTTGGCAATTCAGCTCATGCTGTAGTATTTGGTGATATTTCTTTTCAGTTGTATATAAGATTGAAATTCACAAAACTTTTTTATGTTATCAACATACTAATTTGGATTCATTTCATATTTTCATTGTGATGCTACTTGGAGTGAAATTTTTAACCTTCCTATTAAGAATTGTGCCACTGGCATTTCTTCTTTCTTCCAGCACTGATGCTTTTGTGCCTTCTCAGAAATACCAGGTGAAACCACAATAATCTTTTTGGTTTACACCTGCCTGTTCAGCCACTATAACCCACAGGAATTAATTTTTCCATCTTTTCCAATGTGATAGTTCTAATCCCAACAGATGCCATAATAATTGTAAACATGTTCTCAAAGGGGCTAAGTCTTTGTTCACTGACAAAATGTACTATATAGCCTCTAACAAGTTTGATTATCGTGACTATTGGGGGCTCTGTAATAGTGTATTAAATAAGAGTAAGTTTTCTATTCCTCCTCTCTTCACTCAACTTGAGATATTATCATCTTCTGATGAAGCAAAATGTTTTGCTTGTAAATTCTCTTCCAACTTGACTTACTGTGTGATATGCATATAACTCAGTTCATTTTCTGCTATCATCTTTCAAATAGATCCCCACAAAGCATGGCATCATTGCAATAGTTCTTAAGAAACATTCTCCTGAATTATCTCCTGTTTTCTTTAAATTTTTCAATAAATGCCTTGCTGCTTCTTACGTTCCTGCTTGTTTGAAATCCTCTTCTCTAGTTTTAGTCTTTAAGAACTCAGGTGAACTGTCTGATCTTACTATCAGCCTATTAACTTTCTACCTTTTTTAATCAATTCTGAATTGGTCAAGCATCTCACCTTGCAGGGTCTTCTTTCAGACAAGCAATATGGTTTTGCTTCTTTAGGTAAATTGCTGATGTATAATGGTTATTGCTGAAAGTGTCTGCTAAGTTTTAGATAAGACTGGTGAAGCTTAGTTTTTGTTTTGTGTATCTTGAAAGAATTTAACAGAGTCTGGCATGCAGGTTTTCTTCACAAATTGAAAGGTTATGGTATTTCTGGATTGATTTTTGATCTAATTCAATCTTTTTTACCAAATCATGGAATGGAAGTTCTTTTGCATAGCCACTCTTCTAAATCTTTTGGTATTAATGCAAGTGTCCCCCAGGGCTCTATCTATGTTGTTCCTAATTTTAATGATGCCTAACTCCAGGAGAGTGATTAATTGAGCATTCTCATGCTAATGTTTTCCCTTGACAAGAGGCGGAAAGATTATATTGAATCAGTTTTTGTCTATAAGTCTGAGATGTGGTAGTATTTACACTATTTACATTATTCAGACTATTGTCCTCATCTTTGCTGCCATGTTTACGACATTTTAGCTGTTGTACACTCCAGCCTTCTTCAGGTGCTTGGAATTTTGAACCGAAACCTTTATTATGATCACTGGGGTATATCATTCTCATTCCATGTGTGATGCCACTTCTGGTAGCCATGAGTAATCTCCCTTTAACTTAAATGTATTTAGAGATTCTTAATAAAATCTAAAGAAGAATAGGCAATGCTACCAGTCCTGACCTGGCATCTCAGCATCAGTCACTTTCCTTCCACTGTAATGTAGCTTCCCTGTGATTTTTCTGTAGATACTTTCATGATATTTTTTCAGGTGAGCTTTCCTCCTTGTTACTTTGACTTTATGAATTTAAGGGCAATACTAGATTTGCAGTTGAGTTTCGTCATTGTATATTTGAAATGGTTAGTTATAACCATAAGTTCTATGCTAACAGGTTCTTCTCTCACACTTCTTCCTTAGAGAACTCTCTACCAGCATCTTGTTTCTAGTCAACTTTGATTTTCAAAAATTTAAATGTAATATCAATTGTTACTTTTGTTTTCTTAATTCCTATTCCTTTATTGTTCTCCATCTTTAATAATGTTTTTATTTTTTTCATTCTTTCACATTCAGTAACCTTTTTTGCCTTTCAGTGTCTTTATTGCATTGATTGGAGTAAAATGATTTTAAAAAAGGTACAAATAATGAGAAAAAGACAAGAAAAAAAAAGAAAGAAAATCAGAAGAAAATTAAAAAATGATGAATGAAAGAAAACCATAAAATGAAAAGATAGAATTAAAGAAAAGAATTAAATAATAATGTATTATAAAAAAGAAGAAAAATAAAAAATTTTTAAAAGTTGAAAGGAATTTAAGAATGAAAAAGAGAAAGAAAAGGAGAAAGGAAAAGGGAAAATAGAGAAAATTAATGAAAGGAGATACAATGACATATAATGAAATAAAAAAAAAATAAAATGTCTCTTTATCTCTTTACCTGTAGACAGTCCCCAACATTATATGATGAAAAGAATCAATTTTCATAAGAAGACCCTGTAAAAAATTAAAGAAAAAACTTTTTTTTTTAAAGAAATTCAGTTATGTTAAAAGTCAAATCAGAAAGAAAAGTCAAGTTTTATAATTTTACTAACATCACAGGTAGAATTTATTAGAGAAATCTATCAACATCTTCATTCCCACTACATAATCAATTCCCACTATATAATCAATTCAACAAGTTTATATAAGAAATAAGCAAATGTTATTTAATGAATATAACAGTAATTATTTAGCAAATATAATATTAATAATTAAAAATGTTCATCATGGCCTAGTAGTTTAAATCATATTAGGTTCCCTGGCAATTGTGCATTCAAACCCAGGCTCCAATAGTGCTGAAAAGTCACATACTCTAGTTCAGTGGAAGAAAGAGAGAAGCAACACAAAGGTGAATATCTGACATACATAGAAAATAGAATGAGAACATTCTACTTCATGGATTAAATAAAGGGTTTTGTCCAAAATTCCAAAAAGGTTACTAAGCACAAAGACAGAAAACCTGAAGAAATATAACAGCAAAGATTAGCATGCTGATCTGAATAATTCTTCATCTGAAAAATTCTGACAAAAATTAATCAGTTATTAGTCATATAAATAAATATTAAGTGATATTATCGTTATATTTAATTGACTTGTATTTGGTTTAATATATTCACTTTGCATGAAAACCAACATTGACCAAGAATAAATTAGTAAACCTTTTTCCATGTGGGTAGCCAAAATGTATCATTTGAGAAGTATATTGTGCAAAATTTTTTAATTCTGCTAGAAATTTTGCACAATATACTTCTCAAATGATACATTTTGGCTATCCACATGGAAAAAGGTTTACTAATTTATTCTTGGTCAATGTTGGTTTTCATGCAAAGTGAATATATTAAACCAAATACAAGTCAATTAAATATAACGATAATATTTTTGCATTAATCTAATGATAATTTTTTTTATTCTTTAGATTGAAAACTGAAATGTGAATCTTATTTTTAATAATAAATGTTAATTTGATAAATTTTAATTTGCCAAAAATTTAAAAAGTAGAAAACAATAACATTTGTATTTTTATAGTCATTTAAAAATATTATATAATTAATAATTGAAATTTGCTATTATTATTACCACATTATGAATCAATCTGTGAAACATGTCAAAAGGCTGGAAATCAAAAACATAATAATATTTATGCTTAAACATGGAATTTAATGATTTAACTATCTTTTTTTTTATCCAAATTTGTTTTAAAAACATTCATTGTATATGTTGCATATTGAAAATTAAGAAAACAATTTTAATTGGTTAGGAAATAAAGAAACTTTACTGACAGACAGAATAGGGCATAAATTATGAAATTGAATTTTATATGTGTTCTTTTCTTGAATTTCATTTATCTATTTTTGTTGGCTAATCAGTGAAAGTAACAAATGAAGCAAAATATAAAACTTGTGAATTTTAAATTATTTCAATTTTCAGTTTAAATTATCTATATTTTCTAAGTGATAAAAAGCAGGTTCTTAATAAACTTATTTACACTATTTACATTGTTTAGACTATTGTCCTCATCTTTGTTGGCATATTCACAGTGTTTCAGTTGTTGTACACTATGACCTTCTTCAGGTGATTGAAATTTCGAACTGAATCCTTAATTTCATTCACTGGGGTTCTACTAGTTCCAACGAGCCATGCATGTCTTAGTATCAGTTATCTCCCTTTAACTTAACTCTGAAAGTTTTTGCTCATCTCTGCTGTAGCCAGGTATTGATTAAACTCACAGTTTATGGGTAAAGTCACTGGATTCAACAAACACTTTTATCCATGTGTCCTTGAGGACATCAGTGTATGAATTTTGGGGACTTATAAACCTAATGTCTCATTTACAATTTTTTTTACCAGAACTCATAATACAATTTTGCTGATTTTTTATTGTTTTTCTTTAGCACTCTGTATTACTGGTTCTCATATTGTATTCATTTCTTTAATTGGCTGACTTAGGAGATTTTCATGGCTTAGCATATTTGCTGATTTCTTAAGTTTCTGTATTTTCCAGTGGTGTTCTCTGCCTATTATTTTAACTTCATCCTACAGGGGCCGGTGATTTCCTTTTTCTCTTTATATGTGGTTAGCTATGCCTGATTTTTCAAGTTACAGCTTTACAGTGTCACTGAAGTCTTATCTTAAGGGGGCAGACTGTTTCTCCTTTATATTTCTAGAACACTGTAGAGAAAAACAATAACACACAAAATTGTAATATGAGCTTTAGTAAAAAAAAAAAGAAGGTTACTGAGACATTAGGTTTATAAGTCCCTAAAATTCATACACTGATGTCCTCAAGATCACATGGTCTAGTGGATGAAAATGTTTGTTGAATCCAGTGACTTGATCCAAAGAATTGTGAGTTCAATACCTGGCTACAGCAAGGTGAACAAAAACTTTGAGAGTTAAGTTAAAAGGAGATAACTGATACTGAGACATCTGGAAGAGGATGGCTTGTGGAACTAAAACAATCTATCCAAGTGAACAAAAAGAGTTTAGTTCAAAATTTCAATCACCTGAAGAAACCTGGAACATACAAAACCTGAAACATTGTGAATATGGTAACAAAGATGAGAACAACAGTCCAAACAATGTAAATAATACCATTTCACTAGTGTTTTTTTATACTTCTAACATTTAAAAAATAAAATTATTCATTCTATTAAGCTTTATATAGAATTATATTCTTAATCTACTGATTATATAAAGTTAAATGTAATTTATTTTTAAACATAAATGTCAAATAGTATAAATAATTACAATATCTCATCTCAGAAATATAGACAAAATCTTAAAAAATTTGTTTATGCCAAAATGACCTGAATGAATGTATAAATTCTTAGCAAATTGATGAAATGGTATAGCAGCTGTTTAATTTAAAACAACATGAATTAGCAAAAAAAATCTAAACACATTCCCTAAAAGTGAATAAATGTAATGAAATATATATTCAAATAAATAATTAAAAAACAACAAAGAAAGAAACATTTATTTTTGTAAAAGATAAAGTGAGGAACATGCCAAAACATTTTCTAGATATTTTCTTTTAAATAAAATATAAATCACTATAACTGTTAATAAAAGGTAGTAAATGCAATTGTTATTTTTAATTCTTTCAACATTCAACAAAGAACCTAATTAAAATTTTGGCTTGAATCTAAAAGATTACCAATTTTTCATTTTTGATTGATAGTTTCACAACTTTTTCATGCAATAAATTAGTGTTGTATATTCTTGGTCAGTGTGGAATTTCTCCCAGTAGTGTATTCACATTTTGTTGCAAAATTTGAAAAATAAAATGGATTTTATTTGAAATATCAGAAAATTCAGTTGGCAGAGCTAGATTTTATTTTGATGATCATGGTCAGAGAGGATCAGTGCTTGAGGTGTGATGGAGTATGGCAGAAGTTCCAGGTGTCAGTGAGGTTGCCTACTTAAGTGATCTCAGTTGTCAGATTCAATGAGTTTTAGAAAAGAGAGAAAACTATTTTGGCTGGCTGGTTGTTAACTCAATGTGTGTGTACTAACCTCTGACCCAACCATTCACTTCACAATACAACCAAGTCACTGAAGAAGTATGAATAAAAATATCACATATTATTATATATGAATTGGTTGCAGTTTATTCTTGTCAAGTTTGATCTTCATCTTCTTATCGGTTATACAACATTTGTCATTTTGGTATGTAGTGGCTTGCTGTTTTCTTTGGAAGAAAGACATATTAATTGACCTGGTTACCATGGCACAAGAGGAAGAAAAAAAACTATATGGTCACAATAAAGACGTCAAGTCAAGGTAGATGACATTTTTCGTCTGCTTGTGTTTTATTGTAAGAAGAGTTGCTACTTCAGACAAAAACTAAGAATGATGGCACAGCATACTTTTTGCAGAGTCTGGCTGTGGAGATAGGTGATATGGTTTTTTCTGATCATTATGGAGAGTAATGAGCGCATGTGAGGGAATTAGAATTAAAGTTGGTAAAAAAATTAGAATTGAAAAAGAAACAGTGTTGACAGGGGAGTAGATAAAGACAGTAGTCAGAGAAAATAGAGTTGTTGGAAGAGATGATGTCATTGAGAAGCAAAGGTCATTTTTTTAAAACTTTTCCAGTTGTTAAGTTTGGTTTCGGCCCCATCCAGCAAGTGAAAACCATCATTGGAATTACCTCCTATCACCGCTTTGTGAGGAAAAAACATAAAAAAAAGCCAAGATAGTTAAGTTCTGGGATGTTAATTGGGGGTATTATATGGACCATAGGGAAAAAAAATTAGATATGTGTAGAAAGATTTGTTGTGGATTAAGATGTTAGAGAAGAACAACACGGCAATTGAGAGAGGAGATTGGTTCAGCTTCCTTATGACATTGTGAGTATTAGCTGCAGCCCATGCAAAAAACGTTTAGATGTGGTATTTAGAGTAAGATAGGGCTGTGACTAACCACCCAATCAAAACATACGCCAGCATCATCAGATACAGTTAGACCTTAGGTAGTTTTTTTGTTTTTTTCTCTCATTTTTTTGTTGTTATTGTTCCTCAAGCAGACTTAAAATGATATGCACTGTAAATAATTGCAGATTTCCATATTCAGTCATAGTATGATTGAAATTTAGGAAATCCCATGAGCAAGAGAGCACATGGATATGCAAGGTGATTTACCTGATGTCAATTGGAAAGTGAAAATGTGGTTACCCTCTAGGATGTATGGTCGTGCACCAGGTGTCTGTAGGTATGGTGAATTTCCAAGGAAAAGACAGAAAAAATGAACTTGTGATCAGTATAAAATTTTATTGATGTGTGTATTCTTTGAAAAAGAAAGAAAAGACAAGCTTTTCAGACATTATAGAACTTTCTTATGTGTGTTCTTTGAAAAGTAAAGAAAAAACAAACTATTTTGAACATTATATAAAAACTTTCTTGTGTTCTTCAGAAAAGAAAAGAAGAAAAAATTTAAGACTTTACAGAACTTTCTCTGACATTATGCTTTAAAAAGAAAAAAAGGAAAAAAGAAAAAAAGAACACAATAATAATAATAATAATAATGGTGACAAGGAAAAGAAAAGAAAAAATTAGGTGCTCTTCACTTTTCTCTTCTAGTGCATTGTGCATTATTTTTTTTGTTTTAAGGTTTTTCTTCAGGGTATAAAAAGGGTTGGTTGATGTCACAAAGTTGAGAACAAACCACTAGAAAAAAAGGAAAAAAGAGGCAATGGATGCCTGAAGCAAATCAGTCCTTTAGTTAGCCAGTGTGTGGGTTGTGGTTGGCACATGAATGAACAAATAAATAAATGAAAAAAAAAGGAAAGAGTAATAAAATAAGAGGAATAAAAGGAAATGATAAAGTAAAAAATGTTAATATCCAACTGATAAAGTCAAGAATTATCACTGTGGCAGAAGAATGCTATAAGTCAGTTCTGAAATGATGAATCTAAGACATGCAGAAAAACATTGAAAGTCGACAAAGATAAATTCTTTTATGGCTATAAGTTATGTAATTGTATGTCTTGGAATGGTAAATTTGTAAGTGTAGCTCAGATGTAGTATAAGGCCTGGTGAGGTTCAGTCACTCCCTGGCCATAATTAACCATTGCTCCACATTGGAGTGCCAGTATGTGTAGATGGGCAACCTCCTCAGTGGAAGTTAAAAAGGGTAGAAAAACATATATTTTTTATGCAAATCACGTTGTGGTCTGGTTTGTTATTATGCCTAAGTTAGGAGACTGATTTAGAGTTTACATCAATTAATTAACAAGATGAACACATGTGCACAATGCAAAGAGAAAAGGCTGTCACCTTTGATATTGATATTTTTTTGTGTTATCATTGATTTATTTTTTGTATATATGTCATATTATGTTAATGGTTGTACAAGGATGTGGTTGTGTTGTGGAGGGGATTGATCATAAAAAGAAGCACTTAAAATGTTCATAGATGAACATTTTGAAAAAAAGATATGGAAGGTATGTTGTATATTCTCATCAACATGGAATTTCGCCTAGTAGTGTATTTGCATTTTGTTGCAAAATTTTTTTTAAAAAAATGAATGTTATTTGAAATGTCAGAAAATGCAACTGGTGAAGCTAGATTTTCTTTTGACGATCAGGGTCAGAGAGGGTCGACACTCAACGTGTGATGAAGTTGTAAGAGTCAATGAGTTTAACAACAGTTGAGTTCAGACCAAGAGAGAAGACTATTCTGGCTAGCTGGCTGGCTGCTGACTCGATGAGTGTGTGCTAACCTCTAACCCAACTACCTACTCCACAATACAAGTCACCGAAGAAGTATGAATAAAAATATCGGATATTTTTATTTATATATGAAAGTCTGCATTTTAACAATGCAGTCTGTCATTTTAACAATGTAAAAGGTTGTCAATTTTATCAGTAGTGAAAAAGCAAGTCACTTTGGGTTCAGTTTATATTTTGTCATTTATTTTGTGAAAAGATAACATTTGGTTTGAGCTTATTCTTGCTAAATTGTTAGCAAGTTTATATTCCCATCATTTTGTGTGAGAAAGAGATCATGAAAGTTTGGCTAAAGTTTATTTTCATCGTCCTCATATTGGTATACAACGGTAGTATACTTACTACTTTTGTTGATATATTAAAAACAAAAAACTTAGTAGAGGAATATATATTGAATAAAATATTCATTTAACTAATACTAACACATTTAGCTTTAAAGAAAACAAGGAAAAGTAACAAACCTTTCGGACATCATAATGAAGGCCTCTTACAGCAAAATTGGGATCATATTTCATTTTACGCAGACCATCAGGATACTGGGTAAAAAACAAAATAATGATGTATAATATGACAAAAATTCACAAAGAAATACAAGAACAAAATGAATATGGCTTCACAGAATACATATGACAAAACTGAATTCCCCTGAACTGCCACATTTTACTGAGAGGCATTCCTTGATAACTGGCAAAGAGATACAAATCATTTTTGAGATTTTAACTTTATTTAAGCTCTTTTTAAACAATATGATAGATTCTTTATAAAATCATACTATTTGTTTTCAAAATTTAATAACACCTATTCAAATATTCTGAAGTCACTCATCCAAATAAAGATCTTAAATGTCTAGCTGAAGACACAATAACAATAATGGCTAGATAATTAAAAAATAATAGCAGAATTAGAAGAAATGGTTGACTGACACTGCAAGCTTCCCAGGTGTTGACAGCTGGCCCATTCACCAGAATTCTGTCTCAGTCATTTATGAGTAGCTTTCTTAAAAGAAAATGTGGTAGCTACTAGATCCATCTTTTTCATGTTTTTGATTTAGCAGAAACATTCATGATTGGCTTCTTTAATATGATATTAATTCTGCTGAAATGTTATGAATGCATTGGTACATGGCTGCATTTCTAGAACATTAGATAAAAATGAACCTCAGTGGCTTGTGAGACATGTATAGCATACTAAAATACAATTGGTTGAAAAATACATTTTTCTTTCTCCTTAAACCACCACACATTTTCCTTGGCACAAACATTTAACTCAAATTGCCAAGTAGGTGCGATGTTTGGCTCACAACTATGCTTGCATGCTACATCATAAATAGTCTGTCAAAGATGACCAGTAGAGGATTTCATCCTGCCAGTCAAAGGGAACAGACAGCCAAAACAATAGAACCTGCAGGTGCACACGTGCCAACAGCCAGGTTGAAAACTGGTAATAACCCATTTCAGCAACACCAGATTCTCCAGCTCACTACAAGTAGATAAGTACAGACTCTTTTCCCTATACAGACACACATCATATAGACACTTATCATTGACAATACACACGTGACACATACACCCTTGCCAATACACATGCACTTCATACATACACATATCTCAATTTGATGCCAAGGTTCACATATTAATAAATGCATTGTGTACTTGATAAACTGTATTTTTGTCTTTTTGTATCAAATTGTTGCTTGTCTAAATGATATGAACTTGTAACTATGTTCAACACATTCATCCTGATCACTTTATGTTGCATCATACACTTCTAAACAATATATCCAGTTTAGATGACTAGTATAACAGTGAGGAGCCTTGAATATTTAATTGAACAAAATAATCACATAACAAAACTAATATTTTATTAAGTTATTAATTTCTAATAAAATAATGTGGTCAATTACAAATCTTTCATCATTTATTACATTGTTATTGTGACTTGTTTCATTACTAGCGGTAAGTTTAAAACATCTTTTGTCTTTTATAAATAATCTGGTGATTTATTGGCTAAGTAAATTCTTACCTTGCTGTTATAGACCAATGAATCACGACCCAAATCATAAATGAGATCATGTAATTCAGGTGTGTATGATGCTAAAGTGTAATCATAATCAAAGCCATAAACTTCAATCTTCTCAAGTTGGACTTCATTATTTGCAAAAATTGCTTTACGATTAACATCAGCTGGGAAATCATATTCTGAAAGAAAAATTAAAAATAATATAAATATATTTGCTTATTGTCAATGTTTTAATATTTCTAAAAAATATGTAAATAAAATTTTTGTGGTGATATATGTGAGGAGAGGGGAGAAATTTCTATTAATCCTTTTCATCAGTGATGTATATATATGACTACATATATATGAGTTGAATATATGGATTGGAATCTGACAATGATAAAATAAAGAAAGAAAAAATAGAAAACTATTTCAATTTAACATATTTCCCTTTTATTAAAGCTTCTTCAAGAGAAAAATGAAAAACAAAGAGACACAGAACACTGCTTTGTTATGATTTTGGGTCAGTTCTTTTTGGTCAGCTACATGTCACATATATTAAAGCAATAGACCATTTTTAAATATGTGTGAGGAATTTTTGGATGATAAAGTGTGTAATAGTGTATGTGCATGTTTGTCAAGAAACACTTATCTGTCTAAGTGTATGTTGGATAGTAACATTAATTAGTGTGTGTGTGTGTGTGTGTGTGTGTGTGTGTGTGTGTAAAAGTCTGTAGACATAATTTCCCTATAGGCTGGTGAAATGTAGCAATGTTGGGTGTGTGTGTAAAAATTCAGATATAAAATATATCTGTGAAAAGACAATATAAATAAAAACAAAATGTTTTACTTTTGTCTGTCTCTCTCTCTCTATATATATATATATATTTGCTCACATAAATTCACACTCCATCTTCATTAACAAAACATTAAACACAAAATCAGTTTCTCTATAAGCAGAGAAAGGACAGGCAAAGCCTCAGATCCAACACAAGTAATCATTGAATAACAGAAATTCATATTTATTCTTTCATTATATTTTGTTACTTCACATCTGAAATGTATCTTATATAGAAATTTATGCCAAAGCCTCCATTTGGAATATATTTCCTAATATAAGGTGAGACACACCAAATAATTCACAAGGAAAATTTGCTCGTCCATATGTAAGGCAGCCATCAAATCAGAGATAAGAATGTGCAAACAATAGGCATGGCACAGATTATTCATTGGCAGAAGAGAAAGTTGACAGTTTAAAGCACTTGGCAGAGATTGGTGATGGAAGTGACTATGACAACAGGCATTATCTAATACTTATTGCCTGTGGTCTATCATGTTTTTCTGTGTGAAAAATGTTGGCTTGAACTCCCTGTACAAAATGATACCATATTCTTCAGCAGGAAGTTCAGGATCTTTGAGGAGTGTGGTCTTCACCTATGCTTCCCTGCATAGCAAAATGTTGTCAGAGAAGCATTGCAACCAGAAGGCAGTATTCCATCCAGGTAACACTATACTGGTACAACAGACTACAAAAGATGACACTTTATACTCAACTACACATGCAAATGGGACCCACTCATATGAGGGGAATATGGAGATGAAGAAGAAACAGGAGCACAACTCCCTCCCTGGAGAAGTACCAAACAAAAGAGACCACCCCCAGGATGCATCTAGTTTGACTGACAGATCAGCAAGGAGTGTAACGGAGAATTGTATCATGACCTACCTTGTCATCAAGAAAAAGTGGCTGTGTGATGTTTTTTGCCAGGCACCATATTGGTAGAAGTGTGAGTGCTAGCATGAATATCATGGCTCTTTTGCATTCATTAGCCAATCACTTGTGTATGCAAATCACTTCACCTCACCTAATAAAATTGATGGCATCGAGTGAGTGAGTATTGACATTTCAGCTCTGTACCGTGAAGTTATGTCAGTTGGTAACATGAAAGAGTGAGGACTGGAAGCTACTGAACACCCTTACAAGCCACACAGTTGAAATAGAAGGTTTACTACAAAAGAATAAAGCAGCTCATATGTGAGGCTTTAAAAGTATTCATCTTACATATTACAATAAAATATAGCAGTTTTCTTTTCTTGATAAATGAGGCAGACTTTTCTGGTTTTATTCAAGTTGATACTTTACATTTGAAATTTTTAACCACAATTAAACAGGTTTATCAGGTAAGACAATAGAGTTGCTATTTTAAACAGAAAAATGAATGTATATTGATCAATTATTTAATATATACACACTCATTTCTTGACTTTTCAGTTCTTAACAGCAATAAAAAATTGACAAGAATATTTTTAATTAATCTTTATGTAACATGATGTTTTTGTATTGAAATACAGTAAGTATTTTACTAAAATATTTCAGATATCAAAGCATGAATTTTAATTATTGTGGAACTTTACATAATGGAAGCGAACATAGATATTTATAAATGGTTTTGTACTTTAAAATACAAGAACAAATTTTCCCATTTTTGATGAAGCATTCTGTACAATTTAATGACATATCTACTATAAGAACAATTAAAACTTATATGATGAGGTGGTGAAAAGTTCTTGGCCCAACTTAAAAAATCTAGCCAAAATCAAAATATTTTTGAGAAAAGCATTCAGCATATGCCTTGTGCAGCTAAAAGATTAAGTTAAAATCTGATAGACAAATTAAAAAACAAAGTATAAGTAATGATCTTTTAATTTCATAATTTTTAGGAGTATACCAGTAATATTTAAAATTCATTTAACTTCTTAAATGATCAAACAGGATTGGTCAAGAATTGTGATTATAACATATTTAGTCTTTAAAATCATTGGTTTTTAATGTAAAAATGAAACTGAAGTTTCTATTAAAAATTCTAAATCCTCCTATATTCCTAAATAGTGAAGTTGTGTTTGTATTATATATGTAGCAGCACTCAACCTAACAATGTCGTGAAACTGACAATGCTATATTGTATTTATCATAATTACCATGCTATAATAACTTTTCAGTATTTTGTCATATAAAATAGAGTAGATTTTTGTACATGAATACTCACCAAATTATTGTTCTGTTTTTTGAAGTTTATTTTGAACATTTCTAATACCAGGTTTTTATGTACTTTTTCACCCAACTTATACATTTCACTATGTGATTTGATATTTCACTCCAAGCAAGACAATAACATCATTAAAATATAATGGGTTACATTACTGAGATTAAAGGAATGAGAAAAAAATTGATAAGGAGAGATAGCAATAAAAGAACTGGAATTAAGAAGACAAAAGATAATAATTGATATTGTATTTAAATTTTTGACAATCAATGTTGATTAGAAAGAGGCCATAAGAGAGCTTCACAAATGAAAAGTGAGAGAGAAAAACTGTTAGTATAGAAATTAGCCATTTCAACTGTGAAATGACGAGACGTAGCTACCAATCTAGTACTGCATTAAAATTCATAAAGTCCAGGTATTAAGGAAAAAAGCTCATTAGAACAATTACCATGAAAATGTTTATAAAAAGAAATGTACAGGGAAGCTACATCAGTATGAAAATAACTGAAGCCATGATGCCAGGTCAGGACCAATAATATCTTTTGATTTTATCAAAAATCTCTAAAGTGGATAGCAGAAGCACCAGACCAGATGTAGCAGCAATATTCAATGTATGGATGAACTTATAAATATGTAAAATTCTGGTGAGGAAAATTGTCTAATGAGATGTAACAGTTTGGTTTCTTTTATTCTGCATTTTTTTCTTTTTTTGCATTCATAAAACTAAAATGTTCAAGAGTTTTTCACCTGAATTGCTCATTATAAGGACCTTACTGTTGTCAGTATCATAGAGAAAAGATTCTATTAGCTTCATACTGGCATTTAGAACACAAAATTTAAATATACATGTATTGTATACAAGTGATGTCAAGTGTAGAATGGCTTCACAGAACTTGAGAGCACCAGACAATGAAAAATATTATTAAATATTTTATACACATTTTACAATACTTTCTCAGACTTCTCATTTGAGATGGTATCCTTTACATCATAGACACACATCCAAGCTTACAGAACCTGGTATTCCTAAGTAGCCACCTACCTAGGTATTGAACTGACTCGATATTGGTTAAACTCAGTGATTGTACGTACGAGAACCAGTGTTTGTAATATGGTCGTTAGACCACTTATTAAGATGTTTTGCCCCAGTGCGTGAGATTTTGTGCTTAAATGTGAGTTGTTGCTTTTTGTATCAAAATATCCTCAAATATTTTTAACCTTTCTTTAAATTTTAAAATTAGTGGTATAGTAATTTAACATTATTTATTACTACTACTTGTCAAATTAAAAATACAATAATGATGATAGTTATACTGTGGTCTTGTGTCATGTGTTGACGTGATAAGAGTACAAATTATACTAAATTTTAATAAGTGGCATGTTCACCTACAAAAATATATATGAGGGAATGCTGAAAAAGAAAAAGAATCTGATGTTTGGTCATTTGTTCAGAATTTGGTAGGTAGCTTGAGCTGTGATCTTTTCAGCACCACCTTTAAATACATGCAAATACACTAGAAAGGCATAGTGTGAATTAAAAAAATTTGAGTTTGCAAATAAATATGAAAACATATTTTAGAGAAAAAATAAATGGCAAAATCATTGTGTAAACCAGTATGAATTCTCTTATTTCAAATTCTGAATTATTTACATACAATTAACACAATTGGATTAATTTAATATCCTCACCTTGTTATCTAAACATTTTTTGATAATTCTGCACTCTGGCTTTCTTCATTGGGTGACTGTCAATTAATGTGACCCTCCTGGAATTCTGGACTCAACCCATTTTTAATGAATGTCAGTCAGTTAAATGCCATACGTGATACACGGTCGAGTAATTATTTCTCGAAAGAGATATGACTGACTGAGCAGATTTTCCTGCAGTAGGTTGCCATTTTCCTGCGGTAGACTGGTTGTCAACCAAGGCTATAGAACCCAATCTGTCTTGGTCTGGAGGAGAAGAAGCGACACATTAGTTACCTTTCCCAATGCCGTTTAAGTGAATGTAACTGGATTTTGAACTCTGCTCTTTGCTTTCTCATTCTGGGTCGATATCCATTGCACCGAAAACGTACATTCTTTATAAAAGTACGGGGGTAAATTGACAGACACCTTCAGAAGGCATGAACAGTAACAAAAGAGGAGGACATTCTGACTGTGTAACGCTTAATAAGAGAAATTCAATATCAACTTTTTGATTTTGCTTTATCTTGTTTCCAAGCGTTTTCTGATTATTTTTTTATCTTTTGTTATTCGAAAAATACGTGGAAATTTGATTTTTCAAATTTCAGCTTATTACTTTATGAATTATTTACAGATAAAAAAATAAATGTAATTTTTTCTAACTGAAATTAAGTTCTAGGTTTGATTCATTTCTCAAAATCTGAACAAATAACACATTTTTAAAAATCTTTTTCTGGTTAAGCCAAGAACTTTTCAGCATACATAAGGCCACTCATATGAGAGAGAACTCAGAAATACTTACTTTTTTTCTCCGCTGTTTAATGTGTGTATTCGGTTAATAAAAAAGAAGAATCCATGCCACTAAGTTAGGAACTGGTGAGAAGTAACAATAAAAAGAGATACGAAAAGTTCAATTTAATCATTATTATTAAGTTTTAAAGTAAGTAATGGTGAATGATGTTAGTGGTTGTTGTGTTAATTGTTAGTGTTTAAGTGTTTCCGTATGAATAAAGGCGACAAAGATTTTTGTTACAAATAACAAGTTGCTTTCTTATTGGAACCCTTTTTTTAAGTTTTATAATACCGAAGAAATTTCATATGTAAATAAGTCCTTAAAGTTTCATCATTAAAATCAGAAAATTATTTGATTTTTGCAAGAATTTCCAAATCAATGTTAAGAGTTTCAAATGACGATACATTCATTAAACAAACTCTGGCAAAAATTTAGTTACCCGCTGACGAAAAAAAAAAAGAACATTTTTTTTTATCAAAATTTCGAACGTGTTAGAAAAGATTTAAAAAAATAATAATGATTAAAAAACACTTTGTTTTGATCTTTTCTCTTCGACGATAAAATATAAAATCTTGTTTTTTTAATTAAATTTATGGGGCCTTTTTTCTTCATGCTATGCTGGTTTTTCAGCGAAATAATGAAAGAAAGTACATTAGGACCTATATATCCACTTGTTAATTTCTGTAACTCCACTTAAGTTTGTTTTCACCAGTTAGTCAGTGCCATACGTGATACACGCTTCGGCGATCATGTCTCGAAAGAGACATGACTGACTGGGCAGAAGATTATCCCGCAGTAGGTTGCCATTGCTTTCTAGCGGTAGACTGGTTGCCGACCAATGCTATAGAACCCAATCTGTCCTGTTATTTAACCCATAACTGGAAGGAAGAGACGGATTACCTTTCCCAAGGGTATTTGCGCGTAAGTGAATGCAATGAATTTAGCTGGAATTCGAACTCGGCTCCCCGATTTCTCGTTCCGAGCCGATATCCACTGCACCACAACGCACAAGTTTGTTTTATCCCACCACTGAATACATCGTGTTTAAGAAAAAAAAGAAAGAAAAAAAAAAGACATTGAAACTGAATTACTTTTACTACAGTTTGGTGGTTTAAGTTACTCAGTCAAAACTAAAATCAGAAAATTGTGCAAAAGTGGATCATAAAAGTAAAAGTCCATTGACTGAATGTTTGTAAAAGTTTGCATTTGGAGAACTAATAAATTACAAATATAAAAAAATATAAAAGTTTTAAAAAAAGTATGATTTTTTATGTTATTTGTAAAATTTCATGTTGTTTATTTTCCATTTATTTAAGAATTTATTTTTGTCACATAGTATTTTTATGGCTTTGAAACAAATTCATTACATTTTTCAGGATTTTTTCATTTTTTTTCATTTATAATTTTTTTTTTTTTTTTTTAGTCATACAAGTGAAGTGAGCATTCTGATTAGGATGTATCACATCACATTCCAACCAAACCAAAGTGATGAAAATGAATTGCCATCAAGTCAAACGTTCACTGCGGGATTATGGAGAAGGAAAATAGAATAAGATGTTTTTTGTTTTGTTTAGTTCTTGCAGAGAATGCAAAAACTTAGCCATTAGTAAAGGCTTTATATAGCAGTATGTTTTATTATAAAACAGACTGCTAGACAAGTTACAACATTTGAAATCAAAACGTGCATCATTTTCAAAGGAAAAATCACGTTAGAAATTAACTACCAATCCAAATGATTCTCTTTGTTGTTGTTTATTTTCTACTTTTTTGTTTGCTTTCAAGTCAACAATATTTTTTAAAAATTTAACTGTACGATGTTTTATAAAAAGAAAAAGAAAGACAAAATTGAAAAATATTTTTCTCAAGTTAGAATTAATGAACACTTTCAGATTAGTTCGTTAATGTCAAGGTGTTTTATATGCATGGGTGAAATTGTCAAAGTGTTTGTACATTGCAGTACAACATCGTTCATTGGTTTTCAATTCAAACCGAGTGTCAAATAATAAAAATGTCGTAATACAAGTATGACCTTGACATTGTTGATAAAATTTGACCCTGACTCTTGTCTCAAACATTTTCGTCGGGGTGACTTATCTACTTGTTTTTTTTTTGTTTTGTTTTTTTTACATACTTTTTGATAAAATAAAATAAAAAAAAGTTTCCTAGAATCGAACGAAATATTTGTAGTATTCTTTTTCAAGAACACCTCCCTCGGAGACTTTAACACTAAGTAAACCAGACTTATAAAATTAAAAAGTTAACAGTTAAACACCATCCTAAAAACAAAACAAGTGAGTGAAAAATCTAATAGACTCTAAGACTAAAAAAAAAAAAAAAAAAAAGGAACGAACAATTTAAAATCATGATCACTTGCGTTGCGAGTGTTCATTTCTAATTATTTTCCTAAAAAAAAAGAAAAGAAAAATAAATAGAGCTATTATTGACTACAACTAAAAAAATTAAATACCACCACAATTGAATACATTGATTGATTTTTTTTTGCATAAATAATGGTGCAACTAAAAGAAATAAGAACTGAATAAATTGATTGAGAACAGAAAGTTTTAACATTTAATTTAAAAAGAAAAGATTATTAAAGAACGGTTAAGGGCAAAAATTTCAAGGTTAAAAACAATTTTGAAAATGTCATAAATTAAATATTTTTTTTTAGTTTACTTTTTTAGTTTTATGACAAACTTACAAAAACTAAAAGTGAAAGTCACTTGTTTTGTAACACTAAGCCTTGTGTTTTTAAAACTAAAAATTTTAATAGGAGAAACCTTTTCGAGTTAGTTTTTTTAAAGAAAGAGAAATTAAATGATAAATATCTGAATTTGAATCGGGATCAACGAACTTAGAAATGAATATTGTTATCAGTAGTAAGAACCGGTTTAATTTTTTTTTTTATTGATTTGTGAAACAACACAAATTTAAAGATTTTTTTTTTTTTTTATCCATTACTACTTTTAACTTTTATTTCAATTAGCGTCTTCTTTCATATAATCACAAATTCTCAATAATCAATGCAATGAAGTAGAAAAGCGAGTTTGGGGAATTTTACTAAAACTTTTATATATCTGTGCGAAAGTTATTGTTTTAAAGAAGTGTTGTTACATTTTTAAAGGGTAAGTTAAACAAAGCAACAATTAAAGCAGGGAAGCCATGCTATAAAAAAGAAAATGTGAACATGTACACATTTTTGTACAATGTTACAATATGTAAAAAAATTCAACATGAACATAAACAAAAAAGCTAATAAGAAGTAACTATATTTTCATTTTTTTTTTCTTCTGCTTTACCTTTTAGTTGTTGCTTTCGTTGTTTGTAGATAGACTTAAGGTCATTTCTAAAATGTAAATGAGACGTATGGAATTTCCTACTACTAACATTGTTGTTCCGATGAGTCAAAGAAGAAGTGAAGTTATAATTGCATGACGACGAAAAATAGGAACAATTGTTTTTGTTCTGAATATTATAATTAACGTTGACGTGATTGAAAGCGGTAGATGCAAACAAAGAAGTGCTTCGTGGCAGTCTCAGAAGGCGAGTCAATCTACACAAGGTACATAGGTTCCGCATCTTCTGTTTCTTCACTGGGAAAATGTAGTTTTTCTTTGTAAATAAAATAGTGTATCATTAATGGAGTAACTCGAAACGTATATCGTATCAACGCAAAAAAGACTTGTGAAGTTGGTATTATAAATCAACTGCAACCCGTCTGCCTCACAGGTCAGGAAGGGTCGTAGAAATACGCGAAGACATTGTCAGAAAACGAAGAAAAACTGCTGCAGACAGCAAAGGGGAAGTAACTAACGCTGAACGTTTGTAATTTGTAGTTTGTAATTAATGGTGGTAAGCGTAGCTTTTTAGCACAAGGCCGATGGTATGGGGTACCCAGTGAGAATCAAACTCACTACTATTCAGTCGTAATTGATCTAGTGAGACAAGCTTGCTAACCAAATTAAACCACGCCGAAGGGTTCAAATGATTTTCTAATTATAGCTTATGGCACAAAAACGAAAATGAGGAGCACTTAGTGAGGATAGAATTCACTAAACTGCTCAGTCGTAATTGACCTAGCAAGACAAGCTTACTAACCAAATTAGTTGTCCAAGTACTTATTTATTTACTAAAGTCTTTAGGCCTCATTCCAGAAAATAAGTACAATCGAATAGAAAAAACACACACACAAAAAAAACAAATGTGTATTTATCATTGAGACAAAAAAGTATTTACAGTCGGATAATTTCTAAATTGTTCATTTTAAGAGAGGATCAAATAAAAAAATATAAAATCAGGAATCTTTTTAAAAATGTATCATAGCTTCTCTGCAACACCTTTTGATATCTTTTAACATCTGATTTTTATTTTCTGGTGCTGTACCAAAAAGTGAATAATTATTTAGAAAAAATTCACTTGAAAGCTATAAATTTAAAATATTTTTTGCTACTCAATCCTTGCTTAAGACTGGACCCAAGGTTACTCAAATTTACAAATTTCCTCAATTTGGTAAACATTATATAAGCATCAACTATTTATTTTCAAGTTGATTTTACAATCTATTACAAACTGTATTATAGTTTAATTAATATATTATACATTCACATGAAACTATATATTTTATTTAAAAAGTGTAGGAATTCCTAATGCATTTATGCAATCTAGGAACAAAAAAAAGTACAAATGTAGCATATATTTTCTTTACAAATAAACTGAAACACAAAAAGTAGATTTGTACACATGCAAAATTGGATCAGAATGACTGAAAACATTTTGAAAAAAAACAAGGCAGATTTCACAAGCTGGTGTGAAAATTAAGATTCTGGATTCTGATTGGACAGGAAATAACAAATGGAACTATGACCCCTGTCAGTTTTCTTAAAGTTAACACCTAAAAAAATGGGTTTGCAGTTAGAGCTGATCACGTGACTCGATTTGAATATTTATACATGTTTCTCGACCGACCAAGTCAGTCTGATGGGAGCAGGGATCTGATAAGGACATCACCACAAAGGGAGAAATTTCAAGACGCTGAACCTGACATGTCTTGTTGACATACGTTCATTCTTCCTCTCCTTCCTTTCTTCGTCTTCACTCACTCGCCATCAACGAAACAGCAACAACAACAAAACATTTTCAACTGACCCCTAAAACAATTCAATGCCAATAAGTACATTTTCCCTCTTATCTTTTATTTTTCACTCACAGTCTCTTTTTTACCTTAAATTGATCGCCCCTTTTTCCTTTTCACCAACTCAGCGGACACAAAAAGTAAGAGAAGAACAAGACATGGCTTATTTCTTTACAACTACAAACACTTGATTCCTTCAACTCAACACTACTAAACAATAGCAAATCCTCTTTTCAATAAATTTGAAGTATCGACATCTATTGCAGATAAAACAGTGCTTTGCTTGGAAGTTCACTTCCAACTTTACTCCCAATTCATCTGAGTATCTCTGTCAGATTTTCTCCTTAGAATGGAAACTACTGAGTGATATATCTGGATTTGAAGAGTGCATATCACCAATTCCCAATTCAAGATGGAGAAAAAAATATACAGTTTTTGAAGCACAGAGGAAACTTTACCAGTTTAAACGTGTCTCATTTGGCATCACCAATGGTGTTAGTGTATTCCAGAGAACAATTGACAGGATAATTCAGGAAGAGAAACTTTCTGACTCGTTTGCATACGTTGACAATGTTGCTATATGTAGAAAAACCGAGGAGCACGATGAAAATCTTCAAGCCTTCTATGATGCTGCTAGAAAATACAATATTACTTTTAATCACCATAGAGGTGATCGCCTTGTTTCTTGTTTAGGAAGGAGTTCCCGGTTCTCTTCTCTTCTCCTTTGGTCTTAGTGTTAGTTCAGTCGCAATCTCTTTGCAGTATTTGAGTATGGTGGCAACGTCTCTTCATTCTGAGGGTACCGGGTTGGCAGTTTCCTGGTTGCTGCTTCCGACTGGTAATTAGGAGCCCAAACTCTTGCGTAGTGTCTTGAAAGGCTGCTCTGATCAACAGTCGAATAATATCGGGGTTCCTGTAGTGCCATATCGTGCATGGACGGGCATCCTTGTATGAACCTCCGGTGGGCAACCCCGAGGCCACATTATGCTGCAGGCTGCGCCAGTCTCCATCATACACATGCTGCATACAGTGACCATCTGATGCTAATCTAGACCTCTCACTATAAATAAACCAATATGAATTCAAGCAAACAAAATAGGAAAACTAAACTAGCTCATCAGAAAACGCCCAAACCTGCCTGCGTCTCCTTCGCAAACATACAAGGTATCCGCACTAACTTTTACAGTGTAGAATCATTCCTTCAAACTAACTCACCTGATATCTTAGCTCTCTGTGAAACTAACTTTGACCCTTCTATCCCCTCTTCTGAGTTTTACGTTCCTGGTTACCTTTCCCTCTTCTGTACATATGCATGGGCTCGGTGTCTATGTCAGCGAACCACTTCCCTCTAGCTAGGGTGATCACTCTTGAATCCCTGGATAATTCTTTCATGTGCTTCCGTCTCTTACTTCTAAGCTTGGTTAGCTATCTCTTCTTTCTCTACCGCTCACCCTCCTCCTCTGACTGCTCAGTACTTGATAGCATCTCTAACAATATCGATAAGGCCATTTCTTCACATCCATCTGCCCATATATTTGTGTTTGGTGACTTTAACACCACACCAAGTGGCTTGAAAACTCTGTCACCGATCTTGCTGGTGTCCACACAATGAACTTTTCAATAACCCAATCTCTTAAGCAAGTGGTGGATTTCCCCATGCGTTTCTCCAATAATCCAAATGGAAGGGACTCACTACTAGACCCCTGCTTCACTTCCATCCCAGACTCTTGCACCGCCAAGCAGCTCTGCCCTCTCGGAAACTCTGACCAGGCCGTAGTTTCCGTTAACATCTCATTCCACTCCCACTCAACCCAAGAAACCCAGACTAGCAGAATATCATACAGCTACCAAAGTGAAGACTGGGACTTGTTCCGCGACTTCCTGTGTGACATCCCTTGGAACAACGTTTTTAGTCTTCCCGTTGAAGACTGTGCATCAGGTCTCCTCTTGGGTTAAGGCTGGCATTGATGCTCTCATCCCAGCCAGGAAATTTCAGCTTAAATCCCGCTCGTCCCCCTGGTTCTACGCCCGCTTGCTCAGTCACCATTGCCCACCGGAATCATTTCTCCTGACTCCATCGAAGCCACGTGTTGGACCAAAACAGGCGCCTTTTCACCTCAGCTCGTAATAAGTGTAAAAAGATACTTAACAAAGCTAAGCTGTTGTTTGCTGCCAGAATGAAGCAATGCCTAGCATCCTGTAAATTCAGTGCCAAAGACCATTGGCGACTCTGTAAAAGCGGGCTTAACAAGAGTAAGACCTCAGTACCCTGCCTAATCAATGAATTTGAGGTTTTCACCTCCTCAGCGGACAAGGCTCAATGCTTTGTTTGCAGATTCTCCACCAATTCGAGACTCGATTCGTCTGGAGTATCTACACCCAACTTCCCACCTAGAACTGAGGCTGAATTGAATGACGTCCACATTACGCCCTCGTTGGTCTCTAACATAATCTCAAAACTTGACCTCTTTAAGTTCTACAACTTCTGCCCATCTGCTTTCTGCCTGTTGGAAGTCTTCCTCTGTAGTTCCTATATTTAAGAATACGGGGGAACCCTCGGACCCCGCAAATTACTGCCCTATCAGCCTTCTTCCAATCTTTGGTAAAGTGTTCAAAGCCATTATCAACGCCGAGGTTCAGCATCTCACAGCCCACAGGCTCCTCTCGGACAAACAGTATGGTTTCCGCTTCACCAAGTCTACTGCTATGCTAACGACCATCACAGCGTATATATACCAGGCTCTCGACAAGAATGGCGAAGCTTGAACCCTTGCCTTGGATATTTCCAAAGCATTCGACAGAGTCTGGCATTCGGGACTGGATTTGTCTGGAGTATCTACACCCGACTTCCCATCTAGGACTGAGGCCCAACTAACATAATCTCTAAGCTTGACCCTCATAAAGCGAGCGGTGGGGACGGAATCCCAATCATAGTCTTGAAAAAATGTTCCCCTGAACTCTCCTCTGTCCTCTCTAAGCTCTACAACTTCTACCTATCTGCTTCCTGCTTTCCTACCTGTTGGAAGTCTTCCTCTGTAGTTCCTATATTTAAGAATACCGGAGAATCCTCGGACCCTGCAAATTACCGCCCTATTAGCCTTCTTCCGGGCTTTGGCAAAGTGTTCGAAGCCATCATCAACGCCGAGGTGGTTCAGCATCTCACAGCCCACAGACTCCTCTCGAACAAACAGAATGGTTTCCGCTTCACCAGGTCTACTGCTGATATGCTAATGAGTATATATACCAGGTTCTCGACAAGAATGGCGAAGCTCGAACCGTTGCCTTGGATATCTCCAAAGCGTTCAACAGAGTTTTGCTTGCTGGCCTCCTACGCAAACTGCGGAGCTATGGTATAACTGGACATTTGTTTGACCTAATCCAGTCATTCCTCTCTAACCGCATATTGAGGGTGGCATTAAACGGACATGCCTCAGAAAACTACCCTACGAATGTGGGTGTCCCTCAAGGCTCTATTTTAGGTCCTACGCTCTTTCTGATCTACATTAATGATCTCCCTGATGCCATAAGATCCCAAGTAGGCATGTATGCCGATGACACCACAGTTTACTCTTGCCTTGATCAAAAATCTGGTGTGGGCGACAGACCTCGCTGATGAGCTTGAGAAGGACCTCCAATCCAAAGTGGACTGGGGTAGGAAATGGCTTGTAAATTTTAATGCTTCCAAAACGAAGCTGCTATCAATTAACCATCATAGACAATCGCACCTACCTCCCATTAGCATAGAACAGGCTTGCCTCCCAGACCGAATAAAACACTACGCCTCCTTGGTCTCACACTCTCAGCGGACTTCAAGTCTAAATCTGCTGCTATGAAAGTCGACTCTCTGTGCAGGGTCTGGAAGTTTTTCCCATCTGAATCTATCCTGCACATTTATAAATCTACCATTCACCACATCTGGTCAGGTGCTCCTGCTATTCTCCTTGGGGTTCTTGACAAAATACAACGGAGAATCTGTAATGTGATCGATACCAACTTGGCAGACCGGCTGCAGTCACTCTCTCACCGGCGTGATGTAGCTTCCCTGGGCCTCTACTATAAATACTTTCACGGCTTCTGCTCTGATGAACTTAGATCACTGGTGCCCTCTAGGTATGAATTTGCACGAGAAACTAGATTAGCAACTAGGACCCACCCTTTTAAAGTGAAACAGATAAGAGGTAACCGCAATTTCTACTCCAGCAGCTTCTTTTCTTGCACTTTCCACCTGTAGAATTCCCTTCTGTATACTTGCTTCCCCAACAGCTACAATCTCCAGGAGTTTAAATGTAAGGTCAATAGACACCTCCTAACACACTAACTTGCATCCATTCTTCCAAACACTCTTCCCATCTACCCAACCTTCATCCTCGGTATCCTTACCCATCTATCACCCTCCTTCTGACATTTCCTACATCTAACCACTCTTTCTCATCACTTTCCCCTATGTAACCACTGCCCAACAGTGGTAGTGGTAGCCTTGCTTGTGGTGAAATGATTAAAAAAAATTTTTTAAAATAAAAATAAGAGCATAATAGGTGTCACTAAATTGACTCTGCTAGGATATATCGTCAAGTCACATGCACATTTCACCTGATTATGAACATCTCAGATCTTTTCTTGAAATGCCAACACTAAGTAGAATTACTGAGTATACAAACAACTGGTATACAACAGAAAGATATCAGAAATGATGTCAAAACAAAACAGAAAAAAATCAAAATCAAAAACACTGTACAAATCAAATCCATGTAATTGCTGCAGTAGAATACATAAATTCAAAAATTGAAAGAAATGATCAGCCTTGGGATCATAGCGTAGAACTTGTTATAAAAAAAAAAATCATTGAGAGAAAATGTGCAGGAACAAAAGAAAATCATACAAATTCAAGGAAAAAAACTTATTATAAACAAAAGATCAACTGGGTTGATGATGATGAAAGTGATGATAATAATAGACTAGACATACTGAAAAAACAATTACATCAAATGTCAAATAATAAAATTATAGATAGGAGGGAGATACATAAAACAATACAGATAAGGAAACAGTTTAATAACAAACACACAATCATCAACTTGAAGGTTAAACTGGATACTGGAGCACAAGCCAATATGCTTGTACTAAGGACCTATCGACAAATATTGAAAAACAACTACTCTAAAAAAAAAGGTGCACTAGAAGCTACAAATATTACATTAATAGCCAATGCTGGAATAGAAATTAAACAGTTTGGAAAAACTAAAATACTCATGAGTTATCTCCCTTTAACCCTACAAGTTACTTGTTCATCACTGGTATTGAACTCACAACTCTTTGGGTCAAGTCACAGGAACTAACCAACGTCTATATCCTTAAGGACAAGAAGAACTGAATTTTTGAGACTTATAAACCCTTCTTTTTTTTTTTTTTTTTTTTTTTTAAAACCAGAGTTCATATTGTAATTTTTTTATGCTAATGGTTTTTTCTAGTATTTTTTACCAGAGCTCATATTGCAATTTTTGACACTAATGATTTTCTCTGGCATTCTGTATTACTGGTTTCCATATAGTGTTCATCTCTATACTTGGTTGGCTTAGGAGGGTTTTTAAGCCTAGCATATGTGCTGATTCCTTAAGTTTATATAGTTTCCAGTGGCATTCTCTATGTATTATTTCAACTTCATCACATATGGAGGGAGAAAGGGGATCACTGCCCCCTATGGGATGAAGTTGAAATAATAGATAGAGAATGCCACTGGAAACTATTTATTTCAACTTCATCCCATAGGGGGCAGTGATCCCCTTTCTCCCTCCATATGTGATGAAGTTGAAATAATACATAGAGAATGCCACTGGAAACTATGTAAACTTAAGGAATCAGCACATGTGCTAGGCTTCAATATATGCTATATTCAGTGGATATAGACGATGGTTAGTTCCTGTGACTTGACCCATAGAGTTGTGAGTTCAATACCAGGCTACAGCAGTGGTGAACAAGTAACTTGCAGAGTTAGAGGGAGATAATTCATGACCTCCAATCGAGGCTTTACACAAGGAATGAAATTCATGTACCCCAGTGATTGTAAGAAAGTGTTTGGTTTGAAATTCCTAGCACCTGAAGAAGGCCGAAGCTTACAACGGCCAAAACGTCATACAAATGGCAACAAAGATAGTCCGAATAATATAAATACTGTAAAGCATAACTAATAGAAATTTATCCAGAATGCTTTAATGACACAGTTGGATGTTTCAAAGACTGAGTATCATGGTCACAGACGTGTAATTTATGCACCAAGAAAAATACCAATATGATTCAAAGAAAAAATGAAAATGAATTTAAATAAGATGTATATTCTGTCGTTGTCAGAGAAAACCTATCCAACAGACACACTAAGCTCCAATACCAACTGAAACTACGTATATCACCTCAATAGAGAAAGAGTGAACTGTTACAGTAGAAATTGACCAGCGACCATTAGAACAAATCCATAAAAAGAATCTAAACAAAGCATCAACCAGAGTACAACGTTATAAGGGTATGACTTTACTCTAAGATAGAAAACAGGAAAAGACATGGTGCTAGCTGCTGCCCTGTCATACCTCTCTGCAAATGACAAATTTAATATGAAAGACATGGGATCAAAAGATATCACTTCGTCAGTTGACTAGCAATGAACTAGAACAGATTAGTAACCAGACCAGTAATGACCAAGAGCTACAGATACTCTCAGAGCTGGTTATATAAAGGTGACCAGAAAAATGACAACAGATACAACTTGCAATATGACAGATTTATCAGAGAATGAGGTTTTGCTAACATGATCACACCTGTTAATACCCAAAACATTACAACTAGAAATCTTTCAGAAAATCTACCAATGTCATTTGGAAATAGAAATGACAGCCAACCACCACAGTGCACACAACAAAAAATCATCATAAAGTTATCTGCAAAACATCCCGAGGGTGATCTACAAGATGGAGAAGTCATATTTTACCACTTGTGTGATTTCAATAAAATAAAAAAAACCTTTCAGAGAAAGAGAGATGTTATATTGTTAAACAAACACCCACACTAATCACAAGAACACAATGTAAGCCCCTACTAGGGCCACATGAGCATGTGTAGGGACCAGAAACAACACAGGACATACAATAATTATGCAGTTTGTAAATAGCATATGTAAATAAAGTTACTAGTGAAGATATAGTGAAAAATGAAATTAAGTATCTGTTATTATTAAGAAATGTATAACACATCATTTTACTTGTTTAAGGAAATTATTTTTCTGAATATTAGAAAAGAAGAACAATTCAAAATTCAAAATATCTACAAGTAATGTAACTATTAGATTAAAAGAGACATAATTTTAAATACATTTGAACTTTATCAAGAATCTCTAAATATATAGCAGATCCAAAGGATAGAAAAAAAAAACTTCACATCAAAAATTCCTTTCATCTTTCCTTTTAGCGTTTCTCAATATGGGCAATAGCACTCCCTTGTCAATTCTGTTATGCTGAAAGGGGAACTGGGAGTTTTTAGTGAGTAGCAGTGTACATACTGAAGTGTGTGTGTGGGGGGGGGGGCTATGGACATTTATCCATTTTTTTTTTCAAATTTTCAAAAACTGTTCGATATTGGCTACAAGGTAGCTAGCTGTGACAATCTATCAAATGTTTCTTCATTGCTTTTCCCAACTTCCCATATGGCTGAATGTAGTTTCAATGCAGTTACACAGCTTCTTACTAAACTAAGAAACCACCAGCAAATTACAAAATGAGGAAATCCACTATTACTTCCAAGTAGCATAGAACCTAGAGTAATAGCCTTAGCCAGTAAGCACTAAAATTAACCATTGCATTGAAAACATTGTTATAAGCTATCAAATAAGTTTTTAAGCATTCTACCACATTTGGTATGCTACTAGAGGCCCTAATCAACTCTGAATTGGTTAAGCATCTCACACCACAGGTCCTTCTTTCAGACATGCAATATGGATTTTGCTTCTTTAAGTAAACTTTAGATATAAAGCTCAGGTTGTTGTTTTGGACATCTTGAAAGCATTCAACATAATTTGGCATAATAGTCTTTACAAGTTGAAAGATTATGGTATTTTTTTGATAAATTTTTAAACTGATTCAGTTTTTCTTATCAAATTGTGAAATGAAAGTTGTCTTGAACATCCACTCTTCTGGATATTTTTGTACTGATAGCAGGTGTCCTCCTGAGGGCTCTGTCCTTGAACCTACTTTCTTCTTAATTTTCATCAATGACCTTCTTGAGGTCATCAATTCTCAACTTGGTATCTATGCTGATGACACAACCATCTATTCCTATTTCAATAGTAAGTCTGATTAGTTCGATAAAGTCAAATTGCCAGCTGACCTAAAAATGAACTACAGTCAGTTTTTAACTGTGGCAAGGATTAATATATTAACTTGAATGTCTCCAAAATGAAACTGCTCTCTATTAATCATCTGAGAGACCCTTTCTACCTCTCATCAGTATGATGGTAACCTCCAGGAGAGTGACCCTATTTACCTACTTGGGCTAACATTCACGAAAGACAAGAAGTGGAAAGATTATATTGAATCCATTGCTAGGTCTGCTGCTAAGAAAGATGGTTCACTGTGTTGTGCTAGACAATTTTTCTCACCAGAATTGATCTTGTATATTTATAAGTCTACCATTTGTCCATGCTTTGAATATTGCTGCCACATATGGTCTGGTGTTTCTACTATTTAGAGATTCTTGATAAAATCCAAAAAAGAATCAGCAATATTAAAGGTCCTGGCCTAGTATCATGACTTTACTCCCTTTCACACTGTCATGACATAACTTCCACGCGTCTTTACTATAAATACTTCCATGGTAAATGTTCTGATGAACTCTTCACTATATCTAGACTTTATGAATTTAAATGCAATATTAAATTGGTGGCAAGGTCTTATCAATTCACAGTTGAATTAGCTCAATGTAATCACATGTTCTATCCAAACAGTTTCTTTTTTTGCACTTCGCACTAGTGGATCTCTCTTCTAGCTCCAGCCAACTTCAAAAATTTAAATGCAATGTTAATCATTATCTACTGTCTTCTTGATTACTTTCTTGTTCGATCCTGGGTATGACAATAAACTGCATCCGGCAGCAAGGCCTCTGATTGGGAGGTAGCTGTTAGGGTCCCAGCTATTGGCAAATTGTTTATCCCCAAACTGGGGTCAAAACACTATGAAAGTATAAAAATAGACTTATAGTAAAAATTCTAGGAATACATTTTTTAAAGGAAAAAATATTACCAGCAATGTTTAAAAAAAACATGCCAGCAATACATCTGACTCTCAACAAAAACCACTTTACAAAAATGCATCAAAGAAAGCTGATCTAAAAACTTATCTCTTACAAAGAATATATATTTTATTCATACAAATCTATTATAAAAATCTTGTCAGCATTAAGTAACTCATTGAGGTTGATATTCTGTAAAACAAAAAAATGTCAATGAAACCTGATCTGCAAACTACTTTTCAAAAATACAAAACTAGAAGACATCATGAGTTTTTAAAAAAAAATTTAATCAAAATCTGATTAAATCAACTTTCTCACTATAACCAAACATTTAAAAAGAATAAAAAAAAAAATTAAAAAAAACAAAAACCCATTTTTGGCATTAAATAACCCACAGAGGTTGATATACCATTAAACAAAACTCAAACTCTTTTGTTGGTCTTGTTCCTTGGTAGTGTCTTTCTTTTTTATTTCTTTCACGCACAGTAACCACTTGAGTTTTAGGGATTATAGTGCCTTGCTTGAGGGAAATAATTAAAACAAAAAACATAACTACATGGTTTCATATTTGGTGAAAAATTCAAGGTAATACACTTGGTATTTGGTAAGTTCATTATTCATTGTCTATATTACTGTTATATATCTACTAATTATAAAAGATTACAAAAGCTTGATATTTCAACTTTGTTTTGATGTGTCAAATATACTCAAAGCTGAAGAACATACTTGAAATGAAATATGTTAAAAAGCTCTGGAGAAACATAAGTTTTACATGGCCAAAAAAACATACACCATAAATAATAAGAGAATAAGAGTTGGTATGAAAAAAACTTCGACAAGTTCGGGTTGTTAATGTCTCCCCTTATTGAGGGGATAACAACCCTTGATAAAAAAATATTTTCTAATTCAAAACATGTATTCTTTTTGTTAGCTTATGTCTTCTTTTGTGTATCTGAATAAAGTTATACATTTGAGTTAGAAAAGAAACTAATGAATGAAAAGAATTTTGTTTAATCTTCTTTATTCTTAAGATAATGTAGCTAGAAAGTCAAAGCATGTAACCAAATGCATTTTCATCTGTTACAATTGTGAGCTGTCAATTAAGCAACAAAAAAGAAAAAGAAAATTGTTTTTTTTTTTTAAACAGGATTCTTAATTTTACTTATTTGAAAGATATTTTTAGAAAAATTAGTGAATTGTATTCAACTCGATTTTATGAATATTTTTCCTTTTAATCCATTTGTTCAAATTTTGAAACTAAACCTGATACATAAGCTTTTAACTTTTTTGAAATTCAGAGTTTGGATCCAAATTTTCTAAGATATGAGGTTTATAATTTGTATAACACATTAATCTGTTTCTTAAGTTGTTTTCATGTTTCACTTCAAAATTAGTTGGTGTCACCTGCAGCAACTTCATAGCATATTCTTCCATGACAGCCCCTTAAAAGAAAAGGAGATAAATAAAAATTACTGACAATTGTAGCTTTAAAATTAATGAAATTAAATACTTAATAATTAAGTGTCAGAAATGTTTTTAAAACTGAAAGTATGAGCTAATTTCTAAGCATAAAACTTAAAATGCATTGAATTGACAAATGAATTGGCTTGAGTATACAGCTTACATCAATAAAAAGCATTTATTTTATACAAATATTTTTCAGCATTCTCTCCTTCTTTGTCAATGCAAATATCAATCATGTACATCAAACATTATACAGTGCAAATTTTAGATCAAAATTCAACTAATAACTATGTCAGATGACATATGTATTGATCCTCTTCCATAATTGACTAAATGCGACCATAAGTTCTATACTAACAGTTTATTTTTTCACACTTTTTGCTTGTGGAACTCTCTTCCAGCTTCATGCTTTCCAGCTAACTTTGATATTCAAAAAATTAAATTCATTGTCTCTCATTATCTACTGTCTTCTTGATTCCTCTTCTTTTATTGTTCTCACTCCTTAATGACATTTCTCTTTCTTATTTTTTCACACTCAGTTACACTTTGTGTGTTGGTGGTTTTACTGCCTTACTTAGAGTAAAATGATAAAAAAAAAAAAAATAGCTTTAAAACAATGGCACAATTTCCAGTCATAGAACTAAGCCAATATTCTGTAGTAAATATATAGATTTGGCTCTGAATATTAGTTTTGTGGTGATATCTTTGTTGAGCTGTTAAATTTGATAATCAACATGGAAATGAATCTGATAAGTACTATGACCTGCCAAAGGTAACAGGGAACTGTAAAAGGCAAATATGTTTAGCTTCCTTTTATATTAATACTTATTTATATATTCATTATTCCTAAAATATTAATAACTCAAATTTATCAAATTGATTCTAGTTATTGTGCAAAAGCTGATTTTACTCAATCGAAATATTCATAAAGCAAGTGTTCAGGTAATGCAGAAGTTACTGACACAAAAAGTGTAATTGATGACCTGAGTTCAAAATCTAGTAGGGTCTGTTTCAATATTTGGAAATGGATAATTTTGCACCGTACTGTATGTTTATATACTACTTTCATCAAATTATGGATCATTAAATCACATTTACAGTTCACAAGGGAAAATAACAAAACAGGCTACTTTTCTGAGAATAGATAAAGCAATGCTGTGTATCAAAAGCAATTTTTTGTTTCAAAACCTCTTCTGTGTTAAGAATTAGTTCGCTTTCAACACTAAACAAAGGTCATCAACAGGGAAACAATGAAACAAAGAAAATTTAAAGGCCATGGAGCATTCTTTAGTATAATAATGTTGATAGACAATATATCCCCAAAACACCAACTCTGTAACTACAGCCAGCTGTGAAGGATATCTAAGATGTGCTATTGAACAAATCTACAGGATGATTTTCAATAGCACATGCATTGCTTGTAATGTCCTTTCTAGAGTCAGTTTCATAAGAGAGAAGATGTTGTTAAACTCAATTGTAAACAACATACTTTAAAATAAGACTGACACAACATAGGAAGGCTACATCCATGAGAAAGTTAATCATATCTGGAGAAAGAAAAGCATAAATTCTTCTTTTAATGATGAAGACCAAATAATATATATACTATACAGTTTGAGAGTGAAAACTAACATAATTACTACACTTGTCAGTTAATACATGAGTCAGATGATTATAGATTTCAATTTGTTGTTTTTCATTATTAAACACTGACAAAGGAAAGAAAGGATCTGAAAACATTTTTGTATATAAATTACTGGAATATTAAAAGTTCTTCTGCAAACAGTTTGACTTTTGTTTGCGACTGTTTTCTGAGTTACCCTGCCAGAAAAATAACCCTTTTTCCAATAGGAAGAACATAAACAACAAAGAATTGAATTGTCCAAATTCTTGAAATATAGTAATAAATCTTTAACCTTGAACTATATAAGATATGTAACAATTCTTTATGTTTTATCTTAAAATAAACTTGCGTGCTATTCCCCTCAGAAAAAAATGATAAATTTATTTTAAACAAGCACTTACCTACACATAGAATGATTTTGTTTTTAGTTAGGTACTTTATTGACTGAGATGTTTTGGTGAGACATTCTTCTGACAAAAATGGGGGATCTGCAACAACCACATCAAAATAATGTTCCCATTCAGCAGGTAAATTTAAAGGATCATTGTAGTCATAAAACAAAAAGTCTTCTCCAAATGATTCAAATCGTCTGTCAAATTCCAGAAGTTTTAAAATGCTTCCTGAAGGTTTAAGTTTTTTCATCTTACGGAAAGCAGTTGGTGAACTGAGACAGCAAATTCTGAAAAATAATTACAGAATTATATTTATGTATTACAAACATGAGCAGGAGAGGGTGTTGACTGCATTTGTTCAAATTTATTCCTTTTCTCTCTTATCCTCTACAAATGATGAAAAGCCAGGAAAATTTAGGTTACCATAAAGTAGTGATTACAACAAACTGGTTACAACATATATGATGTGAACACACAAAAAGCAAACTACAAAATAAAATTCCAAAATGGAAATTCAAATCAATGATCTTTCAACAAATTTAATAGATGGAGAGAAAATTTCCTGCTAGTCAGACTAACCCAATACTTAAACCTTTCTTAAGATACTAATTTCCTGCTAGCCAGTATAACACAATACTTAAACCTTTCTTAATGTCAGTCACAGTCATGCCTGGCTTTTTCACTCTCTTCCTTTTTTCCTCTATGACAGCTGGTATCGACATGCTAATGAACCATTGTTTTTAATTCCTACTGCATGCAGATATATCAAAATTTAACCAGTACTATTACACCTCATCTCTGATGGACAAACTTAAAAAACAAAAACAAAGAAAACTCACAAATCTAGGAGAAATTCCTGGAATTTGGAGAAAAGACTTACATGAATGCATAAAATATACTGAATATGCTGGAAACTAAACATTTCAGTCATTCAAAATTTTACCTGTTGATAAAAAAAGATTAAAAACAGGCTAAAATAAATATGAAGCTTTTGACATGAACCAAGTTGCTGTAATATTGTGACAATCTGAATGCACATCAGTTTATGTTAAATGCATGCATGCCTCAGACAGATAAGTACTTTTAGGTAAATAAGACTCTACAGCAATGCTGAGTTTCATCCACAGGTATTTTATTCACCAAAAATAGGTAAAAATGAAAAGGAATAAAAATACAGTTTCACAAACAATATGAACAGAAAATAGGAAGAAACACACTTGGCCTAAATATAACAAAAATGCCAGGGTTTAGATAAAAATACAGAGCATCAGACAATTCTTAGAAAAAACGATGGTTCAAAGGTAGAAATAACATTAAGAAGGGAAAAGGTAGGGAGTAGATTGAAAATAAATGATTGAGGCAAATTTAAATGTCTGTCTGTATGAAAAATATGTATTCAAGATAAATTGTATAAAAAGGAAAATACTAGAAAATCTCCATTTTATTGAATAAAAAATTTCTCTGCTTGCAGAGGAGGAAATAAATGATTCTTACCTAAGATGCTCAAGATAAAAAAAAAACAGTTTAAAAAGTAAATACCGAAGAAAAGTGTCATGCATGAAGTCAAGAGTTCTCTTTCTGAAAAGATACCAGTGGTGGGAGAACTAAGGTCATAAGAATGGCCCCTAAAAAACAAAGTCCACTAAGGGAGAAAAAAGCTATAATTATAACATAAAAACGTGGCTGACAAGTGAAAACTTTTTGTCATGCATCACATTTTAACTTAGGAAAACACAACTTAAGGAACTTTTCATCAAACACAAAAAAGTAAAACATGTCTATACTGACTTTCTTCTGACAAAGTTTGAAGTAACAACAACTAAAATCATTACTACTTAAAAATGTTCAGTTTCTTCAGAATATCACCCAAAATTCACAAAAAAATGTTATGCAGAGCACACAAGAAAATGTCTGAAAACATGAGGTACCACTCAAACTAAAAAGAAGTTGATTTTCAACACTTTTCAGTACACGGCAAAACCAAACCACTGTACAGTCTCTCACAGACTTAAAAGAAATATTTAAATATGATTTAATCCAATGACTAACTCTTGCAAATTTGCAAGAATTACAAAGATACCTTCATGACACTCAGTATCAATTTCGTCAGCATCAGCTCAATGAATTTGTAACTTGTAATGCATTCCTCTGGATGCTACATTTGTGTTGTCAAAATAAAATCTACTACTGCAACTATACATATCTTTCAAAATAAACAAAAAGTGAAGCATTATAAAGTAACCACAAATGTTCTTTGTTACACTGCTGGTTTCTCTTTTCAACACAAAAAAAAACAAAAAAACACAAACATTGCCGACATATTCTTCAAAACATTCTACAATCTGTCACACAACAAATTTCACAGTACACTCACAACACTACTTCAAACAAGTAGCCTTTCATCATCATATTAATCACTCACATCTCAACTATACCATTCCAATCTATGCTGCTAGGCTACAAACAACAGAACAAAAATCAAACATTTTTGATATATTAGCAAAATAAATTTTCCTATCTGGGTGGAGTATTGTGAGGAGTATTGCTAGGTATTGCTGTTTCAGGAGTATAAAAGTTTGGATATAATCATCTTCTTCCTCTTTTTTTATTCCAGAATGTGTTAGATAGAATACTTGTACAGTCTTCCCTTTTAGGTGAACTTTGTCACACAGCCATGTGGTGCATCTCCCATATGCACTCAAGCACACATGTTTCTTAATAGCAAAGTTTTAATTTTCTTTTCTTTTCAGCTGAATACACACTAGTATATTTTCTTTATTTTTATTAATACTTTATTAGTTATATTAGTTATATAAAAATACATTAAAATATTTCCTTTTTTCCTTTTACCTCTAGAAATGAAGACAACCAATCATTGAATGTGAAAATTTTGGTTGCCACTGCTTTTAGTTGAACTAGAAATAGTTACTGCAATACAACCTGTTCATTTTGGTATTAATACCATCAAAGATTTAAATTTAATTTAATTTAATTTCTTATAATTAATCTAAAATTAAAATTCCTTAAAATAGTTGTTTCATTTCTTATTAGCCATATAATTTAATTACATTATACAATATCTTCCCATTCTCTTTTCCTTCTTGGTAAAATTTTTAACTTAAGTTATCTAACCAGTTTATTTTGATATTAACATTATTCATGACCCTTTAAAAGTGACTTTTTAAGGTTGTTATTTTACCTGACTCGTTTCTTTCTTATATATTTTTTATTTTTATTTATTTTAATGTATCACTTTTTGCTTCTGACCAGTTAACTTCAAGCTGGGACATAAATTTCTTAAACTAATAGATAAGCATTTTCCTAAAAATAACCCTCTAAGCAAAATCTTCAATAAAAATACAATAAAACTAAGTTATAGCTGCTCAAACAATCTAGAAAAAATAATTAAAGTACATAACAGCAAAATATTAAAAGCACCCAACAAAAATAACTCCAACACTAATACCAGTCTGCCCCATAATAACAACCTCTATAACTGTAGAAACCCAAACCAATGGCCCATGACCAATAAATGTTTAACGAAATCCCTGATATATATGCGTTCAATTTCATTCATAGAGAATCCTAAAGATGAAAAAGTATATATCGGAAATACCATGAACGTATTTAAAAAGCGATTTTACAATCACCTCTCATCCTTCAATAACAAAGAAAAACAAAACATGATGTCTCTCTCCAAATACTTTTGGAAGTTAAAAGACGAAAATAAAGTTAAATGGAAAATCCTCAAACAAGCAAGAACAGCTAAATCAATAAAGGAACCATGTTTCCTTTGTCTTCAAGAAAAAATTGAAATCATTAATATGAATAGCAACAAGCTTTTAAACCAGATGCATGAAACCACAGTAAACTGCAAGCACATTAAAGAACTAACCTTACAATCATGCTAAAAAATGCTACAAAAGCCAGAGCTAGGACCTCCTAGAAATGATACCCCTTCATTGTACTAACAACACTCCTATACACACTACAAACTGTGATCTAATTTTTTCAAAAATTAAAAATTCTATAAAAAGAATCAATTCCCTAAATTCTAAATTAAAGTTAAATATACAAAATTAGATTAATTATAAAAACTGTTCTTAAATACACACATCAAATTTTACCTATTACCTTAAACACAAACATATCTATTACCTATTTACCTATTACCTTAAATACAAACATTTAATCTTTTCTCCTACATAAAATTCTACCTATTATGCACCTATTACCTCAAATGTTTAACATTAAATTTAATCTCTTACATTAAAAGGTTAAATATACAAAATTAGAGAAATTATAAAAACTCTGCTTAAATACAAAAATATTCTGTACAAAATAAGCATTAAGTCCAATCACATCTCTCCCCACTCCTTACACCTCCCTACTCTGCTTCTCTAAGAAATCCAAAGGATACAGTCTAGTCGCAAGATAATAAAAACTTACATTTTAACTGCTACTGTCAAATCTGTCTACAAAACTCCCAGATACTCATTAATCAACTATATACACTACCCACACCACTTTTTTCAAAATTCAAACAGACAATTCACAAGACTTATTCCCTTATCACTAACCCCCACCAACATCCCACATACAAATATAAGAAAAGAGGCTTTCCATTCCTGTCCACACCACCTGAAGAGACATTGTAGTTTCAATGTCAAAACAAATGTACGATTTGAGGTGAATATATAAAATTTTGTACATGTTCTAAAATATAATTTAGATAGATAGATAGTTTGCTTTATTAGAAGAGATGTTATCACTGATTCAGGGGACATTATTTTGAACTGAAAATTAGATAATCAACACATACATATAGGCTTCCAGTTTTGGTAAATATTTTATACAAAGTTGTTTGCACAAGAAAAAATATAAGCAATAGAATTGAGCAGGGAAGAATGTCAAAGAAGATTATCTTTATTATTAATAGTTTTATTAAATGCATGTAAATTTACAAAAGTTAATGTCATTATTCAAAATGATAAACAGATCACATTTTATATCATTAAAGCTTCTGAATTACTTTGTATACACAATTAAAAAAATAATTGTATTACATAAGTTCATATTACTAATTAAATAAAATATACATACTTGCCATTTTCTCCACTAGCTGCAAATGCTTCTTTGGCAAGATATTCTGCAGTCCTGTCATCATACCAAAACTGGCTTAATTGCTGTAATGTTACATACACATTATATATATATATATATATATATATATATAGTAAAGTTTTGTAATTTGCTTGAAGCATTGTGTAAAATAGTTGTATGGGTTATGTCTTGAAGCCTGTCACAATGCATTGAGTGAAATAAAGGAAGGTAAGGAAGTGTTTGTATTACCTATTCATTACATTAATATTTCAAGATTAAAATCTCATCTTCAGAATGGCAAAGAAGCTTTTGACTGTCCGAACTTCACTTCGTCATGGTCCCTCTATGAATGGTTGTTGAGGGTTGTCCACTGCTGCTGTATGTGTGTGTGTGTGTGTGCGCATGTATTCTAGCTGCTGTACGTGTGTGTGTGCGCGTGTATTCTAGCTGCTGTGTGTGTGTGTGTGTGTGTGTGCGCGCGCGCGTGTATTCTAGCTGCTGTACGTGTGTGTGTGCGTGTATGTGTGTGTGTATTAAACTGATACTCTTTGACCCGGTCAAAAAGTCAAGTGAACTTTCAGATCACAGTAAGATAAACCACACATACAAGCGGACAGATATCATCAGACCATAAAGGCCCCAACTAGAATACACACACATACGTACACACACACACACACACACACACGTACAGCAGCTAGAATACATGCACATACACACACACATGCACACACGTACAGCAGCAGTGGACAACCCTCAACAACCATTCATAGAGGGACCATGATGAAGTGAAGTTCGGACAGTCAAAAGCTTCTCTGCCATTCTGAAGATGAGATTTTAATCTCGAAATATTAATGTAATAAATAGGTAATACAACCATTTCTTTACCTTCCTTTATTTCACTCAACGCATTGTGACAGACTTCAAGACATAACCCATACAACATATATATATTGTTACAAACCTGTTTGGATCAGCAACACATAAAAATACAATTTTAGTTGGAATAATCCTGATGGGAGTGAAGTAAACTATAACGCAAAATAATTTTATACCGAAAGAGAATTTATTATAACACACAAAATATTCAGTAAAAACACAGGAATACAGTGACAGAACTATAATATACCAGACACTAGAACGGGGTCAACTTTGTACTAGTGTCACACAAGATTCACTGGAAAATAAGAGGTGAGTCTAACGAGGAAGATATTTGGAGGAAGTTTAGGTGGAATGGAAAAAGGTCATTCAACTCGGCTAAAGATTATATATATATATATATATATATATATATATATATAACTATACACAGCTAGGGTTTGGTCAGAGTGATTAACAAAACAATCTTTACCTTTCACGTCAGCACGTAGTGTATTCACTGGATGTTGAGGAAGGTCTTCGTGTGGAGAATTTCAACTGGTAGCTTGATAAAATGTTCTTTCAAAGTTTTGAACAAATAGCCAGAGAAAGGTCACACCTGGCCGGTAGCCCAACAACTCTAGAGTTTTCTACTATTTTTTCCCTTTTATATAGAAACAGGGGCCTATATTAATTGGCCCTCTCTTTCTCTGGTCTTTTCCTTCTTTTCCCTGTAACCATAGTTACCAGGCTATTTAAATATTAATGTAAATATTAATTGGGAAGGATAGAACCTGACCCAGTGACCTAATTCACACTACTCTCCTTTCTGGAGTGGTAGAACCCTGACTCCTTACTACTACTGTTACTAAGGTGACTATTTTAGTCATGACCCAAGGCTTTTGAGGTGAAAAAGCACTTCTAACTTCCCAGTTACAATATATATATATATATAAAGTATATTCACACAATTCAGCAATGAAGGATATACAAGATTTTAAAGAATATATTACAATAATTTAAAATTACCTTACACTATTTTTATTATTATTTGAAAAAATATTCCAAAGACTATTTTTCAAATAAGAGCATGATAATTTTTATTGATATAAATAAGTCAAAGACCAAACTAATAAAGAATATGAAAAATTTTCTGAAAAATCTTATGAAGGATTATTAAATTGATGTCAAATGGATGAAACTTTTCTTGAGTGTTTTGCACATAAACATTAAAATGATGATAAAGAGAGTGGAACAAATCAGTGAATCTGTTATTCAATGAAGTTAATATTGAAAATAAAAATTATTTTTATTTCTATTAGTAAACTGAAGTAATTTTATGTTACCCAATACATCCACATATATAAAATGCAATTTGTATCCAGACACACACACACAATATATATATATATATATATATATATATATGGGCAACAATGTTTCTTTCAAATATGGCCAAGGAAGATTCAATCAATTTTTTATTAAATCTTTCCAGTATCCTTATTTTTTTTTGTTTTGTAGAAGTAAGGGAGTACAAAAATTTTCTATAAGTTTTATCGTCCCAAGCCACTTCTATAGCCATTTTCAAGGATATTTTGTCTCTGGTGGTGTAATTTTTTTCTCACATTTTGAATGTAATATTGTAATTTATTTTTGTGTTATTTTGAATAGAAGTGTTCATTCTAAGCCTTCACATGGTGTGTGTGGTTGGAATTCACATGAGCATTTTACTATTTTTATGAACTTTTAACACTCCATCTTTACTGTTAAATAATGTAAGGTCGATATATATATATTAATGTATATTTGGGCAGCAAACTTTCTTGTAATCATCTTTCATTAAATAGGGAATACAAGGAAGATCTTTTTTGTCTGACATATTTAATGAAAGATATATATATATATATATATAGAGAGAGAGAGATAGTGTTATATATATATATATATATATATATTGAATTTTCTACATAATGAGAAGATTCATTTAATTTTGAAAAATGTTAAAGAAAGGAATTCTTAAATTGCAATTATTTTTGTATTTAGATAATCATTTAAAATAGGTTTATATATCCATATATTTCAAATTGTGTTTACCATAATTGCTTGTAATAAAGACAAGGCAGAGGATCAATTATAATCTTTAATTTTACTTTTGGTTTAGTATTCAGAAAATATGTTATTATCTACTTCAATAATTAAATGTGAAAGGTTTCTTAGAGAAATATTTTAGAGTACATGAAATAAAGGTGGTGAGAAAGAGTACATGCACAAAATAACAGACCAATTGATTTGCAATGCAAGATAACATTTATTAAAACAAAATTAACAAAAGAAAGTTTAAAACAAGATTTTCTTTTGTTAGAAGTAAATTGCATACACAATAAAATGTTCATAAGTATGTTTGAGTAGGACACTACAGTATTAACTATAAACAACAGTTACAAAGCTTTTTATATGAATACAATGTATTTACTAAATTGCTTATTACTGTCATATTTTGGTGGCAAATAGGTAAACTAGTAGATATATGTGTTTATTGAAAAGATGAAGTTATAGGACAAAATCTATGAATGTGGAATTTTTAAGAGTACAACTGTTGTAGTGGAACTGACAACATTTCTTTTATACTTTACAAAATTTTAACTCATTTTATTAATGAAGAAAATAAAGTAAAATAGAGAAATAAAAATATTAAAAAAATTGAATCAAGATATTTCTCATTGTACATATTTTATGATTTATTTTACAAAAAAATAAAATTTGTTTATTAAAGAAATCTTACCCAGTTTTCTTTGAAATTTTGAGATTCATTATCATTTGTGTTTAATTGCTGCAATTTTTCTGCATAGAATTCTTGCAAGGCTGCCATTGTAGTTGCAGAGAGCTGTGGAATATCATCATCATCATGATCATTGTTGTTGTCTTCATAGGAAGGTGAATGATCTTCTCTGAAAGATAAATGTTTGCATTCAATAGTGTGTATATTTGCACATCAATTACAGACTATTTTTCTGTTACAAATTACTACCTACAGATCAGAGCTGTCTAATGCATGGGCCTGATGGGCACTTGCCCAGGGGCCGCACAAGTATAGAGACCTAATGTTAATCTGTGTATGTTAAGTGACTTGTATTACAGAAGCCTCTTTTTAGGAAATACCAAAAATACACATTACTATGACATGTCACATGTATTGTGATTGGTGAAAATATGTCAAAATAGATTAATTTAAGTTGGTTCTTGAATAAAAAAGAAAGTGGAAGAATGTCCCCTTTTGACCTATAAGACACTGGGAATGGTGAAAACTTTCTTTAAAGAGGTTGCCCACCTATATAAAATGGAGGGGCTGGTTTGTCTCGGGAGTTCAGTTCAACTGCAAGCAATTTCGCTATCATGGAAAAGATAAGACACTGAATCCCAATGATCAGTTTTCGCACAGTTCTAGCACAGACTTCTTGGTAGTACTCTTATTTCTACCTTTTAATATTTGTGACCAAGACTACTGCTGACTATCTTTTAGAGACAATATTATCTTTTATTTTTTCTCTGGTTTGATTTAATTTTTAAATTTCCCTGAGACTGAATCAATATTGTTTTGAATGTTTAACTGTAATATATTTATATTTTTACTTTGTAAATAAATTATTTTTATTTTTATGAAATTCCAGCATTGATAGAATTTCTTTATTTTCATTTTCTTTCACCTTCTCTCTTTTTTTTTTCTTTTTGTTGCAACTGTGAAAAAATGGGGACTTGTCCTAAGCTTTGATATTCATTTCAAAACAAAAACAGCAATTCAGCCATCTTAAGTAAAACAAATCATTTTCTCATTCGATGTTCATTTCACAACAATAAAGAACGTAGTTAATATTTCTCTTCAGATATTTTTTTCTTTTGATAAAACTAACTTTGTGTTTGTTTCAAAATGTTGTTTTCTGTTAATTTCTTTCTTCATCCAATTTGGATGAAAAATTTCACTTATTAAAAAAATCAGTTATTGGAATGAACATATTTTGCAACATTAATGCAAATATGAAAAAAGCATAAGTAAAATTAGATACTGTAGTACTCTTAATAGCAATGACATGATTATTGGATATATTTATAGATTGTATATGAACCCAAATGTAAGGCTATACATAGATTATTAGTGATTAAACCTGAGATTCAACCACAATATTGAACACTTATACATTAAGCATGTAGTGGTTATTTAAGGTCATGAATTTAGTATAATATACTACTAATTACTTGATATTAATAGTTTGTGAATATATGAATGGATATTCTTTTTAGTTGTGCAAGTTGAGAAAAATGTTGTAAACCTATTCATAGATGAGGCTAGATCAGTGCCAGAGAGCTATGCCACTATGCTAGATCTAGGAGTCGTTTAGCAGTTTTGTGAATCAGCACAAAGTAGAGAGTTTGTATTAAGAACAAAAGAAGCAAGGTCCTGCAATCAAAGGATGTGAACATCCTTGTTGCAGCAACTTGAGTCTATAAAAAATTATCTTCAGGAAACTAGTGATAAATTTAGTGAATATGAATTCAAAGCCAGGAGTATATATCCAGATACAGATTACAGTAATGGGGAAAAAATGGGAATGAAAATGAAGTGTGCATCTTAATGGATATGATAGATTACTAGAAAAGGTACTGTTCAGTAAAACTGAAAAGTTCAAAGTGGAAACTTTCATTCCTATTCTGGACACTCTTAATTTTTGAATTCACAAAATGTGCAGAGGCTTATTCATAGATTGAAAATCTGTTTTCTTTCTTCAGTGAATTGAAAACCATTGCTTCTGATGCACTAAAGAAAAAGTGTGAACATCTAGCTAATAAGTATTACAAAAAATCTAAATTACAATATCTTTTAAATGAATGTGAGCATCTCAAGCACTACATGGCTCGATGAAAATTGTGAGACTCTTCCTGCAATGTACAGAATTATAATTTCTGACAATTTGAAATCTGTAAACCCAAATGTTGAAATTGCACTCAGCGTGTTCATGTGCATGATAGTGACCAACTGTATAGGAGAACATTCTTTTTCAAGATTGAAACTTTAAAAAAACCTACTTTGCAGAATAATAGGGCAACATCATCTGAATTGACTTTCACTGTTGCGCATGGAAGATGACATCCTATGCCTAAAGAACATTGACTTCAAGCCAACAATAAGGAAATTCTCTGAAAAGAAATGCTGCAGATGCTTGTTATAAGAAGTTTGTAGTAATCTCATATTGCACCATCCAATCTGCATGGCTTCTGTTTTTAAGCAGAGTTATATGCATATCACACAGTAGTGGAAAGTCAGACAAGGATTCTCCACAAGAATCAAGAGTAGAATTGGAAGAGAAACATACTGCTTTATTAGCAGGTGATAACACCTCAATTTTAGTGAAGCAAGAAGGAATAAAAACTTACTTTTAACATACTATTACCGAGTTGCTAGTCATGAGAACCAAATTTGTTAGAAAATCCAGTTAATTAACACTTAAATTTACTAACACATTTTTAAGATAAATGATGAAATTTTAAATTTGTTATCTACATTTTGTTTCTATAATAACAGTTTCATGAGTGAAATGTCTAAAAACTATTTATATATAGAAGCATTTTTCTTTTCATAGCTTTAGACATGTGCCTCTAAACATCTGCTAAAAAATGACCATACATGATAAAAAAATTTCCCCTAAATTAATAAAAACAAAGTTTTATCATTTATGATTATCTTTGTTATTATTAAGAAGAAAGACCAAAGGATTTTTCCTTATTAAATTATATTTTTTTTTTATTCCTATTCACTTTTGGTTAAAAATTTTCTTTTTCTTGTGTCAATGAAAAATCAAAAATTAGTATAGAAATTTGAGTGTCTTTTTGCAGTGACATTGATTTGGAAATTCTTGCAAAAATCAGATGTCGAACTTTTTCTTTTTTTAAATTGGTATCACCCCAAGCAAGGCAGTAAAGCTACTAAAATGCAAGGAGTTACAGAAACATTAATAGTGAGCAGAAAGAGAAAAGTAATCAAAAAGACAGAAGATAGCAACTTACATTGCATTTTAATTTTGCAGATTAAAGTTGGCTGGAAAAGAGTTCTACAAGTGAAAATTTGAGAAAAGAAACTGTTAGCATAGGACTACATTTAGCCAGATCAACTATAAATTGATGAGATCTCAATGCTAGTCTAGTATTGTGCTTAAATTCATAAAATCTAGATACCAAAGCAAAGAGCTCATCAAAACAATTACCATGAAAGTATTTATAAAAAAAGCAGAGACGCAACATTATGGCAGTGAGTTAGTGATTGAAGCCAAGCGATCAAATCAGGACCAATAATATTGCAGGATTGATTGATTTGTTTAATGGCATATCAACCATTGTAGGTCATTTAATGCCAAAACTTCAGAATATTGGTGCACTGAATTTGTAGGAAGAGTTTTTTTTTTTGGGGGGGGGGGTTAAGTGTACATTGAACAATAGTGAGGCTTAAAATGTTAGAGTTTTTGTTTTTAAATAAGGTAGAAATTTAGATTTTTGCATATAATTTGATTTCTTTCAGGAATTGTAATATTTTGTTTGGGTTGGTATCAGTGAACAAGTCTTTTAGGTTGTTTGATCAATAATATTTTGACCACCAGTTTGGTTTGAAGTCACTGCAGTTGATTAGTAAGTGTTTCACTGAAAAAGGTTCCTGACATACTATGCATATCGGAGGTTCTTCATCTTTTAGAAGGTATGAGTGAGTGATTTGGGTGTGTCCTATTCTGAGTCTGGCCAACACCACTTCCTCTTTTCTTATCTTTCGATAGCCTGGGTGCCATTCTCTGATGATAGGTTGAATATTTTTCAGTTTGTTGTTTAGATTGTTGTCCCATAGTTTTTGACACTTAGCACTGATGAGCTTATGGATTGTTGGTTTAAAATCTGAGTGGGGGATTTTGACATCTGACTTGTTTTTGTTAATGATTTTTTGCTGCTATATCGGCTTTTTCATTACCATGGATGCCGATATGGCTTGGTATCCAGCAGAGGATGATGACTTTATTTTTGGATAGTAGGTTTGTTCTGTGCAGAGGATGATGACTTTATTTTTGGATAGTAGGTTTGTTCTGTGCAGAGGATGATGACTTTATTTTTGGATAGTAGGTTTGTTCTGTGCAGAGGATGATGACTTTATTTTTGGATAGTAGGTTTGTTCTGTGATGATTAGTGGGTTTGGCGTTTCTTTTTTTTCAGAGCTATAAGTGTGGATTTGGAGTCTGAAAAGATAATGAATTATTAAATTTAATTGAATATTGTTAACAGTGGTTTATGATCTGTTTGCAGAGTAAACTCTCTTCCATATAGAAACCTGTGAAATATTTTCACAGCGTAAATTATCGCTAAACTCTCCTTTTCTATTTCAGCTGGCTGTAATGTTCTTGAGGCAGGTACTATTGGTTCCTTAGATTCGTCTTTGAAGCAATACCGCACCTAATCCCTCATTACTGGCATCTGCTGCTACAATAATTTTCTTCTTTGGGTTCTTTTTAGCGATAGGTCTGATAAAAGACAGCTTTTTATTTTTTAAAAGCCTTGTTCACATTCTTTCAACCATATCCATTTTACGCCCTTTTTTCAACAACTCATTTAAAAGAGCTCTCGTATCATATATTTTGGGGATATAAATGCTATAGTAGCTTACTAATCCCAAGAATGACTGGAGTTTAGCAACATTACCAGGAACTGACATTTTTTTTATAGCTTCAGTCCTTTCTGGATCCGGTTTTCTTCCTTTACTGTCGATAATCTGTCCTAAATATTTTATCTTCTTCAAGAACTCACATTTTTCAGCACTCAGCTTGAATCCGTATTCCTCAATTCTCTAAAATACTGCTCTAATATGTGTTTTGTGTTGGGCCTTGTTTTCACTTTTGATCAAAATGTCATCTAGATATGCGATTGCATACTCCATACCAGCCAACATTGTATCCATTATTTGCTGGAATAGGCTTGGCGCTACCTTCAATCCAAAGGGCAGTTGATTAAGTTTAAACATTCCTTTATGGGTGTTTATTGTCAGGTACTTTGAACACTCTTCATTAACTTTATTCTCAGAAGATGGTATGCATGGTCTTTCAAGGCGTCATTTAAGCCTGTCAAAAATTGGCACACACTGATTTTTCGGTTTTTCTTTTTTTATATATACAGTTGGAGATGCCCAATCCAAATAATCAACTTTCGAAATTACTCCACTTTTCTCCAACCTTTCTAATTCTTCATTTATTATGTCTAGTGCTGAAAATGGTACTTTTCTCTTTGGTTTAAAAATTGGTTTGACATTTTCTTTCATTTCAAAGTTGACTTCTGTTTTTGTACACAGACCTAATCCTTCTGAAAAAAATGTGAGGAAATTGTTTTTTCAAATCTTCAATAGATCTTTCTGTTTTCTTTGACCTATCATTCTCCATGACATAAATTTCATTACAGAAAGAATTTACCAGTAATTCCCATAAGTTAAACAGTACTATCCAGTCTAAACCAAAGAAGTTTTCTGAACCAGAGAGCACATATACTTTTGATTTGTGAATTTTTCCCATGAACGAAATGTGGCATCTCAATTCACCTTTAAATTTCAGTCTTTTTCCTGACACTCCCCTAGCAATTTTGTGTTAGTCAACCGTGGGTAACCAATTTTTTTCTATGTTCGCTTGTTGATCACTGAAATGTCACTTCCGAACCAAGTAACAATCTTATGGTTTGACCATTTATTTTAACATTGTAGTATTTTCTTTTACTCTCCACAATTTCATTTTCCAAGCAAACTACGTTGTCTTTGTACGCAACTTTTTTTTTTCTGTCTTGCCTGACAATGAAAACTTCTATGGCCTACATGCCCACAATTAAAGCATTTTTTTATCATTAAAAAAACAATTTTTCTTTATATGCTGTCCTCCACATGAACTGCATATCATTTTCATTTCTTTATTTTGTCTCAACTTTCGTTGTCTTACTGTTTTTACTTGCGAAATGTTCTTTTCCTCAATCCAAATATTGTCTTCTTTATATTAATAAGTTGCTGATATTCTTCAGTTACTTTTTGTAGCATGATCTCTGGATCCTTTTCCATGATAGTGAGGATTCGCGATCTAATATATTTGTCCTTCGGTGTTGTTAGCCCTTGAACAAATATTAAACATTTGAACATATTGCTTGTTAATATGTTCAATTTAAATGCTTCATTATCCTCCTCTTTTATGATATTCAGACACTTATATCGTGTGTGGAATATACTGTTTCTTTTATCAAAAATTTTCAATAAAATTTCAACTGTTTCATTGAATGTCACTTCATCAGGTTTCTTTGGGAGGATTAAATTCGTATATTTCGTATTCTCTTCCATTCCCAACTTCTGCAACAATAGCAAAATTTTTTCTTTGTCTGACCATTGTTTGCATCATTTCGTAAATATTGTTTCAAATCTATGAAAATACACTGGAAACATAGAACCATTTTTGGGGGTCATACTTAAATTCAGTGAGAGAATTTGCTATACATTCCATGGAAAATGTATTACCCAGTTCTTTTGTTCTTGATAATATGTCTTCAAAAAAAAAAACTTTACTGTTTTCTGTCTGCTGTTTGAGTAATTTTTTTAACATTTTCTGTTGCTCCATAAATTGTTGTTGCTGGAACTGTAATTGTTGCTGAACAAGTTGCTGTTGTTGTAAAGTGCCTTGTAACACATTCATTAGTTCGACAAGTTTTTCCATTTTTCCAATGTATTCAATTTATGTACAAAAAAACTTACGAGTCCAACGGGGGGAGGGTGGCTTTCTTACTTCTTGTAAGTGTTTGCCAAGTTTTTCCTCTTCTTACATTCCTCATTAGAAGTATTCAACAAAATTAAGGAAAAACTTACTTACTTTTTGTAAGTGTTACAAGTATTTCTAATGTTCTTCATTAGTATTTTTTTTTCTTGTGAACTCATTCGATTCTTTGTTGCCAACTGATATGTCCCGGAATGGGATACATATCAATATGAGGTTGTTAACTGGTTAAGGCAAATGTAATCCAGTAGAACAATCTAGTCCGGAGTTGTAATCGTCATATGCGGTGTCCTGAGATGCAGGTGTAGTCAATAGTAGACCAATGGTGATAGATCTCTAGATCTTTCTCACTCTATTGACGTCCTTGCCTTCATCTGTATTTATGGCTAATACCAGCCAATCATATTCCAGTGAGGAGGAAACAAGGTTTGTCCATATTCATTACATCATATTGCTTGATGTTTTGAAATATTTTATCAAAATTTTGTGGGGATGAATTTTGTGCAAAATTTTCTGCTATATGATTTGTAATGTCCTTTTTATTTGTAATCCTTACATTGTTCTGGGTAAAGTGTTTCAATGGAGTACTGTTGAATTTTCCTGATATTTTTCAAATCATGTCCCATATTGATTTGGTCTTGGTGTTAGTGTTTAGTTTTAAAATGTAATTTTTCCATGTACTTCTTTTAGATTCTTTAATAGTTTGTTTTGCTTTGGCTCTACAGTTTTTGAAAAAGTTTAAGTTTTCTTTGGTTGGGTTGAAGTTAAATTTTCTTAGGGCAGCATGATGTGCCTTTATAACTTTTTTACACTGGTCATTCTTGTTAAATTTTGTGCAGGGGGAAGATCTTGGTAGGCACTCCTTGGCAATAGATGTAAGTAAAGTAGAGAAGGTGATTCTCATTGCTGGTATTGAACTCTGATATTAATTTGGAGTGACATAGTTTTTGAAATTTTTCCCAGTTAGCCCTTTGGATATTCCAGCGAGGTTTCATTTTTTTAAGAAGATTGGTAAGTGATCACTTCCACATGTGTCATTATGGACTCTCCAGCTGTAGTCTAGAAACATAGTGGGGTCACTTATAGTTAGGTCTATGGCTGAATATGAACTTGTTGCTGGGTGAAGATATGTGAAGAATTTGTTGTTGTATAAGCACAGATTTTTTTGGTTGATCAAATTTTCTATAATTTTACCTTTGATGTTAGTTTCCTTCTTCCCCAAATTTCATTATGAGAGTTGAAGTCTCCCATCAAAATGAATGGTTTGGAGAGTTGTTGAATTAGGTTGTCTAGTTTTGATTAGGTTATAGTTTGGTGGTATATATATGAACAAATTGTGATTGTTTTGTGTAGGGTTGTTGACACAGCTATTGCCTGTAGATTAGTCTTTAAGCTGATTGGGGTTTGTGGTATTTTGTTATTTATGATTATGGATGTGCCTCCTGAGACTCTGTTGGGATTTTTGTTTATATGAAATATGGTGTTTTATATTTGTTTTCTTTGAGAAGTGTTTCTTGTAGACAAATAATTCCAGTACAAAAGTTTTTAATAATTAATATGAGTTCATCATAGTTAGACTTTGCACCTCAGATGTTCCATTGTATGATTTCATTAGACATATTTTAGTATCGGTTTTGGAAAGGTTTTTGTTTGAGGTTTTCGGATGTTCAAGATTTTTGTTCCTCGATATCCATTACCTCAAGGTTTTCAAATCTGTTTCGTTTTGGACTCAAATTAGCTTGTATTCTTGTTCTTGATGTTGAACAGTGTTTTGTTGGTTCTTTTTTTCAGGAGATTTTTTTTTGTTTGTCTATATGAGATGAGGTTAGATTTGGATCAGTTTTTTTGGAGATCCTGTGTTAGTAGTAGTTTCTGTTTTTTTTTTTATTTAAGGAAAGTTTTTCATTGTTTGATTTATTTGATTTGAGCAATAGATTTTTGTCTTTGTGGAGTATGGGTTTTGAGTTTTCATTAGTGGAAGTGATTTCTGATTTTCCAAAGGTGGATTTTGATTCATTTAGGAATTTTAGCCAGTCATCAGGTTCTAATTGTAGAAGTTTTTTGAGTAGTTCTTTGTACTTGTCCTTTGTATCAATAGTTGGTGGGGTTCTTTGGACTATGTTTGAGTATGGTATCTTGTTTATATATGTTTCAACAATCTTTCTTGCTTCCCAAAAGAATACATTTCTATTATATTTTACTTCTAATATTTCTTTTTCTCTTTTCCATATAATGCAGGTTCTCATGTATGCTGGGTAATCTCCTCCACAATTTGCGCATTTTGCTGTCTTGATTGCAGTCGCCTTCGTGGTGGTCAGGGTTCTTCAATCCACAATTCTTGCATATTGGTTTTCCAGTACATTGTTCTTCATGGTGTCCAAATTTCTGACATTTGTAACACCTAAGTGGGTTTGAGATATAAGGTTCTACTTTTATTATATTGTAGCCAACCCTTATCTCTTTTGGAATCTTATGTGAGTTAAAGGCTAAAATGCTTTTACTTTTTGGTTGTGGAAAACTGACATTTTAAGTAAAGATTCAGCATGTTTTCTTTGATCAACTTCCACAAGTAGAGTTTCATTTTTCATTTATTTTTAACCTGCCTGGGAGTTATCCAGGAGGATATAACCTTTTCGATTACGAAAGGAGACATCTTTGATAAGATGATGTTTTCCATAGATTCTAGAACTATAATTGGCAGCACACAATGTATAGGACGATGGCTTTCTACATGAATTTTATCACGGGGAACAATACTTAACTGTGCGCCGGTATCGATAAGAAATGACATGCCTGAATTAACATCTTTCACATAAAAGAGACGGTTTGAATTGATTCTCCCAGCAGTGGATACCACCTTACTGAACTGTTGGGGTCAATCGTTTCCTGAATTACGATCGTTAGGCATGTTGGATGTCTGACGAAAGACAAATCCACAAAATTTATTGCACGAACGTGCAGCAGACCTGAATTTTTGGTGATATCAACATACAGAATTCGAAGACATGTTATAACGTTGGATTTTATTTCTAGAAGTACTTCTTCTATTCCGTTTACCGTCTGTACCGATTAAAACAGGGCCTGCTGAGGCATTCTACTTCAATAGATAATTTCCTTATCTGTTGCTCTATTCTATCTACTATGTCGTCTGGTATAGCTGCATTTGTTTATGTAGTGCTAGAATGACTGAATTGACTAGATTCGGAGATCTTATCAGCCATCTCTGCAAGCTTAGCTAAATCTATATCGCTAGGTATTGTCATTAATATTTCAACCGTATGGGTCGGTAATTTTCCCAACCATAATTTTTTTAGTAGGCTTTCATCCATAAAATTACGCCCAAGAAGGCTTTTCATATGACATAATAACTGCGTAGGCTTACTGTCACCTAGCTGCAAATTATTGAATAATTCATTAATTCGACTCTCCTCGGACTTTCCAATTCTTTGTAGTATAGTCTCTTGAAGCATATCATAGGGATTATTATAGGGAATGTTATCTAACAAGTCAGAAATTTCTACTGCTATTTCTGGCGGCAACTTCTCAACATGTGAAACGCGATGTCTGAGAAGTAATATTTGTGGATTTAAAAATAGCGTTAAGTTGTGAAAACCACACATGAATATTAATAATGTTAAAAGCAGGCAAGTTTAAAACTATTGCCGCTGCACTGGTCTCTGAGTACGACATGTTTTTGGCGCGGAAACCAAATTTTTATCAAATTTAAGGGAAAATTTTAACGGGTTTCTATTAATTGTGGCTAGAAAGAGCAGGATTGAGCAAAACTGAAAACAACAAACAATATTTAAGACTAATATATTGTTTTAAACTGAGTAGCAGCAATGGTGGACATTGCTCAGCTGATAAAGACGTTGAAAGAAAAATGGCTAACCTACAAGATATTGAAGAGAATGAAATGTATAATAATCCCACGAAAAAGGACAGGAATGTGAAAGAAAAAGGCACAAAGCAGACTTCTAATATTCGATTCACAAGAGAATTTCTTCTTGAGAGAGAGAAGATAAAAATCAAAATGTGTTCAGGAAAATGGATGACTTACTTGTTAGGATTAGCACGTGTAGACATTTTATTTTTTTGGCACAAAGACATGTTGCACTTTTTTTCTTTTTACTTGTAGATATATTCTGTACTTAATACATATATGGATGTGAAGAATACTAGCAAAGGAAAATGGTACTACACGTGGACATATTTTCTTATTTTCTCTTGTTGTACTGATATAAATTGAACTGGCATTGAAGACAAAAAACTGTAGACTGACAACAGGGCATTTTGGAGACTTTTTAGCTGCCTGTTCCTTTTTCTTCTTTGGACGTAGTGCTTAGGGCAGTTCTGATAAGTTTGTGGTTAGTCAGCATTTACCATCGTTGAAACCTGTTAATTTAGACATTTGCTGGTTCATGTTGAAGGTACCAATTTGTAGAAGATGACCATTGTAATAGTTCAACATTAGTTGGTTCAAATATCAGGGTTACCATTTTTTTGTGGACTCAGACAACGTGGTAGTAACTTGAAAGTGGAGTCACCATTATAAAGTAGACTGGTTGTCCAATCCACTACATTTATAATAAAAATAACTCAGAGAACAATATAACAATAATAACAATAGTTACAGGATTGATTAATTTGTGCATGCAAGATATAGTGGAGAAAGTTCTCTCTTGGATGTTGAAGAAAATGCTTCAATGTTCATACTGGAAGAGTTCCTGAAATAAGGAAATATGATGTTTGTACTAATTAGTAGTTAAATATAATTATACATGTAGTGAAGTATGCTTGAAAGAGAGAAACATTTTTGGTGTAACTAATTGCTGAACGCAATTAGCGCAGTATGTGAGTTGGAAAGGAACTAACAGCATTCGGACTGATAGCTCTGAAAAGCTGGCCTAAGCACATGTGAACATCAGCATTTAATGTAAAAAATCAGCAAGATTATTTTCATAATTTAACTAAGTTAAATTAACTTTGTGAATGTACCCCAGATCATTTAACTGATTAACAAGCAGGCCAACCATAGAACTTTGTTCAATAAGTCATTGGATGACTTTTTCTCCATCTATCAGGAACAAAGTAATTAATTCAGAATTTCTTTCAATTATTCCAAAGAGCCATTGTTAATGAAGCACTTGGCCACGGTCATATTTTCTTTTTACATCAATTTCCCTGTAGAATCACTTCTACATGCATGTACATACTTATACATATCGCCATGTACGCAGGTATACACACATATATCTACATACTTAGTACCGCACGTGAAACCTTTTTTTCCCGCGCTTTAATCAGAAATATACTCGCGAATTATGGTCATTGTTTTATTGTGCCTAAGTCTTAAAAGGGGATCCAGTGGAATGCTTCTTTCTAAGTGAAATATTAACTTTTTAGTTTACTTTATTAATTCATCCTAATTTTGTACTCGTTTGTGTTAAGTGTTACATTTTTAATTGTAAAATTAAAATAAATATTGAGCGCACGCGTAATTAAATCATTGAATTTTTCGAACGATTTTTAAGACTAGTTTTTTTAGAGAGTGATAAAAAAATGAACTGATTAAAATTTAAAAGAAAAACTTTAACATATGGGTGCGTATATGTGAGATTTCAGCAAAACAAATAAATGACTTGAAATGGTAAGCTTTCTAAGCACAAGTCCGAAAGTATGGAGCAGCCAATGGAGCACCCCATGAAGATTGAACTCACAACTCAGTTGTAACAGGTACTAGAGCGAGAAAAGCTTGCTAACCATTACACCACGTCGAGTTTCTCTAGATAACATGAAATGGTGATAGAACAAATAAAAATTAAGTAGGAAAATTTTTAAAAAATGGGAAGTAATCAATAATTCAACATACTTTAACTCCATCTTTTTTTTTCAATTGGAAACTTGTTAGTAATATCTGACGTGAAAAGCAACAAATTTAGGAAAGGGCAGATAACTCTAAAGAACAATTCAAAGTTGGCAAACTCTTCAAATTTGGTATTAAGGTAGGCACCTCCAGTGACCTTTTCGACTGCTTCGATACCTAAATTTAAATTTAAATGTTAAAAATAAATAAGTAATCTTCAAACTTTAAAATTAGCTTTAATTGAAAGCCAGGAGATTAAATTTTAATTCCCGAAAAAAATACACTGTGGTATTTTTAAAACCGAAATTATATTGATTTTAATCTAATTTTTATTGAAATCGGACAAATTCAAGTTAAATTTCCTACCATTTTTTATTTATTGACACATTCTGTCAACACTTATGCAAACAGTAGCCAAATTTCTGCTTTAAAAATCTCGCAGAAATAAAATATACCTCGCTGACACGTCATGTAAATTTTTAAAATTGAAACTTACCTTTCTGATTTCAATCAAGTAATAATTCCTTTCTGTCAGAAATTTACAATAAAAACAAACTTTTTAACTACGGTAGCCGTATCTGTCATCACAACGTTTACGTAATGCAGAGGTTTTAAAAGATTTATGAGATCAGACGGAAAGTATGGCGACAATACGAGCCAAAAAAACATAACATTTTAATTTGGGGGCGGGGGGGGGGGGGTTAACTAAATAGTAAAATTTAAAATAATTTTCAGCAATTATATAATATTTAATAGAATGTTAGTTTAGATTTATAGCCAGATATTTGAATATGCTTTCTGAATAAAAATTTAAATTTCTTTTAAATAATTGTAAAAAAGGATCCAAAATTATTTCGGAAAAACTCAAAACTAAAAATGACTACAGGTATTTAGTCCTCTAATGGACCAAGATGGTAACTTAATAAGCACGGATGAGGAAAAGGCGAATATTAAATGATTATTTCTCAGTCAAGTGTATTCACAAGAGAGGATAATCTGCCACATGTTGATAGAACAAATAAACCAGAAAAGGAGTCTAGAAACATTGACATAACTATAGATGCTGTAAAAAAGAAACTACACGAACTAGACCCAAATAAAGCACAAGGTCCAGATGGAATACCTAAGAGTATTAAAAGAATTAAGTGACGAATTAGCTATACCACTAAGTTTAAGTTCAGGATTACTACCTAGTGACTGGAAGAAAGCTGATGTCACAGCGATTTTCAAAAAGGGTACTAGAACTGATCCAGGAAATTATAGACCAGTTAACATGTTATCATGTAAAGTATTTGAACAGTTTATAAGGGATTCTATTGTTAATCATATATGAATGATTCTAATTGTCAACATGGATTTAGATCAGGAAGGTCTTGACTCAACTTGTTGAAGTAATGGATGACTTTACAAAATTATTAGATGAGAAAGAAGCATTTGATTTTAGAAAGGCTTTCGATTCAGTACCGCACGAAAGATTATTACTCAAAAAGTCTTATGGTATCTGAACAAACCTTGAAATGGACAAGAAACTTTCTTATTGGTAGAACTCAATAGTGGAATCCCACAAGGTAGCATACTGGGACCTATCCCTTTCACAATATTTATAAATAATTTGCCAGAAGTGGTTAAAAAAGTGTGTGTAAAATATTTACAGACGATACAAAAATATATAATAATACAACAAAAAACCAACAGGTGATTCAAAATGATATTGATAATCTTATACGCTGGTCCGAAAAATGGAATTTGTATTTTAATGCAAGCAAATGTAAAGTTATGCATATAGGGTTAAAGAATCCAAATTTCAGCTACAGTATAACTCATGGAACAAATACACATAGATACTTGTACTGAAGAGAAAGACCTTGGTGTAATTTTTGACACAAAATTAAATTTTGATATGCAATAAATTTAAGGCCATAAATAAAGCAAACAAAATGCTAGGTTTAATTAAACGGTGCTTTTCTGGGTTAAACTGTCCAACTTTATCAAAATTGTACAAGAGCTTAGTTAGACCACATTTCATTTAGAATACGGTAACCAAATCTGGAGTCCTCTACTAAAAAGACAGTCAGTAGCAGTTGAAAGAGTTCAAAGAAGAGCAACAAAATTGTTGACGTCGTTAATTTATTAAATATGAGGATAGGTTAGGAAAATTGAAATTACCATCACTGAAATGTAGAAGACTGAGTGGGGGACTTGATAAATGTTTTCAAGATATTCCATTCTACTGACCACACTAATAAGAATTTATTCACTATGTCTGACTATTCTAGAACACGTAACAACGAATTAAAAATAATAACCCAGCACAGTAGAACTAAGTAACTAATATTAGACAAAACTTTTTTTGTAACAGAGTCACAAAGTATTGGAATGCACTCCATCACACATAAAATTGGCAAAAATTCTTACGGAATTTAAAAGCCTTATTAAAAAGGATAAGACACTATTAAAATTAAAATATGAGTTTGATTAGAGATGGAAATAATTTATTTTCTCTCCATCTCGGCCATGCCACAACGCTAAGATAGGGGAGAGGGGATTTAAGAAGGGACACACGAGAGGCCGCGTGGCCTAGAAGTCCTAACCTAACCTTAAAATAACTTTAAGAAAGAATGAAATTAAAATTAAAATAACCAAACTAAGTTATTCTATGTTATTTACTAACATTTTTATGTATTTTTCATATCATTAATTTATTACTAAGTTATATCTAATTTAATTTTTATAGTACTATGTTAATTATGGAACATCGTACTTACTCAAAAATGGAACGTAAAAATGAACATATTTACACACAAAATTTTTTTTTATTTAATTAATTTCTAAAGTATTCAGGTCAAACGATTTTTATTAAACTTTTCAATTTTAGATAGGCAATATGATAATCAGCTCTTAAAAAGTCTCTACTCGCTGACAAGTCTTTGGAGATTTTATTTTTAAAAGCTTATGTAATAATAAAAAAATTAAAAAAAATGAAAACAATTGTTTTAAAATTTTATTATTAATCGAAAAAATTTTTTTGAGTATAATGTCCTTAATAGTTATTATTTATTCTAGTAATTAAAAAATTATCAAATTTAATTATATCAGAGTTTTATTGCATTTTTTATTTTACTCTTCGGAGAAGGTTTTCGGATAGTGATTGTAAAACTTAAGATAAAAAAAAATAGGTGATTTATATTCCCCAATGAGTTCTGCGTTGAACTAATAAAAAAAAAGTTTGACATCCTCGGAAAGTTTAACATTTATGGAATTAAGTGGGGGTAACAGAGGTAAAAAAATATATATTTTTATCAAGATTTTTAAAAAATAATAATTTCAAAAGTAATTTCATTCATTTGTGAATGAATACTGAAACTAAAGTTTCATTAAAATCCGACAATTATTTGATTTTTGCGAGAATTTCCAAATTAATGTGTTTGTTTGTAACCTAAAAAATGTGGCAAATGCAATCATTTGGTGTCCATTGTAAAAACAGTAGTAAAACGTTCTTAGCCGCTTAAAATCAATCAAAACTTTTTAAAAAACAAAACATTCTGACACTCTGACGAAATTTCGAAAATGTTAGAAAGGATTAAACAAATTTTAAAAATATTTAAAAACTACTTTGATCTTCCCTAAGGTACTTAGTTTTTTGTGTTTTTTTAAGTACCTGACAATTAGAAGTCCTACAAATATGTTAGTGTGGTTGTGGTACTAAAGCACTCATAAACTCGTTGGGTTTCTTTTAAAACCAGTTCATCATAATGAGGTAACAAGTAATTTTATCATTAATTTGACACATTTTCCATTCGTATTTAAAGATGGAAAAGGTTTGTTACCGTTTGTAATATTGTTTCACTGGGTTCCATAACAACAACACTAGTGACAGTTGCGTGAACATTTGATTTGAAGTTAATAGCAAAAATTAAAAATTTTCCAGTCCGAAAACGAATGAATGAAGGTAAATTTTTTGTTTTGTTCCGCTGTAAATCTTTCCAAAACATCCTTAATTCCGTGCAAATGCTGAATTCAAATCGATAATTGTTTATTGAAGAAACCTACCTTTTTTTCATGATATCGGCCAGAAATTTATCGGACTATATCTCACCCCTTACTACTGTTGTCATATCTGATTCATCCGCTGAATGACACGATGCGTAGGATACTTATTTCGGCCGATTTACTCCCGTTAAACAAGTACTCTGCGATTTGTTCGGTTTCGGAACTCATTTTCCGCGTACTAATTGGAGAACGGAAGTAAAAAGACCGAGAAAACGTAAAACTACGCGTGAATTCAGTTTGCAGTGAATAACATTTTCTAACCGTGGTTAGGGGGTGAGATAAACACCGACAAGAAGTTCCATATATTTATGCTCGATAAAATGAAAAAAAGGTAGGTTTCTTCAATAAACAATTACCGATTTGAGTTCAGCATCTACATTTACACAGATGTTTTTGAAAGATTTTGAAAAGGCCTTCGGGGAACAAAACATTGGTTTTAGGTCCCGAAGGCTTTTTTTTATCATTTTATCCCTTCAAATTTTTCCAAAATATCATTATTTCCGTGCAAATGTATATGCTGAACTCCAATCAACAATTAGATATTTTATTTTAGAAACCTACCTTTTTTATGTTAACGACCAGAAAAGAAAAAAATCGAGCTTCTCGCTCTATTTTGTCACCCACAACCATCTAAATCAGAAGACATTTGCTGCAGAATCACTTTAAGTGTAGGAAGCTAATTTCGGCCTTTTTACTTCCTTTACTGTAAATTACTACACTATTTTTCTTCTTTTTTTTTTAATTAATTTCAGAAGAAAGTTAACTTTCAAATGTATGAACATAAGTGATAAGTGTAGTTTAATTAACCTTCAAATATATTGGGTGTATTTTTTCCTTTTTTTTTTTTTTTGGTACTTAATTTCAGAAGAAAGTTAACTTTCAAATATATGAAGATAAGTGTAAGTTGTATTTAACCTTCAAATATATGAAAATTGTCATAATATGAGTTATCTCCCATAGATAAGTCCTCTCTAATAAAAAGATAAATATTTTTTAGGTACTTCTGCCCCACAAACTTCAGTAATAAAATGGTTAGGTTAAAAACCTTACCCTGCCTTCTGTGTCAGTTCTTAATGTTCCATCCGTTTTAATCCAAGTACAAAGAATACTATTTCATGGTGGCAGCGACGGGATTTAAAAGAAATACCCACAAACAAAATGAACGCAAGGAAAACGGAGAATTAAAAAAAAAAAAAAAAAAAAACATCATCACACAACAAGTCGTGTCTCTAAACGCACATGGTGACCACAAGCGCCATATTGAAAAAAAAAAATAAATAAAAAAAAATAAACAAATAAACAAAAGTGGATACACAAGGAAGTGCGGAAACCCCAAACAAAGTAAGTTCGCCAATTTAATTCCTATATCATTATTCAAAAAAAAAAAAAATTGTTAATAGAATAATAATAATACAAAAAAAAAAAAAAATGAATACAAACACATGCGAGAAACCCCTTATGCACTGGGACTCGGAAAATCTGGTCGACTCGTTCAGATTTTTCAAGCAGCGGTGTTCACTATATTTCTCTGTAAACAGTGTTCTCGTCGAGAAGCAGGTAGACTATATACTACTGCTATCCGGTGAGGAAGGACTCAGGCGATATAATGCTTGGACGTTCGATAATGACTCCGACCGGACGGACCCGGAAATTATTTGGAAAAATTTTGAGGAACAGTTAGAGCCTCAAGTAAGCTGTTGAATAGAACGTTTCTACCTTTGTAAATTTAAACAAAAACATACGGAAAGTATCGACGACTTTGTGGCGAGGTGCCGACTACAGGCAAAAAAATGCAGGTTCAGAGACACTCAGGAAACTGAAGAACGTATCATAGAGCAGGTAATTACTGGCACAAAACACCCGGAGTTACAGAAACTTCTGCTGTCGAAAAGCATGGATATTCCGCTTCGAGAAGTCCTAAATTGTGGACGATTGCACGAAGCATCCCTCAACCACATGAAGCAAATGGCTGAAATTGGAGGCGACCGACAAGAAATAAATGTAATAAAAAAAAGCCAGTGTCGACGGTGTGGAACCACTCACCAAAAAGAAAAATGCCCAGCCTGGGGCACTACATGCTCAGCGTGTGGAAAGAGAAACCATTGGACAAAAATGTGCACTAACAAAAATGAGAGCACACGAAAATACAGCCAAGCAAGGGCGACACACAGCCAAAAACAGACACAAGAAAAAAAAACCGAAACAACAGAATATATTCAGTGAACTCCGAGCCTTTGGAGATGTATAGAGAATTTGAGCAGTTAAGCTTTGATGCTATTCAGCAGCCAAAAGATGAGCGGACTGAAATCATCACAGAGCTAAAAATAAAGCTTCCCGACCGAACAGGCACCCATCTACTCAAGGCAAAAGTGGACACAGGTGCAGAAGGAAATACGCTTCCCCTGCGAACATTTCGTAACATGTTTCCAGACAGAGCTGATGACTTAGGACAACCCATTCCAGGCTCCACAAAAAAAGAGCACACCATTCTGACGGCGTACAACGGCTCCAACATAATACAGCACGGATCAATTTGCATACAATGCGGACACAAAGACAAGTGGAGAACTCTAAAATTTTTTGTAGTAACAACAGAGGGTCCCACCATAATAGGACTACCCTCCCTCAGAGACTTGGAGCTGATAAGCCTCCACTGCACCATACAAAAAAAGAAAGATCCGATTAACTCCGTCGACGATTTAAAAAATGCTTACGCAAGTCAGTTTGATCGCATAGGACATTTTAAAAATGACTATCATATAGTCCTAAAACCCGATCATCCCATGATACATGCACCAAGAAAATGTCCCATCCATCTGAGAGATGAAATTAAAGAGGAACTAAAATCAATGGAAACCCAAGGCATCATCAGGAAGGTCACCAAACCGACTGAATGGGTCAGTAGCATAGTATACATTCGAAAGAAGAACGGAAAACTGCGTCTATGCCTCGACCCAAAGGATCTGAACCGGGCAATAATGAGATGCCACTACAAGACTCCCACACTTGAAGAGCTAGCGCACAAGCTGTCTGGCGCTCAGCACTTTTCAAAACTCGACGCAAAGAATGGGTATTGGTCCATACCACTTGATGCAGAATCCCAAATACTAACAACGTTTCACTCACCATTCGGAAGATTCTGTTTTCAGAGGATGCCCTTTGGTCTGGTAATGTCCCAAGATGTATTCATCCAAAGAATGGATATGATCCTAGAAAAATGCCCAGGTACCATTGGACTCATTGATGACGTTATTGTATTTGGAAAGACGAAAGAAGAGCATGATAGCAACCTACACAGGCTTATGGAAGTGGCTCAAACTGAAGGATTATGTTTTAACAGCGAAAAATGTGCAATCGACCAAAAGCATATTAATTTTTTTGGCGCAATGTACAACAAGGACGGCATAAAACCAGATCCTAATAAAGTAGAAGCGATAAAGCAACTACCAAGCCCTACTAATGTCACAGAGCTGCAAAAAGTATTGGGAATCATCACGTACTTAGCACCCTTCATCCCACATCTATCCAACCTAACTGCACCCCTGAGAGATCTGTTAAAGAAGGAATCAGACTACCAGTGGACTACCAGTCACCAGAAGGCAATGCAAAAAATTAAGGACGTGATATGCAAAGAAATGTCACTCACCTATTTTGACCCGTCCAAAGATACAAGCCTACAAGTAGACGCCTCAAACAAGGGTATAGGTGCAGTCCTCTTGCAAGAAGGAAAGCCCATTGCGTTTGCATCGAAAGCTCTAACAGAAACAGAGCAGAGATATGCCAATATAGAGAGAGAGCTGCTAGCGGTTGTGTTTGGCTGTGAACGCTTCAAGACATACCTGTATGGGAGCAAATTCCAAGTAGAAAGCGATCACAAGCCATTGGAAATGATCAGCCTGAAGAATCTAGTCGCAGCTCCACCTCATTTGCAACGCATGCTGCTGCGCCTCCAGGAATATGACCTATCCATCGTATATCGCCCAGGCAAGGATATGACCCTGGCAGATGGATTCTCCCGGCTACCAAACAAAAAGGCCAAAGAGGAAATCAACCTCAACATAAGAGTAGACTTCGTGCAATTTTCAGCAGAAAAACTATCACAGATAAAACTCGCAACACAAGCGGACCCCATACTCTGCGAGCTGAAAGAAACCATCGTACAAGGTTGGCCCGACACCTTCAGGGAAATCAACAAAAATCTACGCCCCTACTGGTCCTACAGAGATGAGCTGGCTATAGAAAATGGAATTCTCATGAAGAGCGGCCAAATAATTATACCCGAAGTCATGCAACCTGAAATCCTGCAAAAAATCCATTACGGCCATCAGGGAATGGAAAAATGCAAACTCCGAGCAAAAAGCTGCGTTTTCTGGCACAACATCAACAAGAACATAGATGATGTTATACAACAATGTGCCATATGTCAACAAAATCAAAAGGCACAGAGTGCAGAACCAATGATGCCACACGAGATCCCAGTGAGGCCATGGCAAATAGTAGCCACAGACCTTTTTCACAGTGAAGGACGCAATTACCTGCTAATGGTGGACTATTATTCCAAGTTCCCATTTGTGAGGAAGGTAAAGGAATTCTCCAGCCAGGAAGTAATTAGACTAATTAAACAAATCTTTGGAGAACAAGGGATCCTGGAGAGAGTTATTAGTGACAATGGTCCGCACTACAACTCTAGCTTATTCAAGCAATTTGCAAAGGAATGGGGATTTAAACACCTCACATCATCCCCTAGATATCCTCAATCCAATGGACTAGCAGAACGCTGCATACAAGCCATTAAATCTGCAATGCAAAAAGCGGCCTCAAGCAACCGAGACCTAGATATGGTATTGCTGTGTCTACGGTCAACCCCCATTGACCATGCAATTCCATCCACGGGTGAATTGCTATGGAACAGAAAACTCGTAGGCAACTTACCCATGAAATGTCCCAACAATTCGACCCAAAAAGAAGAAATAGCATCGCGCCTATATAAAAGGCAATCATACCAAAAAAATCGATACGATCAGCACACCAAAGTGCTGCCAGAATTACATGAAGGACAACCTGTTCGTGTATATGATCCGGACTCCAGCAAATGGTCCCCTGCTGTCGTCACACAGAGATGCGTCGAACCACGATCATACACGGTGCAGACTACATCAGGAAAGTCTCTTCGTAGAAACCGTAGACATCTAAGGACAGATAAGTCTACAACAAAGTCGACCCCAGAATCAAATGACGAACCATCAATCAGTATACCAATGGATCGCATGGAAGATACCAACACCACAACATCTAATAGTAGACCCATCACAGAAACACCACACAAAACACCAAACTCTCATCCCGGAACTCATAAAACATCCAGATCTGGTCGAATAATCAGATCACCCAAGAGATATAGCTATGATGAAAACAGCCCTTAATTGGACAATTACACTACTGCATATAGTGTCACAGTTCCTGTGTTTTGACTGTTTGTTTTTTCTGTATGTTCCTTTTTAGAAAAAAGGGGATGTCATAATATGAGTTATCTCCCATAGATAAGTCCTCTCTAATAAAAAGATAAATATTTTTTAGGTACTTCCGCCCCACAAACTTCAGTAATAAAATGGTTAGGTTAAAAACCTTACCCTGCCTTCTGTGTCAGTTCTTAATGTTCCATCCGTTTTAATCCAAGTACAAAGAATACTATTTCAAAAATATGAAAATACTTATAAATTATAAATAACAAAAAGAACAAAATAAGTAGTACAGTAAAGCATTTTTTATTCTTAACATTGAAAATAAAATAATAATTACATCAATTGTAAAGGAAGTTAAAAGTTAAAAAATGGAAAAAATGACATTGAGAATTAAAAAAAATGCAGTAGTTTTCAGAAAGTTGTGTGTATTTGCGTGTTTTTTTCTCTTTTTTTTTGGTACTTAATTTGAGAAGAAAGTTAACTTGCAAATATATGAAAATAAGTGTAGTTTTACTTAACCTTAAAGTTAACTTTCTTAAAAAAAATCTATATTTTCATATATTTGAAAGTTAACTTTCTTCTGAAATTAAGTACCAAAAAAAAAGGAAAAAAATACACCCAATATATTTGAAGGTTAATTAAACTACACTTATCACTTATCTAAATCTATCTAAACTTATTTATAAATGGAACTTTGTCTGTGTGTGTGTGTGTGTGTATCTGTGTGTGTCTGTGTGTATCTGAAACGGCTGAACCGATTTTCTTGAAAATTTACACAGTTGTACTATAAGCGTCTGAGAGTGTTCTTAGCTAGGTTTTGTGTCGAGGTACCCCCCAATAGATATCGAAAATCGATAATCGAAAAAATCGGGTTATAGAAGGAGTAGTCCGATTTTAATCAAATTTAATACACTCATAGACAAAGACATAAGAAACGATATTCAGAAGTTTCAAGGTTGCAGCTCTTACAATAGTGCAGAAAATCGATAATATATATATATATATATATATATTTTTAATTCAGATACTTCAATCCAAGGGAAAAAAGCAGGAAGGTAAATTCCAAAAAACCCGATCCTAATTAATATTAAAAATTTATTTTAATATTAAAAAATGATACAGGAAGAGAGCTCCATGTAATAAAATATTACAGAGCAAATATATATATTAAAAAAGGATTAATTCAAAGATGTTGAATAGCCATTTCGATATGAAGATCCCCACGGGGGACGACACATCACCTCAGCAACTGAATAGCCATTTCGATATGAAGATCCCCACGGGGGACGACACATCACCTCAGCAACAGCTGTTGCTGAGGTGATGTGTCGTCCCCCGTGGGGATCTTCATATCGAAATGGCTATTCAACATCTTTGAATTAATCCTTTTTTAATATATATATATATATATATATATATATAAAAGGCAAGATGTTTGTGTGTATGTCTGTTTATCTGCCTGTATGTCTTATTTTTTTCAGCACTTCTATTTTAGTTTTTGCTTCGGGTTTGGCTCTAAGTAGGTATAATTGTAGTTCTTAGTCTCAGCCATCATACCATTTACTCAGAGGACTTATTTAGCCTTCAAAATTCAGTTTACGACGAAAAAAACTTATTTGATATCGATATCAGGAAATCAAAATTTGACTTACATCCATTCATTTTTCTTTCAGTCTATGGTTTCGCTTTAACTGGAAACAACTATTGCTTTTTAGCCTTTCGTGCCAATGTCCAAAGAGTCCAGGACCATGGATTAGTTTTAAAGCTTTCATTACACCCGAGCAATGCCAGGCTATACTGCTAGTTTTCACATATTTGAAAGTTAACTTTCTTGTGAAATTTTTAATAAAAACACACAAATACACGCAATGTATTTGAAGGTTAAAAATCTACACTTATCACTTATTTTCATACAATTTAAAGTTAACTTTCTTAAAAAAAATTCTTATATTTTCATATATTTGAAAGTTAACTTTCATTGGAAAAAATTAAGTAACACTACCTTTATCACTTATTTTTATATATTTCAAAGTTAACTTTCTTCTCAAATTAAGTACATGCAACTTTCTTAAATTAATTACCAACAAAAAAAAAGGGAAAAAAACATGCAAATACACGCAACTTTCTGCTGAAATTGAGTACCAAAAGAAAATAAATTGCGTAGTAATTTCTTCATAGACTTTTCATTAAAGGAAGTAAATAGGCCAAAATTAGCTTCCTACACCTAAAGTGATTCTGCAGCGAATGTCTTCTGATTTAGATGGTTGTGGGTGACAAAAAGAGTGAGAAGTTTTTTTTTTTTTCTGGTCGTTAACATAAAAAAAGGTAGGTTTCTTCAATATGTAATTGTTGATTGGAGTTCGGTATATCAATTTGCATGGAAATAAGGCTATTTTGGGAAAATCTGAAGGGATAAAAGCCTTCGGGACCTAAAACCAAAATTTACTGAATTTTTCAGTAAAATATTTATGCAATATTGAGTAAATGGAAAATTCTGCCCACATCAGTTCAATAAAACTCAAAAAGATTTTCTGAGAATTGGTTATAGCTTATATATATGTTATTTTCTTTCCAATAAACTCAAAATTTATCTGAATAAAATATTGTAATTTTTTCAGTGCAATTTTAAAATTAATCCGGTTGCTGTTTGTCACAAGTTTATTTTATTAAGTAAGACATGTTTGAAAATTCAAAATATGTAATGTTTAATGTCATTTTAAAAGTGAAATTGTTTTAAAGAATTTTATCTTTTTTCCTTTTAGCATCTGTTATTACTTTTGGTATAGATGTATAAAAACGAAATAATTCTGATATCTTGCATTGGCTGAATACTATTCAATCATAATCATTAGTTTCAATCTGCTTCAATCATCAGAAGGACCTAATGACAGAAGAAACAGTCAACTTCTTCCAGGATGAAGTGGCTCTCAGGTATTACGGCATTGTCATGTACATCTACTCTTTGATGTCTAAACAGCTTTTGCATTGCCATCACTGCTTATGTTCGCTTTCAACAGTGCCTTGTGTGATGACCATGCAGAGGCTGTTATACTGTGTGACATGGCCAAACTGATATCTTCGAATGCTTAATAATGGTGAGACGGAATTCCTATTGTTCATTGTTCTGTCATCCCAGTAGGAGATGTGCAGGAGCTTTTGCAAGCATTTTTTTTCACATGTCTAAATCCTTTTTCTTACCTCAACCAGGAGTGTCCAAGTTTCACACCTGTAGAGAAGAATAGATACAACTGTAACCCTATTTACATTTACTTATGCACAAATACCTTTGGGAAACATATTAATCTATCTTTTCTTTCCAGCTATGAGTTAACTAACAGAACAGATTAGGTTTTATAGCCTTGGCAACTAGTCTACCACAGAAAGTAATGGCAACCTACTGCTGGAAAATTTTTCGTCCAGTCAGTCATATCTCTTTTGAGACATGATCACCCAAGTGTGTATCACCTATGGCACTTAACTGAATGATTAACACAAGTTAAGAACAAATTAACATTATTATTATACATTACGCTACTGATATGTGGAGAAGCACTTGTTTTTTATTTGATACGGGAGCAGACTATAATGTTAAATACTTGAAGAAGCCAGAATAAAATTAAATAAGAAAAATATGAATATAGAAAAACTCAGCTAAGATATTTTGGACATATAAAAGGGTACAGCCATGTGAAGATAAAAACTATTACAAAATTGAAAGTCCCCAGCTTCAGCAACAGAATAGAGACAGATATTTGGTATGATACAATACTTGGGTAGATTCACACCAGGCCCTGCAACCACAGTCTAATCGATGTTAGAATTTTAAGAAAAGATATTTGGATTTGTCCAAGAGAATGCTTTTGAAAAAGTGAAAATGTTATTGACTGAAGCATCAATATTAACATATGACCCAAGAAAAAATAATTGTAAGTGCCAATGCAAGCAGCTATGGCTTGGGATCAGCATCATACCAAGAAGGGAATGAAAAATTATAAGCTATTTCTTATGCATCAAGTACTTTAATGCAGACAGAAAAAAAATTAGCTCAAATTGAAAAAGAACATTTGGCTATAATCTTCATATATGAACAATGACTTATTTAACAAAACTGGAAGAATTTAAAGTACTTACAGATCATCAACTGTTCAGCCATTATAGCTCACAGGAATCACTTTTTCCAGGTGTACCAATGTGATAATTCTAAGCACAACAGACAATTATTTGTGACTACTTGAAATAATTGTAAACATCCTCAAAGAGGCTAAGTCTTTGGTTGCTCATAGGATGATGCACTGTACAGTCTCTAACAAATATGGTTCACATGACTACTGGTGGCTCTGTAATAGTGTGTTAAATAAGAGTAAGTCTTCTATCACTCCTCTTTTCATTTAATTTGAGGTGTTAAAATCTGCTGATAAACCAAAATGTTTTGCTTGTAAATTCTGTTTAAATTATACCCTTGACACATCTAGAGTATCTTTGCCAAACTTTCCTCTCAAAACTGAATCTGTATTATGTGATATGCATATAATTCCATTCATGGTTTCTGCTATCATTTCTAAACTGAATTTTCATAAAATCCCTGAAATATACCTTAATAAATATGCTCATGAACTGATTCCTCTTTTCTCTAAACTCTACAATAAATGCCTTATTGCTTCTTGCTTATTGGAAACCCTTTTCTGTAGTACCAGTCTTTAAGAACTCAGACCAACCATCTGATCTTTCTGTCAGCTTTCTTACTCTTTTTGACAAAATACTAAAGGCTTTAATTAACTCTGTATTGGTTAAGCATTTCACATCGCTGGGTCTTCTTCTTTGGGATGAGCAATATGGATTTCACTTCTCTAATTCAATTCCTGATCTGTTAACAATTATTGCAGAAAGAATCTATCAAACTTGGGTTGTTGCTTTGGAAATCTCAAAAGCATTTGACAGGGTTTGGCATACTTCTTCACAAATTATGGTATTTTTAGATTAACTTTTGAACTGATTCAGTCTTTCTTATCAGATTATGAAATCAAAGTTGTCTTGAATGGCCATTCTTCTAGATCTTTTTGCATAAATGCAGGTGTTCCCCAGGGCTCTATCCTTGGACCTATGTTGTTTCTAATTTTCATCATTGACCTTCCTGATGTTATCAGTTCACAACTCAGTAACTATGCTAATGACAACAATTTACTCCTGTCTTAATAGTAACTCTGATTGGTTCGATAAAGTCAAATTGGCAGATGGTCTGAAAAATTACTTACAATCTGTTGTTAAATGAAAAAAGAGTGACTTGTTAACTTTAATACCTCAAAAACAAAACTACTCTCTTAATCATCTGAGAGAACCTTTTTTATCTTCCATCAGCATGGTTGATGCTGACCTCCATAATTGTGACTTAATAATTCTTCTTATACTAATGTTTTTAACTGACATTCAATTGCTAAATCTGAAGCTAAGAAACTTGGTTCACTATGTTGTGCTTGCCAGAATCTATCATACATATTTATAAGTCTACCATTCACCCTTGATTCAACTTTTGCTACATCTGATCTGTAGCTTCTGCTATATATTTATATATACTTGATAAAATCCAAAGAAAAATCTGCAATGTTATTGGTCTTGACCTGGCATGTCAGCTTCAGCCACTTTCCCACTGCTTGTAGCTTCCCTGTGCCTTTTCTATAAATATTTTCATGGTAATTGTTGTGATGAACTTTCCTCTATGATCAATTTTTTAGGATTGTTTCATTTTTTTAATAATCGCAAACTTTATGTAATAATCGATAAGATTGCACAGAAAAAAGTAAAAAAAAAAAGAAAGAAAAACAATAAATTTAAAGGTGGTGGTAGTCTCCTTCAGGTCCACCGAAGTCTTACCACACACTTGTTGTGGGGTCGTTGGATGAAGTCGACCCTGCAAACTGAAATTTTGATAAGTGTGAACAGCCAAGACAATGAGGAGACAAAGGCAGAGGTAAAAACAATAACAACCTTGGTTTTTATTTTTGAAAAGTTGGTACAAGTTGTTGTCTGGGTAGGCTCCAGGTCCAGAGGGTAGTAGCCACTATAGAGTTGGTGCAGCGAGCAATGGGCCTCATCCAGTGCCGAGTTGAAAGGGGGTGTTCGCAGTGGTAGCTGGTCGGCTAGAGATGCTGGAAGAGTCGCCTGGCTGTTTTGGGACGTTCTGTCTTCGGGCCTGGGTTGAAGTGGTGAGTGTGGAAACAAGCTTTTGCCAGTGGGAGGCGCTTGAAGAGAGGTGGAGTCTCTAAACAGGGCTGAGTCAAGCAAAGGTTGTCGCAGAAGTGAGACCATACCAAGAAGTTACATTATGGCGGTGGAATCCCTAAACAGGGCTGAGTTGAGATAAGGTCATCACGGCTGCGACTCCGAGTGGCCAATTCGACTGCCAAAGCAGGATCAGAGCCAGAAGCTGGTGTGGCGGCTTCGGTGGCTGATTGACTGCTGGGAAAGTAGGATCAATGCCAGAAGCTGGTATTGTGGCTTCGATGGCTGATCGACTGCTGGGAAGCAGGATCAATGCCAGAAGCGGATATAATGGCCTTGATGGCTGATCTACTGCCAGAAAGCAGGATCACACTAGACGTGTATGTTGACTCACTAATGAGAATTCACGTTTTTATTTTTTTCCCACAAAGAATTGTTAATTTTGTGCTTAATTTATCTTACGTTTTTGCTTTTTACAGATTATTTTGTGAGAATTTCTGAATTTTCTTTTTCAGTTTTATTTCCTTTATTTTTTACCCTCACCACTGACTGTAAAATCAGTGTTTTTTTTTGTTTTTAGTGTATTTTTTAAATTTTACTAGTCTATCAATTTATTTTTATTTTTCTTGTAAATTTTTGAAATTTACTTTTTTTTATTTCTTAATGTAATACCCACTGTAAGTTAAATTTCTTAGTTTTTGCAGTATAATTTTTTTTTTTTACTTAATCTTTTAGTTTAATCTTTTATTTGTCTATCTAGTTTGCCACTTTTATTTTTCTGCTTGTGTGTGTGTGTGTGTTTTATTGAACCACCACCCAGTTTTTGTTATATTTAATTATTGTTTAATTTTTTGGATCAATGTTTATGTGTTACTTCATCTATTTTGTTTTGTTTTCAAACCTTTATTCACCCACCAGAATTTTTTTTTTAAGCATTATAACAATCATCTTGTTTAATTAGCAAGGTTTTAATTTTTTTTTACATATTTCTCCTTTTAATTTTTCATTTTTTTCATAATTTGTTTTATTTTGCTTTTCTAATAAAAAAAAAAACAAACCTTTTTACATTGTTTTTTGTTTTTTTTTCATCTGTCTTTTTTTGTTCTCAGTGGAAGTGTTGAGAGATTGGTGACATTTCCTCTTCTTGCCCAAACATGGTCTCTGGAGATCTGGTCTCTGGTGGCCCAAATCCCTCTTTGGCTAAGTCTGTTATTTTTGTCTTGCCTGTAATGAGCATGCCAGCAGCCAAAACCAGTGCAATAAAACCCCTTTTGGGGTCCATTTCATGGCCACATTGTTAAATTTGTTATTTTTTTCCTTCTCTTTGTAGAAAGACTTTGTTTTATTTCTGTACATTTTTAAATTAACTTTTTAGTTTTCATAGTATACCTTTTTGGTAAACTAGCTTGTGTTGGTCTTTGTTATTTTTATTTTCACTTGTTTTGTTAAATTTGTGTTTCTTATTTTGTGTATCTGTTTAAGATGATTATTTTTTATTTATTTCTGTTGAATATTTCTTTTTAAAAAATTGAACTCTCTATTTTCTTTAAAAAAAAAAAGCAAAAAAGGAATTTTAAAAAGAAACCAAAATGACCAACACATGGTCAATTAAAAAAAGACCTGTTTAGGTAAAAAAAGAAAGACCTCCCTGATAAAAAAAAAAAACAACTAAGCCTACTGAGAATGTAGCTATTACAAAAAATAATAAAGACTAGTTAGGTACAAGAAAATGTATAGGGGCCAAGAATGGTCAAATTGAAGACAAAGAAAAAGGGTTATTAACTGAGATGAGTGACAACAACATCAACAACAAAAACTATGACAATGTAGCACTTGATAATTGCCCTCATGCTGGGAGTCCCCTGTGAAGTGCGTCATCAACATGTTAAAGTTCACTGGGAGAGCCAAGAGCTATGAACATCTTATCAAAGACAATGGATTTTTGGTAGGCATTACAGAAGATTGAAAAAAATTGTGTCAGTCTTTGTGGTTGACAAACATTTAAAACAAAATTTGTCATTCAAAATAGGCCTCATTATAAAGTCATTAATGTTCCTTGGGGTCAAGCTCCAAAGAGTTATAAAAGGCAAAGTTTACTTCATGTGAGATGTACTGTTGCCTTTGCCTGCTGAATGTGTGGAAGCATCGAGCTGGGATCTGATAACAAAAGAACTCAAATTAAGAACTGAATATGAGGCCAGACGAAGGATCAATTTCAGTACTGAAAGTCCCTTCTCAGATCTTAAGGAAGAACTTATGGTTCAATTTGGACAGATACTCAGTGCTATCTCCAACATCTTGAAATAGGGATAGAATTTTGAGATTATTTTGGATCACAAAGCTTTCATCTCCATCGCCAACTGTCTGGACGTAGAGAGTAGGAAAACACCAGTCATTGGTTATAAACCAGTCATTGGCTATAAACCAACTTGCTGGAAGTGTTGAGAGATTGGTGACATTTCCTCTTCTTGCCCAAAAAGCCTATGTCTGCTGGTTGTGCAGCTGTGGAGAAGGAAAAGGAGGAATGACAGATTGTTGGTAAGATCAAAGGAAAGCTCTAGACAGTGAGACCTCTGTTCCCAGAAGCTTCTATGGGTACAGCCACACTCCTACCAGTTCCAAGGGCAATGCCCCGACTAGCTATGTGGAGAAAATCAGGGAGCAGTGATTAAAATACAAACCTAACTTTAAAAAATTCGAGAAGCTCAAAAATCTTAAGTCTTGAAGGAGAAAAGAAAAGAACAATCATCATCTACTCATACAGCTGGCCTTTCCTTCTTGGCACCCCCATCAACCAAAACCAGCCGATGACTCTTCCTCAAATTATAAAATTGTTAAATCCCACCCCTTCCAAATTTATCACTTTTGAAAGGGCTCCCATTCTCAAATCTCCTTCCAAAAAATCCATACCAACTATAACTCTATTTCCAGCACAGACACCCATCAACTCACCAAAGAAAAAAGCTAAACATAAAATAAGCAGCAAAGCCCATTATCAGATTCATTAGGACTCTCATCAAAGAATAATCTAAATCCTTTTTTAACACTGATCTTAGCCTGATGTTTGCAAGCGGTCTTCTCTAGTCTGATTGGCTCCAAACAGACGTGCTTTGAATTACAACCTTCATTTGGTATGCTTGATCCTTGAGCAAGTCAACAGTGAAGTTGTGCTGATCAACTTAGATCAGTCTCAGGCATTTGATAGGGTTGACCATTGATTTCTGGAGGTTGACCTTTCCACCGCTGGTTTCAAGTCGTACTTTTGCCAGTGGAAGTGAATGGGGTTTCATATTTTCTCACCTCGTTCATCAAGGTTGTCTGCTTTCACCTTTGCTGTATGTTTTTGCATTGGAGCCTTTCCTTTGCAAGTTAAAGTTCTCATCACCATAGAAGTCCTACTATGTCATCCATATCACAATTCTCATAATGCCTAGAAAGCAAAAGAATAGTTAACATAGCAAATGCATTTACTTAAACAACCAAAAAACTCTTATCATTCAGGCACTCGTGCCATTCAAAAAGATTGACCCAAGTGAGATGAAATACTTTCTCAAACACCTAACTACATTGAATACAGATAAAGAAACTTCCTGAGTTATTTCTATCTATAAACATATATATGTAAACAAAGACACTTTTATATGTGCATATATTTGTATCTACATATATAATGTGCTGACTTACACATCTGTACATACATGAACATTTGTTTTTCCAAAAACTTTATTTCTCTAAACCTTTATGAACAATCTCTCATCCTTCACTTAATTGTTTTCATTGTTATTAAATTATATACAAATTTACTTGACAATGTTTTATTCTTTGCTTTGTGCATGCAAAGAATCATTTTCTCTTTCTTTTGTTTGCAGTCAGCTGAAATATCACCATCTCTTTTCTAAAAAAGGTGAGCAGTTTATTCAACTATCAAAGCAAGGCCATTAAAAATCATCAGCAGCAGCAGCTCATGCAACAAACTCTTCTATTTTTATGTTAGTACTACCATGACTGCTATTTTCTAAGCATCTTATTGGTTTATTTTTGTTTTATGAGATAGTAGAAAAAGTTTACTTGTGTTGTGTTTCATCCTTTAGGATTTCATAAAACTAAATTTATGTTAGTATGACTACACGTATGCATGAATGAGAGGTGTTAGGGATTTTAGAATTCTAGCTGAATTCATTCAGTCAGTCAAGTGCCATGTTATACACACTTGGGTGATCATGTCTCTTTTGATCTATGACTGACTTGGCAAAATATTTTCCTGCAACAGGTTGCCATTTCTTTCTATGGTAGACTGGTTGCTAACCAAGGCTATTGAACTCAATCTGTCCTGCTATTCAACCCATAGCTGGAGAAGAGATGGAGTCATACTTTTTCCCAAATGTGTGTAAGTGAATGCAACAAACTCAACTGGAATTCAAACTCAGCTCTCCAATTTTTTATTCTGAGCCAATATCCACTGTACCACAACATACACCTGAATTTATAATGCATGTGATTTTCTAAAATATTGTTAAGAAAACTAATTAGAAGGATGGAAATGCAACTCCACAAAAAGATTGTTTACTGTATTGAGGCAGTAAAATACTTATCTAAACATATATTGTTAAATATAACAGACAATTAATGTCTATTATGTTTAATCATGAGCTTTTCTAAACATTATATTTTGGCTTTAATTTCTGGTGAAAATAAAGACAAAAATTATCTAACCTTTGGATATTTTTTCATTATGCTGGTTCTAATCTTTTGGTTCACATGAGCCACCTTCAGAGTGGTTGTAGGAACGTTAACATAAAGATATCCACCATCAAAGATGTTGTTCTCTTGTGTTGACATAAAACATTGCTATGCAACGATAACAGTCACCGAATAGCAGACGGAGTTTGTAAATTTGTAATGTGGTTCTATGACTTCACATTATGTGAGAGACCAAAATGTTAACAACAGAACCATATGTCTAAATGCAATGTAATGTCTTGTGACTAGATTTTATTGAGAGTGGGTTGCTTTGATTTAATGTAGATCGCCTCCAATATCGAAAGTTTCTTTTTACTGAGTGTATGTGTGAGTATTATTGTGTTATCAAATGAAAAAAATGTTGTAACAAAGCCAGAAATGGCTCAACTACAGCAAACAATAAAAAAATTGAGTGACAATCAAAGCAACAAACTGAGTCAAAAACTCAACAGCCTATGCAGCAACAACAAGTAGAAATATGTTGGAAAGCCTAATCTAATAGAAAATCTATTGGATATAAAGTTTTCCAATACGGAACAAGATGCTCTAAGCATTGGTTTCAAATTTGTCACCAGGATTCACAAAGGAGACACTATAGTAAAAATCATAAGCAACAAGACCCCAAATCTATTAAAGGTTTCATTCAAAGCTTATTCACTGCTATTATAGAAACTAACAATGAAAACCTAAATGCACTAAAGAATCTAAGAAGAAATAAGGAAATATACATCACTGTCTCTGACAAAGGAGTGGAGGGGATTTTTATCATGAACAAGAATAAACACACAAAAAAATTAACTCACCACTTAATCATACCAATACTTATGAAATAATAAACAAAAAATAACTAATGAAACACAAAAATTTAGCAAGGAACTCAGGATACTAATCAAAAATGTAAAAAAAAAAAATCTGGGTATAGACTCATAGAATATCACCCTATAGCCATATAAAGCAACCAGCGACAGAAAAAAAAAAAAATCTGGGTATAGACTCATAGAATATCACCCTATAGCCATATAAAGCAACCAGCGACAGAAAAAAAAAAATCTGGGTATAGACTCATAGAATATCACCCTATAGCCATATAAAGCAACCAGCGACAGAAAAAAAAATAAAAATCTGGGTATAGACTCATAGAATATCACCCTATAGCCATATAAAGCAACCAGCGACAGAAAAAAAAAAAAAATCTGGGTATAGACTCATAGAATATCACCCTATAGCCATATAAAGCAACCAGCGAGAGAAAAAAAAAAATCTGGGTATAGACTCATAGAATATCACCCTATAGCCATATAAAGCAACCAGCGACAGAAAAAAAAAATCTGGGTATAGACTCATAGAATATCACCCTATAGCCATATAAAGCAACCAGCGACAGAAAAAAAAAAATCTGGGTATAGACTCATAGAATATCACCCTATAGCCATATAAAGCAACCAGCGACAGAAAAAAAAAAATCTGGGTATAGACTCATAGAATATCACCCTATAGCCATATAAAGCAACCAGCGACAGAAAAAAAAAAATCTGGGTATAGACTCATAGAATATCACCCTATAGCCATATAAAGCAACCAGCGACAGAAAAAAAAAAATCTGGGTATAGACTCATAGAATATCACCCTATAGCCATATAAAGCAACCAGCGACAGAAAAAAAAAAAAATCTGGGTATAGACTCATAGAATATCACCCTATAGCCATATAAAGCAACCAGCGACAGAAAAAAAAAAATCTGGGTATAGACTCATAGAATATCACCCTATAGCCATATAAAGCAACCAGCGACAGAAAAAAAAAAAATCTGGGTATAGACTCATAGAATATCACCCTAACACTTCCATATAAAGCAACCAGCGACAGAAAAAAAAAAAATCTGGGTATAGACTCATAGAATATCACCCTAACCCTGCCATATAAAGCAACCAGCGACAGAAAAAAAAAAAATCTGGGTATAGACTCATAGAATATCACCCTATAGCCATATAAAGCAACCAGCAACAGAAAAAAAAAAAATCTGGGTATAGACTCATAGAATATCACCCTATAGCCATATAAAGCAAACAGTGACAGAAAAAAAAAAAATCTGGGTATAGACTCATAGAATATCACCCTATAGCCATATAAAGCAACCAGCGACAGAAAAAAAAAAAATCTGGGTATAGACTCATAGAATATCACCCTATAGCCATATAAAGCAACCAGCGACAGAAAAAAAAAAATCTGGGTATAGACTCATAGAATATCACCCTATAGCCATATAAAGCAACCAGCGACAGAAAAAAAAAAAATCTGGGTATAGACTCATAGAATATCACCCTATAGCCATATAAAGCAACCAGCGACAGAAAAAAAAAATCTGGGTATAGACTCATAGAATATCACCATATAGCCATATAAAGCAACCAGCGACAGAAAAAAAAAAATCTGAGTATAGACTCATAGAATATCACCCTATAGCCATATAAAGCAACCAGCGACAGAAAAAAAAAAAATCTGGGTATAGACTCATAGAATATCACCCTATAGCCATATAAAGCAACCAGCGACAGAAAAAAAAAAAATCTGGGTATAGACTCATAGAATATCACCCTATAGCCATATAAAGCAACCAGCGACAGAAAAAAAAAAAAATCTGGGTATAGACTCATAGAATATCACCCTAACCCTTCCATATAAAGCAACCAGCGACAGAAAAAAAAAAAAATCTGGGTATAGACTCATAGAATATCACCCTATAGCCATATAAAGCAACCAGCGACAGAAAAAAAAAAAAAATCTGGGTATAGACTCATAGAATATCACCCTAACCCTGCCATATAAAGCAACCAGCAACAGAAAAAAAAAAAATCTGGGTATAGACTCATAGAATATCACCCTAACCCTGCCATATAAAGCAACCAGCGACAGAAAAAAAAAAAAATCTGGGTATAGACTCATAGAATATCACCCTAACCCTGCCATATAAAGCAACCAGCGACAGAAAAAAAAAAAATCTGGGTATAGACTCATAGAATATCACCCTATAGCCATATAAAGCAACCAGCGAACAGAAAAAAAAAAAATCTGGGTATAGACTCATAGAATATCACCCTATAGCCATATAAAGCAAACAGTGACAGAAAAAAAAAAAATCTGGGTATAGACTCATAGAATATCACCCTATAGCCATATAAAGCAACCAGCGACAGAAAAAAAAAAAATCTGGGTATAGACTCATAGAATATCACCCTATAGCCATATAAAGCAACCAGCGACAGAAAAAAAAAAATCTGGGTATAGACTCATAGAATATCACCCTATAGCCATATAAAGCAACCAGCGACAGAAAAAAAAAAAAATCTGGGTATAGACTCATAGAATATCACCCTAACACTTCCATATAAAGCAACCAGCGACAGAAAAAAAAAAAAATCTGGGTATAGACTCATAGAATATCACCCTAACCCTGCCATATAAAGCAACCAGCGACAGAAAAAAAAAAAATCTGGGTATAGACTCATAGAATATCACCCTATAGCCATATAAAGCAACCAGCAACAGAAAAAAAAAAAATCTGGGTATAGACTCATAGAATATCACCCTATAGCCATATAAAGCAAACAGTGACAGAAAAAAAAAAATCTGGGTATAGACTCATAGAATATCACCCTATAGCCATATAAAGCAACCAGCGACAGAAAAAAAAAAAATCTGGGTATAGACTCATAGAATATCACCCTATAGCCATATAAAGCAACCAGCGACAGAAAAAAAAAAATCTGGGTATAGACTCATAGAATATCACCCTATAGCCATATAAAGCAACCAGCGACAGAAAAAAAAAAATCTGGGTATAGACTCATAGAATATCACCCTATAGCCATATAAAGCAACCAGCGACAGAAAAAAAAAAATCTGGGTATAGACTCATAGAATATCACCATATAGCCATATAAAGCAACCAGCGACAGAAAAAAAAAATCTGAGTATAGACTCATAGAATATCACCCTATAGCCATATAAAGCAACCAGCGACAGAAAAAAAAAAATCTGGGTATAGACTCATAGAATATCACCCTATAGCCATATAAAGCAACCAGCGACAGAAAAAAAAAAAATCTGGGTATAGACTCATAGAATATCACCCTATAGCCATATAAAGCAACCAGCGACAGAAAAAAAAAAAAAATCTGGGTATAGACTCATAGAATATCACCCTAACCCTTCCATATAAAGCAACCAGCGACAGAAAAAAAAAAAAATCTGGGTATAGACTCATAGAATATCACCCTATAGCCATATAAAGCAACCAGCGACAGAAAAAAAAAAAAAATCTGGGTATAGACTCATAGAATATCACCCTAACCCTGCCATATAAAGCAACCAGCAACAGAAAAAAAAAAAATCTGGGTATAGACTCATAGAATATCACCCTAACCCTGCCATATAAAGCAACCAGCGACAGAAAAAAAAAAAATCTGGGTATAGACTCATAGAATATCACCCTAACCCTGCCATATAAAGCAACCAGCGACAGAAAAAAAAAAAAATCTGGGTATAGACTCATAGAATATCACCCTATAGCCATATAAAGCAACCAGCAACAGAAAAAAAAAAAATCTGGGTATAGACTCATAGAATATCACCCTATAGCCATATAAAGCAAACAGTGACAGAAAAAAAAAAATCTGGGTATAGACTCATAGAATATCACCCTATAGCCATATAAAGCAACCAGCGACAGAAAAAAAAAAAATCTGGGTATAGACTCATAGAATATCACCCTATAGCCATATAAAGCAACCAGCGACAGAAAAAAAAAAATCTGGGTATAGACTCATAGAATATCACCCTATAGCCATATAAAGCAACCAGCGACAGAAAAAAAAAAATCTGGGTATAGACTCATAGAATATCACCCTATAGCCATATAAAGCAACCAGCGACAGAAAAAAAAAAATCTGGGTATAGACTCATAGAATATCACCCTATAGCCATATAAAGCAACCAGCGACAGAAAAAAAAAAAATCTGAGTATAGACTCATAGAATATCACCCTATAGCCATATAAAGCAACCAGCGACAGAAAAAAAAAATCTGGGTATAGACTCATAGAATATCACCCTATAGCCATATAAAGCAACCAGCGACAGAAAAAAAAAAAATCTGGGTATAGACTCATAGAATATCACCCTATAGCCATATAAAGCAACCAGCGACAGAAAAAAAAAAATCTGGGTATAGACTCATAGAATATCACCCTATAGCCATATAAAGCAACCAGCGACAGAAAAAAAAAAAAATCTGGGTATAGACTCATAGAATATCACCCTAACCCTTCCATATAAAGCAACCAGCGACAGAAAAAAAAAAAATCTGGGTATAGACTCATAGAATATCACCCTATAGCCATATAAAGCAACCAGCGACAGAAAAAAAAAAAAAATCTGGGTATAGACTCATAGAATATCACCCTAACCCTTCCATATAAAGCAACCAGCGACAGAAAAAAAAAAAAATCTGGGTATAGACTCATAGAATATCACCCTAACCCTGCCATATAAAGCAACCAGCGACAGCAAAAAAAAAAAATCTGGGTATAGACTCATAGAATATCACCCTAACCCTGCCATATAAAGCAACCAGCAACAGAAAAAAAAAAAATCTGGGTATAGACTCATAGAATATCACCCTAACCCTGCCATATAAAGCAACCAGCGACAGAAAAAAAAAAAAATCTGGGTATAGACTCATAGAATATCACCCTAACCCTGCCATATAAAGCAACCAGCGACAGAAAAAAAAAAAATCTGGGTAGAGACTCATAGAATATCATCCTAACCCTGCCATATAAAGCAACCAGCGACAGAAAAAAAAAAAAAATCTGGGTATAGACTCATAGAATATCACCCTATAGCCATATAAAGCAACCAGCGACAGAAAAAAAAAAAATCTGGTTATAGACTCATCGAATATCACCCTATAGCCATATAAAGCAACCAGCGACAGAAAAAAAAAAAATCTGGGTATAGACTCATAGAATATCACCCTATAGCCATATAAAGCAACCAGCGACAGAAAAAAAAAAAATCTGGGTATAGACTCATAGAATATCACCCTATAGCCATATAAAGCAACCAGCAACAGAAAAAAAAAAATCTGGGTATAGACTCATAGAATATCACCCTATAGCCATATAAAGCAACCAGCGACAGAAAAAAAAAAATCTGGGTATAGACTCATAGAATATCACCCTATAGCCATATAAAGCAACCAGCGACAGAAAAAAAAAAAATCTGGGTATAGACTCATAGAATATCACCCTAACCCTTCCATATAAAGCAACCAGCGACAGAAAAAAAAAAAAATCTGGGTATAGACTCATAGAATATCACCCTAACCCTGCCATATAAAGCAACCAGCGACAGAAAAAAAAAAAATCTGGGTATAGACTCATAGAATATCACCCTAACCCTGCCATATAAAGCAACCAGCGACAGAAAAAAAAAAAAATCTGGGTATAGACCCATAGAATATCACCCTAACCCTGCCATATAAAGCAACCAGCGACAGAATCCTTGCAATACCATGCCACTTCCATATGCACTTACTGATCTTTCTCTCAATTATCAACAGTGCCAACTAATATACATTTAGTGGCCACATTAGTCTCCACATCAACCTAAAATGCATACACCAAACTTTAAATTTCCCAGGAAGCTCACATTGGTCTATGCTTCACAGACCCACCTCCTCCTGATGCTGAATTTCAACCACGCATTGATGATCTGTCACAGGGAAGTTATACCATCTTCTAAGGCTCTTCACACCCTGCTTCTGCACTGTTAGTATCTTTTCACCTGTGGTGGAAAACACTTCATTAATCACAGAACCTGCTCTTGCTTGTTTTGAAGGCCATCTGACAAAACCAACTCTGCAAGTCTCTCCAGAACCAACTGTGCTACTTTCTTATTGTCTTGAATTATTTCTAAATTATCCATAAATTCCTAGACTTTGACTTAATTCTGCAGGAAGCAATACTCCAGCTTTAGACCTCTCAGGATCACCTCTGCCATCATAAACATTACTGGAGTGATAGCACATCCCATTGCAATCCCCCTTTGCATCTCTCTAAATATTGTGGAAAATCAGGGACTCCTACTTTTTGAACACTAGTGTCTATGTAGTTATTCTTGAGCAGGTAGCCCATCAGCCTCCTGTCAAACACATTAAAGAACACCTTTCCCTCAACATTCACGAGAGAGATTGGACAAAACTAAGACTCAGTAAATTTTCCTCCTATGGTATATACACACTATCAGTCTGGAACATCACCAACTTCCCAAATCTTTTCACTCTCTCTCTCTCTCTCTCTCTCTCTCTCTCTCACACACACACACTGAAATATTCATTCTCAAAGTCTTATTTTTTTGACTTCATCATTCTTTCTCATGGTATAAACATTTAGCAAAATTCATTCCTTTTGTTCAGCAAAGCAAATATATTGCCAAGTTTATTGTTGTTAAAGAAAAATACATTGATAAATCTGGTAACAAATCACTAGGCAAAAGATATCTGCATATTCAGGTAGAATGTGAGAAAGCCAATGTCCTGAAAAGAACAGTTTTGTAGTGTGGTTGACAGCAATGTCCTGAAAAGGAGAGTTTATCACATGTTGCTGCTGTTGGTAAAGACCGGCGAGAGGTGCTGCTAGTGTGGGCTGGCTGTGGTTGGAACTTTGATCACTGGCATCTTAGCACCTGATGGTTTATTTAACATGAAAATACATGTTTGGCACAAGGTCATAGGGGATGTGGAGAAAAGGCTGGTTGTCACTGACTATCCTAAACATAGCTAATCTGATTTATGACCCATTTGACTTATTGAACTTATCCTTCTAAACACAGTTCATCATTTATCAAAAAACCATATATTCTATGGAACCTACTACAAAAAACCATGGCATAAAAATTTTAATATGTACAATTGTGCATTTTTTTACAGGATTTTCTTACAAAAATATATACAAATATTTATCATGAAATGAAGGGGAAGAGGATAAACCCTAAAACAAAATAAAAATAAAAAAAAAACATTTAAACTAAAATAAAATTATAATAGTAAGACCTATCTATTCTACACAAAAATTAAAGTGACCTCTGTATTCTGTCGATAAGTAAAATCAAGGAGTTTGCTCACTAGAGGCAAGGGAAAGACAAAATAAATTATAGAGCGGGAAAATATCAAAGCTGATCTAGTCAAGATAAGAAGGGCATAAAAACAAACTGAGAAGATTGGGTAACTTGACAAGGACCATAACAAAAGAGCATGCTGGGAGTAGGCCAGGATCAACAATCAACCATATTAACTAGGTGAAAAAAATTAAGAGACTAGCTTAACCAGGGGTGAAGTCTGACAGGAATCTGTCCCATTGTGTCTATAGGAAACTAAAAATGTAAATCAAAGCTGGCCCGATCCATATGCACCAAGCTCACAACTTTTACCCACCTTTTGCTGAAATCTGCCTAGAATAAATACTCTCTATCAGTTCTGATCTTCATCTTGAGCTGATGCTTATAGAATCCAATCAGATCCTGATAAGAATAGTGTTCATCCTGTAAAATTCTCTCTGTCCATATCACTCACACCACCATGCTTGCCACAGCTAGCAGTGTAAGAAACACCATTTATTTCAATCCAGACCATGAAGATGACACATTATTGTATATATATATATGAGATCCATGGACACAAGATGTCTAGGATCAATATGAGCCTTCTAGACCAAGGTCACATCAGTGACAATCAGTCATATCTGCCAAGCCTACTATGAAAGCTACATCATTGAGAGATAGCACGTTTTGGACCAATCATCAGGTAAGTGAAAACTCAGGGTTGCTGAGAAAATCCACTGTTGTTGCCCAGGATCAGAAAGAGTGCAACTCAGATGCTGACAAGTGAAGCCACCCACAGAATGAGTCCAACATGACCCTCTCCATGAGTTTCCAATACAATGTCCTCCTAGGTGGTGAAAGGTCACTAGATGGAAGAATAGCACACAAGGCCTTTCAACACTCGGCAAAGAATTCAGACTGATTCCAGGGTTTACAACGGTGGTCAATCTGAGAAATGGATGGAGTAATGGTAAAGCTAGGGAAGGTGTTTATAACACTCCTCCTCACAGTGAATCTCCTGTCAATGTGTAGCAAAAGAAAATTAATCTCAAGGTGTGCTGGTGACTCACCAAGTGTGGCATTCCTAGTCTTCCATGACACGGACACTGGACACAGATATTTATGCTTATCCATGGCTTGTCTCCCCCTCCCACAAAAGGGAGAAACTTTTCAACAATCCTTGCAGAAAGAGAGTACTGACATTCAATAAAAGATGAGAGGAAAGATGCAAACAGTCATCCCTACCCTTTAAGCCAACTGCAGACTGATGTTCTGACCTTTGCCAGTACTTTTAAACATTTCTTCTTCAGCTGAAGATCTGGCACAAACCACACTTCAAGAATGTGAACAGAATTGTCAATCCATTTGAAGGGCTCTGGAAGACCAATGCCCTTTCAAGCACCTAACCATGAGCCAGATGTTAATTTTGGCTTCTGTAATTTCATACTTTCAAGTGTTTTCTGTACCATTTCTATGTTGCTGTGGTATGGCATGAAACTGGATATATCATTGATGTATGCAAAAACCTTGGCTTGAGCTCTACCAGAAACACCAATTCTACATAGGGCTGGACTGCACATCCTGTCCCTTAGCCAGTGCAGGAAAGGCTCCAATGCCAAAGGGTAACTATGACAAAACAAAATCAATCAAATGCTTTCTGTTTACCTGTACTACTGCACTGGGGAAGTGATACAACAGGTTGGTCCACTTGTAGAAGTTAGGTTGGAATCTGGCGGCTTGCAGGACAGTTTCTAGGTACCAATGGTCAACCCTGTGAAACACCTTGTACTGATCCAAATTGATCTGTGTGGCTTCATCATTGTTTTTTACATCCTCTAGAATCATGCTCTAAATAGTTCAGGTCTTCAAAGCCCAAGTTTGCTCTGGCCACTGTGGGAGAATGAAAATTAAATAATTAATAAACTAGTAAATAAAAAAAAAATAATTTTATTTTCCTATAATGCAAATAGAAAACAAAAAAAAGATTTCTGGTAATGTCAAAAGTTTGTGACCACACTTACTCTTGAGAAATTCGAATCATGGGTTTCAGATGTGTTTTTGCAGCGCTCCTAGAAAAAGGAGTAAGTCACCCTCTCTCAAAATCATGCTGATTTGAGGTGGATTCTCTCTCTCTCTCTCTCTCTCTCTCTCTTATCTCCGAGTTAGCATACTCAAGTGCATCAATAAAAATTGGTGCTTAATCTTCCAACCGCATTTGTGTTATTTATTGAAGTTCAACAATATTTTCGTCTTCTGACACTGGACAAAAAACCCAAGTACCAAACCTACTATGCCCCAACAGAATCTCAGTAAGTGTTTGTAGATGCAAGATCTTACTGTGACACAGAGAGAGAGAGAGAGAGAGAGAGAGAGAGAGAGCTCCCACCCCACCCCAGTCGAATTATTAATCAACAGTTCTAAAGAAGTGAGATGAAAGTACTAATTAGTTCGGTAGAATGATTCCGGAGTAATACCAAAAATAAGCTTTTTTTTATTATAATTATTTCTGGGGTTAAGTTATTGGTTGATTAAGTGTAATAATTCTGGAGTGATTAGCGACAGGTTTGTTAAGTAAAATTTATGATAAACGGTGATTCTGTAAAAAAGTATGATAAATGGCGAATCGAATTTCTTGGGTGGTCTGAAGGACCAAATCCAGCCAAGTCCGCAGACGAGATAAGTGGTTTTGGCAAGGCTTAAGTGGGAATTGTCTGCAAAAAGACCACGGGAAACTCCAAATTCACTTTTAGTACCACTTGAGAAATAGTCTCCCACAGAGAATTGGAGATTAGGCGAACATGCATGATGGTCAACGCAATTTCCATATTAAAATTAGTGCGCCTAAACATTGTTTAGCCCAGCCCTGTTCTATATAAGAGGTCTGCACACTGGAGTAGAGCAGTTAGATGAGATCAGATGAGATCCAGATTGAGACGAGAAATGAGATCAGATAGATGCAGTAAGTTGGTCGCAGTTAGATGGGTGCAGATTGATAGAGATGAGAGATCGACTGAAAGCGACAATAACGGTTGGGTGAATCAGCTGGTCTATCTGTGGTTGTCAGGCATCAAGACATCTGATCCGAACTAAGGGATCTAACTAACTCTGTCAAGAAGAGAAACTGCTATGTTATCATGAATAGACGAAGAACCAAAAAATTACCTTCCTTAGATCAGTTGGAGTTATATCTGACTGAAGGAGTCTTTCTCTCTCTGTTACTTTCCGACCCAAACAAGTGAATCTTGTTAAAACACTTTTTATTCATGTAATTTCCTTGGTAGAAACATAAAAGCAGTAGTTTTAAAAGACTTTGTACAGGAACTGGAAGTCTTGCTTATATTTCTTCTTTATGTCCTTGTGGTTGCAACAAGGACTTATTTTGCATGAAGAGTAATTTCTTTCATCCTGGAACCACGCCATCTCATCCTGTACCATCAAATCATCTTAAAGGACCCGGAAACTGCTATTTGGATCAAAAATTCACAACATGGCGAATAGTGGTGGTTCCTTCAGTTCACCGAAGGAGGACCAAGTGGTTTTAATTTTTAATGGCCAGAACCACTGGAGAGACCGGACCTAGCTGCCAGTGGCAGGATTCCTACGTTAGGTCACCCCAAAACTTTAACTCTGTGTTTAGCAGAGTTATGGGCCTGTATTAATCTAAATCCTGCCCAACATGCTTGCCTGTTTTCAGCAGCTTGATCACACCCCTGGAGATCTGTTTAGGGGCTGAACCCTGCCAGAACCAGTTGTTAAACACCACTGTCAGAAGCGGAACAATCATGTGTAACAGTCTCAAGTACAATTTGTAGGGCAGACCATCAAGTTCCAGATGCTTGCCACTGCTGACTCTCTTCAATGCCTCGTAGACATTATCCTCTTCAGTAGATGAAATTGTACCAAATAGCTGCAAAACTTTTTGTCATAGTGACCAGGTTTCTTGGTAAAAATGGTTCTGGAAATGCTGTTGAAACACCTTGCAGATGTTATAGAGGGTACACTAATCTGAAGTGCCAACCTGCTGAATGTAACTATTGGAACCTTGAGATATTTTCTTTTTACTTCATTAAATATCTTTTTTAAATATCTAACTACCTGACCATGGTAGCACTTGGTAGCTGATTGTTGCAGGGCCTGTCTAGCTAAACATATCTCTAGGGGATGCCTCCCAGCCACTACCTAGGCCAGACTATCTTTAAGTGCCTTCACTTTCTTAGCTTTATCTAAGGTGAGTCATTGGCTAAATTCAGTGGTGAAAGACCTAATTAACCTTAAGGTTTTTCTACCGCATTCCCAATAACTGCTTCCACTAACTCCTGCTGCACTAATCTAGTCAGCTGTAGCCAGTAAAAACATGTTGAACTATTTTAGGCCTAGAGTCAACCAGACACAAATGAGTTTATGGTCTGAATAAATTACCCAAAGAAACATGCAATAATCTAGCCTTCTCACTATCAACCTATCCAGGTAGTTTACTACCTGACAGCCAATTAAGAGCTTTCAATCTAATTTCCCACTTTGGGTGATCAACCCAGTATCTGTTGACAAAACCAAGATCGACCAAGCTATGATCACATAACCTCTCAGTAGCTCCCCACTCCCTATCTAACTTGGGGTCCGGGATGGCATTCCAGTCCCCCATTTAGACTAGGTATAATGGATTCACCAAGAACAGCCCCAACTGATGAAAGAATGAACAACACTTTATCAAGTTGTTGGTTGCACAAACTGCAATGATCTGAAATGAGCCATTTTTCAGTGAAATATCAGCCACAATCTGACAGCTCCCTGCATTGACATGGACAAGGTTCACCCTCATGTCCAGGGTATGCTTAATCAGCAGGAAAACACCTCTGACCAACCATTAAGCTGAATAGACAACAAAATTGCTTGACAGAACCCAAGCATTGGCATCACAAAGTGAGTCTCCTTACTTGCAGTCACACCCACACTGAAGGACAAAAATCAGGAAGCAGTTGAACAGCTATACCCCAATCTTTTAAGCTCCTCACATTTAAATATGCCAACTTGATTTTCTAGCACTAAGCACATGTCCTACATAATCTTTTCATTTTTGATAATACTGTAGAACCACTTCTACATGCACATACATACCTACATACAACGCCATGCACACACGTTCATACGCATATACTCACACACACCTACGTAAGGACTGCACATGAAGCCTTCTTTTTCCCGCGTTTATCAAGAAATATATAAACTGATTCCCACATGTGTCTTACCAGTTGGGAGATGTTTTTCGGAGCGTTCAGACCGAGAACCATTCATCTCTTCCAACTCACACAAACCACTAATTGCATTCAGCAATTAGACACATAAAAATGTTTCTCTCTATTCTATAAGAACATTTCAATACATGTATAATTATATTCACTACTATTCAATACAAACATTATTTCCTTTTTCAGGGACTTTCCTAACATGAATATTCAGATAATATCTTTAATACTTAAGAGAGAACTCTTTTCATGACATTTTGCATTTGTGAATTATTCAGTTCTGTAACCTTACTTAATACAATGTTGTTATATTCGTTACATTGTGCTTTGAGTTATTTTATTTATAATTGTGGTGGTTTGGACAACCAACCTTTTCTTTACTGTTGAAATCACTACCCTGACGGTCAGTCTACTACAAACTGATACCCAAGTTGTCCAGACCATGACAATACTGCTAATGTCCATTAGGTAAGTTTATAGAGGGATAGAGAAATATTCCATCTAGAGATGGACAGTCTTGATAGTGTGAATTTCTTGGTTGACAAAAGGATGCCTCATATGAAATTTAACTTTTGCTAATATTTTGACTTGGAGGTTCTTCAGAGTTTCTGCAATAGTTTTCTGCTGATACCAATTAATTTTCAACTTTTACATCAGTTGTTAGCAATGAGATTGTCCTTTGTAGAGACTGCCTTGGGAATGGTGTATAACTCATTTCCTTTTCCATATTGTTGATACTTGTCCTGTTGAAGTTAAGCATCTTTTTTCACCTATTGAGGGCCCATGGTGAAGATGTTTACTATTGTAGGAGAAATTCAGCCATATTGTTTGGAGCCCCCACAGTAGACACAATAAAACAGTTCAAAAAGTAAACAATGTTCAAAATCAGTAAACAAACAAAGTAACAAATAGGTAATATAGATAAACAAAAATGGACTTTTTTTGTTAACAAAAAACATGGCATATTCCAAACTTAGTAGGAATCCTGGCAGTTAACAATGTAGTTCTGATTACATTAATGTTAAAATGTGGCAACTGACAAAAAAGCTGAACAAATACTACACTTAAACATTTTGCCTTTTTTATAAGCTATGCAGCTGTGGCTAGTCCATTTTTGGTGACGTTTTTTTCTTCTGGTTTAATGTTTAAAAATGTGCAAGGGCCAACACAATATGACAAACTGCAAAATATATCAGTCCTTTTCTAACTGTTTTTTTTTTTACTAATAAAAAAATTTAATATATAATTGAAAATATGTGCAAAATGAAAAGTGACTCTACAGCTGTGTATGCAATTGGTATAAGTTTATAATCTTCACTTCAGTTCAAGGGAAAGTCTTAGAACTGACCTTGGTCTCCAGCATTTATATTAATTTTTATCTGAACATGTGCAGTTTCAGTTCTATTACATGATAACAGCACATGAATTTCAATGCATGCCATTGGTGAAACACCTCACTCCCCACAGCGACTTTATATAGGTGCATTCCTATTCACTCACATGCATACATAAATTGGAAATGAAACAGACATTTCTCATAAAAATGAAAGTGAAAATGTTTTGAAAAAAATCACTTCTAATAAATTCATTTCAATCTGTGTATACATTTATACCAATTTAGTCTCATTGAAAATACAACTGTTGTTGTGTTAATCTAAGTGAAATATACAAAACCTGATCTGATCAGCTTTTTAATATGCAATCCTTCAAATTACTGTAAGCATATTGATAGAAACACACAGCATAGAAAGTTTTTTTAGAAAACTGCATATTGATAGGACAATTCATTCAAAAGTTATTTTTTGTATTGTGCAAAATTATGAAGAAAAACAAACATTATTGTGTCTGTTTATCATTGTCATTATAAAATGAGAAAGAGTAAGACAGGCAGAGGTTATTAACTATGAGGAGTTTACTACAAAATAACGTAGGTACCTACAAAGATTTTCTGAAAAGAGGATCAGTCAGTTAAGTGCTTTATGTGATACTCACTTGGGCAATCATGTCTTGAAAGAGACTGACTAAGCAGAAGGTTTTCTCACATTAGGTTGCTATTACAATCTGTGGTAGACTGATTGCTAACCAAGGCTAAAGAATTCAATCTGTTCTGCTATTTAACCCATAGTTTGAGAGAGAAGTGACAGATTAATACCTTTTCCAAGGGTATTTGCACATAAGTGAAGGCAATGAATTCAACTGGAATTTGAACTCGGCTCATCAATTTCTTGTTCCAAGCCAATATCCTTTGCACACCATCATAAAAAAAGGCCTCAAATTTGATAAAAACAAAGTTTTATCATCAAAATGTTTAGATTATTTCCAAGAAGAAAAAAAACAATGAAATTTTTGCTCATTTTATTAAATTTTTAATATTTTCTAGTACATTTGAAAGTTTGGTTAAGAACCCTGTTTTTCTTCCATCAGCAGGTAGGCCAAAGATTAGTATAGGACCTTTGAGCATCTTTTTTTGGCATTCAAAACACTTTGTTTTGGAAATTCTTGCAAAAATTAAATAATTGTTAGATTTTAATGAAACTTTCAAGACTTATTCACAAATTAATTAAGTTATTTAAAAACACTTTCTTTTTTAGAAAATCTTGGTGAAAGTATTTTTACATCTGTAACTCCCACTTGCTTAATTTGTGAAATTTCGAGAAATTAAAATTTCAGCCTCTTCGTATTTACACTTGTTAAAAGCAGAACTCCTTGTAGAATTTAAATCATCAATTTGTTTTTGGCAAGAGAAAAACTATTTACTGAAAATCTGCTCTGAATCCTAAAATTGAAGAAGTTTTTAATAAAATAACTTTTCAAAAATTCCATGGGTAGGTTTATTAGTGCATGAAAAGTTATAGGCATAACAAGGAGAAAAAAGAACTTTTTCAAATTGTTGAAGAAATTTTTATTAAAAGAACTTTTTAAAATTGCATGCAAAAAACTTAATAGTGCATGAGAATTAAAGTTGCCTGCTAAATAGTGCATTGGGGTTTATAATGTCATTTATGGGTAAATGACAAAATGGGTGAAGGGAGAGATATAGCACTATTTTTAGCCTGGCTGGACGGAAGTAATTATATTAGTGGTATTATTAATTGTTGCAAATAAGACTGAAGAAATTGTGTTGGTCCATATTATTAATTTTTATAAATCGAAGCAAACCAACTGAAAAAGTTGTTTGTTCTAATATGAATGCAGGTAATAAAATTTATTAAGGGCAGAGGAAAGTAAGGGGTTGCAAAACCCAAAGCCAAGAGATATGAACAAAATTATATTTTGTGGGTGTGTTATTTGATAAACAGCCAAGTCAAAGGAAGTTATTGTTGACAACTGGAAATAGTTTAACTAAGAGAAATACAATTGATGTTGGAACAAGGACACCACAGATAAAGGTAAAAAAAAATTCTAGACAAAACAATTTTTACTTGTTGGAAAGGATTGTTACCAATAAAGAAAATATTTGATGAGTGGAATCAAAATTTCCAAGCCTGAGTTACACCGCAGTTAAAAGTAAAAAATTTCAAACAAAACATAATTTTTACTTTTCAGAAGGTATTGTTCTAAATTAAAGAAATATTTGATGAGTGCAAAAAGTTAAATTCCATCTAACCTTTGTAAAATTTGGTTGAAAAAGATTTATAAACATAAAAGCTAGATTTTCTTTTTTCGGCATTAAAAAGAAAAAGGTGAAAGAAATGATATCACCAATATAGGAGCTGCTTCATTGGTTAAACCAAAGGAAAAGAACAGAGAGAAAGGTGGCAAGAGTAATTTTATTGGCCAGAGATTAGATTTGCATATTTGTCATCCTCCCACCAGTTCATTTGTGACAAGCATAAATACAGGGCCCCGAGGGGGCCATGAGGAGACCACTGGCAGAGACCGGCAGAGACTGACAGAGTCCGGCAGAGTTTGATGGAATTCAGCAGAGTCGAGAAAGAGTCCAGTTGGCTCTCGACCCAAAGATGTAATGACGAAGGTAAGGCATCAAGACACAGGGCGCCCACCATAGGGCCAGTCGCATCCCATAGAGTTCCTGACTGAAGATGTACAAAGACAGAGTTAATTGCCCCGCTGTTGGGTGCCAACTGTAGAGAATCCTGCTGCTGCTGACTGACTGAAAAGAATTAAAGTCAGACAAGAAGTGATTTTGAAAACAAAGTTTGAAATGGCCAACTAGAATTAAAGACTAACAAGAAGTGATTTTGCCAAAAGAAAGTGTAGTTGTGGCAAGCTGAAGCAGACAAGACAAATCACCACCACCACCACTGCTCAACACATGCACAAAGACCAACCTACAGCAATTTTTGTAAAGCTTTGGTAAAAAGTGAACAAAGACATTTTTGAATTGTCACAAACTTGAAAACTTCAAATGGAGTGAACTGACATTACCAACCAAAAAACTCAAATTAATTTTAAGAAGGCAAATGTTTCATTTGGATGAAACTTCCGCTCCGTTATCGGCTAAGTAGAGATAAGGGGATTGGTGATTGTTATATTCTATTTTTTGTTTCTTTTTGTTTGTATATAAAGACTTTTTTCGCAACTTATTTGGGTGACATTCAATTTATTTTTGGTGCTGTTTTCATTAACTCATATGTGTGCACATGTCCAATCTGGTTCAAGGTAGTGAAGAGTTAGATAGCAAGATTTCAGCGTGACTTCCTTAAGATCAAAATTCACAACGTGGGTGGGGAAGAACACTGTTGTAATAGTCGAGTTGAAGACTAGCTGCTGATTTGAAACCATCAACGAGCAGGCAGTGAGTGTCAGTTCACAAAGTAAAACATGCGATAAAACTATGTCTTATTTAATTAGGAAAGCTTTTAATTGCTTTTATAAATAAAATATATTAAAGATACTATTGTCTTAAGAAAAAGTTTTTTGATGAATAATGAAATTCCACAAGAATTGTTTTAATTTTAAAATAATTATAATTAGGAAAACTTATTAAATTTTAAATCTTTTAAAATTCTGTATTAATTTCAGCTTTTAGCTCATATTATTAAGTAAAAACTATATTTATGAATCATAAATGAAACATCTTAATACAAATCAACAAACACCAATATTTTTAAAAGAATTTTGAATTGTTTTTGTGTATAAACATGCCTATTACCATAAAGTAAGAGTGATAACTACAGTAAATTTAAAGTTAACATTTCTAAAATTCAATAAGACATTAGATCACAGAGAATGTTTTCCTTAATTGTTAAGGTTACTAAGTACTTAAAAATTATCAAAAAAATGTATTCAAGTCATTTTCTTCAATTATGTTTTACAGATAAAGACCCAGCATCAGCCTGTCAACATGTCAAAACAGCTACTGTTAGATTAAAAATGCATTCCTGCAATATTTTAAACCTAACACAAATAATATTTCCTTCAAATCAAATTAATTATGCTTTAAATCAGCTAATATTACTCAAATAAAGTTTCAGAAAAGTATATTTTATTTTTGAAAGATTTTTTAATAAAGAAAATTACATTGTGATGAAAGATAACTAAAAATAGGGTGTTAATCAGCTATTTTAGCCCAAAAAAACCCTTCCAGTTGATTTAAATTAGTTTTTGAAATGCAGCAAAGTACTTTGCTTATTAGAAATATTAAATTTAATCTATTAGCTCGAAATTAAACTAAACTAAAAGCTTCAAAGAAGATTTTGCATTTCTAAAACTTCATTTTAAACCTTAGGTATTGTGTTTTTTAGGTGGTCCAGAATATAATGTATGTAAAAAATTTAGGAAAAATTAAAATTAAAATTAGAATTTGCATTATCTATTTCTAGAAAGAAAAATCACTCTGACTTGTTACAGTGATTTTTTTATTTTTCGCATAAAATGAACTTTTGTATGGTTAGAACTCAACAGCTTTGAAAACAGTTGCTGCTATTAATAGTTAAGAGAATGACTTGTAGGTAGAAAGACACATCCATTACTTATTAGTGGGATTCTGGTCACTTTAGTGTAGAATGAGTTCAGAAGAGGAAACAGTTTTCCCTCAGGAAGGGGAAGAATATCCTTGTAGAAAGAATTTGAATAATGTTCAATTTAGATGTATTCAGGAAGTCTATTCAACACCAATTATTCAACTCTGATGACCTTTGTTAGATTTCAGTTTTAAGTGTCATCTTTTAAGAGCTACTTTGAAAAAAAGATTCATGAGGTGAAATGATACAGTTACAAGTGACAAATTAGTAAAGTAAGTTTTAAAATTTTCATTTTGTTCTATTTAGATATGTAGAAAACCAATATATTAATGTTTGTTAGTGTCTAACTAGTATTTAACTACTTCAAACTCAGGAGTAGCAAAGTTAGCTTGTAGTTCAGTTTAGCATATAACTCCATACTACCCTATTAACCTACAGTGATTTTTAATACTTTCACTGTTGATTTCTCCATAAAACTATTAGATATACAAAACTCACAGTTTTTCATTCATTTTCCATATTAGAGAAAATAAGCTGAATTAAAGCCCCCACAAAATCATATTCTATCAACCTAAAAGTTCTCATCAATTTGGTACATACTAACAAAATACATTTTCTATTTAGTATAACTAGAAGGCAAATATTTAATGCATATTTGCCTTCTTAATTTTATTTTAACACTTTTATATCTAACTAAACTTCTTGAGTTTGAAACTTTATTTTAGAATTACTTTAAGACAAAAAATTGTATTTAAATTAGGAAAATATTAAATTGATTTGAATTATGCTCACGTAAAATTAATCTCAATTTATTTATAAAAATTAACAAATCTCAAATTAGTCTAATATTTAACAGCATGTTAAAAAATGGATATACTCTTTTTCAAGCAGTGAATTTTATATTGGTTAAAGCAAGAGATCTAAAAATACATTTGCTCTCATTTTAATAGTTGGGCTCCAACTGCCTATTTTTGCACCTCTTGCTTGAATGTCATTTCTTACACTTTTACATGTGGACAACTTATAACTGGCAGACAACCTCATTTTGTAATGCTACAAGGTACCTTCCAAACATGTTTTACAAAACCTGCTATTTAAAGTCAAAGGTATGAAGATGTAGCATATAATCTGAACAAATATGTGCAGATGAAACTGGAAACCAACATAAAAAATGTGTAAACACGGCACAAACCAAGTAAATAGTTAAAAATGTTCCATTGGCAAACAGTAAGGAAAGAAAATTTTGGTATGTTCAAGTCAGGCAGCTATAAGATAAGAAAACTAATCCCAATACATCTAATATGACAAGCAGATAGTTTTTGACACAGCCAGCATGATATGGGATAGAAAAATTGTTAGAATGTCTATATCAAGCAATATTTCATCCGAAAAGGTGGGCTTCAGCCTGTCTAAAGAGATATTCTGGTCTGAAGTGATATTTTTAAAATACACAGTAAAATACTTTGTATATTTTTTGAGGATCCTGAAGGGTCCTCTATAAGATGAATATAGGGCATGTTTGCTTCAGTGTTGTAAATTCTCTTACTACACCAAAATTTCTTTAACTGACAGAAATCATATTGGAATTGTTGACCTCTGTTTCTGGTAATGCTTTGATCAATACATGTTAGCAAATCAGTGTATCTTGTGCAATTATGTCTTTCACCTTTAGCTTTTTAACAGTGAAGACAAGTCATTATCCAAAGCCAAATATTTGACTTTGTGTGCAGATAAACAAAGCTATCTCAGATCAGCTTGATTGAGGCATTAGCACAAAGATGAGACCAGTTAAAAAGTATGAAGAAAAAAGGTATACTTCAAAGTGTCAGGAATGAAGGGGCATAGTTTATACAATTTCCAGATTGCTGTTAGAAAGATGAATTTTTGTTAGTTTCAAGGACAAAGAATTATTCAAGAAAAACAATTATAATTGTGAATCCTTTGCCTGTTCCTCAACAACTGACTGGTAGGGTTTAAAAGAAGGGCATTGATACTCCAAAGCAATGTTGTTCACTCCTATAATAAATTAGATATCTGCAGTAAACGGGAATGTTTTATCTCCAGTGAAAACAAAGTTAGCTATATTGAATTTTAAGTAATGAATAATTTACATACACAAAGTTTATTGTTTCTAAAGCACATATGCCAAAGGTCTTTTCTACTAGAATCTTTATAACAAAATGCACTTAATGTAAATTCAGAATCTATATGTATGCTGCTTTTATGTCTACAGAATGAACTGACACATCTAATAAGTTCTGTGTGTTATGAATTACATGCAGAATAACATAAATTATTAAATAAATTCACCTTGACATATAACTGTAACCTGGTAAGAAACTTATTGTATGAGTAAACAAGAAACAGTAAAAATCTCATTCAGCTAAATGCTATACATGATACACACTTGTGCAACCTTGTTTCTTTTGCTTAATGACTGACTAGACAGAAGATTTTACAACAGCAGGTTACCATTTCATTTTGCAGCAGACTGGTTGCCAACCAATGCTATAGGACCTAGCCTGTCCTGCTATTTAACATGTAGCTGGGTGACAATTGATAGATTTATACTTTTCCCAAGGATATTTATACATAAGTGAATGTAATGAACCCAACTGGAATTCAAACGCATTTCATATCAAGTTCAAATTTCAGTCAAGTTGTGCCAAAATACTGTAAAAGAAAATCAGGGAAATCCCCTAGAAATAAACTTGTAGTTAGATAAATTATTTATAATGTCAGGAATCATTAATAATTGATAAGGTGAGTGGAGATAAAGTTACCTAATTTTCAGATATAAACATTATCATATACATGTTAGGATATTTAAGAGTTATCTCCTGTAGATACTAAAATGACACTTAAAGGCTGTTGTTCCCATATAAAAAGCCAGCGAAGAGACAATTCCCACTCTTCCTTTTAGCTATGTCTGGGCTGTTAGCCAGACTTTTGGGCACTCATCATTATCATTGAGAATGATCAGTAAGTGCAAATTTGCTTCAGTGTAATTTGTATTCCTGAAGCAACATGTTCAGTTTTGCTTTATGTTTGCAGATTATTGTATTCACTTTTATTCAGTTGTATTCTGTATTATGTTGTTTGTACGTACATAAAGGCTCTATTTTTTGTACCTCTGAGCCTATCTTTATTTAAAGATAAACACCATAACCTTCATGCTTCTTTCTTATCCCTTATGGATTTGCATTGTAAATCCTCTATATACATAATACTTGTAACATGCTAACATTTCACATGACCAACAAAACTGCTACTAACATACATGTTCATGTGTGACAACAGACAAGGATGCATGTATGCTTGAGAGAGAACCACTTTACTTATTTACAAAACGTGAATTACATAATAGCTTGTTTTGACAGTGAAACAGATGCACATTAAAAGGTTTTGAAAAGAGAAGTAAATAAATTTTTTATTTGACAAACTGAATTGGTCATGTCGCGGTGTGCCCAATCACCACTCCCACTTTGGGTAAATGATCCCAGATACGCCTGTTGGCAGAAAGTGGTCACGACCCATGTATGCTAAAAATAGCAACGACCTCTTTTCAAACAAACAAAAAACACAAAAACTTAATTTTCGCCATGAAACAAAGACAAAAGACATTTAATTTCAAACCAAAATTGATCTAAATACAGTCAACAAACACCCAATACATTTTTGACTGTAATTAATACGGCCTGAAATTAATTATAGTCATTTATTTGTTTAGCGAGCTCGCTGCTGTTGTATGAACTTATTTGTATGAACATCATCGATTTCACAGCAAGGAACCTCTTGGCTCAGGGGGCTCCAGCCTTCCAGCTGGGTCTGAAATGATCAAATAAGAGCAGTTTAAGACCAGTTTAGACCGATTTTGAACCTATCCACCACAGTGGATAGGTAATGTTTAGACCAGTATCTGGGCGTACACACTCAGGTTTCCCACATTAAAAAAGACCTTGTGTCACATCTCTCTCAAGTGGGGGAGAAGAATAAATATTTCTTGGCTAGAGGGGTCTCCGGTCTTCTGGCTGGGTCTGAATGACTGAATAAGACCAGTTTAGACCAGTTTTGAACCTATCCACTGCGGTGGATAGGTAATGTTTTGACCAGTACCTGGGCATATGCACTCAGGTTTCCCACATTAAAAAAGACATTGTGTTACATCTCTCTCAAGTGAGGGAGAAGAATAAATATCTCTCAGCTAGGGGGGCAAGGAGCCTCACTGCATCGTGACTTTGACGCGCCCAGTCAAGTCGACCGAGCCCAGCGGCATTTCAGTTCCCTTTTGCAGTTTCCAGTGGCATCCAACACACTCCTGCAGTTTCCAGTGGCTTCTGTTTACTCCTGCAATCTCCAGTGGCATCCAACTCACTCCCATAGACCCAAGCTAATTCCTGCAGCTGTCAGCGACTCTAGCAACCACCAGCTACCTACTGCAGCATTCCACTGACGTCTGACGACGAGTTCCAGCGCCCACTGACATCCAATGACCTGTTCCAGTGTCCACTGATGCCCAGTGACCGGTTCCAGCACCCACTGACGTCTGGATACAGCTCCCAATACACAACCTCTATTGTCGCACCATTCACCAATAGCTTAAGAAAAGAAAAATAAAGACACGATTTTTATTTATTGTCTTCAACTGATCATCTGCGTTTGTCATCCTTCTTTGCTATTGCTGTCTCCTTTTCTTACCTTTGTGTCCACTTTCTTAGTTGCACAGTTGATTGGCACTCACACCTCTCGGCCTACCTCCGCAACAGTCATCTTTGCATTAGTAATTTAGTTTAGGTCATATCAAGTAAAAAAAAATGGAAAGCTGGTGTACAAGTACTATTGTTTTTTTGAATTGGCCCCAACTGTCAAGACAATTTTTGCACCTCTTGCCAGACATTATATACATAGATATGCATTAATCCATTTGACATGTGCATTGATTATAGCTAAATCAAGGGCAGACAACCAAGTTTTTAAACACTATAGTTTCATTTTAACTTGGACATTTAGCAAAATTTTCAACATGAAACAAATGAGTTATTAGAATGGTACTGAATAATATTCAGTGCATTGTTTTTATGAAGCATTATCAAGGTGTAATGAAAAGAAATACCATTCAATAATTAACATTCATTATTCAGTATTGTTGTCTCTTCTAAAAACTTTGAAATAATTGCCAAGTATTTTGTATGCAATTTAGAGTATTTTATTGGGAATTGTTTTTACATTGGGATTTATTTATGATTCCAATTTAATTGTCATAAATCACATAGACCAAGTAGCCATTCTTTTTTTTGGTCTAAAATGTATGTCTGTTATTTATACAGCTGATTCTTTGATAGTATTTTTCTCTCCTATATTGTAGTCATTGTGAACATATCTTTTGTTGCCCTTGATTAGCTCTGAAGATAAACCTTTTTTTGGTGAATAATATTATATTTTGATCCACCATTTAGGGTGAGTTTTTTTCATCCTTACTCTTCCCTACTCCTTGGTTTCATATATTTTTAATTTTGTACATATTTACTTTTTTAAATGTCCCTTTTAAAGGTCTATAAATTTTTGTAGTCCTACCACCACCCTTGCAGATTATTTACATAAAGTATATTTTTGGAATTTGTTTCTCCAGTCATTCTTTCAAACCCCCGAAAGATAATAAAAAAACAAAAGCAAAAAGAAAAGTGAACGAGTCACTGGTATTATTTTTTCATCAGAACTTTTATTACTATTTCTTTCAAGGAGATAATTCTGATTATTAACTTCTCTTTTTCACTGGTACTGGTAAACGTTTCGGTTTTACTTTTTATGATTCAAACAGTAATCATTTATCTATCACCTGTATCTTTTCTGCGCAGTTTGGTTTGGTATTTAATCAGCGGGCACACGTGATTCTGACAGTTGGGTGTCCGCTATCAGCTGGCAATAGTGGATTAATGTGCAGCAGTTTCCCAACTCGAGTGAGACCCACTGCTATCCAATATGGCAGAGGGACCTTGGTTTGATTCTCATCTTGCACCCATCTACACTAATTGCAGGTAGCAATTAGGGGCCAATTGTATTTTGAACACACACATACATACATTCATGTTGTTCACACAAACTTCAATCAAACATTTCAATTCAAGAAACAGTATGTACATTACATTCTTTCTTTCAGGAACTTTATTCAATTATCGACTTTCCTTCATGTTACTTAATGTTACAAGGAAAACAACTTTTCCTTCACTATTTGCATGCTTTCAACTCTATGTAAACTATTGTTAATAATACATGTTTCAATTGTTATTAACTCCGGTCTCATTGTCTTATTTCCTCTGCCATCATATACCGATCGAATCATAACATAAATTCGTTAGCAGATACCCCAGTATCTGCTACAATATCAATTAATAAATTAGTTTCACTCATTAAAATCTTTCTTTATTCTTTTTCTTCTCAACAATTTTTATAGTCTTTCTTTAGTCTAATTTCATTGTATACTTCTGCTGATCTTTCAGGACAGTTATTTGCTTAGCCAAAACATTTTACATTAAGTTCTCCATCTTCAAAATTTCCAGAAACTATATTTTGCACATTTAGAAGAAATCCACATTGTAAATCCACATTTTTTACAATGTGAATTAATTTATAATAAATCCTGTGAGAAAATCGTTCAGTTAAGCGCAATAGTGGCAGTGGAATGCCTTGCTTGGGGTGAAATGATTAAAAAAAAATGTCAGCAACCAAGTGATCAGTGTTGTATTGACGTTATTAACTTAACCCTTTCATTTTTTGAAATTAACCTCTTTTGTGTCCCAACAGCTTGAGAGTGGAAAAGAGGACAAGAATAGATTAGAACTCCACTATTATGAATGAAAAGTTATTCCGTTTAATTTAGTAAAACAACATACTTATATTCAAACTCATTCCAAAGTTGTGTATTTGATAGTGGTGTAATGTAGTAATAAAATGAAGATGCTACTTGAGTTTGCCTACCTCCTACTCAGAAAAATCTTGGCCCCTAAGCGGCCCCACCACTTTCAGAGTTTCACAATCGCCACTATAAGTGATCAAATTATTTTTCATGGTGCAACAAATATCCTGTTTAGTAGCCAATCTAGAACCAACTGCATTTTCACCATGCATTTGTTTACAATGGTCAGTTCCTATATTTCACATTGATTCTGACCCAAGTTAAGAGTTCTGTGGTAGCACTTTTCATGGGATTTTATCAATTTTTTTTTCAAAGTACTAAGATAAGTAGACATCATCTGAGCTATAATTTTGTTATCATAAAACACCCAACATTGGCATGGGCTTTCTCCATGTTGAAGTCCATGTGTGAATGTAACAATTTCTATGTGATGTAAATGTGCTATTGTTGTGTTTCATGTTATCTCTGGTTTCACGTCTCAATCCTTCATCCACAGACTAAATGAATGATGGACAATATTCCTGTGATTTTTTGTTTGCTATATTTTATGAGGAATAGTAATAGTAGCAGCATTGGAGAGGGATATAGGATGGATTCTAACAGGTCAACCATCCCAGTTAATTGCTATCCTTATGGTGTGAGTTCTCTCTTTTCAACTGTATTGTTTTTGCATGTTTTGTTGGTCTTATATCAAAATGAAACATAGATAATCACTCACTGTTATCATTCCACACCCACAGGTTTCCAACCACTCTCACACACTTTGAATTGCCAGAGTTCTGACCAGTAGTTTGCTATTTTTAGCCAGCCAACACATTCTGTAACATTATAACTGCTGAGCCTGTTCTATCATGTTCCATAAAACCAATGTCACTAAAGGGTTGTTATATCTATACAATCAGCCATCTTTTAGATTTGCAACACTTTTCTGTGGATTTGTCTCTGACAAAGTTGTATCCTCTTGTTTATTAACAGAAGAAGCAGTTGTTTCTTGTTTACTTTTTCAAATGAAATCTTGTGTTCCCAATCTGATACTTTGTTTTTAACATATGCACCGTAGTGGGCGTGCTAGAGGGTGCCGTCAGTGATGTCTTTGCGTGGATCACTAGGGGGTTTCGGGTCTCTCAACATCATGCCCCCCTCACTGCGCCGACCTGACCAGAGATGATCAGTTTCTAGTCCACCCTCACAAAACGCTTTCAGACACTGGAAAAATTTAATGATGTTTGGGCCTCGTATGAAGTCTTACAAATGCTTTCGATTGGTGACAGACAGAGCAAATTTACATCAAGTGGCGAACCGAACATGAACTCGTCCTAAATATATATTAAGCAATTTAATGGTCATATGGCTATTACTAAGAAAAAAAAACCTTCAACTAAGAATTCATCATAATTCATTTAAAAATAAATAAATATCTACAAATATATAATTAAGTGATTTATTTGTTGCCATTAAATAGAACAAATACTGATTTACTGGTGTCATCACTTCCATTAAAAAAATGTTTGATTAATTTTCTTGCCATCTCCATCAAAGATGCATATAGTACATGTCTTTTGTGTTCCTGTGCTTCACTTTCTTTCTTTTCTCTCTCAACATAATTGGCTAAAAGGATAAATGCAGGACAAATTAGTGAGAGTGGACACATACAAAAGACAACATAAAAGATACTAAATAATTTTAAATTCATCCAACATTTTTATTCTGTCTTTTTTTAAAGTCTACCAGCATCTGTATAAGTTAAAACTTATAAATTTGGTTACAATAAAAAGAAATATTTATTTACATAGAGTGATTTACTACAAAAGGCCATTCCGACAATTGTATACAAATACAAGACCTGAGTATTCCTTGAAAGAGGGACAATAAAGCTCCTACCTTTAGGATGAGTGTTGCACCAACTAATCCATGAATGGTAACAGGGTGAAATGATAGTCATTAAATTATAATCTATAGTCCAGTGCAGAACGAAACAAGATATGTCTGTTCAGTGTCATGACCAGTAAAGAAAGAGGGAAAATTTTCCTTTACATTGCTTCTTTTTGTGAAGGGTAGATAAGTAATATCAACACAATTCATTGAGGTGGTATTATTCTTGAATTTTTGGATGCCTTAAAAATTCTCTGTTTTAAACATGTGTGGTTAGAATATGATGACAAATAAACATTTTTCCTTAAGAGTAAAGATGAAACATGCTAATATACTTTGATCTTGTGCCGAAGCAAGAAAAATGTTAAATGAGATCAGGTAAAAATTACTACCTGGTGGTATTGTTTTCTAATTTTTAGATGCTTAAAAATGTTAGGCTTTCAATTTGTGACCAAATAAGAAATTTGATATAATATGATATTAATATTTAACTTGTAAAATTCTGTGGGAAAAATAATGAGTATATTTAAATTTCTGTAAGATTATTTTTATTTTAGGGAAAAAAAAAAGATGAAAAGAAAAAGAGAACTTGAAATGCAAAAACTACTTGCTCCCTGAGTGGCTTTTGGTTTCCCTTTAAAAAGCAGTTATTTTTCAGTGTGTTTTTTCTTCTGCCAATGGGCTTACATCCAACAATCTATCTCTTCCAAAATTTGGGCCGATAACCAGTTGTTCTGACATTTCAAAGATCAAAACAGGCATAAGTTTTATTTTCCATTAGTCACTTTTTTGATGAACATCAGGTCAATGGCATTCTGAGATTTGATCAACAAATTAAAATGTATCTCAACAAACTTAACAATAACTCTAACAATATTGATGATATTAATAATAATAGTGTACGTCAAAATAAATATAACACTATTAACTTATACTATTGCAACCAAATACATAATAATTACAAACAAGACAAAAAAACTCTCAAAAACACAATACATAGAAATGTTAAACCAATAAATAATAATAATCAAATTAAGCTCACCATATATGATAAAAAATTTAAAACAACTGACCTCATAGTCTCTAATAACCCTACAAGCATACAACTAAATCCTTTACAGAAAACCAATGTATCAATTTACATGCCCTTCAAAGGTTGTATCTCTGGTACTAATAATAAACCCACTACATATATTGGTTTTACTGCTCTCCCTTAGACTTACCTGTCACTTTTTTGATCAGAGTACAATTAAACAACATTTCTTAGAAAAATATAGCCATGTAAGTAATATCATATATTTTAGTCAACAATACAATAATCCTCACTCATACACGCAGTAAAGAGAACCTTCAAATATTGAAGGCCATCTACATTAAATCCAAACAACCCACACTCAACAAAATCATATTTAAATTTGGTCATAACACATTACATTGCATTTAGACATGTGGTTCTGTTAACATTTTGAGCTCTCATGTGATGTGATGTCATAGAACCGCATTACAAATTTACAAACTGCGTTTGCTATTTGGTAACTGTTATCATTGCTTAGCAAAGTTTTATATCAGCACAAGATAAAATTGTCTTTGATGGTGGATGTTTTATGTTAACATCCTTGTAACCTCTCTGAAGAAGGCTCATGTGAGCTGAAAGCTTAGAACCAACTTGATAAAAAATTATCCAAATGTTGGAGAATTTTTGTCTTTATTTTCACCTGAAATTAAAGCCAAAATACGATGTTTAGAATGGCTCATGATTAAACATAATAGACATTCATTGTCTCTTATATTTAACAGCATATGTTTAGAAAAAAAATATATATATATATAGATAGATTATTTTATTTTATTTTTTATTATGTTTTGATTGCAATGAATCCTATTTTCTTTGATTTTCTAATACTTAAGTATTTTCCCTGCTAAATTCTTTATTACTTTCCCTGCACTTTGTTATATATGTATGTGCGTGTATGTATTGTGTATGGTTATGTGTGTATGTATGTATGTATGTATGTATGTATGTATACATGCATGTGTATATATGATTGTATATACAGATATATATATATATATATATATATATATATATAAAAATAGAAAAATATTTTTTTGAGATTTACCGTAAAATTAAAAATTTATCTTTTATTTTTGTATATCCAAAAATTCCTATCACATTTTTGTTCCCTTTATTATTTATTTAATCAAAAAATTTTTTGGTAAAGTTTTAATCTTTCCTTTCCCTTTCTCGCCCCACCCCCGTTTTTTTTTTTTTTACCCTTCCTTTCAACATGGAAGTTGTTGTTAGTCATTACCTTGGTTACTAAGAGAATTTTTTATAGCCTATTTCTCCATTAACTTTCCCCTGTCCACTCTTTTGTCCTTTCTTTCCGTTCCCTTCCCCCTACCACTTCTACCCCTGTTACACAATCTAATATTTAACTTTTGAGCTTTTAACTCTTACAGTGTAAATTCTTCTAAGATCAAGCCATGAATCTTTGTCTGCTTTTCCCCTTTCTTACACCTTGCTGATTAGTTAAAAAAAAATTGTTAATTCCATCCCATTTTAATTTCCTATGTATGGATATGTTTTCAGGTTTAGGCTTCTTTCTGTATAGAAATCTTGTACCACATTTTTATTTTATTAATTTTTGTTTTTGTTTTCCACCATTGCTGATGAAGTGAGAATTTTCTTGCTGAAATGGCCATCCAATGAAATTAAATTTAGAAATTTTTGTATTATTTTATATATATATATGAAATGAATTGTTTGAATATTAGTAACGTCTTAGACCTCTCGACCACGAATAGCCTCCAGTCTAAACGAGGTTTTTATCAAGCCTATATAATACAATTTTCGATCCATCATAAACAAACATATCTGCTCTGAAATGTATCATAATGTCAACAAATGTAAACATGTTATGGAAATCAACAAATTTTAATGAAACTTGGTTATAAGCAACTGACAATTTGAAATGAATTGTTTGAACATTATTTTTTATCGATACTCATATCTAAGACGTTACCAGATCAAATGGTAGCTTCCCCTATATAGATAGGGGTCGCAGGTTCAAATCCTGCCAAATGGCACACATTTTTGTAATAAAAATTTATCGTAAATAATCAGGCCGGTAGATATAAATATATAATACTGTTTCATTAAAAATAGAATATCTACTTAAATACGAGTATCGATAAAAAATAATGTTCAAACAATTCATTTCAAATTGTCGGTTGCTTATAACCAAGTTTCGTTAAAATTCGTTGATTTCCGTAACATATATATATATATAGCAATGTTGGAAACAGTATGAACCAAAAAAATCTGAAAGTCAATGAGGTATTGCAAGAGAAACCAAAAAATCATTTAAGACAAGAATGCAGACACACATACATATATGTGATTGATGTGTCTGACCACAATAGGTGCCTTTTTGTCTCTGAATGCAATTAATGTAAGTGAGTCCTAAATAATGCTAAGCTGTTGTTTGCTAATAAAATGAAGCAGCATATAACATCCCTCAAGTTTGGCTCTAAGGAGTACTGGCAGCCCTGCAAAAGTGTGCTAAACAACAGCAAACATTTTCCATCCCTCCTTTAATCAATAAATTTGAGGTCCTCACAGCTACAGTGAACAAGGACAAATGCTTTGTTTGCAAATTATCTACCAACTCCATATTTGATTTGTCTTCCAATCTAGAACTATGGCTCAACTGAGTGACATTTACATTACCCCCTTGTTGGTCTCTAACATAATTTCAAAGCTTGACCCTCATAAGGCAAGCAGATGGAATCCCAGTTATCATCATGAAGAAATGTGCCCCTAAACTCTCCTCTGTTCTTTCCAAACTCTCTGTTTCCTGCTTTCCTGCCTGCTAGAAGTCCTTTTCTGTGGTTCCAATTTTTAAGAACTCTGAAGAACCCTTGGATCCCTCAAATTATTACCCTATCAGCCTCTCACCGATTTCTGACAATACAATCCATTCTCCGACAAACAGTATGGCTTCTGCTTCACCAGATCTACTGCTGATATGTTAACAACTATCACAGATTATATATACCAGGCTCTCAATAAGAATGGATGAAGCTTGAGCTGTTTATTGCCCTGGATATCTCCAAAGCATTTGACAGAGTCTGGCATGTTGGCTTTCTGTGCAAGCTACAGGGCTATGGTATAACTTGTCTGATTTAATTCAATCATTCTTATTAAATCATGTAATGAAAGTCCTATTGAATGCACATGCTTTCACATCCTATCATATGAACACAGGTATCTCTCAATGCTCTATCCTAGGTCCTATTCTTTTTCTGACCTTCATCAGTGATCTCCCTAATGTAATTAGATCCTAAGTAGGCATCTACGCTGATGACACCACCATTTACTCCCAACTCGATAAGAAATCTGCCAAAGCTGACAAAGCAAACTTCACTGCTGATCTTCAAAAGAACCACCAACCTGTGCTGGACTGGGGTAAGAAATGGCTCATAAATTTTAATGCTTCTAAAATAAAGCTGCTATCCTTTAACCACCATAGACAATTGCTTCTACCCCCTCTCATCAGCATGGATTAGACTAGTCTTACACTGTGCCTTCTTGGCCTAACTCTCACAGCCGACCTCAAGTGGAATGACCACATTGAATCAGTAGCTAAATCTGTTGCTAGGAAGATCAGGTCACTGTGTTGGTCCAGGAAGTTTTTCTCATCTGAATCCATCTTGCACATATACAAATCTACCATCAGCTCATGAAGTGAATACTGCTGTCACATCTGTTTGGGTACCCCTGCTATTTATCTGGGGGTTCTTGACAAAATTCAAAAGATAATCTGCAATGTAATCGATTCCAACTCAACTCCAGTCACTCTTTCATTAATGAGATGTGACTTTTCTCTGTCTCTTATACAAATATTTTCCTGGCTTCTGCTCTAATGAGCTTAGCTCCCTGGTATCACCTCTGCATGAATTTACTCAAACTACTAGACTTGCAACTAGGACCCACACTTTTATAGTGAAAACCATCAAATGTAACCACAACTTCTACTCTGTTAGCTTCTTTTTTTGAACTTCCCACATGTGGAACTTCCTTTTGTATACTTGCTTCTCTGATAGCTACAATCTCTAAGAGTTTAAATGCAATGTCAGTTGCCTCCCATTATTTTCCTGACACCCCCTGTACCTTGTTCTTCTCCCTTGCTGCTCTACTCTTTCACAGCTCTCTTCACACCAATGTTTCCATCCTTTTCTAACCCATTCTTCGACATCCCTGGGAACCTGTTCCTCTTTCTTTTCACTCTTATGCCCCAATAGCAGGACTGCCTTGTTTAGGGTGAAATGATTAAAAAAAATAAATATCTATCTATCTATCTATCTATCTATCTATCTATCTAAGCAAATTAAAAAGAAAACCCAGTCATTGAGTTTCCAAAGGTTCAGACAGCCAAATTCTGGTGTTGTCTGTTTTAGTCAGTCAGTTAAGTGCCATATGTGATACACACTGACCAGGCAGAAAATTTTCCTGCAGTAGGATGCTGTTACTTTCTGTGGTAGACTGGTTACTAACCAAAGCTATAGAACCCAAAAATAAAAAGTAGAAAGTGAGAAAATTAATAAAACAGAATAAAAAAAAGTCAAAGTAAAAAAATTCATGGCATGGTATCCCAGTCCCAACAATAGCTAGAGCCTGGTAAGAAATGTAAGTGGGCCAAGGCAAGATTGCAAGAAAATTTCTAAACCTGCTTTCCATTTTATGATAAACATAGCTAGATTCCAATCTGTCCTGCTATTTAACCCATAGCTGTTTTAGTACTCAACTTCAAAGCTTGAACCAAAGATTTCATGCTTCAAACTTTTGCTTTATCACCCCACTTTTATAAACACAAAAAGAAAGCAAAGCAATTCAAATTCAATGAAGTACTACCTCATATCTAAATATTCAGTTTACATATTCAGTTGGTTGTTTCATATAGATATAGTTTATGAATTTTTCTGTTTCATTATTCAGTTTACAGTTTGATAAATAACTACAACACTCTGCATGTCTGACTTACAACTTTATATTGAATGTCATTATACAATATTCATACAAATATAAAACTGAGTATATACTGTGCATTATGTAGAAATACTTGAAGTCATTAAAAGGTTGCAGTATATTGGAATCTAATAACCATTTCTATTATTTTTATTGGTAATTAGCATTTTATTGGCAGCCTCAACTCTTAAATTATATAGATGACTTTCCATATATTTACAGTTTTTTAAATGATTTTTCTTATTGTCAGTGAGAATTTAACATTTAGTTCCAACAAAGGCTTTATATATTTTTCTGTTAACAACCAGTCTGCTACTGAGTTAAGTTGCATTCATTTAACAATTCATGTTATAATTGCATTAGGTAAACCACCATTTGCTACTCAATCATTTATAATGAAAAAAACAAAAAAAAAGCAAAATTAAAATGAAGTTTTAGTTTCTGAACAAAAAAAAAAAATGAAAGAAAATATGCTAACACAATATATAAAATTTATTACATGTTTTCTTGCCTGCCTGAAGAGGAAATGAGAGAAAATTGCAAAGGGCTGTTTTTACTCATAAGAAGTGGGAGAATATCTTTCCTCTTCAGCATATGTGAATGTTTGGGCTTGTGAAAAAAAGACAAAAAGACTCTGTTGATTGGCTGTCAAATGTTTCATGTTCAGGCAAGTGTGGTGCATACTAAATGGAGAAGGCGACAAAGAGAAAGGAAAGTTACTTAATGTCCATGAGTTTTCTACAAACCTGAAAGAAAGAAAAAGTTGATACCCACAAATTTTAAATCTCGCATGTATCCTCATCTTTCATCTTAGCAAAATTGCCTGAAAGGATGCATGACAGCAGCAATTCAATATATTATAGTAGAAAATATTGTGACTCACTCTCATACTTTATCTGTTGGAATGTTTTGAAAGAGGAATTGAATTTTTAATTTAGATTAGTTACCCAAAACTTATACAAAATGTTCTTTTAATAGACATGCATATTTTAGATTCTAATTATGACTAAGTGTGAAAACTTACAAATGTGTCAACATTAGTTCTTTCTCTAGTCAATTTGATTTTACTCTCACCGTTGTAACTTAGTTGTTCCTAGGGTGCTTTGTTAAATTTGTAATCACAGGTTAAATATTGCTTTAATGTGTCAGCAACATGAAGGTGAAAATTTAATTAGAACTTTTACATGATGAATATTGCATATTTTTATGACATCATTTATATCTCTCTCTTTCAACATTTTTTAGGAGTATGCATTTCTTAAATATACTCAAACTATTGTTTTTTTTTTTCAATAATGTATTTTTATTAACTTGGATAGACTAAAGCACAAACTACAAGCACAAATAAATCATAAAAATATAACTTAAAGTGATATTTATTGGTAACAACAGATTTAAAAACTAAAAATAGTTTTATTCTATTTTTGACTTAGTTTCCAACTGTTCAGGCTATATTTATTTATTTAATGTGTCACATACCTTTCTCGATGATAACCATCAAGATGTTTACACGTCAGTTCGGGTATATTGCATTTTCACATCTATGGACAGATACGGGTTATCTGCCCCAGATCATGACAAATGGACAATGATAAATAAAAAAAACAAAACAAAATAAGATTGCTGTTCAAGTGATATAATTGAACGGCAACCTTCCCAGGTCTGCTTTAATATATCAACACGGGGTGCTGACCAGCAATTCAAGGATGAACGTTGAGACGAGATGATTTTGATATAAAATTTTAATAAGTAATAAAAGATCAAAATAAAAAAAAGAAATATTTAGGTATGAATTAGAATGTCCAATGACCTGAACCTCAAAATTATATTCAGATACTCAACGTAGTCGAAATAACCATTTACAATATACAACAGCAAATATGAATGAATACAGGGGACTACGAATGCAAGAGATTAACATAAGATAAAATGGGGAGAACCATATTATTTATAAACATGTGGTATGGTGTATGTAGTAACATAATATACGTGGCAGTGTATGCGTGTTCTAACATGGGTCTAAGAACATAATAACTTATCTTTATATCAGTTCCTTCTCTCTTTCTTTTACTGTCTTTTCTTTTCTTTTCTTTTCTCTCTTCCTCTTCTTTCTTTATACACTTGAAATGTATGTACTTACGACTGTCTCTGTTTATTTCAGTTGACTATTATATCTTCAGCATACAAATATTCTGAAAATGTTTGCACATTTCTTTATTCTTTTCTTCAACAAGTGTTGTATTTTCTGTATTCAAATAATTTGGCTTTGTTCTTTATCTTCAAAATATCTTCCTTTATATGTTGACTGCTCTGCGTCGCTATCTCTCTTTCTTTTCTTTTCTTCTCGTGGTAAACCACTTGGCTTTGCTTTCTTTTACTTCTTTGAATAAACCGGAATCAGCGTACGAATTATATTACAGCTTTTCTTCTTATCATTGCCACTATCTTTCTTTCTTCCTTGATAAAACGATACGGCCTCGCTTTCTTCATCTTCCTTCAACAAGTAGGAGTTAGCATACAAATAATATTACAGTTTCTGTCATCTTATCCAGAGTTGCTTAAGATGAATTGGTTAAATGTGTCTAGCTTATTTCCTGTTACTAAGACATTTGTTATTAAGGATATCTGGGTCAACTAGCCTTGACCTGCTATTCCAAAGCTAACTCTAGTCTCCCATGTTATCATCTCCTTGTTACCATGCAGAGACCATTCTCAATAAATGTGTGCAGATGTGTGTGCGGCGATCTATATCCATAACAAATGACATATAAAAAAAAGTAGTATAAAAAAACTGAAAAATGTACTTTAAAGAAGACATTGTTCTATATATGTTCATATCACAATCACAGTGTTACTTCAATTTAATTCTAAACCACTGTTATGGTGAAACACACCTATTCCTCAGATAATGGACTCTCCCTCCTATATTAATAAGAGTTAACAGGAAGTTCTTGGGATGTTCTTAGGAGTTCCTAGAAGTTCTAGAGATTTCTTTAGAGTTCTATTGGAGTTCAGTAGAACTACTAGTTTGGACATAGTTGGACTAAGGCAGGTGATATTAGTCAGCAGTTAGCCAAATACTAAGGAGTCAGCTTTCAGTGGAAGGTTACCAAATTCCCAACATTTTAGGTACGTTAAGTCAATTATCAACCAACATAGCATGATTATAACCTTCAGTGCGAAAACTACTCCACAATAACTACTTAGGATCAGGATAAACAAAGATGTGCTTTTTTCTTGACCACTGATGCAATGTATGACCGAGACAACTATCAGATAAGACTTTAATTTATTTTTCTTTTCCATATTTGCTAATATGTATCTTGTTCACTGCATGAACAAACTATTGTGTTGTTCACTTTCTTTAAATAAGTATATAGATTGTTTTCTCTCGTATGTATATACACATGCTTATCTGTTTTCATTCGTGAATACATCATTGCCATATCATGGTTATGATATGTAGCTGTAGGGAGATGGTTAATGTTTATTTATTTGGCCTTGTGTCATACATAACCAAATTCCCTACAGCTTACAAGTTTTATCTAGAATTATTAGAAGGTTTTCATCAGAAGGTATTTGGCAGCAGAAGGTTGGAATGTGTAAACTGGAATTTGTGTGAACTGTATGGAATAGTGGATGAATAAAAATATACATTTTCATGTTTAAAATAGAAATTTATTAAAAGAATAGAATAACAAGACTAGGTAGAAGTTAAAGGTTCAATGAGAAAGTTAGTAGCTATCACGAGTTTGTACAAATGCTTGTAGTAGTAATTTGTTGAAAAGAGTTTATGCGTACATAGGTATGTATGTATGAGCATTTGTTCAGAAGGAGTGTCCTTGAATGGAGAAGAAGAAGTAAAAGGAATCAGCAGATGAGAAAGTAGGAGAAAGAGGACGATGTGTAACGTAACCTTATGTCCGAGTCATGGTTGAAGTTTTTCCCGTTACATTTTAGCTTGTTGTCTCGCTGCTCCAATCTCAGACTGAATGACGTTGGCTGATAGAACTCATTTATTGTTGTGGATTCTTGTTAGAAACCACACAATATTATAATAAAACAAAACAGATATGAGAGGAAAAATGTAAGTATATTGAACAAAATATATACAACCTGTACACGGTTAGTAGATTCAGGAATACTAGGAATACTTGTTAGTAGGAGTCAAATATGTAATCTTGTAGATAAGAAGTAAGTCTGGGTAATAAGTCTATATTCTTACTGACCAACTAGCGGCGGTTCAACTGCTGTGACAAGCACTGCGTTACAAGCTCTGCCTTACACACTCACTGGTTTACACACTGCCATTCTCTGTAGGCAGGATCATTTGTATACCTTAGACGAGTCCATTTATATATGTAAAAAAAGGGTGACTCCCCAACACCCCTCTCCCTAGCTTCCTTTTTGCAGTTTCCAATATATTTCTATTTTTCATTGCGCCAATCTTTTTGGAAAATGACGAGCTTGGCTCTTCATTCCTTTGGTTTATGTGTGTCACTTGTTCACCTGGTTTGCCAGTTTTTCCTGTAACTATCGGTGTAAAAATACAGGTTTCTTTTGCGCAATTTCTGTTGTAACTTTCTTATTGCTTAAAAATACCTCTTTTTTTACGCTTTTTTTTTTTTTTGCAACAAGCATTAATAGGTTAATCCCATATATTTAATTTCTGCATCCAATCCATTCCTACCAGGTTGTGTGTGTTTTTTGTCACTTAGATTTTTAGTTTTTTGGACTTTCTTTTATATTTTACATTTACAATAATTTCGCCTTCCAATTTAATCCTTTTTCCTGTTATTGATTTTGCAATTTTTTCAGTGTGTAACATAGTCAGCTTGTTCAAGTTTAGCCATGTTTTTGAATTTAATATTGTAATGTCTGATGCCGAATCCAGTTGCAGTTTGATTTTCGTATTCAGAATTTCCATTTCAACATATTTTCTCGTGTTTTCATTATTATTTTCCACTCGAGCAGATCTTACTCTGCTAGGTTTGTTTTTGTTTCTACATACTGATGCTTCGTGGCCCATCTTATCACACATTTGGCAATTTTTATATTTGAAAAAAAAGTCTTTACTTTAATGCTAACCACCACATCTGTAACATGCAGAAGAGGGAGGCTTGTTTTTTATTGAATTCTTGTTAAACTTAGCTCTGTATTTTTTCTTTGGCATTATACTTTTGTTTTGCTTGTGGGGAGGGTACAAAATGTAAATTTCTTTTTACCTTTTGAATGTCTGCGATTCCTGACTCTTCAATGTCCTTGCTATCTTTCTTTATGCTGAGGCATTTCTGGCAATCCTCTGACAATTTTTGTGATGTTAGACCTGGCTCGTTTTGAAGTTTGGTCAGCATGCGTTTTGTCATTTCACTGTCTTTAGCAGCAACTAGTCCCTGGACAAATATGAGACACTTGAAATTGCCTGGGATAAGCTCCAACAATTTAAAATCGTCACAGTGTTTGTTGACGATAGCTGTGAATGTAGAATAGTCCTTGTTTTTATCTTTTCTGAGATTAAGGCATTTCCACCTTTTATGGGGGACAACGAGATTTTTGGGCTAAATAGCTCTGTGAGGCCTGTTACTGCCTCATTGAACGTTAAATCGTTTGTCTTTTTAGGGAGAATATAATCTACGAACTTAGTGTGTTTGTCTGTGCCTAATTTTCTTAATTTTTTCTTTTCACTCCAATGCTGACAGTTGATATTAAAAATATCCTCATATTGCCTGTAATACTCTCCAAAATTTTTATCTTCCTCAACTGAGTATTTAAAAATTTCTATTGCGTTCCACACAGCATCTTGTGAAAATGTCTCCTCCTTTTCCGTGTTTTTTCTAGGGTTGTACTTGTTAATTTCAATAACAGTTCTTGCAATTGTATTTGTCTTTCCTCATTTGCCTTTTGCATTTCAATTTATCTTTCTTCAATTTGCTTTTGCATCTCCATTTGTCTCTTTTGTATTTCTGTTTGTCTTTCTTCGTTAGCCTTTTGCATTTCCATTTGTCTCTTAACAATTTCCAGTATTCCCTTCTGAAAGTCCTCCATTTTTCTGCTGTTTCAATTCTATAAGGGGTTTGATTTTCGAAATTGCTTTCTTGCTATTAATTCCAACAGTTTTTTCTCTATCTCTTGGTGATAGTGTCGACATCTTGTTTGTGGTTGGCTTGTTCGAAACAATTTGAAGCACACTTTGTTAAAGTAATTCGGGGGAAAAAAAAATTTGTCACAATTTTGTTGTGTGACTTGTGCGCGAAATCTGCTTTGCCAATTTGATGTTGTCAACTCCTCTTATGTGATTTTCGAGGTTCTCGATGCTAATTTGTTGTTTCTTGGTGTTATAAGTGAGTTTGCATTCTTTTTGTCACCAATTTGTTCTTTACAACTGATGTGACAACATCTTTTTTCCTCTGTGTGAAACTGTTCGAAATCCTTTGCCACCAATTGCATGTTGGCGACTGATGTGGAAAAACGTTTTTTTTTCTCTGCATGAACTTGTTCGAATGCTCGTTGTCAAATTGTTGTTTGGCAACTGATTTGAGAACGTATTTTTTCTCTGTGAACTTGTATGAATCCTTAGTCACCCAAATTGTTGTTTGGTGACTGACTTGAAAAAGTATTTTCCTCTCCGTGTGAACTTGTTCAAATCCTCGTCACCAAATTGTTGTTTGGAGACTGACTTGAGAACATATTTTTCCTCTCCACGTGAACTTGTTCAAATCCTCGTTGCCAAATTGTTGTGGATTCTTGCTAGAAACCACACAATATAATAATAACACAAAACAGATATGAGAGGAAAAATATAAGTATATTGAACAAAATATATACAACCTGTACACGGTTAGTAGATTCAGGAATACTAGGAATACTTGTTAGTAGGAGTCAAATATGTAATCTTGTAGATAAGAAGTAAGTCTGGGTAATAAGTCAGTATTCTTGCTGACCAACTAGCAGTGGTTCAACTGCTGTGACAAGCACTGCATTACAAGCTCTGCCTAACACATTCACTGTTTTACACACTGCCATTCTCTGTAGGCAGGATCATTTGTATACCTTAGACGAGTCCATTTATATATGTAAAAAAAGGGTGACTCCCCAACATTTATATATCCTTTAGATTTTTTGCACTGGATCACAAAGTCCTTTTGTGGTCTTTCAAATCACTTCCATTGGTCAGAAAATCAATTTAATACTACTTTTTTTTTTTTATAATCATATTGCCTCAAGCAAGGTATTTTACTGTCACAGTTTTGCAGGGGGTTACATAGGAGGAAAGTTATGAGAAAGAGTGACAGGTTATAGGGGGTGTCAGGAAGTGGGTAAGAGAAGGATGAGAATACTGATGAGAGTGGAGTGGACGAAGAAGGGAGCATGAGAGAGAGGATGCAGGTTAGTGAGATAGGAGATGACTATTGACTTTACATTTAAATTCTTGGAGATTGTAGCTGTTGGGAAAGCAAGTAAATGGAAGGGAATTCCACAGGTGGAAAGTGCAAGAAAAGAAGCTGATGGAGTAGAATTTGCATTTACAATTTATTGGTTTCACAGTAAAAGGGTGAGACCTAGTTGCTAATCTAGTGGCTCAAGTAAATTTATACATAGAAGGCACCAGTGAGCTAAGTTCATTGGAGCAGAAGCCATGAAAGTATTTGTAGAAGAGACACAAGGAAGCCACATTGTGCCGGTGAGAAAGTGACTGTATCTGAGCTGCCAAGTTGGGATCTATTACATTACAGATTCTTCGTTGGATTTTGAAATTTTGCAAAATCCGGTTTCCATTTTTTTCTTTAAGCACATGATAAATCCTTTTTCTATTTGGGAAAAACCAGGATTTCACATGTCATTATGAATTTTTGTAAAAGTGAAGAAGAAAGTTGATTTTAATTCTTTCCTATCCCACAGATAAATCTTATATTGGGACATTAAGCAATTGAACATTTTGACTCTTTTTGTCTGAATAGATTAAGAATTTAATGTTTGGAAATTGTTAGCTTTAAATGAATCAAATTGATTAGATGTCACTTAAAGATCATTGAAGAGTTTGCTAATCCAGAAGATTACTGGAAACAAATTAAAATGTAAATTTGTAATAATTTCTCGATTTTTAATAATGTAATATGGTGCAACATTCAAACTCTTGTCCTTGTCATGTTAGCAGACTGAATATTGTTGTGACCAAAAATTATCAGATTTTCTACCTTTTTGTGTATATTATTTTAAATAATACAATAAAAATGTTCAAATTCTCACACCAATAAGAAATATTGTGGATACATATTGCAAGGATGGATCTTATGAGCTAAAGTTATTATTTTCATATTGGTATTTATTAACTTGAGCCTGGAATAGAATTTAATATTCATATCATTGTCTGATTTAAAAAAAAAATCCTGTTCATGCAAATATTGAAAAACTAATATTAATAAAAATATCTATTCCTTTAAATTAATTGTTGTTTGAAAAATTAACAATATGCAAGAAAGTAAAAGTAATGTTAATTGAAGTTTGCATCTTGATAAATTTATTGTTATCAAACAAATTGTCTTCATGTAATTGGTGTATGTAATTTTGGATTTTCCCTTCTTTTCCTTTTCATAAGAATTATCAACAATAAAAAAGTACATTTGTAATATAGAAAAATTTATTAATAATAATAAACTCATTAACTGAAATTATAGATGCATTGGCTGGTGTAGTGGGAGACAAAAGTTATCTCCCCTTGATCAAAACAGAAAATAGCAAATAAAATTAATTATAAATATTCACGAGAATAGAAAACATTCATGTCATCTGATGAGACCCGCACAAGACATCATTAGGAAAGAAAATCAATCTTCCTCTTTTTGCACTGTGAAGTTAGAGTAACAAGAAGCACAATTTCAGGCTCATAACAATCAGACAGATAAGTACAAAATTTATATTGTTTTTGGTACCCAGTCATTTGCAAATGGATATATGTAAACCTTGTACTAAGAATTTTGAATATATATATGAGCTCTTTGTGTTTTGTTTGAACTTTTCATACATTTATGTTGTATGTTTTATTCATCCTAAACAAAGTCTATGCTACATATTTTTACTCAACACTGATAAAGAAATGTAACTTTTTCTTTTATTTTTTCTGTATGTTAAATTTTTCCAGCTGTGCAAAAATATCATCATTTAAATACATATTATTTTACACTTTAAAATAATCATGTCAGGAATCAACAATCACAGGGTTGCTATTGAATAATGGCTCATTACCTCAGGGAGCTCCGAGGCATATAGAGATGAGATACTAAAGGAAATGAAAAGTCAGGTGCCGAAATATATTTACCATTTTATTAACAGTAATAGTTTAAAAGACGATAAGACATAATATAAACATAGTACTTACAAATATATGATGGTCATATTTTAGAAGATTACCACATTTAAGTTCAGATGAAGTCATGGACTATTATTTAGAAATATCTTTTGTTCTTCATTTGCTTGAGTTTGGACGTCAGTTGTGGTATGCCTTCTTCCAACCCTTTCTCAGAGTCTGAACTATTTCTCTGTATCAAGCCAAGGGCACTAACTCTCTTGGGTTATCTGATTGCAAGGTTCTAGTTAAATCCCTACAGCAGAATTGAAACTCACACTTACTATTAATATCAACTAACATTGTTTCTTGTTTCTTCATATATTCCTTTTAAATGCTTTTTATTCTATAAAGAGAAATCAAGCAAAAAATAAATGGTATTAAATATGCATTGTATAATTTTTGATGATAGTTCATTCCATTAAGAAGGGTAAGATGTACTTGTGAATATGGCAATAAAGATGAGGACAACAGTCTGAACAATGTAAATAATTACAATATCTCATCTCATAGATATAGACAAATACTGTTTGGATTTTTTTCTTATTTAGCACAGGTTAATATTTATGATTAAAATGATAATAAAGTCAATGAGAATGAGTTAGAGTTATTGCTTATTAAATATTAAGTATGTGGTAGAATTAAGTTAGTAACATTTAATTTCAATATTATGTATTTGTCTAATTGCATATGAATCATCTTATAAAACTATTACCTAATCAGCTTAAAATAATAAATGAAATTTTGCCAATTAATTTTTGCAAAGTCACACATTAAGAATAAAATTAGTTTCATTTTACAGTTCAACACAAAAGGATAAAATTCAATCCATTTCATTCTCATATTGCTAAGTGAAAAACAAATTTCAGACACTATTTTTTTTTGTTGTAAAAGTAAAAATAACTCATGTTCTCTCTAATGGGGTGTGTTGTGGAAGTGTGAATTTCTTTTACTTATATTTTTATTATTATTATTATATCTCTGACTTGTGAAAACTGTATGTGGGTGTGAATTTGGATACCTAAATTGTAAATTATGAACTTATGATTTGGTGTGGTTACTCTAAAGTAAATTATGATTTATAATTATGAGAAACATGGTTTTTCAGAAACAGTATTTCAGTAATAAATTTGGAAAAAGAAGATAAAGCAATTGTGAAATAAAAAAAATGTTTTTCTATACAGATATTTACAAAGGAAAGTATTCAAATAAATTGAATGAATTTGAATAACTTTGTCAAATGCTATATTTTTTTATAATCGTTTCACTCCAAGCAAGGAAGTACTGCCATTGGTGTACAGAAGGTTACATAAGAGGAGAGTGAAGAAAAAGAGGAACAGGTTATTGTGGTCAAAATGGGTGTTCGTGGGTAAAAGAAAGATGAAAACAGTGGTGTAAAGAGAGCTGCATGAGAGTAGAGCAAAAAGGGATAAGAACAAGATACAGGGGTGTTAGGGAAAGGATGGGAGTCAAGGAGATAAGAGATGGCAATTGGTGTTGCATTTAAGCTCTTGGAGATTGTAGCTATCAGGGAAGCAAGTTTATGGAAAAGAGTTCCACAGGTAGAAAGTGCGAGAAAAGAAGCTGACTGAGTTGCAGATAAATTTGATTGTTTTCACAGTAAAAGGGTGGAACCTAGTTGCTAGTCTGGTAGCTTGAGTAAATTCGTGCAGAGAGGGTACCAAGGAGTTAAGCTCATCAGAGCAGAAGCCAGGAAAATATTTTTAGAAGAGACAGAGGGAAGCCACATCTTGTCTGTGAGAGAATGACTGGAGTCAAGCTGCCAGGCTGGGATTGATTACATTGCAGATTCTCCTTCGGATTTTGTCAAGAACCTTGAGATGAATAGCAGGGGCACCTGACCAGATGTGACAGCAGTATTCAATGTATAGGTGGATAGTAGATTTGTATAGGTGAAAGATTGATTCAGACAAGAAAGATTTCCTGAACCAACACAGTGACCTGACCTTCCTAGTAATAGATTTAACTATTGATTCAATATAGTCGTTTCACTTGAGGTTAGCTGTGAGAGTTAGGCCAAGGAGGCACAGTGTATTTCAGGGAGACTAGCCTGATCCATGCTGATAGGGGGTAGGAGTGATTGTATATGGTGGTTAAAGGAGAGCAGCTTTGTTTTGGAAGCATTAGAAATTATGAACCATTTCTAACCCAAGTCCAGTACAGATTGGAGGTCCTTTTTAAGAACAGCAGTTTGCTTTGTCAACCTCAGCAGATTTCTTATGGAGTAGATAGTTCTTACTATCGCCTGGTCTCACACTCCACCCCCTTCTTTTGAACAAGAGTAGAGGTGATCGCCTTGTTTCTTGTTTAGGAAGGGGTTCCCGGTTCATCCCCCCTCTTCAGTTTTAGTGTTAGTTCAGCTGGAAGCTCTTTGCAGTTACTGAGTACGATGGCAATGTCTTTACATTCTGAGGTTGGCAGTTTCCTGGTTGCTGCTTCCGACTGGTAGTTAGAAGCCCGAACTCTTGCATAGTGTCTTGAGAGGCTGCTCTGATCAACAGTTGAATAATACCGGGGTTCTTGTAGTGCCATATCGCGCATGGACGGGTGTCCCTGCATGAATGTTCGGTGGGCAACCCTGAGGCCACATTTTGTTGTAGGCTGCGCCAGTCTCTATCCTTCACATGCTGCAAACAAGTGACCGACTGATTCTAAGATCTCTCCTTAACTAAATCACTATGGAAAAAAGCAAACATAATAGCAAAACTAAACCAGCTAGTCTGAAAACGCCCAAACCCGTCTGCGTCTCTTTCACTAACATACGTGGTATCTGCACTAACTTTCTCAGCGTAGAATCATTCCTTCACCCTAACTCACCTGATATCTTAGCCCTATGTGAAACTAACCTTGACCCTTCTATCGCCTCTTCTACTGGCCTTCATTCTTTCAAACACTCTTCCCATCTACCCAGCCTCCATATCCTTACCCATCTATCACCCTCCTTTTGACATTTCCTATATCTAACCACTCCCTCTCTTTACCTTCCCCTATGTAGCCCCATGCACAATAGTGGCAGTGGAATGCCTTGCTTGGGGTGAAATGATTAAAAAAAAAGGTGGGAGTAAATGGCGGTATCGTCAATGTAGATGCCTACTTGAGATCTGATCACATTATGGAGATTGTTGATGAAGATCAGAAAAAGTGTAGGGCCTAAGATAGCGCATTGAGGGACACCCACATTTGTTCAATACGGCCTTCATCACGTGATTTAATAGGCTCAATTGGATTAAATTAAACAAGCATCCAGTTATACCATAGCTCTGTAGCTTGCACAGAAAGCCACTGTGCCAGACTCTGTCAAATGCTTTAGAGATATCTAGGGTAACAGCTTGAGCCTTGCTGTTCTTATTGAGAGCCTAGTATATGTAATCTGTGATGGTCATTAGCATATCAGCAGTAGACCTGGCAAAGTGGAAGCTATACTGTTTGTCGAAGAATAGGCTGTGAGCTGTGAGATATTGAACCACTTCAGCATTGATAATTGATAATAGTATAGTAAAAGAATATAATAATTACGTTTAGAAGTGAAAAGAGTCAATAAACGACTTGGTTTGTGTAGAATAAAAAATTATAATGTCCTTAGACAAAGATCCTTTTTCAAACTGTGAAAAGTTTCTTTTTGAGAAACAAGTAAATTTGTTCTTTCTTAGAAGTTGAGACAGGCTTAATTTAAATCAGCTATGATTATATTTACTAATTTATCTGGTAATTTATGTTAAGTTTTTTAGTATAGCTGTACAGTACGATGACTGGTATAGTTTTGATGTTGTTGTGATTATAAATGAACAAAGACCAGGCTTGTATGAACTATACCATCATTTTTTTATTTTTGTGGTTGATTCCATTAGTTACATATTTCTGTTTGTTTAGATGAAGATATATCACTTTATGTATATTCTGGTGTAGAGGTTATAAAAAGTTTCATATAAATTGTTCTGTTATTTGCATGTGTTGATTGTTCTTTTGAATTAATCCTTGATTTTCTGTATCTCTTTGCTTGTGTGGGTATTATTTTTCACAAGTCATCCTTCTGGGTTTGTTGTTCATTGAATTCCCAGTAACTTGAAGCGTAGCTCTCACACACGCATATGTGTGTGGCAGAGAGTGAGGAAAAAAGCGAAGAGAAATGAAGAGGATTATACATGTGGGTTTTTTTTGTTGTATTATAATGTCATAATACCTATGTTTTCCCGCTTTGATATTGGCAGGTGCATTAATGATTGGTTATCTTCCTCATGGCGTTAGCTGACCAAATAAACTATAACTAGGTTGAGGTTATAGAAAAGAAGGAAAGGATATATGTGTAGAGAGAGAGAGAGAGAGAGAGAGAGAGAGAGAGAGAGAGAGAGTTTTCCTGTCATTCTATTTGTGAAGAAGAAAGTGTATATTTCAATACGCTTATTACTATTCACCACACACTTCCCCTCTAGATTACAGAGTAAATAAAATTTTTGGTATGATTAGGTTCTATTTTATTTTTTATTTAATGAAAATAATAGTATTAATTCTACTTCTGATTTTGCCTGTAATTTGGCACTATTTTTATGTTTTTGTACAGATGGTTCTATATCAGGCTTTAATTTATCAATTGATACTTGTGTATGTGCATCATTACTTAAATCTATTAGGTAATGCTTCGGTGAATGTTGTAAAACCTTGTAAGGGCCTGAATAAGGTGCTTCCACAGGTTTTTGTACTCAATCTACTCGAAGCCAAACTTTATAGCAAGTATGCAAAGAATTTGGTATGAAAGTTTGTTTGTGTAATATGATGTTTTCTGTCATCATTTAACATGTTGAACTGTGACATAGATTTACATAAATCTTTTATGCACTCTTCTTGTACAGTGGCATTGTTTTTAATATTTGCATTGTCAACTAGCTGGTGAAGAATCAGTATGGACGCTCCAGTAATTGCCATAAATGGTGCAAAATTCATTTGGAGTACTACAAATGTCTAAAAGTACAATGGGTATGGCTGTTAACCAGAGTTACTTTCAAGCCATTATTGCTGTTTGTAGGGTGCGATGCACTCTTTTAATCAATCCATTACATTATGGATGATATGCAGTTATTTTTAATGTATAGAATCCTACTACATCTGCTAATTCTTGGAACTATTTGCTTCCAAATAGGCAACCATGATTGGTGACAATGTATAGTGGTATGCCAAATTGTGATATCCATGCATCAATGAAAACATAGGCTACTGACTTTGCAGTAATTTCTATCATAGGTTGGACTTCAATCCAATGTGTCACATGAGCTATACAGTTAAGTAAATATTAATAAGGGCTGATATATTGTTCTGATTCTTTTCATGTTAGCAGTAATGGCTCAATAATGTCGATATTTACAGTTTGAAATCTTGCTGAAGGTAACTCAAAATTCTGCTCAGTAGACTTGGTGTGTCTGTGAATATTGAATTGTTGACAGATCATGCATTTTGCACAGAATTTCTTTATAGATTTGTCCATTTCACTCCAAAAACATCTCAAGTTTATTAATTTTGAAGAAGCACCTACTCCAAGGTGTGCTAAGCAATTTAAGCTAGTAAATATTGTTCTACACATAGCCTCAAAGACAAATGGCCTAGGATGTATAGTGAAAATATCGTTTAGTATGGATCTGATTTTAGGAAAAATGTTATCTGCTCACCTATGATATATACAATATCAGATATATATATATATATATATATATTCAGATAACACTGAAGGATAACGCTGCTGTTAATCCGATTTTGCTGGAGTCTGACTATGAAATGCTCTGCACAATGGCATATGATCTGTAAACAGCACTACATTGTGACCCTTTATGAAATGGTGAAAATGCAGCACAGAGGGATAAGCTGAGAGAAGCTCTCGATCGAACGTACAATACTTATATCTGTGCCTGTGAAAAGTTTTTTGAAAAGAATTCAGTTGTTATAGGTTGTTTGTCTAATATTTGATGTAAGACAGCACCAGCTGCATATTGACTGTTATTGGTTACTAACTGGTACTCTGTTATTGAAGACTGGGCATGTGCTAATGCTGTGATCTCGATTAACTTATTTTTTATAGTATCAAATGCATTAGATTCTTGTTCATTTAGCTCAAACACTGTTTTAAGATTTAACTGCATGTGTTCAGATAATGGCAATTTAATGTTTGCATAATTTGGATTAAGCTTTTTGGCAAAAACCTATCATGCCTAAAAATTGCCTTAGGCTTTTAGAATCTTTTTAGTTTAGGAAAATTTTTAAATAACTTTAATTTTGTTTTGTGTTGGTAGTAAACCATTTTTATTGACATGAAAACCTAATTCTGTTACATTAAGTATGCATTTATCTAATGAAAGTTTTAGGTTATTATCATTAAGTACTTGTAGCACCTTATCTAAGTCTTTTTTGTGTTACTGTTCATTATTGCTAAAGACTAGGATATCATCCAGATATATGAATACACAATCCATTTTGAAAAATATCCTATTCATGTAATACTGAAATGTAGCAGATGCATTCTTCAAACTGAAAGGTATGTATAAAAATTCAAAAAAACCAAAAAGTGTAGCTACAGCAGTTTTTGTTATGTTCTCGGGATGCATTTTGTTTTGATGACAGGCAAACATCAGAATTATCTTCGAAAAGCAGGATTTATTTACCAATCATGCTGTAAAAGAGCATATTTAGTACAGAATAACTATCTGTTTTTGTTATGCTATTCAAGGTGAGATAATCACCACAAGCTCGATAAGTACCATCTGGTTTTTGTACTAAATTTGCTGTTTGATGGTCTACACCTGTAGTTTATAATTTTTTAAATTCCACATGAGTGGTGTCTAATTTAGGTCTAGAAAGTTATCTTGACTTGGCAAAAACTGGCAAGTAACTTTTAGCATCTATTCTATGATGAATGCCACCATATGTTTTATTTTTATCATTTTGTGGTGAAGTGGTACTTTTGTACTTGTCTATAATTTCACTAATATGTGCGGCCATATCCATGCCATTCATTATTACATTATCTATGGTTCCTATTACCATTTTTACTGCCACTTTTCTGTCTCTTTCACTATCATTAATACATTTGTTTTTACAGTCCACAACTAACTGGAACTGTTTCAGAAAGTCTAAGCCTAGTAATGGGTTAGTAACATCTGCAATTGCAGTTTTTGATGTTCAGCATGTCTGTTCTGACCTACAGATGAATTTTTTGTACGTGGATAAAATAAACAATGCGATGTGGTGAATAATGTTCTTAGGTCATTAGAAGTTGTGCTGGAGATTTTCCAACTTTGTATTTTTTAGTTTTAGTGAAACTAGCTAATGATATTTTTCTTCTGTTCTGCATTTTTTATTAGTGATTTTATAACTTTAACATCACTTTCTATTTGTCCATTCAATTGTGGAAGTTGTATTAAAAGGCCTAAATTTTGGCAAACCTTTTGAATTCTGCTGATGACAGCTGTGAAGCATTGTCTGAAATCAAGCATGCAATGCCCTTGCAAATTCTAGAATAATTTTGAACCAAGAAGGAAAGGTAAGATTATAATTCTTTTCTTATTGTTTGACTTTGCCTCATTAAGTTTTTATCTTTTTTTTTTTTGGTTTATGGTGAGAGGATGGCTAATAAAAGTTGTCCAGCTCTATGTATCCTATTAGTTTTCCTATTATATATCTTATTAGTTTTCATTATGGCAGCTATCATTAAAAGGTGGTACATGAATACTATGTACAGCTTCAGTTGATTCATGTGCTTATGGCAACATCATAAAACATAATAATTGTGCAGAAATTTACATTTTTATATTTTTTGCACATAAAAATGTAAGTTAATTTTCTGTACCTGTATTTTTCATTGTAAACTGTCTTATATTAAATGTTTGTAGAACTGAACATTTGTTTAATAGAGAAAGTTAATATATTTTAGGATATGTTATTAGTCACTGTGTGCAAGAAAAAAATAAAAAATAAAAATCTAGTGACTTAGAAAAGCTGACATAGAGTGTTTAATTATTTAATCGGTGTCACAAAATTTGTGTAGTAGGCACAGTCCAATAATAAAAGAAGGTGAACTCCTGATTGACCGACCTGAAGTAGGGGTTATTGAAAAAAGACTGTATCTCTTTGTGTGACTGATACGAAGTTAAACAAGATTGTCAAGTTCACAAAAAAGCTATGTGATTAAATCACATCAACACATGGAACTGCTGAAGACTATTTGGCTTGAACTAAAAAAAGATAGTAAGTATATTTTGGTCAGAATATCAGTTTCTGAGGAAGACCAGAGTAACGGTGCATGAGTTCCCTTACTATGTATTGAGTATACATTTAGCTAGTTATTACTTATAGGAAATTGTCTAAACTGTATGCAGGGTGAATGAAGTTTTGGCAACATGATACAGAAGACAGCTTTGCCTTTGATGTTGAAAGTCAGAACCTGCCATTCATTGCTTATGGAAGAAAACTAATATACTAGTATTGCAGGAACATTGGTTGTCTCTCTGTAGTATGCTTGACAATGAAGACCTCTAAGAGTTCATTTTTTTACCTCTGTCATGGTATTTATGCCTACTGCTGTCCAACTAGATGTGTGGGTACACTCCAATGCTTCACCCAGAGATCAAAGCATTGATAGTATCTTTGGTGAAGCTTGAAGGAAAGTGGCAGGTAGTAGGAAAAACTGGAAAAAAGATTCAAGCAGTCCTTTTTGGGCTTCTGATTTGGGTAAACAGAAAGTTATGGAAGAGAGACTCCTTCAAATGTGGAGAAAGCTATGTCAGTCTGAACTGTGAGAAAAATAAGCTCAATTCTAAGGAAAAAATTGTACTTGCACAAGGACAGACCAGTAGATGTGAATGTTTCATTCACAACCTCATCTTCATCCAAAACAACTACAACCCTATGTCACACTTTTATCATGTCTATCAAAATAACACAGAAATGAGGTTACACATTAAGCTAATTTCCTTATTACCATACTTACACACTCTTGTCTCTAAAAACTTCTCACAATTCATGTTCTTGCATTTCTCCTCCAAAATTTACACTTCTACTCAACTCCATGTTTTTTGCCATCAACTTCAATGAGCCATAGAAGCTCCTCCATGAAGAGCTTGCAGAAGGAGCAAAAATCACTTTAGAAAGAAACCAACAAATACAACACGAAGGAAGCTATCTGCTGTATTGACCTGGACATTTTAGAAAATAAAATTTACAATCACAATGGTGAAGGTTTTGAGGGTCTCTCACCACTTTCAAAGTGTAGAATTAAAAAATAGAAATGTAGAGACCCCCCACCACCACCACCAAAAAAACTTTTCTGCAAAACCAAGCCTACTGACTATGATACAAGTTTTGAAGAAGTTTTGTTTGCAGGAGAGGGGCCCTGTGTTTATTCCTATATTCTCTTAACAGAACCACTAAATTCACTTTTTTGAGAAATAGCAGAGAATTTCTTAGGACCATTCATTTAAGACTGAGACATGCCAAATGTCTATGGGATTGAGCATCAATATCTTCACATTTGGTATACTTTTCTCAACAGAACAACACTAGTGAACCAGTTATAGCCCTCTGGTTAGCTAGTTTGAATGGCTGAGTGCTGAGGTCTGAGTTTAAAAAAGCTAGACTTGTTGGTGACTTTCACCATCTTGGTGTTGATATATGTTGTGCGCAAGAGACAAATAACCATGTTGATATTCTGCTGATTATATTTCCATTTTTATCAGTAGATTGTAATAAGCATTTCATAGGTGGTTCTTGGTTGATAAAACATTCTTTAACTGTGACATATATGCTTGTCTTTGTAGATTTAATAATGTTGTGTGTTGAGTGTTACTGTGAAGAAGACAAGATTTTGTTTCGTTGTACTCAGTGACAGTAGAGATTGGGTAGTCTTTGTAATATCATTGAGGTATTGAATATAACCAGCCAGATTTTCTCCCAGTGAGATGTTAGGTCAGAGGAGAGATCAACTGTCAATTACTGGTCCTCTTGAGTTTTGGAGGTGCACCCAAATACTGTTGTATCATCAGCATAGATATTAAAGGTAGATCATCTATGTAAAGTAAAGAGAGGGCTAGTCTGAGAATGACCTGTGGGAGATGTCTGCATTGATTGCTAGGAGGTCTAAAAGGACTGGCGCTTAACAACTATCTTCAGAAACCTACCTGTTAAGGACTTTATTACTGACAAGACTGTTCCAGTGATTCCATAGTTAGAGAGCTTGTGTAGCAATCCTTTATGCCACACCTTGAGATGTATTTGTTGTCAAGTGTCTCAGTGATTCTGTGAACAATGATAGTTAGGGCATCAGCAATGGATCAGGCTGGTCAAAACTTGTACTGTTTATTACTCAAGAAGTTTTCCTATTTAGCTGATCAAACTTGTTGTTGATTATTACTTCAAAAGCTTTCTAATGACACTGAGGAGACTGACAGGTCTATACTGAGAGGGAAAGAAAGCCCCTCCACATTCTTAAAAACTTAGCACCTTCCAGTCTTGGGAAGGATTCTTCCTTAAAGCAGTGGTTAAATAATTTGTCTAAGTTGAGCAATAATTCTGGGTTGATATTCTTAAGAACAGCCATTGGGATTTTGTCTGCACTAGTGTCTTTCTTAGTGTTAAGACTTTTGATGAGTCTTGTGAATTTTGAGGTTATAATCATTTTATGGAACAAAAAAATTTGATGAGTCTTGTGAATTTTGAGGTTATAAACATTTTATGGAACAAAAAAATTTGATGAGTCTTGTGAATTTTGAGGTTATAATCATTTTATGGAACAAAAAAATTGGCATCAACACTGACTAGAGAATGGACTGACCAGTCTCAAGGGTTACTTTTTCGTTAGGATGTGAGGAAGAGGTCATGACAATTTTTCTGATATTCTATCATGTCAGGAATGTGAGTTAGTTCTTCAATGATCTGATTTAATTCATAGACAATGGAGAAGTCTCTGCAGTATCTGCCTTTTTCATCAGTTTGGTATGAGTTGACTTTGTGGGGAATATTGAAGTTACCACAGATATGATAACTGGTTGAGGAAAATTCGGCGAGGACATAATTAATACTTTCAGAAATTCTGTTAAAAATTAGCATCGCAACATTCTGAAGATGATAGAGAAGGAAAATTAATATGGAGCTGTAGATAAGTGCCATACAGAAGCACATATATAGGAAATCAGTGTCCTCATTTTTTGTGTCTATACAACAGGCAAACCTGTTCTTATTGTTGGCATCAAATCTGTGACCATGGTGATTTAGGTATTTGGCCATAAGGGGTGAGTAGCTTGGAATTGTGAGCTGCAGTAGTATCATACTTGTAGGTAAACTATCTACACCTACTCAAAAAATCCCTGTGTAAACAACCTACGCCTACTCAAAACTAATATATATCAAAATAAACACAAAGACAAGCCTTCCTGACAAATATTAATACCTGGAAACACATGTAGATATACACCTATGTAGTTTGGGAGATGTGTATGTGCCCAGAAATAGCTGGAGGATGAATTAAGCTTAAGGTTAGTGATTGGCCTGGCAATGTTGACAACCACTTTTGAATAAAAGTCAGCCACCTCTGCCCCTGAAAAGAATATATCTTTATTGATTTGTTACTATGTTTGGGTGGAGTGGAACCAAGATGAGGTTTTGCCAAAGAGTAGAGTCTGGTCTGGAGTAAAAAGATAAGAGCTCAGCCTTAGAGCAGAGTCTATGGAATATTTTTGGCTGAGCTTAAGAGCTTGGAAACCCACTATAATTGATTTTGTGTGGCATCCGCCCTATAGTGGGAAGGTGGTAAATAGTGAATGGATCTTCGTGGTTAAGTAGCAGTACCAGCATTCCAGCAACAACAGCATCTCAGGACCAGCACCAGCAGTAGCAATCCATCAGGGCTCTAGCACCAGCAGTAATAATCTAACAGCAGCATCCACTTCTGTTCTTTTCAGGACAAACTACAAATATTGCACTGTCTTTTTCTAACTATCTTTTTTGGAACAAATTATCGACTTTATGCTAGTATGACAATATAGCGGGTGTATTTTCTCTTATTTCATTTGTAGTGAGGGGTAGTAGGATTCCATAGCATGTTAACGGAATTTGGCCTTGTGGGAAGATAGTCCACTATAATTCATAAATTCAAGAAAGGCAATTTTTTAATGTAAAATAACATTTATACATATATACATTTCAATCAATGTTTTACAAAATAAGTAATACTTGAAATAAAAGTTCAATGGAGGTAAAAGAGTTCATGGAAGGTATGATGATCTGAAAGAAAAGAAATGTTCATTTTCAAGTGGCTGTTTCTAAGGTCAATGAGTCAGTGAGTTGGTTTGTGTGGAATGTCTTAGAAAGGGTCAGTTAGTACTTTGAGAGCAGGTGAGGAAGAAGAAGGCGAGCATAGTAGCAGCTTGACATAGGTCAAGGAAGAAACTAATTACTATCTTCTCTTCCGTCTGTTTTTTGATGCTTAGTCTCTGCTTTTTATAGCAGCATTTTTGGATCAACTGGCTTCCTTGTATTTGGATCCGGGTTTCTCATTGGCTGATAAATAAAATTGGAAATTTGATCTTTGATTCATTTTTATTTTTCAACCGGAACATCTGCACGAACTCGGATGCGCATGACAAGTTTTATTCATTTGACTTTTAGTTGTGAGAGAGCACACATCCGGTTCATCGCTTTTGTTCGGTCGGAATCACCACAACAACATCCTTTTTAGGACAATGGCAAAAATATCCTTTTCTGTGGTGATACCTGATCCTATTCTCATCACACGACTCTGGAACTTTCCAGCCTGTGCCATTCATGCCTGACACTGATGACATACATACACATAATGACTTAGAGGCTGATCCTGATGGCAACTTACCAACTCTGGCGCCTCAGAGGCCTGCTCTATCAATAAGAAACCTGTATTTCCAGATTCAAAACAACCTGTATTATTTTACTGAAAAATAAAATTTGGCTTTAAAACCATCGACCTTGTCATTTCTTGTCTTGGCTTGTAAATAGCTTTTCATGATTTGCTTTCAGGGCTAACATTCTCATTCCCACAACAGTATGGAGTTATAAATACCTATTTCAGACAAAAACAGGTCTTGTTTGACCTCAAGAAGATGGAGTTCCACATCTGAAAAATTGAAATATAGACTATTATTAACATTGGTGTAGGAGATGGTAAACATGGGGTTTACTTATATATATTTTTTTAAGTCTAGTTTGCTGATTTTTTTTTTTCAATTTAGTTGAGTCCCTGTGTGTGGATAGCTATGGTTTTTGGTAGAATTCTAGAGATAGTGAGACAGTCACAAGAGATACAGGGATAAATAAACTGAATTTTTCTTCATTCTCATTTTTTGTCCTTTTTATCAACAAGACTAGGAATAAATTCATTCACATCATTCCACTAATACACCAGTCACCACCGCCAAGGAGTCATAGACTAGTCATTTTTTTCACTGATGAAAAAAAACAAAAAGGATTTTTTTTTCGAGCATTAAAAGATGCTTGAAAATTGTTTGGACATTTGAAATACACAACAAATACTTCGAAATATGAGAGAAACGCAAAGAAAAATACATAAACGAGAATAAAATATAAAGATGAAATTGACAAATGAAATGTCTATATACATTGACACTTGTCAATTTCAACTTCCGCTTGTTGGTTGATTTCAACTTCCTGTTGTTCACTCTTCTTTCAACATGGACGCAAGCCGGTGGCCAGTTTAAGTGAGTAATCATTTTTTTTTTTTTTTTACATGCCGCTAAATCACATTGGTTCTTGAAAACTTTACTACAGTGTGAATTTATAAAAAACAATAACCACTTATTTATATTTTCGAAGTACTGTCCTCTGTTTTTTCTACTTTATGATGCTACTTTCCTGTTTTCTATCTTTCCTCGGCTGCAAGAAAAAAAAAAAAAAAAAACAACAAAAAGATAATAACACTTTTTTACCTAGATTTACGTTGCTAAAAATGATTTGTATTGTAGTAATATTGGTCTATTTATGACTCACCCGTCTACCCTCTCAGTTTATATTAGGGACTTATTTGATTTCTCTGCGAAAAGCCTATTCTTTCACTCCACCATTTATTTTCGCTGTCATTTGATGTTAAAATATTTATTTCATTTGAATTAAATATTTATTAACAATAAGAAATCATAGAAAGAATTATTCATTCAAACAGCAAATTAAATGTCCTATTTGTTTTACAAAAGCAAAAACTTTCAGATTTATTTAGCGCCTTTTTTAACCATAGCAAAAAAAAACAAAAAAAAAAACAACAAAAACATCTGAATTTTTACCGTTTAGAGTTAACTAAAAAAAGTAAAGTGCTATCTACTTAAAAATCTTTAGTGAATTTGTCTTAAAGAAAAACATTGTTGCTTTACACTAAGTTAGTACACAAAAAATCAGAACGTTTTTTTTTGTTTTTAAATTATGAAATATAAACAAACCAAATTTTGATTTATTTTTTATCTGATCTTGTTAACTACGACGTGTGTATTTCGTTCTTTTGTTTGATTAATTTTGGTTGTTTACACTTGTAACCTTAAGTTACCTTAAAAACGTTTTCTTAGAAATTTGTAAACAATTTTAATTAAAAAAAATATCATTATGTATCTCTTATTCAGTTTCAGAAAAAAATTGCTGGTTATTTTTTTATTACATTTTTAAAACATCTATTCTCGGTTAATAAGTTTAACTTGTTAAAACTGTCAGAATTTGCATCCCATACATTTGGACTTTAGAGACTGTCTTTGAAGGATGACGCTTAAAAAAAAAATACGTAATTGAGATTGTTCAGGGTTCTTCTCGTAGTATCACCCGTTTGTAATTTTTTGATAGGCGTACGCCGTAAGTCTTTTACAACCATGTGGTTGCAGACCTTTTTATTTTGCTACAAGTTGTTGCAACTGGAAAACTTCGTTCAATTACATAGAAACAATTGTCAATGTTAAAGTCCCCTCCAAAGAAAAGCAATACTTAGGGTAATTAACTTTTGTTTACAAATGTGCCAATCGCATAAAAATGGCCGAAAAATTGAAAGATTAAAAAAATTTTTGAAAAGTTTCACATTTCAATCAATATGTCTGAAATACACCAGAATATTTTGCTTACTGGAAATATAAATTTAAACATTTATACTTTCAAAAACTAAAAGTTAAAAAAAAAAGTTTTCATTTTTTAAAATTCTATTTAAACTTTTTTAGCTATCGAAAATGAGTGGATGTACGCAATGCACATTTTGGCCGTGAAAGACACATTAATTTGGAAATTCTTGCATAAATCAAATAATGGTTGGATTTTGATGAAAACTTCAGGACTTATTTATAATTGAATGAAATCAATTTTGATTGCATTATTTTTAGAAAATATTGGTAAAAATATTTTTTTCTAAGTATGTTACCCGCCCACCAATTAAATTCCAGAAATGTGTAACAATTCGACTATAGGACACTCTAATATAAAAAAATTCAGGAGTCATTGGGGAATACTGATTCACTGTTTTCTTTTTCTTCAATAGTCCCCGTCTTTCTAAAAAGTAGGTCCGAATTGTGAAAAATGCAATAACTATGCCACTTTTTATGTGGATAAACTTCTGATTGCTTTTATGAACAATATAAATTAAGCATATCATAGTCTGAAAAGAAAAAAAAATTCAATGAATAATTAATTTTTACAATAGTTATTTTCATTTTTTTTAATTATATTTAAAAATTATAAAAAGTCTAAAAATTGTTAAATTTCTTCCTCTAATGGGCCGGCTAGGAATGCATGAAGACTACAATTACTAATCGAAAATTTAAAAGCTTAATACAAATAATTGACCCCGTCAATTTTTAAAATAATTAAAAACATTTTAATTGTGTGCATTTTGATTTCCCGTATTTTATTTGTACGGGGTGGGGGGCGTACGTGATATTTAGCATTAAAAGGTCACGTGATTCAATGATTGTCTTCTCTTACATAATAAATTACATTCATATATTTTTGTTGCCTTGGGGGGGCCCCCCTTCCGCTTGTCATTAAATCTTTCAACACTTGAGATAAGCTGTCATGCTCGGGCTACCTAATCTGATAACAAATTACAGGGAATATTTCAGAGAGTAAGCAAGCACAATGTTTGAAATTAGATAAAGGTAAGTTTTAATTTAAAAAATTGACTTCAATAATGTGTCAGCGACGTATATTTTATTTTTGCCAGATTTTTAAAACAGGAATGTGGCTACTGTTTAGAAATTTGTCAATCAATCAAAAAAATGGTACTTTTAATTTTTTTTTTTTTTTTTTTTTTTTTTTTTTTTTTTTTTAATCTGAAAAATTTTAGATTCCAATCAATATAATTTTGCTTTAAAATATGCCAGTGTATTTTGTTTACTGGAATTACTAAATTTAATTTCTTGACTTTCAATTAGAGCTAATTTTAAAGCTTGAAGATAACTTTAAAATTTCAATTTAAATTTAGGTGTAGAAAAAAGGTACCTAATTCTTGGTTTTTAAAAATCTTGCGAAAATAAAATATGCATTTGTGACACATTATTTTTGGAAAATTAGCAAATGTAATATTAAATTAATCTGATTTACACAAGTATTATTTATTATTAGCAATTTTAAATTTAGAAAAAAACGATTTCTTAAACACTGTTACGAGGATGCATTTATATATAAAAATAATATTAATAATGTCTAAAATGTTGTAGTAAGGGACTCTATTGAGTCGTACTTGTTATTACAAAAAATTTTAATTTATGAAGTAGTTGAAAAAATAAGGAAATTAGAAATAGAATGTTTGGAAGGTACTAGAATGATTGAGAATGTTCCAGTAGAATCGAGAGAATTCGAAAGGTTCTAGAAATATGCAGATTAGGTGTTAGCCCTTATAAAAATAGGTTTTGGGCAGTGAGTAGTGAGTTGATAACAGGATGTGCTGAACTTATCAGCTCCGGCTTTGATTCAAGGATTTATATCCAGCTGAATGAATCTCTCTAAGTAAAGTTGCTGACCAGCTTTAATTTGAAAGAGTTGTTAACAGGATGTGCTGACCTTATCAGCTCTGGTTTTGATTCAAGGATTTATATCCAGCCAAAAGAATCTTGTAGAAAAGTCCAACCAACTAACACCTGAAAGAGAACTTCATAGAACTATATAGGTAAATACATATTTTTGACTCTTTCATTGACCAAACAAATAATTAGTCTTTATCTACACATTTAAGGATTTCCAAAAAGTATAGCACTTAAAATTCTCCGCCAATTTGAGACTGGATTTGTCTGGAGTATCTACACCCGACTTCCCATCTAGGACTGAGGCCCAACTAACATAATCTCTAAGCTTGACCCTCATAAAGCGAGCGGTGGGGATGGAATCCCAATCATAGTCTTGAAGAAATGTGCCCCTGAACTCTCCTCTGTCCTCTCTAAGCTCAACAACTACTGCCTATCTGCTTCCTGCTTTGCTGCCTGTTAAAAGTCTTCCTCTGTAGTTCCTATATTTAAGAATACTGGAGAACCCTTGGCCCCTGCCAGTTACTGCTCCATCAGCCTCCTACTGATCTTCAGCAAAGTGTTCGAAATCGTTATCAAACGCTGAGGTGGTTCAGCATCTCACAGTCTTTCTCAGACAAACAGTATGGTTTGTGCTTCACCAGGTTAACTGCTGATATACTAACGGCCATCACTGAGTATATATACCAGGCTCTCAACAAGAATGGCAAAGCTCGAATTGTTGCCCTGGATATTTCAAAGTGTTTGACAGTCTGGCATGCTGGCCTTCTACACAAGCTGCAGAGCTATGGTATAACTGGACTATTGTTTAACCTAACCCAGTCATTCCTCTCTAATTGCACAATGAAGGTAGTATTAAACGGACATGCCTCCTAAAACTACCATATGAACGCGGGCATCCCTCAAGGCTCTATTCTAGGTCCTATGCTTTTTCTGATTTACATTAATGATCTCCCCGATGTTATAAGATCCCAAGTTGGCATGTACGCCGACGACACCACTGTTTACTCTTGCCTTGATCAAAAATCTGCTGAGGTTGACAAAGCAAACCTTGCTGCCGAGCTTGAGAAGGACCTACAATCTGTAGTGGACTGGGGTAGGAAATGGCTTGTAAATTTTTGTTTTCAAGACGAAGCTGCTATCAATTAACCATCATAGACAATCACACATACCTCCCATTAGCATGGACCAGGCTTGCCTCCCAGAGAGTAAAACACTACGCCTCCTTGGTCTTACACTCTCAAATGGAATGACTATATCGAATCCATTGCTAAATCCGCTGCTATGAAAGTCAGTTCTCTGTGCAGGGCCCGGAAGTTTTTTCTGTCTGAATCTATCTTGCACATTTATAAAATCTACCATCCACCTGTGCATTGAATACTGCTGCCATATCTGGTCGAGTGCTCCTGCTATTCTCCTCGGGCTTCTTGACAAGGTACAGCGGAGGGTCTGTAATGTGATTGATACCAACTTGGCAGACTGCCTGCAGTCTCTCTCTCACCGGCGCAACGTGGCTTCTCTGTGTCTCTTCTATAAATACTTTCACGGCTTCTGCTCCAATGAACTTGGATCACTGCTGCCTCCTAGATAGGAATTTGCATGAGAAACTAGATTAGCAACTAGATCCCACCCTTTTAGAGTGAAACCGATAAAATGCAACCGCAACTTCTACTCCAACAGTTTCTTTTCTTGCACTTCCCGACTGTGGAATTCCCTTCCACATGATTGCTTCCCCGACGGCTACAATCTCCAGGAATTTAAATGTAAGGTCAATAGACATCTTCTATCACACTAACTCGTATCCATTTTCACAAGCTCTTTTTCCACCTACTCCACCCACATCCTCAGTATCCTCATCCATCTATTACTCTCCTGACATTTCCTATAACTAACCCCTCTTTCGCATCACTTTCTCCTATGTAACCCCCCTGTGCAACAGTGGCAGTAAAATGCCTTGCTTGGAGTGAGATGATGAAAAAAAAAAAAAATCTTCCTTGCCAACTTAACTGGGTAAAGATATTTGACACCTTACCTTCCCCTTCTCTCCTTGTAACACTCTATGTCTCTTGTTTTGAATGCAACAAATATTGTATACTTGTAAATATTGTATTTGGTGTGTTTTGTGAATTAAATATTTGTCCGTGATTTTTATCTCTGAGTTTTGGTCAATCATTTTTTTCTTTTGTTACACTTAACATGTAACAAACACCAACTTTGACCTTCCCACCGTATGTGTTGACAGATGCGAGATAAGAGTATGGCGATCACAAGTGACATAATTGTTCAAATTTTTTCCCTGTAAGGGGAAGAAACAGTGAAACACATAACCTTTTAGTGTACACATAGAAATTACCATGAATAGAATAAAAGAATAAAGAAAGAACAAGTAGGAAAAAAGTGTCTTTAATCTAACATGTTTCAATTATAACAAGCTTCTTCAGAGGTTTATTAAGGATAAATGATTTAAAAATCTGAGTATTTTTGAATTAGGTATTGTTTCAAAGGTCAGATAGGTGTCACGTGGATTAAAGCAATGGATGAATATTAAATGTAGAGGATAAAACTTGTGTTTGTTTAACTGTATGTGCCAACGCGTTCTTTTCAAATAAAATAAGAGAAAACAGTTATGAATGTGTGCGTTCAGAGGAGTCAAATGACGGAATGATTTTCATTCTAAATAACAGGATAATCATGTATGAGTCATAAACGAAATATATTTCTATTTAAAAGCTAGTGAAAATAATGTTAACAGTTAAAATCTTTTAATAAAATAATAAATTACTAAATAACGTTAACTGTTAGTATCTTTCAATGAAAAGTAAATAACTATGCATTAAAATTATAATAACTTAAGTAATAATATATAAATAAAAACTAATATATATATTAAAAAGAGAATGATAATAATAAACAACTCTAAATTATATATAATGATAGTAAGAAAAATTATTACATTGGTAAGAATATACGGAAACAATCTATAACTTATCTAATACTATCAACCAGTATTTTGGATTCATTATTTTGTGAAAAAATTTTGAAGTATTGTTTTAATCATGTTTATAGTTGGTAATGTTATTTATATGTTCTCCAAGCATTTCCTCCTTAGAGGTTTATGTTCTTTTTTTAATAAAGTATCATTTGAGAAATCAAAATTGTGACCTGTGTTATTTCGATGTAATACAAGTGTTGGCATGTTCGTAAATCTGTGCTTTTAGATTTTGTGATGTTTCCCCTATGTATATGTTATTGCACTGTAGACACTAAATTTTATACATTCCGGCATTCAAATTGATGTTTAGTGTCTTTTTTAATCTGACAATATCACCAATAGTTTTGGAGGTGGTGGTAACAATTCTGGGATTTGGGATAGTTTGTTGGAGAGTTCATATAAAATGTTGTTGGAAGGTAGGTAGTATTATGAAATCTGTGTGATTTTGGGTGGTATTTGGTTTTTTGTATTTTATAAGCATGTTTTTTGGCATTGAGGATGAAATAATGTGGGTAGTTGAGAAATTTAAATGTTTGTTCAATATATTTCTCTTCTTCAGATAGATAATTATGGCTGCATATTCTGAGGGCTCTAAGGTAGAAATCTGTAATTAAACCAAATTTAATTCTATTTGAGTAGATTTTTGGATATAGAGGCAAAATGTTAGAAGAAAAAAAAAAAATAGATGATTTACATTTCTGCATAGGTCCTGCATTTAACTAATAAAATCAATTTTCCCAAGAAAATTTAATTTCTTAAAATTTAACTAATAAAATCAATTTTCCCAAGAAAATTTAATTTCTTAAAATTTAACTAATAAAATCAATTTTCCCAAGAAAATTTAATTTCTTAAAATTTAACTAATAAAATCAATTTTCCCAAGAAAATTTAATTTCTTAAAATTTAACTAATAAAATCAATTTTCCCAAGAAAATTTAATTTCTTAAAATTTAACTAATAAAATCAATTTTCCCAAGAAAATTTAATTTCTTAAAATTTAACTAATAAAATCAATTTTCCCAAGAAAATTTAATTTCTTAAAATTTAACTAATAAAATCAATTTTCCCAAGAAAATTTAATTTCTTAAAATTTAACTAATAAAATCAATTTTCCCAAGAAAATTTAATTTCTTAAAATTTAACTAATAAAATCAATTTTCCCAAGAAAATTTAATTTCTTAAAATTTAACTAATAAAATCAATTTTCCCAAGAAAATTTAATTTCTTAAAATTTAACTAATAAAATCAATTTTCCCAAGAAAATTTAATTTCTTAAAATTTTTTATTCATACTATGCAGTTCCTTCTGCAATTTAGTGGAGGTACCTCTATCAAAATTGTACAGAAATAGGATTTATGAAATTTTTATGATTCTGTAATCTTACAAATTTTAGAAATAACACCTCACTCAAATCTTAGGTCTAACTGATAAAATAACAACTCTTAGGCAAAATTTGACTTTCTTCATCAACATAGTCTCCTTCTAGGATGATACATTGATTCTAACGCTACTCTAATAATTTGATGTTTTTTTTTTATAGAATGATTTGTCTTTGGCCTCAAAATACGCCTCAGTTTCCGATATCACTTCTTTATTTGAGCCAAATCTCTTTCCCTGGAGCATGACACCAAGTGGTTGTTTGCTGAGAGAATGAGACAGCGTATAGCTGACCGCAAGTTCAGCTTCAAGGACTATTGGCGGTTATGCAAACGGGTGCTGAACAATAGCAAATCCTCAATCCCTCCTTTAATCAATGAATTTGAAGTTCTCACGTCATCTGTGGACAAAACTGAGTGCTTTGCTCGCAGATTCTCATTCAACTCCACATTTGACTCATCTGGAGTACCCTAACCTGACTTCCCTATTAGAACTGAGGCTAAACTGTACACTGTATATACTACCCCGTCAGTAGTATCCCAACTAATTTCAAAACTTGACTCCCATAAGGCGAGTGGTGGTGATGGAATCTCGGTGATAGTCCTTAAGAAATGTGCTCCTGAACTCTCCCTTGTCCTCTCTAAACAGTATAACTACTGCCTTTCTGCTTCCTGTTTTCCTGCATACTGAAAGTTCTCTTCAGTCGTTCCTGTATTTAAGAACTGTGGTGAACCCTCGGACCCATCCAATTATCGCCCTATCAGCCTTCTACCTATTTTCGGGAAAGTGTTAATTAATGCTGAAATAGTTCAACATCTTACGGCCCACAAACACTACTCTGACAGGCAGTATGGCTTCCGCTTTGCCAGGTCCACAGCCGACATGCTAACGACCGTTATGGAGTACATGCTCCAGGCCCTTGATGAGTCGGGCGAGGCTCGTGCTGTTGCTCTGGACATCTCCAAGGCTTTTGACAGGGTTTGGCACTCTGGCCTTCTATGCAAGCTATGGGGTTACAGTATTACTGGACGCTTGCTTGATCTAATTCAATCTTTTTTAAATAACTGCTAAATGAAGGTCGTTTTGAATGGGCATGCCTCTACATCCTACAGCACAAACGCTGGTGTCCCTCAGGGCTCTATCCTGGGCCTGACGCTCTTCCTTATTTTCATAAATGACCTCCCAGACAAGATCAAGAGCCAAGTAGATGACACCACAACTTACTCCCGCATCAGTAAGAAACCCGTCGTGGCAGACAAACATAATCTCGCTGCTGACCTTGAAAGGGATCTACACGATGTGGTGAATTGGGGGAAGAAGTGGCTTGTCACTTTCAATGCTTCTAAGACCAAGCTGTTGTCTGTCAATCATCACAGGCAACCTCTCTTGCCTCCCATAAGCATGGACCAAGCAATTCTCCCTGAGAGCAATACACTGCACCTCCTCGGCCACTCTGTCTTCTGATCTTAATTGAGTCAATAGCTAAATCCACTGCTATGAAGGTTGGGTCAATGTGTCGAGCCAAGATGGTTTTTTTTCGCCTGAATCCATCCTGCATATATACAAATCAGCTATTCGTCCGTGCAAAGGAGAATCAGTAATGTGATAGGTACCGACTTCGCAGCTCAACTACAGCCACTTCCCCACCGACGAGATGTGGCCTCCCTTTGTCTGTTCTATAAATACTTTCATGGCTTCTACTCCAGTGAACTTAAGTCACTGGTGCCTCTGCAACAGGTGTTTACTTGTGCAACCGGATTGGCAACTGGGTCCCACCCATTCACTGTTAGAATAACCAAATGCAGACGACAATTCTACTCTTGCAGCTTCTTCTCTCGCACTTCCTGCCTGTGGAACTCGCTTCCATATTCTTGCTTTCTTGACAGCTACAACTTCCAGGAATTTAAGTGCAATGTTAATACTCATGTATTAACCACTTGACTCTAGTTCTTTCACCACCCTGTATATCCTTTCCTTTCTCTCCACTTTTGCAACTGTCATCACACCTGTATTCCTATCCTTCTCTTGCTCCTTTCTAACTGGTTCGCCATTCTCTTCACTCTCTTCTAATCAATCTTTTTACTCTTATGTAGCCCCCTGCACATCAGTGACATTACCACCTTGCGCGGGGTGATACGATTAAAAAAAAAAAAATTCTTTTGTGGTCTGCAAACAGCAAGTAGTCACTGAGGGCCAGATCTGCAGAACAGGTGTATGCAGAAGCAATTTGAAGTGCAATTTATGTAGTTTTGCCATTGTTGTGATTGACTTGTGACACGGCGTGTTGTCTTGTGGAAAAATCACTTTTTTCTTTATTTGTGATCATTTTTTGCTGATTTCTTCCTTTGAATGCACTAATAATGCTATATAATATTTGCTTTTGATGGTTCGAATAATTTATCAAGCCATTGCTTTGCTTGAACAGTATTTTTTTCCCATCAGATAGCAATGCTTTATCAATACACAAAATTCAGATTTTCCCATAGTTTTAAAAATTTGAAACAGTAGCTTCAATTGAATAATTGTAATTTATAAACTAATAATCTAATTGGGCCTAAATTTTGTCACATGCCATTTAATTAATAGTTAATAGTTAAAAAAAAAATCATGGATTTTTTATTAGTAGTGCCATCTAAATGTCAGGCCTGGGACTTATTGAGTGATGTGTTATTCTCCATAATCTAATTTTAGGAATGGTGGATTTAAATTTATTATAACCATTGATCTTATTTTATTTTCTGATAATGTTGTGTATAGTCATCCATACTTTCAAAATGTGCATGCTTTATTCACATGAAAAAATTTTTTAATTATTTTAAAAATCTTTGAGCATGATGATTTGTATTAAGCTTTTCAATTTTTGCTTAGTAAATATAATCTTAACTTAACAATGTAACACTAATTTTTGAAGGATTTTTGAAATTATAAATTTTTATAATTTTAAAAGAAAAAATGAAAACAATTATTGTAAAAATTAATTGTTCATTGCAAAAAGTTTTTTTCTCCAGACAACAATGTCCTTAATATATATTATTTATAAAAGCAATTAAAAACTTACCTAATTAAATAATGTCATAGTTTAATTTTACCATTTGAAGCAGATTTTTCTGAAAAATGGCAATTTTCAGTTGTTTAAAAAAAAAACTACATTCTCCAAAGAGCCCTATATTTTTAACTCATAAATCAAATTTTGCAGACAGAATTTAATTTCTAGAAATTTCATGAACTTGGAGTGGGGTTGTAACATATTAAAAAAAAAAATTGCCAAGATTTGATAAAAATAGTAATTGCATAAATAAATTCATTCATTTGTGCATAAGTCCTGAAAGTTTCATTAAAATCTGAAAATTATTTGATTTTTGTAAGAATTTCAAAATTAATGTCTTTTATAGTAAAAAATCTCATCCCATGCATGCTGGCACAAAAAAAAAAAGAGATTTTTAACCGAAACTTCGAATGTGTTAGAAAAGATTAAAAACTGCTGTGGTTTCTTCTTTTAATAATATTAATAACAAACTTTTTTTTTTTTTTAAGTTTCGGTCATTTTTTAATCATTCTATGGTGTTTTTAGTGAAAAAGTCGATGTACCTATTTCAGAGGTGCAAAAATTAATTTCTCAATTTCATGAAGTTGGGAGTCGGTCATTTAAGTGTCATACGTGATACATGCTTGGGCGATAATATCTCTTTCGATCTATGACTGACTAGGCAGGGTATTTTTTCCCGCCATTGTCCACTAAACCTCTGCAAGTTTCAAAGTAGCTCAGCATCAAAAAATTTTAAAAAGATATTGCAATACACTAACGTTTGAGAACAAACCGTTTGCTTGTAGATAGAAAGAAAATGAGTTGTGCAAATATTCAAATTAGAAAAAAGGCACGAGACGAGGATACATCTTCTCACCTGATTTATTCAGTACGGTGATCCTAAAAGAAGTTGAAGATCTACCAAAATCTTAGCATTAAGATATGCAGATGAAAATTGCAAAAAAAAAAACTAATTAACAAGAATAAGATAATAAAGGAAAGATTATTTGTGAGAAGACAATGTGTGGTTATCAGCAAGTGAGACATCTCATAGTTTGGGCTACAAATTGGAGACCTCATAAATACAATAAATTGGAAACCTCATAATAATACAGAAATTTGATTATCTGGGTGGTACAGTAACACATGATGTAAAATGTGAGACAGGAATTCGTTTGTGCACTGGAGTAGTGAAAGATGCTCCCCAGAAACTAAAACTAATACTGCCATATCTATTCTCCAGTCCAGTATAGTTGTGTTGTAAGTACTGAAAAAAAAAATGAAGCAATAAAAGATGTAGTTCTACAGAAGAATACCATGGATGTTGCATGTAAGCAACCAGGAACTTTAAAAGAAAATGTAAACAAAATGGACACTTACAATCACAAGACAGTTAACAATGAGGAAAGGGGGTCTGGAGAATTTAATTCACATGAAATATTGAAGGCAGAGGGAAAATACTATAGTGAATTTGTGTAGAATGGCAGAGCAGGATGGTACACTGCAGACAAACGTTGTTTAGAGCTATAAAAAACAGGAAGCCGTGGAGAGACGTGATCGCTTATGCTCGAGACAGTTCACAATAAAAAAAAAAAAAAAAAGTAACTTCTAAAGAAACGTTAGTTTTTATTATTGTTATGTTATATTTTATTTTTTAATTTTGTCTTTTCTCTAGAGAAGGTTAATTTGTAGGCGATTTATTCTTCACACGGTGGAGAAATATAATAGCCTTCTCATTGAACTTTTTTTTTTCAAACTGGCACTTTACTGTCGGAAGTTTTTAAAAAATCCCAAAGCACATGTAGCAAAACAAACTTTACCACTTAAAATGACAGTGGTTTTTCCCGTGATTTTTTTTTTTAACATTTCTCTTAATAATTTAAAATAAATGTCAAATTTTCTAGTGCAAGTGTAAAAGTTGGGATCATGACAAACTTATTTTAAATAAATAAAAAGTTGGAAATAAATAACTAAAAAATTAACGGCAATAACTTTTCCGATAGTTTATATATTTTTGAAATTAACTTTTCTTTCGATCATAAACTTTTTTGTTTTTATTTCTTCACATTCCAGGGCCTGTACGAGTTTTTTTTTTTTTTTTAATACAAAGTTTTGTTCGGAAACAAAAAAAAAATGCAAAACGTGTTGAATAATTTTAAAATGTAATTTGCGCTTAAAAAAAAAAGGGTGCTCTTATTGTTAGATTTCTCCACTAAATTGTTGGTATTTCATTCCGTTTTCTTTTTCTACCTATCTGTCTTTTTACTGCAACATTGCTGCTCGTAGACTACCTATTCACTATTTTTTTCCCATGACTGGCTTGATTTGTTGAGAAAAAAAGCAAATGATTCCTTATTCTGTTGTGTCGGTGTGTGGTGATGATTATATTGGGGGTTCACACTTTCCACACAAGAATCTTCTTGTGGGGCAGGTTAACAACTCTGAGAATCGACTTTACAGGAATACATGCAATTTCCTCTAACAAAAAAAATCTAATAGAACTACGACAAACAGAAACTTAATTGAATTGTTTTCATTTGTTGTTCGTATTGATACTGAAATCACAACTAAGCTAAGCTTGTAAACCTGAAAAAAAGTATCTTGTCAGAAGAGACAAAATCTCTTGTGAAGAAAGTGTGAAAATAGTTTTTTTTTTTTTTTTAAAAACAAACATTGGCAACTAAAAAAAAGTCTTGGTTCTAGAGACCTGTCCTGATTTGTTCACGGCTAAGAAATCTTGGAACCAAAAATACTAAATGCCAAATAATCTCAATGAAAGTAAAAAAAAAGTATGGTGTACTACAGCATTTTCCAATTGTTTTGCCCAGGTGACCCCCTCCAAAACGTGGACATCTGCATTCACTATAGGCTTAGGATGTAAAGTAGGTATCATCAGTTTTTTTTTTTTTTTTGTACTAAAATTGTCTTAGCAAGCCATAGTCCATAAAACTTTTTTAACCCTACCCTGACTATTGAACCATAATTATTTACTACCATTTCCTCTCCTCTTGCTGTCGTATACTTTCAGAAAAAAATCTTTTTTTACCTAAGCAACATGTTAACGTAATCGTAGGTAATGTTAGGGTGCTGTGTGTGCCTGCCGACGTACATACTCAACCAACCTACCGACATCATAAAAATGCATATTAGCTACTAAATATCTAACTTTTTGACAGTTCGCTCCAGTTCTTGCTGGAAAGGCAATACCATTATTATAACAACCCATGTTGTCATTCACTTTTCGAGGTTGTGCTTGCTGTCGTAGTGTGAGTTTTGTAGAACACTTTTTCGTTTTTGTAATTTTTTGTTGCCTGTCTTTCCATTCCAATTTTGATTAAATAAGAAAATGTTATAACTTTCTTCCACGATAAAACTGTTTTTAAGTACAAAAAAAGTATATTGTAGTTTTGATGATGCATAAGTTGTTTAATGTTTTTATTTTTTTATGAAGAAAAAAAAATGTTATTTTTAATTTCAAGAAAGGAAATGAATTAAATACACTGACCAGTTTTTATTCAATATTTCGATTTTTAATCGAAGTCCTCGTAATTTTTTGGCTCGTTTTTTAAATACATATCAATTTGAAGATTGAGAATTGAGATTTACTTGGTTATTCACACTTTGCTTTCAAACTGTTACCATCTCATCACTCCACCCATCTTTTGTTTAGTAATGATGTGTTTTTAAAAAAATTCGTTTGTTTTCTCTTACACTTAATTTGCAAGTTCAGTTTCAGTAACTTTCTTATTTTTAATTATCTAACCTTTTAAAAGTAATTATTTTTTCTTTCTTGCACGTGTACAAAAAATAAAAATAAAATAAAATGTCTTTTTGGTTACCATTTCTTTCAACCTCCGCATTCTCCTAAAAAGGGTACAGTTTTCGCTCCTCCTCTCAGCATGTATTGTAGTCTAAAACGTTTCAAGACATTACTTAGTTTTGACTTGTCAGTTGTGGACTTATCTTTTCAGATTTTAATTGTTGACCCATATCATTGGTATTTATAAAAAGCTACAATACAATACAATCTTACACTGTCTGAGTGTCATGGGCCCACTTTTTTCTCATTGGTTAATTTTATTTAATTACGTCTTTTTCTTTTTTTAGTATACAATTCAGTAATATTTCTTTTTAGTTCTGTTTTTGTGCGTAGCATGTTGAAACTTTCAAGAACTAAAAGATTTGTTTAACTAACATTAACAATAACATTGTTTCTGTTAACAATAAAATAAAAAGTTTCAAAGAAATTTAAAAAAAAACGATTTTAAACTTTCAATATTTTATTTTGATTTTTTGGTCTTTAAAAATTTTAAGTAAAGAAAAAAGTTCGTTTAATTTCTTCTAGTTTTTTGTTTAGTCGCTTGCTTGTACGCTAGTCACTTTAAGGTTGTTAGAATGGTTCGCTTTTCACATCATTATTACTACTTTTTGGTTTTACTTTTATTTTTTGAGGCTTCAGTTTTTAATTGTTATTTTCTAAATGAAGATCAGATTGACTTATCAATAAGGTTTCTTATTTTTTTTTTTTTTCATCCATGTAATTTTTTTTTTACTTTTAATAACCAAGTTGCATGGATGAAGAAAATTCATTTGATTAAGATTTTTAAAAATGTTTACTTACAAACACAGGTGAGATGCAGAACGTGAAAAAAATTGTTTTTTTTTTTTTAATTTCTTTAGTCATAAATCTTAGCACTTTTGTTGCTCGGTGGCTGAAAAGTTAGTTGTTTGTACGTAGTGATAACCAACCAAACCAAAACTCAGTCTCAGCGACTTAAACCTAATTAATTTTATTTTTACTCGTCATCCTTAAAAAAAAATTTATCAGATGGTTTTTACTTTTTGAATGCTTTAAAAAAGCATTTGGTACTATCCGTGCAACTTCAGGTAATTTAAAAAATAAATCATCAAATATATGCTTTCAAATTTGCAATTAAGACGAATTTACAATTTTTAAATGTTATGTAAACCAAAGCATCTCTGTTGATGTTTTCGTGTCTAAGGAGATAGAACTACTAAGGCACTCATTCTTAAGTTCTTGAAAATGTCTTAGTCTTTCACGGATGCTGATGGGAAATGTGCAAAAAAAATTTTGGAACGTAGTGTTTTTTGTTTATGTAAATATTTTATTTTTGAATTACAAACTTGTGTATTTTTTAAAAATTTTTACTTTTAACTGTTTTTAAAGAAATAAATCCTTAAAAATAAAAATATAAGTAAAAATTGTGTTTTTAAAAAAACAACGTATCACTCTTTTTTTGTGTAGGTAGCTTCTTTACCAAGAATTTTAAATCACAATTTACTTGCTTTACTTTTTTAGTTTTAATCATCGATATTCTCTAAAATATTTGGATTTGCCCGCTCCTCAAAGTTCGACCATTTTCTTTTTTTTATTTGTAACTTGTATACTGTAGTGTGTATTGTAGCATAAAGGTCATACTTGTTTAAACTTGTCTAAGGTGAGTGAATGAATTTTGAATACATTTTTTGTTGAATTTTTGAGTCTTCACATTTGTCGCAACTGGACAAGATAAGCTGTGTATTTTTATTCATTCAGGTATATTTTTCTGCTTTCATTTCATAAACGCTACTAAAATTAGTAATGTATTGCATTATTTGTCATTCATTATTATTATTATTCCCACCTCCGATTTAGAAAAAAAAACAACCCTCGTGCACTACGAGACTAGCAAAGAATCACACCTGAACGTAATGTCCCAATTATTTCAATGTTTACATTATTTATTTGATGGTAACCATATTTGGTTATAAATTTTTGCTGTCGAAATTTTCGGTTTTTTCTTCTTGAAATAACTTTTCTTTTCGAAACCTTTGAACACGATCATCGTTTCACTAGTCACTATATTTGCTCATACGAAATGTGTAGGCAGTTGTGACTTTTTGTCTTTACTGCCGTTTTGGTTTACATGTGAAAAATGATAGTCTTTAAGCAAGCGCCTAGTTTTCTAATACTATCACGATGTTTTAAAAGCAAGAAAAGGGAATACTTCAAGTTTTGAAGGTAAATGGTAAAAATTTCAACATTTTAAGCATACAGATTTTTAAAAGTTTCGGTAATAATGTAACTTTTACTTTTATAGATGCAAATTGTAAGAAAAAATAGTACTATAACTACGACTTCACTTAGAGATAAAACTTGTTATTAATCTATCAGATGTTTATGCTATCGTAAGCTCTTCAAAGATTAATGTTCTCAAAAGTTACTTTCAATGCGAAAGTCGGTAAAAACAAAAAAGGTCTGCGACAAACTGCATTATTGCTATTTTCTTACAACAGTATTTTCAGTCCCACGTGGGCAATAAATGCATTATCACACAAGCGCACACTTTCATTATTATATTTACTGTTTTTATTTTTATGGTTTTACTTTTGTTGCATCTAATAAGTAACTTAAAATTTTAATTGTAAATAACGATAATGAACTATTGGTGGGGAGTGTAGTGGTCATGATTTTTAGTGCTACCCATTTGCTAAATAAAGAAATAAATTAGGAGACTGCACGTTTTTTTATAAAGATATTTATTTTATAATTGGTTAACCTATATTTTATTTAAAAATAGATCATCTCGTTAGCAATTATTTTATTTGAGACTGAAGAAAGCTTTTACTTTTTCTGTTTCTGAATTTTTGGTTTGAAAGTAAAAAAAAAAAAATCTATGATAATGGAGAGAATTCAAGAAAAAATTATTTTTTTGTAAGATACACATTTTGTTTGCAAAACTTCAAAACAATATTGAATCTTTAACTGTTAGTGTTGAGGGATAGCCTGCTCTCTAGTATAGTGGATATATATAGTCTTAGTCTTATAGTATATAAGAAGTATATTTGTGCTTTTATGAGTTAATTTTAACTCTTAATTTTATTTCTATCACTTGTCAGTAAAGAATTCTTCAGGTTCAGTGGGTTGATTACATTTGCTTTAAGACATCGTAGAGCGGCTTAATTGGAATGATTTTGAAGTTTCAGAAGCTGATCATGACTTCAATGCCGGAATTTTGTTCATTTTTCTATCATTATATTCATTCATGAAATATGAAAACATTCATTCTTAGTTAAATAATATCACATCTTCATATGAATTTACCAAATGTCTTTTTTGAACTCCCATTTTGAGTTATAGCCACCAAATATTCTTTTTGGTGATTACTAATGGGGCATCAAATGTAATCTTATGAAACCAAAAATTTTCTAACCAAAAATTTTCTAACCAAAAACTCAAATGTTTAGACCTTTTGTGAAATCTCAAGAAATTAAACGTGATCCAAGAGTTTATAATTTTCAAATGCAATACATACATTGATCTCTGTTTGGGCACCTTGATGTATCATGGTGTAATGGCTAGCAATCTTGTCTTGCTAGAAGAATCATTACAATTGAGAAATGAGTTCGATTCTCATCTGGTGCCCCATATTTTCGGCCTTGTACCACATCTAATCTGACCAATGTACTTCTACAGGAACTGATTTTTCAGCTGATTTTGTTTTGTTACTTTATTTAAATATTTATTTATTATTTGTATTATAATAGAATTACTATGTTTTGTTGTAAAATGACCAGATTGATAGGATATCAAAAACGGAATCTGAATTTCCAATAAATCCTCTTTGTCACATTACAATGTTTTAGGTAAAAACAATAATATTGTAGATTATCTTACAAAAATGACTGGTTTTTCTTGTAACATACAATTTGGTGATGAGAAAAAAAAAACTTGAGAAACTTGATTGTAATAATCTCTAATAAATGAACACTTTGCTGGAATTTTTTTAGATGTGCAATCATCATCATTATTATTATTATTATAGATACCTTTCAATTCTGACCAGCATGTTTATCTTGGTTGTTTCTTACATTGTCCTAGAATATATCACTTTTTTCAGTGCTACCAGGTACATGAAGTAAACGGAAAGGTGCCATGGAAGCAAATGTTTTCACTAATGCTTTAATGCACCATGTCGTGTGTCATTTTGGGGACAATTTAGTGGTATCTTTTTGGAATGTCAAGGAATATAAATCTAATGACTGGATTCAGGTGATGGAATTTATGTGTGCACTTTCTTAATGAAAGGCTCCTTAAACATGATCAAGTAGTGTGTATATTGCATTCTATGTGTGTGGCAAGGAACAGAAGGTTGTGACCTGCTACTTCATAAAGGTAAGATTGGTGGAACATCAAATGACTGTAGTCTGGGGTGAGATGCTGAAATCAAGCAAAGCTGATTACATATGCAGGTAAAAGGGTGCTCATCAACCTCTATTGGATGAAGGGAAGGTAATAGAAAACAATACTGGATTAGAAGAGAAGAATCAGTGAACATATTAGGCTCCAGTAACCTCTTCAGTAGGATGTTTGTACTGTTAGAGGATATCAGCTCCAAATGAGAAATCAGAGCTGAGTTTGAATTCCAGTTGAATTCACTTACATGCAGATACCTTTGGAGAAAGGTATTCATCCATCTCTTCTCTCCAACTGTGTAGCAGGACAGATTGGGTTCTGTAACCTTGGTTGGTAACCAGTCTACTGCAGAAAATAATGGTAACCTATTGCAGAAAAATCTGCTTAGTCAGTCATGTCTCAAGAGACATGATCGCCCAAGTGTGTATCATGTATGATACTTAACTGACTGAATCTTCTCAGTTGACCTAGGATAGTGATGAGAACCATGTGGGGAAAGCTGTATACAGTGGAATAAATGAACAAGCAACATGAAGGCAAATAGACAGACTAAAGAAAAATAACTGATACAGATTCCTTAAGCATGAAAAGTGGAATTAGAGCAACCTACCCTGTGGCTTGTATGAAGGTTTTCTTCAAAATTCTTAGGTTATCAAGTATGACAGACATCTGAAAAATATTAGGTTATAATAAGATTTTAACATTTTTCATTTTTTTTTTTTTTTTTTCCTCCAAAAATGTGTTAAAAAATATTGTCCAGGTCATTTTTTTTTTTTTTCTTTGTTCATTCTCAGTTTTGAATTGGAGAGGCTATTTAAAATTAAATGACATCATTCGAAGATTAAGTTGGTCTTTGGGATAATTAATAAAAGTGCTGGGGTTTAGCAGTTAATTACATTATCAAAACAAAAATAATAGATTTCTTTATTTAGTGTAATGTACTTTCTCTAACTTTTTATAAAATTTAAGTTTTTACTACATTCAAAATACAGATGAATTTATTCATGATCAATTAAAAAAATTAAAAATTAAGCTCCTGTTTACTATAATTAACAAAAACAATTGATTTTTACAGTAATGCTTTAATATTTATGAGTTGTAATTTGATTAGCCCCTAATTATAATAATTGTGTAGGTATTTATATCTTTGCATGTTGCTGACTTAACAAGCTTTGCCTAAATCCTAGATGCTAGCTTATACACATGCATTCATACTATGTTAGCTCATATGTATTAAGCATTTGTGACTTTGCATATAAATGCCAGTTTTAAGCCATGCAAGGTTTGTCCATTTATGTTTCATGCTTTTTATTTCTTTTGGTTCTCTCTCTTCCACTATTTTCTTTTTAATGCTTTTGTACACTCTGAAACTCTGCTTCTTCATTTCTGTGCAGTTTTGATTGGCTCTTTCCAAGCAAGCACCACAACTTGTGTGGACTTGTCAACATAACAGTAAGTCACCTTCTGCTTTGAGTTGCACAAATAAGAAATAAGTTTTCACATGTGTAATTGTAAGAATTCTGAATGTATCATTATACTTTGGTGGACTATTATGACCAGTCTTCACTTTTTTTTTTTTTTTTTTTTTTTTTTTAAATCTGTTTTGTAAGTGAAATTTTGTTTTCATTTACTATTTCTGTTTGGTGTCCTGGATATCCCTAGTATTTTATCTGAGTTCATATATAAGGAGCTGGTTGAAATTAATTTAAAAAGAAAAAAAGTGATGCTGGTCTGAATAATTCATTAAGTGATACAGATTTTATCAACCTTTTCTTTTCCTGCTATTAATGGGTCATTATTTTTCTTTTTATTTAAAAATAAATATATTATGATATATAAAATATGACTTAAAAACTCTTCAGAGTTTAAAATTAATAGAAAAAAATACTGCAATAAAAACTTTTGTAGATTTGTTCTTGTTGAGCTGCTAATATAAAAATGAAACAAAGCCAACCTTGTAATTTGTTTTAATTTTTAAGATAATTTATCGAAATTTCTAGTGCATTACCTTTAATTTGCAAAATGATTTATTCAAAATTAACACTATTGGAAACAAAAATGATTATTGAAAATACTTCATTTTTAAAAATATAACTTTTTACATAACCAACTAGATTAATTTGAAAAATTAATTACATATTCTCTACTCTGTCCATTTTTAAAATTATAACTTATGGGTTATATTTTATTTCTAGTTCATGTATACAAGAGATATGCTAGGAAATAATTAAGAAAATTATTATGTCTGTTTCAATATAATCATTAAAATAAGTCTTAAATAGTAACTATAAAATGTTAATAACTTACACATTACATTTTTTTTTTTTGTTTATCTTTCTGAGATGAGATATTGTTGACATTATTTACATTGTTCAAACTGTTGTCCTCATCTTTGTTGCCATATTCACAATGTTTTGGCTGTTGTATGTGCTGACCTTCAAGTGATTGAAATTTTAAACTGAACTCTTTTTGTTCACTGGAGTAGATTGTTCTGTTTCCATGAGTTATGCCACTTCTATATATCTCAGTAATCTCCCTTTAGCTTAATGCTGTAAGTTGTTTTTTATTTACCTCTGCTGTAGTATTGAACTCACAACTCTTAAGTCACTGGATTCAACTAATGCTTTTATCCACTGGGCAATTTGTCTTTGAAAAGAAAAGCCAGAAAGATATGAATGCCTAATGAAGAGAAATGTAATGTGACTAATAGAAAATTGTATTTTTTAATTAAAGAACTTTAAAACAAAATATGAAAGTAATTATTTGAAGCTTGAGTACTTCATAATATTTCTGTTTTTGTCTGTAACCAATAAATTAAATGACCCACAAAGCCTGACCATGTGTTAAAAGGAAAACCTTAGGTGTTAGATTAACTTCAATTGTAATCTTTTGTGTTTTATTTATTCTTTTTCCTCACTAAGTTTTTCATTCTTTTACTCTCAGTAATCCTTGCATCTTAGTGGCATTATTGCTTTGCTTGAGTTGAAATGATTAAAAAAAAAAAACAAACCCCCAAAACTTTGTGATTGTTTGGATCTACTGCTTCTGTGTTTATTTTTTTTCTATAAAGACATAATCATTTGTGTCCTAATATTCTTAGGATAAGAGGAACATCAAAATGACAATTATGCCAGCCAGCAATCAAATGTTGATTATTGAAATAAAAGTAGATATAATAGAAAGTGTCAAGAGGAAAACTACAACTATAGTAGTTGGCAATATGAAAAGAAAAAATCAAAGTGAAAAACAACAAACAAAATTATTATAGAATGAGCAAACCAGTTATTGCTCCTCACTCATCAAAACTTGGAAATTAAAATATTGAGCACACCAACTAAAAAATAGATCATAAAAGTCCATAAATCAAAAGGTCTTGAAAAATGTCTTGTGTATCTTAGATTACCATCGAGTAGCTTGATTGGTGTGAAATTTGCTCAGAATATCTCCTTGTTGGGCAATGTTATTTTTCTTCTTGACCAATGTATAAAGTTGGTACACAATCTGGATGAAGGAATAACTTTTCAAACATATTACAGAAGATACGAAGGATCTTCAAAAATAATTGTTTGCATTGGAATGACAAAAGTCCTATTGAGAAAATTTCCTCCTGCTGAACATAAAAAATACATTTATTTTGCTGAAACAACCAGGTGAGATAACTTTTGAGGAAACTAGAGATATTATGAAAAATTTTTAGAGATAAAACCTCATTGTTTAATGCATGGTGAATTGGTCTAAACCTAATAGCATGTGACAAAGACTATTTTGTCACATATGCAGGAGTTGTCAGTCAAGAATGTGAGAAGTTTAATGAGTTAAATCTGATTCATTTAAATGTTATTTGTTCAGGGCTTAACTTCTAGTAAGGATGTGGAAATAAGATTCATGATTCTGATTAAACTAGAAATGGATGCAAAATTAGCTCTCCAAAAAATAGCTGAAGAGTGTCAGCATTTGGTGAATTTAAAACTTGATACCTCAAAGATTGAGGAGAGAGATTTCACAAATACATAGTGTCTGACTGTTTAAGGTAAAAAAAAAAAAAGAAAAGTTTTTTCAACTCCTAGTAAAACAGAAAAAAAAAAAAAAATCTCCTCAACACTTAATATTTGCCATGGTTGTGGTGGTAAGCATTTTAAGTGATTGGTAGCATTTTTTTTTCTAAAGAAACAATGTGGAAGATCAGGACATAAGAGTACTTGTTGCAAATCCCCAAAAATGGAAGCGAAACAAAAAGTATGTCAACAAAGTAAATACATTGGATAAAGTTGACAAGTAGAAATAAAAAATTAGCAAGATTTTGAATGAAAGATCTCTAAAGAGAAAATTTGTTTTTGTCACAATTAACAATATAAAAATAAAATTACACTTGGATACTATAATTACTATACTTGATGAAAAGACTTGGTGAAAACTGAGTATACATAGTTTGTTGACTTTGAGAAAAGTTGCTTGTGTTTCAGGGAAGAAATTAAATTCTTTAGGCAAGTTCACTTGTAATATTTCTTTCATTGGAAAAACCAAAAAAGCAGTGGTATTTGTGCTAAAAAATACGAATTTATTGGTAATGGATGTCATTGCCTTATTTAATCTTGGGACCTACCAATCAATTTGTTCTGCAATCAAGTAAATGTTGTCACCACAAGTACTATTATGGGAAAGGAAAAATTCAAGACTGAATTAAAAAGAAAATTCCCAGAAATTTTTTTCAGGTTTTGACATGTGCACAAAAGCAAAGGTGAATTTTGAATTTAAAGAAAATGCAACACCAATATTCAGACTATGCAGTGTTAAATCCAGTCAAAGAATTAGAAAGGCTACAAGAATTAGGGCTCATTTTCAAAGTAGATTACTCTGAATGGGCATCGTCAACTGTTTACGTGAAGGAAAAGAATAATAAAATCCACGTATCTGCTGATTTCTCAACAGGGATCAATGAAAGCTTACAAATTATAATTACCATGCCCATAAGAAATTTTTGCCAAACTGAATGGAGGGAAATTTTTTTCTAAGTTGGACTTGTTGAACACCTACCTACAAAATACTGGTAGAAAAAGAATGAATGTTTGAAATTACACTCATAAAGGTCTATGTGAATTCAACTGACTTCCTTTTGCGATAAATGCAGCTTTGAGCATTTTTCAACAAGTTCTGAATACAATGCTCGCTGAGTTAGATTGTGTGCAAGAATATCTGGATGACAAACTGATTAAAAGTGAAACCAGACATGTGAAAGACATAAAAATAGTATGCGAAATGATCAAAGAATATGGGTTTCAAATGAAACAAAATGTGAGCTATTTATATCCAGAATAAGATATCTGGAATAAATTATTGATGAAAAGGGTCAATGACCAGATCCTGTATGAGTTAACAGCATCTTTAAATGCCTTGTTAAAGATGCTAAATGGTTTTAGACAGAGAAATACCAAAGTGTGTTTGAAAGATAAAAAAAAGTCCTGATTTATCACTAACCCATTTTGATCCCAAATTAAACATTGTCTTTGCATCAGGTGCAAGTGATTCAGGAATTGGAGCAGTAATATTACATAAATATGACGATGAAACAACTAAGCAATAGCACATGCTTTGAGGTCGGTAATAGCTGCTGAGAAAAATTACAGCCAGATCAAGAAGGAAGCTTTGGCTATAGTTTTTGCCATGAAAATATTTCATAAATTCCTACATGGACAAGAATTTTTCTTACAATCTGATCATTGTTAGCATTTATATATGGTTCAAAAAAGGGTGTTTTCACACATAATCAAATAAATTGCAATGCTGGGGAACTATGCTACTGAATTACAACTATAAGATGGAATTTTTACCATCAAAGAAATTAGGTCATGCTGATGGACTCTTGCTTAATTTCAAAATTTGGCAAACTATTTGAAGATACAGTAATTGTAGCAATAAGAGCTGAAAATAAAATTAAAAATTTTACATAATACTGTAGGAGAGTTGCCTATAACTCTGAAAGAAATAAAACTCAAGTCATTGAATGATAACTTCATATTAAAAATGAAAGATCAAATTGTATGTGAAATCTAAAATAGGTAAATGAAAGCAACACATTTTCAATATTTGATGTATGCTGATAGTTGTAATTTAAACATTGCAAAATCACGTTGAAGGAATTCCACGTTGTTCATCCTGGAATTTCTAGGATGAAATCCCAAATGAGATGCTACTGGTTGAAAATGGATGAAGACATACAAAACTTGGTTAAATCATGCAGAGGTTGTGCTCTGACAGCGAAGACCCCTCCAATTAAATTTCAACCTTGACTAGAAACAGACATTCCATGGTCTCAATTACATCTAGATTTTGCTGGGCTGTTGAATAGAGCATATTATCTGGTGGTGGTTGATGGTTATACCAAGAGGCCTGAAATATTGAACTGCAGAAGACCAACTACAATGGTAGTAATTTCTTGCACAAAATTTTTGCAAGATTTGATGTATGTGATTCCATTGTGTCGGACAATGGGACAGTTTGCATCTAGTGAATTCAAGTTATTTTACAAGTCTTTACAAATACAACATATTACAATGCTCCTGTATCATCCAAGATCAAATGGACAAGTGGAACGCTTTGTTGACACATTCAAAGGGTCTTTTAAAAATCGGAAGGGGATGAGTTGGATGAGGAAATGCTTCAGCAATTTCTGAGTTTTCAGAATTATGCCAAAACTGAACACTAGATCTGGAATGTTGCCAGTAAACTTGATATTCACCAGAAAAATTAAGTCTGTTAAACAAAATACTACCTGAACGGAAGGCGAAAACATCAAGGAATATCCCTGTAAATAATTACTTTAACCTGAGAGAAAAGGGATTTTTTTAAGATGTATCAAAGGAGAAAAAAAATTTTGGAAGGATGGTGTGGTTTTAAAAAAGAAAAAAAAAAAAAGATTGGTTGAATGACATACATAGTGCAGAGATCAAGGTGGAGGTATTAATATCATTTGAATCAGTTAAGATGTAGACACACTGATTTGGAAAGTCTCTGGCAAGAAGTTCCCATGGAAGTATCATCTGTTACATTTGACATAACTACACCACCAGGAATGACACAGTGGTACAGCAAAAGAAAAAAAAACTATGACTGAATTTTTAAGTGAAACCAACACAAAAAAATATACAAACTCTAGAGGGAGTCCGCTCAAGAGGGGAGGTGTTATGTAGAAAGAAAGTGTTGATACTGACACATGGTATTGAACACAGATCTCCAGGCAACAAACATAACCGTTGAATGACTTGTGCTACTGGTATCATAAATATTTAGTCTAAAAAGCCTCAGACAGAAGTCTGACTGTGTTCTGTGTTGTGCACCATTCCAGTGTTGTGCGTCATTGAAGAGATTGTTTTCTAAGGGAATTACTCAAGAGAATTATTCTGAGAGCATTATTGTGTATTGTTTGAAGGATTTGTTTAGTACGTTAACTTGCATAAAGATACCAAAATATCATAACTTGCTAATGGCTAGTTACCAAAAAATTCTTTAAGAATAACATTATGAAAAACTAAGGTTATAAAATTCTGTTATTATTACACTAATGACTATGATAATAGGATGATACTCAAGGAATAGAAAGATCTATTTAAGTCTTTTAACATTATGCTAACCACTTAGATAAATCATTCTTTTATTACCATCTTACCATTCAAGTAGTAGTAACAAAATTGTCAATACACTCATTGTCAACCTTGACAGGCCAGTCAGTGTTTGTTTATTTTTAAGTAGCTGAGCTGCATTTAATGATTTATTTGATTTTGGAATAATTAGCCTGGCATATTCAAAATACATTAAGAATGTGAATGCTCTTATCTTGCGTACTTGTTGATATTAGCTTTAGTTTAGTGCTCACAAGTATCAGATGGTTAATCTGAAACATAGTTTGCTGTGTTGAAAGCATTTCTTGGCAGTCTCTTGCATCCAACTTTGTGTTGGTCATATTTATGCAATAGAATGTCATATGCCTACCACAACCAATGTTTGTTTCTGTCTAAGATTTACTTATTTTGATTGTATTCCTGACAGTTTTTCTTGCCAGAATCTATTTTCAAAGTCCACCATTTGACCTTGTTTTGAATATTGCTGCTACATCTGGTGTGGTGCTCTTGTTATATATTTAGATTTTTGATAAAAGCCAAAGAATAATCTGCAATGTCCTGACCTGCTATCTTGGTTTCAGTTCCTTTCCCACCACCATAATATAGCTTCCCTGTATCTATAAATACTTTTATGGTAATTGTTCTGATGAACTTTTCTCTATGGTACCTAGACTCTATGAATTTAAGCACAGTATTAGACTGATGGCAAGGTGTCATCATTTTACAGTTGAAATGGCTAGTTGTAACTGTAAGTTTTATGCCAACAATTTCTTCTCTCGGCCTTCTTGCTTGTGGAACTCTCTTCTTGCTTCCCAGTCAAGTTTGATCAACAAAAATTTAAATGCAAGGTTAGTCGCTATCTTTTGCCTTCCTAATTCTTGTTCTTTTACTGTCCTGTATCTTTAATAATAGTTTTTCTCATTCTCCAACACTCAGTAACCCCTGTAACTTAGTGGCTTTATTGCCTTGCTTGGGGTAAAATGATTAAAAAAAAAAAAAATAAAGTACAAAGCTTTTGTATTTTTCAGTTTTATCTTCATGAGTGTTGATTTTTTTTTTTTTTTTTTTTTTTTTTTTTAATACAGATTTTATTTTATTTCCTAATTATTAACTGACTGAATAAATGTTATTTGGGACATGAGACTTATTAATCTTTGATGTGATCAATATTCTGTGTTTGAAAGATATTTTGGTATTTTTCCTGAAGTACAAAATTCCACTTTGTTAGGTTGTAAGGATTCATTTTTATCAGCTTTACAATACATTTGCTAACTCCAAGAAAGGCTTTCAGAATTATATATTAACTAATGAAAACTTAAATTTAAAATATCCTCTTGGTTTTCTACTTTTGCTTATAATAATTTGATTTCAAAGTTTCATGTTTGCAAGTGTAGAAAGTGAATAATATCTTGATTTTTGATTATGAAATTTTTGTTTAGCCATTTTCCTATTTATATGAATAAATCTGAAATCTGATTATTTCTGGTGCTCATTTTTTAACTTTTCTTTATAAGTTGTCTCCTTCCCGGTTTTTTTTTTTGTCATTTGGTATGACAGACAACGTTTTTTCATGTCATGATGAGATTTTGCAAATGCATTTGATAAATTTTTCTTTTTTAAAGATTTATATAATTATAGACTTTCTGTATTGCAAAGAATTTGAAAAATATTTGTTTTACTTCAAAACAATGTTAAATAATTTTAAATTAGTTTTAAATGTATGAGTTAACTGAAAAGCTCCTAGGCTGACCAATTCTCATGGAATGTGACCAAATGAGGCTTATTTTTTAAAATAGTGGCTTACATACTTCTTCCATCAGTGTGGTAGTGTTGCTTGGATCCCATTTATTGAGCTTTCATTCTGTTTGTCAAAAAAATCAACAGCAGATATGTCATTCTCACTGCCATACTGGTTCCCAGCCAAGTGCTTTATCATGTTGAAGAACAGATAATAGATGGGAGCCAAATCAGAAGAATAGGAAGAGTGATCAGCCAGTTCAAAGCACCAGTCCTGCACAGCAGCTATTAAAACCAAGGGCTTGTGTGCTGGAACATTGTCCTGATGAAGCAGGAACCCGTTTGTCACTTTTCCTGGGCATTTGGTCATAAGACTTTTGTTACTACCTCAGCAAGTTGGCACAGTACTCTCCATTAATGGTGTGGCCCTTTTTAAGATATCCTCAATTTTTTGGATGCAAAAGGTATCATACTTATTGACTATCAATTTCCTTGTTGACGAAATGGCCTTTTTTTTTTTTTTTGAGCAGGTGAGGAAGGTGTCTCTGGCTCAAGGTTGTGAACCCAACACTCATCCTGGATTAAGAAGTGTTCAAAGAAACCAGCTGAATTAGGTGTCAGAGGATGTGGCACTACCGAACAGAAACTTTTGTCATGCTACTAATTACGTTTGAAGTGTTCTTTGAGCAGTCAGGTATCAGTTTAGCTGGAAAGAAACAATGCAGTTATTAATAGAAAGAATTGAAATTAATGCATTCAAGATTTCACAGCTCTAGTGTCACTCCTTAGATAACCTATTAATTTTTATTGTATTCTTAGTGTTAGATTTGTACTCTTAGAAATAGCTGAGAAATTGTCTTAATTTTTCTGTGCTCAGCTGTATATTAATAGAATCTGTAAATTTGTGGTAGGTAAATTAAAAATGTTTATACTTAGAATTAATATAAAATTTCAAGATTTTGATTTTAAAAAAAATTTGCCAGCTTTGTAAAATAAAATGGTTTGAAATGGTTCATTTCAAAATCCTTGCTTGTTTTCAAATTTTTCTTTTACTGAATTCAGTTCTTATCTAAGTATGTTGTATAAGTAAAAGTTTACAAATATTTGGAACCAGAATTTTAAAATTTTTCTCCTTTTCATTTTTAGGTATTAGATGGTGAACCAGATGATTCATGCTCTTCATCTTCAGTTGAAAAAGGTGAAGACGCTGTGTGCACATTGCAACCAAAAACTCCTAGTGAACACATGCTAATACCATTGGTCAGAAAGAAACAAGCAAAAGAACCAGATCCAAACTACAAGTGTACTCAAAGTTGTCCTGAAACTTATGAGAATTGCTCACCATCATTAATTTCTGGGTTATTTCCACAGCTTTCATGTAAAAACATTATCAAAAAAGAGAATAGTAAGTCTTTGGGGGTTGTTTCAACAAACCAAGAAAAAGCAGATGAAAAGTCAGACGTTGCATTTTCAGAGTCTTTGGAACAAGCTGTAAGTAAATGTTCTGCTATTGAAAAGGTTGAGAAACTCTGTGAACCTTCTGTTGATTTTATAACACCATTTGTTAACCAGGAGTCTGAGATTTGTAAGACCTTTCATGATATAACTCCTTGTGCAAAGCTTTCTGAAAATCAGGAACAGCCCTGTGAAATCACTTTAAATATTGTTTCTCAGTTGAGCAAATCAAGTGACATTTTTATAAATTCCAACTATCAGTCAAGTAAACTTTCAGAAACTTCAGTTTTGAAACTTGAAAAGCAAAACGAACCTACATCTGAAACTGAACTTTTTGTAAATACAGCTTTACCTTGTGAGGAACAGTTGACTCTTGACTCTCAAGTTCAACAGCTGGATGAATTAGCTGTCTTCCACATTGAAAAGCTAAGTGAACCAAGTATAAATAAGGATTTGCAATCTGAAGATTCACTAACTAAAAAACAGTGTAAATCAGAAGCAAATACTGGCATACAGCTGAAAGAATCAGAAAATCTGGTTGATGATATTCCTGTTCAACTTGAAAAAACTGTGACTTTTGTAACAGAGAAATCCAAACAAAATATTGTTGCAGTTCACTCTAGAATTGCGATCCAAGAAGTAAAAGCTGAACTAACTGAAACAAAAATTTTGGTAGAAGGTGAACCTGTTCAATCTTTGTCAAATTTTGTCTCCGCAAAAGAAAATCTATACTGTAGTGAAAAATCTGCCCATTCACCAATAGCAAAGTCATCAGTTGTGTCAACATCTTCATCCACTGCTGAAGCTATTCCTTTGCCTAATACACATTTGGCAATGGAATCATTGACCACAGGTACTGAAATGCTTTCTATTTCCAGTCTTGAGGACAACTTGGGCAGTAGTCGGGAAGTTAGTCCTTCTGGTGATGATCTGTTGGAGACGCTTGCCTATGTGCCTGACTTGGATGATACAGATGATGTTGATTTGGAAATGGATGAATGTGACTTGCCAGATGAAGATGAGTTGAAAGTCTTAGAGAATTCAGATAATAGAGTATTGGATTTGTTGGAAAGCAATGTATCTCCTTCTGTAACAGTTGACAACACTACTGCTGCTTCTGTAACCACAACTATCCCTAACAATAACCCTTCTACTACCACTGCTACTAGTGCTGTCTCCTCTGTGGAGGCCACTACCACCACCACCACCACTACTACTACTACGGCTACCAGCAGCAGCAACAAAAAGAAAAACAAAAAAAATGTAACAAACCATAATAATACAACAGAATCGTCAAAAGCTGACAACAAGAATAATAATGCTAGTCTGTCTGGAAAAAGTGACCAGAAGAAAGTAGAGAGCAAAGAGCAGGGTCCTAAATCACAAAAATCCAACTCTAAAAACAAGAAAAAGGATGATAAATCAACTGGTAAGCATTCATCCAATTTAATTTTGCATATGGTATATAGATAAATGTATATTAAAAAGTTTAAAAACTTTTCATTCTATTAGCTATTTTACCAAGCCAGGACATGCTAACAAAATAACTTTAGGTATTAGAGATATTAGTGTTTAAAAAGACTACTGCTGGTATTAATGTATTATAAAACAAATCAAATTGATGAGGACTCTCTTCACTTTTATTTTGTATGTGAAAAAGATTTTAAGTAGCAAATTATTTTCTTGTCAGGAAATACATACTAAAGTATCATTTTGTATAAAGTTTGATTCATTATAGTTGATAGTTTAAAAAAAAAATTATTTCCTTAGATTTTTTTAATACTTTAATATTCTGCTTCTTGTGTTTTTTTTTATTTTTTTTTTATTTTTATTTTTTTATTTTTTTTTAGTTCCACTGAATTGCAATAATGTCTGATTCACTTAATTTATGTATTCAATGAACTGTGTCAATGTTTTATGTGCAAATATTCAAAGGAAAAAACAAATGCAATCTACAGAGGAAGAAGGAAATAAGTTCTGTGCACAGTTCATAATATGATGGGCATAATTTAGCTACTTTGTTTCTATAGGTTATTTTTAATTTTTCAATGTTTTATTAAGACCATAGTTATTTCTAAATATAGTCACTCGGTTTAGCATTTATGCTTTTGAATGTAATTCTCTCATTCATTAAATTTAATTTGAATTATTTTTATATTAATCAGCTTTGCTACCACATTTTTCAGACTTTTTTTTCTTTTGAGCTGAAAAATATCATTTACAAGGGATACCCAAAATAGTAATATACTATTTTGGGTATCCTTTGTAAATGATATTTTTCAATTCTTTGTATTCATTCTAATAATGGATAATGGGCTGCATGTGACACCTAATGCAAAATGTTCATTTTTCAGTGAGAGAGAAGAGAATTAGGTGAGTTTAACTTTGTCTTTGAAAATTTGTTTCTAAATACTTTCAATTGATTTAGATGTTGAAAAAAATGCTTAAAGAAGTTGAATTTTTTTTTTTTCACCAATTAATACTTGATAACTTTTATGAAAAAGTTTTTGCAGTTGCTAAATTTAATCCCAAATATCTTAGCTATTATATGACAAATACAATAAAAATTAATTCTTAATTTAGTTAATGTATCTTTTAAAAGATGGTTCAAAATTAACATACTTTTTCTATTTTCAAAGCGCTTGATAGTTAAAATTTATAATGCTATTTTTCTTGAATTATTTTTAAAATCAGAAACAAAAAAAAAACTTTTCAGAAGAATACAAACTTATATTGAACTTGTTTAAAATAAAATGATTTCTTTTGGATCTTACAATTTAATGAATGTACAATTTCTTTATCATTACTTTCGTAAGTAATTGTAGTTTAAGTATAGAAGTGAGTGTATGTCTTTTTATAAAGTAATTTTACACTTCACTGCAATAAATTCATTGGGGTATATTTAAAATAAGTGAAATCAAGGAATAAAATAGAAAGTTAATTATGACAGTGTTTATTGTACAGGAGATGGATATGATGCTTTTTAATTTTATTTGGAAGAAAGAAAAAAGTTATAGCATTGGATAGTTTGAAAAAAGTTGTTAGTAATTGTATGAAGTAAGCTCTGTTTGATCTGTGGTTACATGACCTTGTTTTATGAGCTGAATACCTTCACTTTTGATTCCTCTCTTCTCTCTCACTGATCCATTATAAGGATTTGCAAAAGTACTTTTCAATTGTATAAGCTTGCTAATATTATTGCATTGGAAACAATAAGTAGCTAAATCTATAGTTATTAGTATCTGGTACTGTCTATATAAGAAAAATTAAGACAGACACATTATTTCATAGTGAATTGGAAGTATAGGCCTATTTTGGGCAAACCATCGTCAGCTTCCGTCTTTGTTTTACAAAGGATTTTACATGAATGAGATTCACAAAGACCTAAAAAAAACCCGAATAAAAATAACGGTCGCTCTTCTTTTAAGGGAGTGACTTTTATTTTTATTGGTTCTTTTAGGTCTTTGTGAATCTCATTTGTGTAAAATCCTTTGTAAAATAAAGACAGAAGCTGATGATGGTTTGCCTGAAATAGGCCTATACTTCCAATTCACCATGAAATAACATGTCTGTCTTAATTTTTTTTTATATTTGCTCTATATGTATTTATATGCATATATGTTTAGAGCTCTCTTAGAGAGTTATCCTACCACTGTATGTACAGGATACTCCTTTGGATTCTTCTATACCCACACTGCATGTTGATATATATATTTTTTCCCCTAAATATACTTTTTTAAATAAGTTTTTTTTTTCTTCTTTTTTTCCAAATCTTTAATCATTTTAAACATTTAAAGTTAAATTTATTTGACACGTATCGAGCATTTTCTATTTGATATTTTCTCCTTTTTCTTTCTTTTCTTTTTTTCCCCTTCTTTACTTTTTTCTCTATACACTCTTTTTATATTCCGCCCCTTCCCTTTCTGTTCTGTTTTGTTAATCCAATTCTCAATTTAATGACATCCTATTTCCTTAACTCTTTCGTCTATTCAGCTAGACATGCCAAATTTCCATCTCTTCACTTACAACTCGATCAAAAAGTAAAAACCAAAAATAGACTGATTTTTAAATTTATTTTGTGACATATATTTCTCAAATCTTAACCGTTATTTTTTTCTCCTTTTTAATTTTATTTTTCTTCATTTTCATATAGACTGTTGCTGAGGAGACGTGAATTCTCAGAGATATCATGTTGAAATGTTCATTCAACATTTTCGAATTTTGAAAATTTATTTTAATATATATATATATATATATATATATATATATACACACACAGTGACACGCATAAGTATTAAGCATCAAGTATTAAGCTATTTGACAAGATTATGAATTTTGCTATAAACTGCGCTAGAGTTCCAAATGCATAGGGAATACTGGAGGGGTGTAGGGAGTTCTATCTTGGCCAAGGCCGCAGGACGACGATGGAGTAGTTCGCCATTTTGCCTGATATTTGGTGAGTAATATCTCGTAAAGTTGTTTTAGTTGTATGTGGAAGGAAAATTAAAAACTCATGGTTGAATCCATTTTTTTTTTTTTTTTTTTTATCAAAGTTCCAAATTATTCTATGCAAAAGTATGGGATACATGACACTTTTTTCAAATTTCCAATCGAAATTTTGTATTTTAAAAGACTTTAAATATTCAAATTTTCAATAGTATTAAATGTTATCTCTGACCAATCAGAGAATCACACAATTGCTTACAAGATAGTGCTACTAATCATCTGACTCTTTGATGTGCATTCTGCAATTCAAGGATTAAAAATGGCAAAAACTAAAGAATTTTCCAGAGATATGCGAGATAGAATCATTGAATGTCTCAAAGGAGGACAAGGTTACCAAAAAATTAGCAAAGAAATGAATCTAGCACTAAGTACAGTAGGAAATATCATCAGAAAGTGTAAGAAGTATGGCGATGTTACAACAAACCTTCCAAGAAATGGAAGACCGAGAAAAATAAATGAAAGGACTTCAAGGGAGATCAGCAGAAATGTGCAAAAAAAAACCCTTCATTACTCATTCTGAAATTAAAACTGATCTTGAGGATGCTGGAATTAATGTAAGTAAGGATACCATTAGCAGAGCTCTAAATTGTACAGGCTTTCATTCAAGATCACCAAGAAAAGTGCCTTTACTGAAAACCAAACATGTCAAAGACTGATTAAAGTTTGTCGAAACTTATGAAAAGAAAGGTATGCAGTTTTGGAAAAGGTAATCTGATTGGATGAAACAAAAATTGAACTATTCAGAAGGAACACATTGACAAGTGTTTGGCGAAAAAAGTTCACTGCCGTCAACAAGCACAATACCATCCCCACAATTAAGTTTGGGGGTCGTTCCATCATGATATGGGGATGCTTTTCATCTAAGGGCAATGGTGAGTTACAAGTTATCATGGTAGAATGAATGGTAGCATGTACAGGGAGACTTTAGAGAAGAACTTTCAGAAATCTGCAACTTCTTTAGGACATGGACAGAATTTCGTGCTTCAACACAACAATGATCCCAAACATACCGCAAAACTTACAAAGGAATGGTTTGAAAATAATGGTATTAGTACTCTCAATTGTCCAAGCCAGTCTCCTGACTTGAATCCAATTGAGAATTTGTGGAATACTTTGAAGGTTAACGTTCATAAGTGGAATCCAGAAAACATCAAGGAATTATGCAAGGAAGAATGGTGGATCAGTCAGTGTGGAAAACTTGTGGTTAACTATAGAAAGCGACTGGAAGCAGTAAAACAAAACAGGCTACGCAACAAAATATTAAATTGATGTATCACGTACTTTTGCATAGGGTAATTTTGAACTTTGATAAAAAAAAAAAATGAATTCAACCATGAGTTTTTAATTTTTCTTGCACATACAACTAAAACAACTTTTCGAGATATTACTTACCAAATATCGGGCAAAATGGCGAACATAAACTAGTTATATCAGAAAACAACATGTATCCAATACTTATGCGTGTCACTGTGTGTGTGTGTGTGTGTGTGTGTGTGTGTATATATATATATATATATATATACACACACACACACTTTGCTCTTCATTTTCAGTATGTAACAAGAATAGATGTATTAGATATCTTTCTGGGTTCATGAAAAGTGTCCCATAGTTTTAAAAACTGTAGATAGTTTGGTAAGCACACTGTTAAATTATTTTTCTCATAAATGTTAAATATTTAACTTGTGTTGATGTTAATAAAAGGGGAATTAATACAAAAATCTACATATGTTCATTTTGTAAAACTGTCACTTTCAAACACTGACAGGACAAATGTAAAATTTCCAATGTTTACTTGTTGGTCTTTGAATATTAAAAAGAAAACGAGATAGTTTAATTTTAACATTTCATTTTGCCCTTCAGCACAATATGACCGGAAGTGATTTGTGTGGGTCTTTTTAAATAATTTAATAAGTATGTATTTCCATGAAGAAACAATTAATGATTAAAGAAAAGTGAGGAATGAGTGAGTCGGTAAATATATTAAATACATTATTAAATGAGTAATCTATTTAAGGGGAAAATTCCAAGAAAAGAATGTAGGAAATTAAGCCTCAAATCAAGAATAAGTGTAAGAACTTTGTGGTTACCACTTAGAAATAATCTAGTATAATTTGTAGATAAATTACTTATCATGGACAGCTTTTTAAGTAAAACATTCATATGCTAAGCACCTAAATTATTGAGGTTAATGGTTTTTTTAAAAAATTGTTTGATTCCAAATAGAATTTATTCTGTGACAAAACCTTTGCTTTCTATCTAAATAGTTAAAAATAGCCTTGAGGAATGGTAAATTAAAGGCTTTATTTCTGGTGTCTATATCTATAATTATCAATACTCCTAGAAGAGAATTTAAAACCTGATAAATGGGTAATATTTTTTCTTGGTTTATTATGATTCATAGAACATATAGCTTAAGAGTATCTAACTATGATAATCAGTATTTTATGTACACACACACACACACACGACAAGAAAACAAATAGGAAACAGGTTTCATTTTTATTTAAGCTTCATCAGAAAATGATATATGGAGGAAATAAGTAAATTCTGGTATTTTGTGTTTTTTTTTATTGGTTAAGTAGACATAACATGTATATGTCCTGAATTTAAATTCCTTTTTACAAACATTGTTTTAAAACTTTTGCTTTAATTGGGAAAGAAAAACTTACTGATATTACACCCCGAACTGAAAAATTTGTTCATTTGAATACACTGAATTAAAAACTGGATTTAGTGAGATTAAGTGAGGTAAAACATTAACATTTGAGAAGCTATAGTGGTTTATTTAAATATAAAATAATGCTGTGAATATTAAAGTATTTTGTATGTCACAGTATGATGGAAAGTTGCTGAAAAATTTTCACTCTGACTTGCTTTCCAAAATCTGATTGAACATTTTTTTATTTTTTTTGGTCAGCCTGAGAACCCATTATAAAATTGATGTTGGAAGATACACTGGGAATTTAATATACAGGATAACTGAAGAAAGGAGATATATCATATTAAATCTTTTTCAGACCATATTCTGCGAGCCTTGAGCAGTTTATCGACCCCAGAGGAAAAGTTAGCTGCCTTATGCAAGAAATACGCTGAGCTTCATGAAGAGAATCGAGAACTTAGTGCAAATGGTAAACAAAACCAGAGGAATCTGGCTGTTGTAAGTTTTGTTTGTACCCTTTAGCTTATGTGTGTGTGTGTGTGTGTGTGGATATACCTAACATATTTTAATTTTTAGTCTCCTGCTTCTAATCATAGAATTGACATTTTAATTGTCAGAAATGGCTCAGTTAATAAGTTGATATGATTGAAAAAAAATATTTGAAAATATGAAATTTTCAATTTTTATACTTTTTTTATATAATCTGTAGTAAATTTTTCCATTTTGAATAAGTTGCATATCTGAGAAATATGTCTAATAGATTTAATTTTATCTAAATCTTTTCCTCTTTGAAATGTCAACAGTTATGATTATAGTTTTAAAAGTGGTATTTTTGTATAAATAAGATCTAGCATAAACAAATTAACAATAAAATAACTTTTAACTAGAATTCATTTTCGCACAAACTTTATGTGCTTACTGAAAAGTTTGGCTGCAGCTTGCAAGCAAATTTTTTAACATTACAAGATTTGTTTTGACAAGATTTTATTTATTTTTTATTTTTTGAATTGATTTTGTTTTGTTTTTTTCAAATATATAACCACAAAATGACAACAGTAAATGGTAACTGAAATGATTAGGAGGCTGAAGTAAAGGAAAGTGGAATGAACTCATAATTTGTAGTGTATTAAAATTGTATCCTTTTCAGTTGCACTAAAATTAGATTGGTTTTAAAAAATACTTTGTGTGCCCCTTTTTTGAGGGTGTTATGCTTGGTGAAGGGTTCACATAAATGTGAGATTTTCTTTTACTTTTACAAAAATATGAACTGCAATGAGAATACCATTCCTAACTATATATGTTAAGAAAGGTAATTTTAATTTATTGGGGATATTCTATTCACTGTTGAAGAAAGAAAACTGCATTATACAGAAATTCTGGTTTGACCTGAGCAACTAGATGATGTATGTGGTTTTTTTTTCTCTCAACTCTTCATTAGTCAATTAGCATGGCATCCTTTTAGAACAATTAACATATGTCTATCTCTCTCTCGATATGGTCTGCTATGCTAGAATTTTTTATAGCATTTCTTTGAACCTGGCCATTTTTCTACTTTGAATTTATCTTTAAGGAGATTGCTTTTTATTTTTTTGTTTTTCATTTTTGCATGGGATGTTAGAAATGCATTTTTGTCGTTTTCTTGTTAGGATATGTGAAAAGTAATCTTGCTTTGTTACTGTTGTGTCCGTAATTCCATTGGATGTATTAATCAGCATTTCTTCCATTGTATAGTTTTGCTGTAACTGCATAGTTATGTGTGGACTTGTTGATGACATTTTATCTTTGATACTGAAGGCAAAGAAATTTTCTTTTTCTTAGAATGTTTAAGTGGAAATTTATTTACAGAACAGAATAACATCAGTTTGTAGGAAGTGAAATTAACTATGTAAATGTTCAGTGAGAAAATGTAGTACATAGTTAAATGAATCCAGAATTTGTAGTTGTAGCGAAATGTGTGTATGCAGAAAAAGATTAACAGGGTAGTAATAAAGTCTGTGTTCCTTTCTTAGCGTCCGGTGAGTAAGTGAAGAGGAAGAAAAGGCAATAAAGGAAAATTGTACTTATCAACGTTAATTTTTAGGAGTCAGTTGAAATGTCTTGTTGTCGTTTTTGTTGATGGTGAGGAAGAAGAGATAAAGGGAAAATAGCACGCAAGAAGGAAAAGGAGAAGGAATGTATGTCAACGAGACATGTCTGGTTCACCGTCTTGAAATTTCTCTCTTACATTTTGGTGGTGTCTTATCTGATCTCTGCTTACATCTCACTGATTCAACTTTCTTTGTGTGTGTATATACATATATAATCAAAGGATTTTTTTCATACAGGCTTGTTAACTCCTCTCAGTTTTGTAAATCATTCTTTTATTAGTCAGAAAATAATTAACACAGGATTGTGAAATTTGGCTTTATCTTTTTTCTTCAGTACGGTGAGTTGGGTTGTGGGGAATCATTCCTTTTTCCTATTGGTTAAAATTAGTTTTCACACTGGATTGTGAAAATTGTAAATGGTGAAGAGAAGAAAGTTACTTTTAATTCTGTATTCACTACTGCAGTCCTGCCTTACTTAGGGTGAAATGATGATAAAAAAAAAAATTAGTTTCATTATACAAATCTTAGAATATTAATAGCTCCTTTCAAACTTATAAATTTCATAATGTTTAAATATCTTTTGTGTATATTTATCTTTACTAGTTACAACTAGTTTATTTGTATTTAATGTGAACTAACAGTATTGCATTAAATCATTTACAGTGAAATAATTTTTTAACCTAATTTAGAAAATATGCACAATTTTTCTTTGTATACATCTTTTGAGAGTATTTTGTTTGTTTCTCCAGCATTCATTCATTTATTTTTTTTTATAGCTGACTCGGCAAAAAGAGCAGCTACAGTTAGAGAACAATAAAGCTGTGATGGCCAAAAGTCAATTGGAAAGTTTGTGTCGAGAATTGCAGAAACATAATCGCCTCATCAAGGTAAGTAAGTTGCTTGTCTGCCATATTGAAATATCTCTTTTTAGGTTTTGTCTTTTGTATGAGTCAGTATTTGTTTTATTGACTCCCTACTACCAACTTAATTTTCATTTTCTAACTTAGGTAACTCTGCAGTATTATTTTGAGAAATTTATGAATAAAAATTTTAATTAGATAGAAAAAAAAATAGCTGGGATTTCTCTAAGTTGAGCTTTTGGGTTAAATTCATTTTTCTCAAAGTTTAGATCTTTACATGTGAAATTGTAAAACTCTGAGTTAAATTTTAAACTGCAAGCTGGCCATGATTGGCATATCTTTATTACAGGGCTGCAGAGTTGGAAGCAATTTAGGGGTTGTCAGAGTCAGTCAAACTATACTTGTGATGCCTCACGTCGCTGGTCATTAATGGCATCAATTCAGTAACTGATCTTAGAGTTGACAATTCCAATGGTAATCTCCCTTGCCCATGTTGTGAAATTTGATCTCAAGTATGTCCTGAATAAGTTGTAGAAAAGTCTTTATATACAAAAAGAAAATAGAGTAAAACAATCACCAATCATCTTCTTCCCAAACCTTGTTCCTATCAAGCTGGAAATGGAATGGAAGTTTTGACCAATTTCTCTAAGTAGTAATTTGCGAAGCGTTTTTCTTATCATTCATTCCAGTTTCTGGTTGGCAATATCACTTCACTCCAATTGGCGTTTTAAGTTTGTGGTGATTCGAAATGTCTTTCACTTCATATCGAAGCTTTACGGAAACTGCTGAAGAATTGTCTTTGAGTGTGGTGGGTAAGGCTGGCAATGGCGGTAAGATGTCTTTGTTTCCGTATGGTGTTGGTACTTTGGACTTCAATCCGAGCTGGGTCTCAACTGCAAAATCACTTCTCGTCCAAATTTTAACTCTGGTTGGCCGTTTCAAGACTTCAACTCGTTTTGGTCGGTCAGCAGCAGGCTTCCCTACGGTTGGCACCCAGTGGCGTGGCAATTATCTCTGTCTCTGTACATTTTTATCTAGGAACTCTATGGGAGGTAGCCGGCCCTGTAGTGGGCGCCCAATGGCTTTGTCATTACATCTCTGGGCCAAGAGCTGACCGGAACTGCCTTTGGCCCCCTCAGGGCTCTGTATTTATGCTTGTCCCTGCTTTACTAGTGCTGGGCATGATGGACACAGAGCGTCTATGTAAATCTAGTTTTTGGCCCTTGCGACCAATGAAATTACAACTTCAGCTCTCTTTGTCGTCTTCCTTTTGATGCAGTCAATTAAGTAGCACTATTTTTATGATGTCACTTCTTTGTCTTCTTTCCCTTTGTTTAACCAATGAGACAATTTTCTCTTTACCTGTTTTGGGCAGGGCCTTTACGCCTCCAATTCCTTTCTCAGGGAAACTTCAACCCAGTCATCTCTCACAACCAATCAACTGCCCCCCCTCTCTCTTTCTCTATCCCCGTCAACAATCAACTGTACCCCTGCACCTGTAAGAGACGCCTAAATACGCAAAATTCCCTTCTGCTTGTTTGTGAAAACTCTTCTTGACATTGCACAGATGTGCTCTGGCCTTGTATCTCATTGAGATAAAAAAAAAAAAATTAATTTTCTGTTTCCCATTGTTTGGATTTTATTCCACATGGGTTTGTTAAAAAATATAAAGACAATGAAATTTTCATTCTTCAATCATTCTATCCAGGTCAGATAGCGTCCATTATTCGTCTTTTGACACTTTAGGTGTTGATCCATTCCAACCATAAAATTATATCTGGGAAGCCATCTTTGTTTTGAATACAAAATTTCATTATCACCTCGTGAGTGGCTGGCTGGCTAGTTCCTATCACCTAGATATCAGCTGTGTCGTTGAGAATACCAATTAAAACAAAACCTTTCTCAGTCATCTTGTTTCACAGATTGTTAACAATAATGGCCTCCTAACTCTGTGACCTTGTTGCCATCTGCATGACTTGATATCAGCCAGTTCGTTGAGGATAATAAGTAATGACTTTCTCAGTCATCCTCTTTCATAGATAATATTTCACTTGTCAACAATGGCCAACTGACCCTGTGACCTCGCCTGGCCTGTCTGGTTTATTCTGGGTAAAACAATTACACCTGTAATCTTTTAATTCATATTTATTTTTAGTCCATTTGAAATTTTTCTTTTGAAAAGAAAAAAAAAATGAATCTTTTCCCAACAAAAATATTGTTTTCCTTTTTTTTTTTCTTCCTCAGTTCATATTGGAACAGAATAAAAATTATTTTCTTCAGTTGGTTCTTTTTAAACTATAAAAATTAATAATACAAACTAATATAATTCCTTCCGTTCTGGCCATGCTAAATAGTGTTACATACTGACTCCGACTCCAGTTGATTTATATTTTATATGGCCCTAGTTTAGAGCATTTTCATTTTTTATGTACAAAGCTATGTACGTGACAATTGTTACATTATAGGATTTTTATTATTTCTTCTGCATATTTAAAGAAATTCATCTCAAATTCTTTTTTAAAGTAATTTTATTTTTTGCAGTTATTTTATATTTGCAAAACTATATGTAAAAAGTTATACATTATAGAATTTTTATTTTTCTTATGTCTTTTACAGTTTGCAAAAGATCATAGTTCAACTTCTGTTATAAAGTTTTATTTTTGTTCTGTACTTATTTCTTATTTGCAAAGATACACACACACACACACACACACATATATATAAACCGTGTCTAGAGATTATATGCAAAAGAGATATTGTTAAATATTTTATGTAAAATTCATAGATATGTTATACAATGAAATAATTTGTACTATTATGTATAGCGAGTAAGCATAAAAGCAATTAAGTCCCAATTTTCAATTTCAGATTGATATTTAGTATTTTTTCAGTAATTATAGCAATTTGCAGTGTCAAGAAATTATTTGCAAGAACTAGAATTTAGTATTATGGCTCGTAAAAAAGAACTAACAATGAATGAAAAGAACTATATAATCAAAGAAATTAGCAAAGGAAACTCTTCGCTTCAAATTTCTAAGGATTTGAAAAGGAATCATCAAACAATCAAGAAAATGTGTCAAATGGGAATTCAACCAAGGAAAAAAAGTCTCAGGCTAAATTCAGGAATTTAACAAAGCAAGATCTATCATATATCCAAAGAAAATTAATAAGAAACTCAAGTGCGTTCATAATTGAGGCCACTGGAGCTCCTATGGTGTCAAGGGAAACAAGGTGTAAAGCATTAAGGAAGTTTGCTGATGTAAAAAAAATCAAATAAAGAAACCCATTTTAACAAAAATACATAAGGAAAGAAGATTGCAGTGGGCAAAAACTTTCATGAAAACTGATTTCAGTAAAGTGCTTTTTACAGACGAATCAGGGATCACCCTTGATGGGCCCGGTGGATGGTCTCAAGGATGGGTTTGCAAGCAACATGACTCAAAACTTTTTAAACATCAACAAGGCGGTGGTGGGATCATTATATGGGCTGGGATTATTGGTAATGAGCTCGTGGGTCCGTTTTAAAGTGAAAGACAGGGTTAAAATGAATTCTAAAAGTTACTGTGATTTCTAGAGCAATATTTCTTTGAATGGCTTGATAACCAGTCTTTAGCTAAGTGTAGTTCTATGATCTTTATGCAAGACAATGCACCAAGTCATGCATCAAAGTTTACTAAATCCTGGTTGAAAGAAAAGGGATTTGTTGAAGATTCTATTATGGACTGACCTTCAAATAACTGTGACTTGAATCCCATTGAGAACCTGTGGAGCATCCTCAAGAGAGATATTTATTCTAATAGAAGGCAATTTTGACAGCAAGTGTGACCTCTGGGAGGCAGTTAAAGTTGCTGCAAACAACTTAAAACACTAAAATTGCAAATCTAACATCAGATGTTGACAATAGTTAAAGAGTTATTGAAAAGAAAGGAGCATTTGTGCAATAAATTTTAGGAGGTTCCTATTATTTTTTGTTAATATATCTTTTATTTCTAAAATAAAATGTTTTTTTTTTTTTGTTTTTCCTTTAAGAAATTGACAAATTTGTTCTAAAATCTTTTCATATTTTTTACATTAGTTTTATAATAATGTAAAAGTATCAAAATAAATAGTTGCAAATAAACTACTGACAGTCAAATTAGTCTGTTTTGTTAGCTTAGTAAAATTTTTTCCAACCAAAAACAATAGTTTTCTCTATCACTGTATATCTAAGTTAATAATATTGAGTAGAATCTAAGCAACATCATAACGGGACTTTTAACATTAAAGACGCAACTCTTTATACCAATTCATAACTTGCATATAATCTCTAGATGCAGTTTATATATTAGAGCCCTCCATCTGGATCATTTTTAATATTGATATAATTAATATAAATAGGCTCTGGTTTTTGGGATTTTACTTAATTTATTTAAAATATGTAAAAATTCTTACATTATAGCATTGTTTTTCTCTATATCCTTTCAAAGGTCTTGCCTCTAATTCTGTCAGAAAATATTTAAAGGTGTAATATAAAAGCCACATTAATTTTATTCTTTGATATAAACTAGTTATGATAGGCCTACTCAAGTTAGGAGCGTATGCATAGGCTTTATGAGATATGCACATCATAATTATCTTATTACATAAAGAGTTGTCGGAGGAGTCAAAGGTTTTGTGTTCCAACTCTACAGCCCTGGTTTATTTCTGTGAGTGGTAAAAATAGTCTACAAGTATTCGGTGGTATGTGTCAGCTGCATGAAAAAGAACTAAGGTGTTGTTTGCCTGGCAGCAGACAAAAAAGACAGTCACTCAGTTGGCTTCTGGGCCCTCTGGAGTTGCAAGTGTTCACAGTACCATTTGAGTTAAGTTTGTGTTTGGCAACTATTAGTATGTTTGCAAGCCTGCGGTAATTCTTTGACACAAGATATTTCAGCATTCGTCCTAATGGCAGGTAAATTTATTCTCAAACTTATACAGGAGTTTGATAGTATGAATCCCAACCAATCCATTGTTGAATAGATTGAAAAAAAAAACAAAAAAAATCAGGTATACTTTCTGTATAGGATGAAAAGGAATAGGTACTTGTCATGCATCTGGCAAGCAGTGTATTCTCTGTGTTTTAACTCATCTTGGATTCAGGACACTAGCATTAGTCAGATACTGGCCCAAGTCAAAAAATATTAAAGGACAATCTTTCAGAAGTATTGACTAGTGCATGAAAAACTGAAATAATATGTATAGACTCCAGTTGCTCTCACACTATTCTCTGCAAAAAGCTGTCAGACATGGAAAAGCATAACAATCAGTGGTAAAGTGCATACATTTGGAGTTGGAGCTTGCAGTAATTCATTTTTAATACAAGATTCTAGCCTACATTCTTTCTTTTTCAGTATAGCATGAAGCTTACAAATGAACATATGATAAAGAAACTCATTTCTGCCCTGCCGAATGAAATACCACTATCAGCATTATCCCCTTTTTATCATAGAAAAAATATCAGTGAATATTAACCCAATCTCAGTCAAAAACCTAATAAACAGTAATATTCTAATTGAAGTAGACAAAAAGAAATACACTGATTTTCTGTTAAAAATGAAAAAAATTTATACTAAAAATAAAGTTACCCACATCTCTCTAAATATATTCAAGGGAGTAGTCAAAAGCTGAGAGCTTTCATTCTACACCTTGGAAGAAAAAAAAGATTGGAATTAACAACTGAAGGAGAAACAGATATAAAAAAATTTATATTCAGAGATGAAAAAAAGGATCCAAGCAAGTACCTGTTATGATGTTCAATACACCAAAAATACCAGAATACCAGAAAAAATAAAAATCTATTATAATATAGAAAGGGTTGGGTAGTTCATACGAAACCTTCTTTGCTGCCATAAATGTCAATGATAGGTCATTATGAAGAAAAAATTAATGGCCAGGTGGTATGTATGAGATGGGAAGAGAAAGGTCCTGACCACACCACAGACCAATGCCAGGAAATCTGTAAACTGTGGTGGAAATCATCCAATGCAAAAATATTTTCTTCTTGAAAAATTATAGATACCACAAAAAACAAAAAAAAACCTTTACTCAAGTAATAAAAACTACCACAAATGGCACAAAAGCAAGAACAAGGATCACATTCAGATTAGAAGTGGCAGTTACTAACATACCACTGTGTTCTCAACCATAATATAAAAAATTATATAATTTAAAGTAAAATGCCATTAAACCTCTTGGCATATGCATAGAAAACAATTCCAACAAACTCAAAATAAACACTTCTCTAATACATGAATCTATTCTTTCAAAAATTCGTCCTTGGTTAATAAAACAATCCACTATACTAGTAAGTCTGGTAAGCTATGACAATAGACTTAGCTTTGGATATTATCACAGATGATTATGATGAGTCAGACAGATTCATTATATTCTCAGACTCTATCTGTACTTACATCACTAAAGTATAAAAATCTAGCCAATTCTTTAATAACCAAACTTTTAAACAAGATCAATGTACTTTGTAACCAAAAGCAACATCATCATCTGCTGGATATATTGCCATAAAGGCATCCAGAGAAATGGACAGGCAACTGAAGAATCACTAAAAATCACTCTTTGATCAAAGAGAAAAAGGTTATAAAACCATTTACCTTATGAAGGAAATCATTTCTGAAACCCAAATAAATACTAACACAATTCCATTACTGCCATTGCTAAATGAACTACCAAAAATAATATTAGACCTATCAAGAAAAAAAAAACACAACCAGCTCAGTTATATATCAAGATGAAGTAGTTGATATAATAAACAGACATCTAGATCACATTCAAATTGACATGAATGGATAAAAAAAGAAAGAGAAAGATACTTGGCAATAAAAAAAAAAAAAAAAAAATTATAAAACTCTCACAGCACTGATGGCAATAAAAAATGTGTCTATGAATCCAATCTTTACAAAAGTACTATATAAAATCTGCTACATGCAAGAAAAAAAAAGCATAATATTCTGTTGGATACCTGGATATTCTAACATGGGCAGTAATGAGAATGCCAACAAAGAAGCAAGAAATGCATCAAAGAACCACCCATCAAACAAAAATACTGCATACCGATCTCAGACCAATTATCAATCAATTATCATGGACATATGGCAAAAAGAATAGAGCAAGCACATAGATAATAAACTCTATAAAATCCAACCAGACATCAACGAATGACAAAACTGGTTTATAGAAAAATAAGAAGAATCAGTACTAGATAGACTTCAACTTGGCTATACTTTTATTATCCACAGCAATGGGCTAAAAAAAAAAAAAAAAAAAGAGGAAGAGCCACCTTTGTGCTATACATGTAATAAATGGTATACAGTAGAATAAAACATATTATTAGGCAAATAATATGAATGAACTCTTCAACAGGATTGATCCAAATAAAATAAGTAAATTTCTTAAGGAAACCAAGATATATTAAAAAATTTAAGCAATAACTAATATTGACAAATCAATCAGTCAGTTAAGTGCCATACGTGAAACACGCTTCGGCAATCATCCCAAGTTGGCATGTATGCCGATGACACAACAATCTACTCTCGCGTCAATCAAAAACCAGGTGTGGACGACAAAGTGAACCTCGCTGTGGTACTTGAAAAGGACCTCCAATCCGTTGTGGCCTGGGGTAGGAAATGGCTGGTAAATTTCAATGCCTCTAAAACGAAGCTGTTATCAACTAACCACCATAGACAATCGCATCTACCTCCCATTAGCATGGGACAGGCTAGCCTCCCAGAGAGTAAAATATTACGCCTCCTTGGCCTTACACTTTCGGCGGACCTCAAATGGAATGACTATATCGAATCCATTGCCAAATCTGCTGCTATGAAAAATCGGTTCTCTGTGCAGGGCCCGGAAGTTTTTCCCGTCTGAATCTATTCTGCACATATACAAATCTACCATCCGCCCGTGTATTGAATATTGCTGCCATATCTGGTCGGGTGCCCCTGCTGCTCTCCTTGGGCTTCTTGACAAAATACAAAAGAGGATCTGTAACGTGGTTGATACTGACTTGGCAGACCGGCTGCAACCACTCTCCCACCGGCGTGATGTGGCTTCCCTGTGCCTCTTCTACAAGTACTTTCATGGCTTCTGCTCCGATGAGCTTAGATCACTGGTGCCGCCTAAGCAGGAATTTACATACTAGATTTAGTATTTAGATTTAGATACTAGATTAGCAACTAGGTCCCACCCTTTTACAGTTAAACAAATAAGATGTAACCGTAAATTCTACCCCAACAGCTTCTTTTCTCGTGCTTCCCGCCTGTGGAACTCCCTTCCACAAGTCTGCTTTCCCGACAACTACAATCTCCAGGTGTTTAAATGTAGGGTCAATAGACACTTCCTATCACACTAACACCCAATTATTCTCAGAACACTCTCATCTACCCAACCCTCATTCTCGGTATCCTTACCCGCCTATCACCCACCCTCTGACATTTCCTATATTTAATCATCCTTTCTCCACTCTATGTAGCCCCCTGCGCAGTAGTGGCAGTGACATGCCTTGCTCGGGGTGAAACGCTTATAAAAAAAAAGTCTCAAAAGAGACATGACTGACTGGGCAGAAGATTATCTTGCAGTAGGTTGCCATTGCTTTCTGCGGTAGACTGGTTGCCAGCCAAGGCTATAGAACCCAATCTGTCCTGTTATTTAACCCATAACTGGAAGGAAGAGATGGATTAATACCTTTCCCAAGGGTATTTGCACGTAAGTGAATGTAATGAATTCAACTGGAATTTGAACCTGGCTCCCCAATTTCTCATTCCGAGCCGATATTCACTGCACCACAACGCACATCCAACAACAAATCAATACATGAACTAAATAAAGTAATAAAGTAATCTTCAAATGAACTTCATGCAGAATCATTAACTTTAAATGAACTCTTTTACAAAGGCTATTGCTTTCAACTAAATGATACAAAATTATTATTCACAAATTAAATTTAATACATACATGATGTCCAATCAAATCTTATTAGGCATGAAATGACCTAATGAATGTAATGTAGACAAGTATAGGTAGAGAAAAGACACTACCCCTTTTCTGCTATAAATTAAGTAATAATGGTAGTAATTGTTAACTGACCATCAGTAGTGGGTTAGAAAGTAAAGACCCTTTTTTTCTTGAAAAACACACATGGATTAGTAACAGAAAAAGGACACTTTTCTTGGAAGGCAACCTACATGACAAGAAAGAAAAGGTGCAAAGAGGGAGAGATGAAAACTAAGTTGAATGAATTGGATGTGGTGACCGGCCTTGCTAAAAGATAAGAATTTAAATCCAAGCTTCAATAGCTTTAAGTCAAAATATTGACTTCTACTTAAAGAAATGACCTCATGAAAATATCGACTTTTCAAATGAAGCTCAGAGAAAGCTGGATGTGTTGCCATACCTGGCAATAAAAAAAATATTGTTTCATTTGTTTCTGAAATGCACAAGTAAGAATATTGTTTTCTTTCTGATATTCAGAAGTGAAGATTATGAACATTCTTTTGTCACTTAAAGCAAATATCTTTGACATCTTTGGACAGTTTAATCTCTTTCCTAAACATATGTATGAATTTTTATATGTATTGCATACACCACATGCACCTGTTTTTCTCCCTCCCTGCTGTTGAATATTGGTTGGAATTTTGAAATATATTAAAGTTCATTTTTGTTATTCAAACTACTAGTTGTTCATTCATTCTGCCATTGCTAATCTTCTTGTACATTTCTCTACCAGCTGTTGACATCAAAATACAATTAATATAACCAGAGTCAATCCAGACAATAACTTTATTTTAAACGTTACAAACCAGTATCTTGTCTGGGATCTTAATAACATTGGGATTTGCCCCTTTGCATGTACATAATAAAATTCTGTGTTTGTCCAGGATTTGTAACAAAATTGGGGGCTGGTCCAGTATTCACAACAATGTTTATATGCCTTTAAAATCGACAGTCAAAATGAATCATTTATTCATTAATATTTGTACACATTGAAAAAGTTCTTGTTTTGACCTAGAGCTATAATATCTATAATTGATGTAAAATTATAATTGCTATCTATTTCAGATATTCACCCTGCAGTTCAACATGCTTTACAAATTTCTCAGGTTTCTAAAAAAAAAAAATTCTCTATTTCAATGGCTAAAATGGTCAGTGAAATACTATTACTGCTACAACTTCTAAATCATTAAAAAATGTCCTCTTTTTCAAATTGGAAACAGAAATTAGGCAGATGTCTGCACTCAATACCAAAATTAGGCAGATGTCTGCACTCAATACCAAAATTAGGCAGATGTCTGCACTCAATACCAAAATTCTTCAAAACATCCATTGTCTTGCCAGCTTCATGAGAAAAGGACATTTATCTTTTTGCATTCAGTTTTTCTTTCAATGTCTCCTTTAATCAGTACAGTATGTCAGAATAGCATTTTACATTATTTATTTGGCCATTCTGAGAATACTCATCAAAATACCTTCCTTGTCCAAAAATATGACTATAACTTTTCCTGCTGATGGGCTCTGTCCTTCCTCAGATGTATGTTGGATTTGGTAAACTTTTTTCTATTGAAATCTTTACTAATAATCCAACTTAACCTTATTTGATACTGTCTTGAATTTCTTTGCCTGTGGAGAACATAAGTGATACTCACTGCAGGGATTGTTGCTTCGTCTCCAGATCATGGTGATGTAGCCACATTTTGTAAACAACTTTTTTGAATGACAAAATTTATCTCTAGATGAAAAAAAAAATGCTGCAAAATCAATTTGGAAGTATCAACTCTATATTATTTCTACTCAGTATTCGAACATTTTAGCACCCACTTGGCTGACACCATCTGCATAGCCAACAAGTCATGAATTATAAATCTAGTGTATTACTACCTGGCTTTCTCTGAGTATTTCAGCAATTCTTTTGAGAAAGAGTTGTTAATTAACCAAAATTAATTCATGAACATGACAATTTCAAGAACTGACACAATTGAATGCTTCTCCAAATCAAACTGCATCTTAATCTACACATTTCTGTGGTGGAAATTGGCACTCCACTTTCTTAACGACAGGTATTTCTCACTCATTGTTTGTGTCATCTATGTAGGGATTTCTTTTGGAGTTCGCTGCAGTAAGAGAAATTGCATTATGGTCTGGGGTTCTACATTTGAAAATTTCACTTTCTGTTTATATGGTTCAAAAATGAAAAAATAAAAGCAAGGACACTGCAAGTTTCTAATCTACAGTAGAAAAAAACTTTTTTGGCTACAGTGATAAAATAACTTATTTTTTGGTAGCTGAATGAGCAGAGAACTTTTCAGCACACTCTTTGTATTAATAATTTCTTCAAATAAAGTTTTTTTTTTATTGTAAGAAATTGTCTTTTTTATTAGTATCTTTAACTTTTGTTTTGATAACTTTGTTTTGGCTGATGGGCTCTGTCCTTCCTCACATGTATGTTGGATTTGGTAAACTTTTTTTCTTTTCAAATCTTTACTAATAATCCAACTTAACCTTATTTGATACTGTACACAAATTAACCCAACAATTTTTTTTTTTATTATAACTTATAAATGTAAAATATTTACTTAAATTGAAACTAATAACACTATAATTATTTGTGGTCATTTTTCAGAGAAATTTACTTCTATTATTTAAATGAATTTGGAATACTGCGATGCAAAAGAGATATCAGAATTAGAAATTTAGTTTTTACTCTTGTTTATAAAGTGCAAAGTATTTGAAAAAAAATTAGTTGTGTATTTCAAATATCAATTCACATAAAAAGATTTTATTGAAAAGCTTTTGATAAACACAAAGGTCTTAACATGAAGAATGAAAATTATGAATGCATGACATTCAAATTGGAATAATTATTTAGAACAAGTATTTTGTCTTTTCAGCAGGATATTTTGTAAATTTTTTTTTTTTTTTTTTCCCCAGGAAGAAAGTTTGGCTCGAGCTAAAGAGGAAGATGAGAAGCGAAAAGAAATCTCTGCAAAGTTTCAGGTAACAATAAAAGCAAATTAAATTTCAATAGTCAAATGTCACTGTTTTTTAATTTATAAATCGTATTTTTACTTTAAATTCTAGCAAAAATAACTTTGTGCTGTAAGTTAAATAAAACAAACATTTTTATTGGCCTGTTTTACTTAATGTGAACCATATCTAATCAAAGAATATTTTATTTTAAAAATATTTCTGTTTAATTATAAATAAAATTATCTTTAATTTAAAAATTAGAAATTATGAAATTTAACTTGGGTATAAATAATTAGGATTTTTAGATTACTCTTTAGTAATCATATTTTGGATTACTCTAGTTATCATATTTCTGAAGAGAGGGGTAAGAGACTAATATTTTGGCTAATAAAGTACTTATTAATTGATATTGTACACAAATTAGACTAACATTTTTCTTGATTATAACTCTGAAATGTAAAACATTACTATTAAAATGAAGCTAATAACTAATCGTTTATTTCCCAGAGAAACTTAATTCTATTTAAATGAATCTGCAATACTGCAATGCAAAAGAGATATTAGTATTTGAAGAAAATTAGTTATGTACTTCAAAAATCAATTCACATAAGATTTTACTTTTAATGCCATAAAATGTCTGGTAGGCCAGAAAAGCTTTTAATAAACACAAAGGTTTTAACATGAAGCTTATAATGTAGTTGTATTTCTGAAGAGTGGAGTAAGAGGCTAATATTTTGGCTATTAAAATACTTGTGAAATATTTTTTTCCCAACTGAATGAAAATTTTTATTATACTTCTAAAAATGAGTCTGATAAATTTTAGTACTTTTTGAATGAGAAGTTTATGCATGTAATCCTATCATTTTATATTGTTTATTACTTCTGCCTTAAGGCAGAGGTATTGTATTTAGTCATGTTTGTCTGTCTGTGGTCAAGATATCTCAAACCCGCTCAATGGATTTGGATGAAACTTTCAGGGATAAAGTTTCTGGGTTATAAATACTGAATTACCTCCCGTCTCATTTTAAGTGTGCATTTAATTTTCAGAGCGGTTGAGTTCATGTTTTGTATTTTCGCTCTTGAGAGTGGTCAAGTTCATTACAGTTATTTTTTCATTTTTATAATTATCTTTCACTAATTGTTGAGATGATGTTGGTATTGCCATGGCGAAAGTTTGCAGTCTTTGACTGCTCTTCGTAGATATTAGTTTATTAGTCATGTTACTAATGTTCACAATGAAAGAAAAAGAAAAGTAATAAATAAAGAGGGAATTATGCAATTTTCCTTTTGAATAGAGTTCCTTTTTTCATCAGCTTACTATCTGCTGAACTCTTACTTTTTATTTTTTTTTTGACTCCAGTTATGATTGAGAAATTAACATAGGTGTCTGTACAAATTATGATAAGAATATTTCAGATTTCTTAAAAGTTTATTGTTGAGCCTTACAGATTGGCATTAATTTCTATTTTGTCACACTCACTTTTACAGTAGCTTTTAAAAATGCCCAGATCATCAGCATTTTATGAATTGGATCTGTTGCTTTCTAACATTTCTAAGATCAGAATGCAGTATCTGTGCATTGTGAAAAGTATTTTAAACACACAATTGTATTTTATATGAGACCCTCTCCCTTAACTACTGGATTTGTTAAGATAACACATGACAAGGGTTACTTTGTAGTGCAGTGGTTACTAGCTTAATCTTATACATCATTAACAATTGCTCCACGCTAGCGAACTTATGCCATATTCAAGCTTATTAAATTTTGGGAATCTGCTTTGACTAAGTACAGTGACACTAATTTTCTGCATTTTAATAACAATATTATGTTTTCTATATTTTATAAGAATATGGAAGATGTACATTATTAACAGATTAGTCGGTAGGTAAATTATTTTGATAGGAGTCTTATACACCATTAGCAATTGAGTATTATAAGGAATATTATGCACATGTAGATTTAATTATATCTATTCTAGATGATAATTGATGAAAAAAAATTCAGAATGATACAAAATATTGTTTAATCCCCCACTTCACACATTATTTTCTAAATTTTTTCTGAAACTTAATTTTTTTGTTTACAGTCAACTATTAATGAAATTCAGGCTCAAATGGTGGATAACCATGACAGAAATATGAAATTGAGAGAAGAGAATACAGAACTAGCTTCAAAGTTGAAAACTTTTTTGGAACAATATGAGCAACGAGAAAAGGTAAGGAAACTGATTTGGCCCCACTTTATTTTCTCTATTTAGTTACTTAATTGGTGGTGTGAAAAATTTAAAAAAATCATTAATCTGCAAATGTCACTTAACTGTAACAGAAATATTGTTTGACATGTAAAATATCTCCCCTGGTAGTAATAATGAGTTATGTAAAATAGTTTTCAGATTTTTGTATATATTTGTTGCTTGCTCATGTTTGTTTTTAATTAATTTTTTTTATATATATAAATATCAAAACATGTAAGTATATGCCATGTCCTTTTCATGGTATCACTAATTCTAGTTTGGCACAACTTAGTCTTTTGTTGTTCTAAGAAACTTTTGCTTTCTTGTGACTTAAGTTGTTTTTCCACTGCTTCCACAACCTTCAATATGCTCTGTGAGTGTTAAATTCTTCTAGCCTACTTTCCACTTTGTGTTTTAAAAATTTCAACTGTTTTTTTTCTTCTAAATGTTGACAACAGGTTCTTTGTAGTTATTATTTTTAATATTTTCTTGTTTCTCCTATATTCTGTCCAAGGTATTCTCAGTCTTTGTTGGTAGAATCACATCACTCTCACTTCAAGTTTCTTTTTCATCTGTGAGGAAATTGGCCAACATTCACTTTATATGAGATTAGATATTACTGTCCAGGATTTTTTTTTCCTATTATTAGGATATTATTGCTAATCTCAGATTTGTTCACCTATTGTCCAATTCACACTTCAACCTCATCTTTTGAATAAGTTTATTCCTGTTTAGGGCTGGATTTCTGGTTCCTTACAAAGCCTTGTCCTTTTCTTTCATTTCCACTGCCCCCCCCCCCCCATCTTTTAATTTGTTTTGTGACATTATCACTTTGCTTGGGGAGAATTGATTAATAAATAATACTTTACTCAGTTTCTGGAAGGCATCTTTCATTATTCTTGTGCTTTCTGTTGGCTGTTACTACACTACCCAGATAGTTAAATTTTCACACATTTTGATATTGATATCTCTGTATGTAACTCATAACTTGGGCTTTCTATTTATGCATTCTGTCTTAATGGTTAGTCCTTTCTTCTTACTTTTCCTTGATTACCTTGTCTAATAACTCTCATTTTTTCTTTCTGAATTTGCATCCAGAACAGTGTCCTCTTTGTAGCATATATTTTTAAGGTCTGCTGATTATAAATCCCAGCAGGTCTTGACCTTGTATTGTCTCACTGGACAGGTTTAATAAATCCACCGAGAAAACACGTCTTTGTTGCACTTCGTTTTCTATTTTTGCATATTTGCTTAAATCATTCTGTATCCCTTGTTCAAGCTGTTCTAGTAGAAGTCATTGATTACTGAAGTACCTTTTCCATGTAAATCAAACTTTCCTAACAAAGAGATTCTCATGTTTGTATTTTATAAAATGCCTTTTTGTAATTAATCTATGAAGCCTATGTATAGGCCTTTCTGCATTTGTATCGCTGGCTTCGATAGCATTTCATATTCTCCTTTTTTGAACTACACTATTCTTGCACTATTTCCATCCCATTTTCTTATTTCATTTTTTTTTAACTTAAATTTTTGAGCAAGAACAAACAGGAAAGAAAAATAATTGACAATTTGAAATAACACTGATCTGCACTGAAAATATTTTAAATATTTTTAATGATTTTCTTGGCTTAAGGTGTTGCTTAAAATTATCAATGTGTGTAAAGATGTATGTTCAGGTTTCAGAAATTTTGCTTTTATAAAGAGTTGATGCTGACAGAAGAAAAATTTATACAAAAATGGGAGTTTTGAAGTTATGTAATTTGTAAGAACATTTAATTCTAAAAGTCATTCTTTTGTCTGACATGTTTGTATAAAAATATTTTGTAAATATTTATCTATCAGATATGTTGCATTTATAATTGAGAAGAAACTTATTTGGTTTTTCACTGACTAAAATGATACTGTAACAAACCAACTGAAAGCTGTGCACCTATTGTCAGCTTCCAAAGCAACACGTGAATGTGCATGGTTTTTCAACTTCCCAAAAATAAATAAAATAAAAATTCTCTTGGCAAGGAATCGCCACTTTATTTGAGATGCATATTTGAAGATCATAGCATTGTTCAGTAATGCTTACATGGAAGAATTCAATTCACTTAACCTATATGGGAGAATGTAATAAATTTTGCAATGGTAGATACAAGGCTTATAGCTGGGAGAATAGCTGGTAGTTTTTCTTTATCCACAATACACAATTTCGCAAATTTTTTCTTTTCAATGTTTTTGTTATTTTTTTTTTTTTTTTCTTTTATAAATACTTTCTCATTTTTATTAAAATGGTATAAATATTTTTAAGGGGGTATGTGTTTTTTTTTTTTTTTTTTTTTTACTCTCTTCCTTTGTAGTATTTCGAGAAAATTGTCAAGCACCGTGAACTTGAACAGCAACTTGCTGATGCAAAATTGAAACAAGCATCTATGCAGCTTGTAGAAGAGAAGGAGAAGAGCAAGAAGGAAAGAGAATTTGTGAGTTTTAAAAATTGTCTTCATTATTCTTTTTGGAATACTTCTAGAATCTATAGGCTTATGAACATGTCACGTTAAAACGTTGGTTCTCGCCCAATCACTGAAGTTTAGCAACACTGAGCCTTGTTATTACCTAAATGGGTGACTGCTTGGGAATACTAGGTTCTGTAAGCTTGAATGTATGTGTTGTGTCATGGATAATGACTCTGAATTGAAAATCTAAAAGCCGAGTTCCAATTCCACTTGGATTTGTTTTATTCACTTATACGCAATACCCTTTGGAAAGGTGTGAATCCATCTCTCTTCCTCCTCTCTAGATATGTGTTAAATAGGATTTGTATCAGTAAATCACTATTATCTACAAAGAATTCTAACAATCAAAAAGTATTTTCTCTGGCTTTAAATAAACTGCTAAAGATTGATAAGCTGTAAAAGACAAATAGATTGATCTGAAATCTATGAATATTAGTTATTAAACTAGCTTTGAGGAGAGAAGAAAGGAATTATATCAGACAGTTAATCTCATTAATCTTGCAGAATCCAGCTCATTCTGCATATTTCTGAAGAATAAAGAGAAGAATCTTTAAGGGTAGCATTATGTTTTTAATGTAAGTACTCAGTTTACAAGAAATTGAGAATTTTTACTTTTATTTTCAGTTCTTACCTTATTTCTAAAAGAATTTTTTTTCTATTTAAACATTTATAGAAATGTCTAGATTACTACAGTCAACTTTGACATGAACAAATATTTCTGCATGGAATAATGCAAAGACTGGAATTCACCACTAGTGTCTGATCACATGGATTACTAAAAATATTGCATTAACTTGTAATTCTATTTACTTTGTAATAAAGCATATAAATAATGGAATTGTGCATTGGAACAGTTGAATTTTGTTAATAGTTATTAACAGTGAGGCAGTTTGGGATACCTACATCCTTTGCATGCTAATGGCTGGAAAAACTCATCTGCCTTTTGTTACACTCAGAGAATTAGTTGGATATTAATTATATAAACGTTTAGTGTTTAAAAATTTTCATGATTATTTTTCTAATTTCATATTCTTTTTTTTCTCTTCTAGATGTTGATGAAAGCTGCTGAAACTGATAGCAAGATGGTTTTGTTAGAAAAACAGGTTAGTAGCACTTTTGTTCAGTCAGCAGATTTTAAAAAGATTTTGTTTGTAAAATGATGATAATAATAGTAAGATTCTTTGTAGATTTATAAGTATATATAAATGAAGTTTTATCAAATGAGCACATAAATCATTTTGCATTCGACTTTTATTTTCATATGTATCTAGAACATTGTAGCATATTGCTATTACTGATAGATTGTATTCAAGATATTTACAATATGTAATGAAGATTATTTTTTATGAAATAACTTCTGAGTTATTTGCGCTCATATTTTCACTTTTGTTTTTATTGCTAAATTTTAGATGAAGTTTTTCATCTTTCTCAGGATTTCATTTTTTTCTTCTACATAGTTCTATATTCTGACAGACAATAGTAATCCACAAATCAGTTTTAAAAGTAAATCTGAAATTAACTGAGTAAATACAATATTTTTCTGTACATGTGCCAAACACTGCTGTCTTTGATATTTAGAGAATTTTTTCTAAACTGGTCTTTAAAATGTATATAAAGCTAGTAATTTAGTTCAGATATGTAAATGACATGTCCACCACCAGGTAGATAGAAATGCATAATACAATTCAGTATTGGAAAACAAATACAAATTTAGTTTCCTGTAAGTCATGTTGATTTGCACAATCTGTATGTTTAAAGTGTACATACAGTCAAGGCTGAAGAAATTATTTATATCTCTGCAAAATATTTGATTATAAAAAATATTTTCAATATAGGAATGCTTTTCCTTCTCCCAAATTGAAAAGGAAAAAAAAAAGTAAAAGTAACAAATTTGTCTATATTTCTGATATGAGGTAGTATTTACATTAGACTATTCTCCTCATCTTTGTTGCCATTTGTATGACGTTTCAGCTGTTGTATGCTCTGGCCTTCTTCTTGGTGCTAGGAATTTTGAACTGAACCCTTTATTACAATCACTGGGATATATCATTCTTATTTCTTGCCTAGATCAATTTCTGGTAGTCATGAATTATCTGCCTCTATCCCTATAAGTTATTTGTTCACCACTGCTGTAGTCTGGTATTGAACTCAACTCTTTGGGTCAAGGCAGAGGAACTAACCAACATCTATATCCACTGTGGCTTACAGGCATAACTCATGATTACCAGAAGTGGCTCTAGGCAAAGAATAAGAATGATATACCTCAGTTCGGCTCAAAATTCCTAGCACCTGAAGAAGGCCTGAGCATACAACGGCTGAAACATCATACAAATGGCAACAAAGAGGAGGACAACAGTCCGAATAATGTAAATACTGTAATCACAAAAGGAGCTGGATACAGGAATGAATTTGAGCAACCTTTCTTAAATAAGGAGGTTCCTAGTTTCTTTTAGAATGAATGCCAGTAAGGTTCATATGGTAGTGTGAATTACTGTATGCTTGAGGGATGGTAGCATTTGTAATATTTGTCATTTCTCATCTGAAAGTAATAAATCACCATGGTTAAGATTAAAGAACTTTAAAGATTAACTGTTGACAAAGATAGGAAACATTTTAAGCCATTAATAACCAAGTGACAATTTTAACAGTTCAATGCTATCAAGAAGTTGTAAACCATTCACACCACAAAAAACCTCAAATGATAAATGAAACTTAAGTTATCACTTTGTGTGGCAAGAAAAGATCCTCAGAGAACAATCCAAGAACCACCACCACCACCAAAAGTATATTTTGGCACTTTAATTGTGTTATTTTTATTTTTATTTTTTTTTTAATCGTATCACCTCGAGCAAGGCGGTAATGCCACTGATGTGCAGGGGGCTACGTAATAGTGAAAAGATTGGAAAAGAGAAAGCCGGAAACCACATCCTAAACAGGGAACAAGGGATGGGCCTCTTAACCTGTTCAATAGATGTGGGTGGAGTGTGAACCGGGCGATAGATAGATCTATCTACTCCAATTAGATTGGTTCTGATATCAAAATGACTTGGCAGACACCCCAGTGACTTTTGCATGAGGATGACCTCTTAGGAAGATAGCCAAAGATACAATGCTCTAAGCCATGCATGTAAAGCTGCTTTAACTTTTATTAAATCATCTTGACAAGGATTCGGGCTTTTCATCATTAATTTTTTGGTTAGATGAAACAAAATGAGCTTCTCGGGCACAGGGATGTTGCTTTCATTTGATGAAAAAGTGGGTGACACTTTCAACCCAAAGAACACTGTCCTAAAAGTCAGCATAATGCTTCCATCACTATACTTCTGTGAATGTTTTTTGTTTTGTGTCAGCTAATGAGATTGGTAGACTGGTTAAGTAGATGAAATTTTGAAAGAACACTATATTTAGATTTTAGACCAAGACATCTAGCTATCTGGAAAAAAATCATGGGCTGAAACATCAGTAGATCTACTAACATGACAATAATTCAAAACAAGTCAGTTCATAAATAAACAGTTGATAAATCATAATGTCAGTGTCTTAGAGCTACCAAGTCAGTCAAGACCATTTCCTAATTGAGGCATTGTAATTGATTATTAAGATAGGAGTAAATAATGTTGAACATTTGTAATCAAATTGTAAATTATACTTCAGTAGCATAGTTCTACTTCATATATTTCTTTCAGTCTTTTATGTCATTTTGGATCAGGAAAAAAAAGCATTCTTTTTAATGAATATATATATTTTAAATCTCAAATTTTGTAGGGATAAAAGTAATTTAAGGTTTAACTGTATATATAGTAAGTCAACTTGGGAAATTATATTTGAATTAAAAACTCTGCTATTAATGTTTTAACAGCAAAAGTATGTTGCTTATCTAAAGAATTATCATTTAATAATAGGTTTCAAATAACATTGAGTTCTACTCATAGAAGGACAAACTCAAAAGATACCAACTATAAGGCAACGGTAACCCCCCCCCCCCACCTCTCTCTTAGAAAAAGTAACTGTAAATATATAGTGAATTAGAACATCAGGATTACCTTTTATTTACATTGGAACTATTGTCCTCATTTTTTTATTATCATGTTTTGGCCATTGTGCCTTCCAACCTTTATCAGGTTCTTGTTGATCCAGGTAACCTACAGGGAATTTTGAACTGAACCCTTTATTTAATCTATAGGGGTAGATTGTTCTCAGTCTAGACAAGATATACCTAGACAGGGGCAACAAAATGTGAATGAATGATTTATATGAGTACAATAGGCAGAGTATAAATTATATAAACTCTTCAAATTGGAGAGTCACAGAAATTATTAGGATTAGCTTTTCACTAAGTCCTTTGTGAGGAAAATAAAAGTACTGTTGAGGTTGAATAAATATTTAAAGGAAAGAGCCTGGTCTCTTTGGTTTGAGGTCAAAATAATCCAGTGTAGATTTCAGTAAAGTAGCTTGACTGAAATCTACACTGGATGAAGAAGCTATACACAGGAGTCACAAAAGAAAAAAAAACAAAACCTGTGTTTAATGTTATGTATATGCTTAAAAGTAAAATAAAAATAATTTTAAAGACTAGGGTGCAGAAATTTTTTTTTTTTTTTGAATTTTTTTTAATTGTATCACCCCCAAGCAAGGCGGTAATGCCACTGATGTGCTGGGGGCTACATAAGTGTAAAAAGATTAATTAGAAGAGTGAAGAGGAAGACGAACCTGTTAGAAAGGAGCAATAGAAGGATAAGAATGCAGGTGTGATGACAGTTTCAAAGGTGGAGAGAAAGGAAAAGGGATATACGAGGTGGGGAAAGAACTAGTCAAGTGGTACTAGAACTAGAGTCAAGATGAGTATTGACATTGCATTTAAATTCATGGAGGTTGTAGCCATCAGGAAAGCATGAATATGGGAGCGAGTTGGATATTGTTGGGGTTTTGTGCATATACTGAAAACTTAATTGCGTATAATACATGCAAGTATATTTATGAAGTTTGTAGTGAACTAGGAAAACATTATGTATTTCTGTTCTCTCTAAACTCTATAACTACTGCTTCTCTGTTTCTTGCTTTCTTGCCTGCTGGAAATCCTCCTCCATGGTTTCTATATATAAAAATACTGGAGAACCCTCTGACTCTGCTAATTATCGCCCCATCAGCCTCCTACTGATCTTTGGCAAAGTGTTCGAAGCCATCATCAACGTCGAGGTGGGACAACATTTCTTAGCCCACAAACTCTTTGACAAACAGTATGGTTTCTGCTTGACCAGGTCTACTGCTGATTGTTCATGACCATCACTGAGTATATACACCAGGCCCTCGACAAGAAATGTGAAGCCTGAACTGTTGCCCTTGACATCTCCAAAGCGTTTGACAGTCTGGCATGTTGGCCTTCTATGCAAGCTGCTGGGCTATGGTATAACTGCACAATTGTTTGACATAATCCAGTCATTCCTTTCAAATCATGCAATGAAGGTAGTATTGAACAGACAAGCCTCCCAATACTATCACACGGACATGGTTGTCCCTCAAGGCTCTGTTCTAGGTCCTATGCTTTTCCTTATCTATATTAACGATCTCCCTGATGTAATATGATCCCAAGTAGGCATATATGTTGACGACACTACGGTTTACTCTTGTTTCGATCAAAAATCTGCCGAGGCTGACAAGGCAAACCTCGCTGCTGTGGTGGACTGGGGTAAGAAATGGCTCGTAAATTTTAATGCTTCCAAAATGAAGCTGCTATCTATTAACCATCGCAATCGTTCCTCCCGCCCATTAACATGGATCAGGCGTCTCTCCCTGAAAGTAAAACACTGCGCCTCCTTGTATTAACTCTCACATCAGACCTCAAGTGGAATAACTATATAGAATCCATAGCTAAATCCGCTGCTAAGAAAGTCGGTTCACTGAGTAGGGCCAGGAAGTTGTTTTACCGTCCGAAACAATCCTGCACATATACAAATCTACCATACACCCATGCATTGAATATTGCTGCCATATCTGGTCGGGTGCTTCTGCTATCCACCTAGGTGCCCTTGACCAAATCCAACAGAGAATCTGTAATGTGATTGATCCTGACTTGGCAGCTAGGATACAGTCGCTTTCTCACTGACGCAGTGTGTCTTCCCTGTGTCTCTTCTACAAATACTTTCATGGTTTCTGCTCTGAACTGGTACCCTCTATATATGAATTTGCTCAAGCTACAACTAGGTCCCACCCTTTTACTGTGAAACCAATAAATTGTAAACGCAAATTCTACTCCAGCAGCTTCTTTTCTCAAACTTCCCGACTGTGGAATTCATTTCCGTTTACTTGCTTTCCCAACAGCTACAATCTTCAAGAATTCAATTGTAAAGTCAATAGTCATCTCCTGTCTCACTAAGTTACATCCTTTCTCTCATGTTTTTTTTTTCTCTGTCCACCCAACTCTCATCAGTATTCTCTTTCTTCTCATACTCTTCCTGACACCCCCTGTAACCTGTCACTCTTTCTCATAACATTCCTATGTAATCTCCTGCACAACAGTGGCAGTAAAATGCCTTGCTTGAAGCTACATGATTATTAAAAAAAATAAAATAAAATAAAATTAGAACAAATAACTTTGTTCTGTCTTTTTGTTTAAAGAAATTATTCTTGACTTTACTTTTTTAAAAAAATATATAAGTATTCAAACAAATCCAAATGATTTTATTTTTGTTTTTATAGGTTAAAACTTATAAAGATCAGTACAATGAGTTCCAAACAACAATCACTAAAAGCAATGAAATGTTTGCTAAACTTAGAGGAGAAATGGATAAGGTAAGGTTTTGGGAATTTTTTTTTTCTCATAATTTTATGATAATACATGAAACTTGTCAAGTATGCAGCCTTTCTTAAGAGAAATTTGAATTTATTCAACTTTACCTTATTCAGATTTTTACAGAAATTTAAACAATTTTGCTTATTTCATTAGGTGAATTATATTTTAAAGCAGTGGTAGTGTAATAGTTTTGAAATTGTTTTGTGAATATATAAAACAATTTTAAACCCTTTACACTACCACTACTTTATACTGGTTCTCCAGTGCTATCTTAAACTTACTTCATACCCGTACTTCTACTTTATACCCTTATTCATTCAGCTTATGAATGAAAGAAATCCTTTCTGAAACCCAAATAAATACTAATATCATACACAATTCCATTACCTCAGAAATATTGCCATGGCTAAATGAATAACCAAAAAGTATTTTTTTCTTTTTAATTTAAGCACAATTCATTTGTAGAACATTAATGCTAAATTTAAAACCAGATAACTCTTAATTAATCTGCAAATTGAGTTAGAATGAGAAGAGTATTTTACAATACTTACAATTTAAATTTTCACTAATATCTGAACTGATAGCTTGAAATCTTATAGTTGGTGAAGACATAAAGATGACTATTTGATTTAATTTTTTTGCAAATAGTCATGTTTTTCTTACATTGCAGATGACTGTGAAAATTAAGAAATTAGAAAAAGACAGTGCAGCTTGGAAGAGTAAATGGGAAAATTGTAACAAGGCCTTGTTAGGAATGATTGATCAGGTAAGTTTAAACTTTTCATTCTTTTAAAATACTCTGACCTTTTTGTACAAAGGTGCCTGTGATAAAACAAAAACATATTTTCATATATGAGGAATAGCCCAACCAAAGTGTTTTTCAAAAATGTTGGTCATTTAGTCAAATTTTTTTTGAAGTGGGTTGTGCCAAGTACTTTTCTACACCCTTTGTATAACAATATTTTTTAATTCTTTTCCTATATAGTAATTTTAATTAAACTAAGTTTAAGTTTTTTTTTTTATTCATATACTAGCAGTATAGCCCGGCATTGCTCGGGTGTAATGAAAACTTTAAAACTAATAATCCATGGTCCTGGAGCTCAGACTCTTTGGACGTTGGCACGAAAGACTAAAAAGCAATAGTTGTTTCCAGTTAAAGCAAAACCGTTGACTGATAGAAAAATGAATGGATGTAAGTCAAATTTTGATTTCCTGGTATCGATATCAAATGTTTTTTCGTCGTAAACTTAATTTTGAAGGCTAAATAAGTCCTCTGAGTAAATGGTATCATGGCTGAAACTAAAGACTACAATTATACCTACTTAGAGCCAAACCTGAAGCAAAAACTAAAATAAAAGGGCTGAAAAAAACTACAGACATACAGGTAGATAAACAGACACACACACAAACATCTTGCCTTTTTATTTATTTATATATATATATATATATATATATATAATCGATTTTCTGCACTATTGTAAGAACTGCAACCTTGAAACTTCTGAGTATCGTTTCTTATGTCTTTGTCTATGAGTGTATCAAATTTGATTAAAATCGGACCACTCCTTCTATAACCCGATTTTTTTCAATATTTATCGGGGGTACCTCAACACAAAACCTAGCTAAGAACACTCACAGATGCTTATAGTACTACTGTGTAAATTTTCAAAATCGGTTAAGCCGTTTCGGATTCTATAGGTAATGGACACACACACACACACACACACACATTTCCATTTATAAATAAGTTTAGATTAGTTTAACCTAAAAATGTATATATAAGGACCAGTTTAGAACAGATACCATTTACAAGCCTTACATTACAGCATTTAGGAAGTATTTCCCCTTTTTTGTTTTGTTTTTAAACATATATATATATATATATATATATATATGAATATGCATAAAATAGAAGTTAATTTTCAATGGAAGATTAAAGTACTGGTTTTTTTCTCTTAGGTTTGCTTTCTTGATATATATCTACTTTTCTCTGAATTACTAATATTTAGAGGTATTTCAGGTCTGAATCTCAGTTGATTTGGCTATTGAAGAGTTAAGTATCTGCTTCATTTAAATTTGTTTTATTACAATTTAAATTTGCTTTCATAATTAGTTTATTTTTAACTTTTTATTGTTAATTTTACTAGAATTAAGCTCTTCAGAATCAAAACTTCATTATAAAGATGTATTGAAAAACATTATGCTGAATTTTGAATTTTAAAATTTTCTTAAAAACCCAACTCCATCCATAAGATTACATTTTTAACACTTTCCTTAAACTGTTCACTAAAATGATGTAACCTTTAAGATGGGCACATCATTTTAATATTAAAGTTAAAAAAAAAATCTTTGGTTGGGAGTTAGGTTTTTTTTTTTTTTTGTTTTTTTTTTTATATTGTCATTTTTCATCATATTTCGATTTTTGCTATAGTTGCACTACCTACCAAGTCTGTGGGAAGACTTAAGGCAGGTCATGGTGTGTTGTTATGGCTCCATTTCATTTTTGTTCTATCTCCTCTAACATCCCTAATGTTACATAGACAAAGTTCTCCTTAGTGTGTGAGCTGTACTAAACAAGACAATTTTTTGTACATTTCTTAAGCTGAGGTTTCCAGAGATTTCAATGTGTTGTTTTGTTCCTCTTTTTTTTTTTTTTTATTATTATTTTTATTTCATTATATTTTTGATTTTTTTTATTATTATAATAATAATAACAACTAGTGGAACCCGTAGAATTTCCACGGAAGGATAATTATGATTTCCTGGAAAAATTTTACTTTGTCATATTACAAATGCTAGTAATGTCTTCAAACATGAAGGTATTGGATAATAAAATAACGATAACACAGAATGTAATTTTATTAAAATATCTATAAAAGTAATGTCCATAGAAGCTACTTTACTGTGAGAGATTTTGAAAGAGAAAATGTTTTTTTTTTTTTTTATTACTGAAAAATCATGGCTCCTGTGTCCATTGTAAACATTTATATCAAGATTTAAAAAAAAAATAATTTCATTCATTTGTGAATGAGTACTGATAGTTTCATTAAAATCTGAGAATTATTTGATTTTTGCTAGAATTTCCAAGCCTTAGTGTGTGGGCTGTACTTTTTGTCACCGAAAAAATGTAGGTGATGCACTCATTATGTTTCCATTGTAAACAGTAGTAATGTTTTTTTTTTTTTTTTTTAGTCACTAACTGAAATCAAAACAAAACTTTGACAATGTTAAAAGGGATTAAAAAATTTTGAAAAATAATTAAAGTTACTTTAAAGGCTCCTGTGTCCATTGTAAACAGAAAAGACCAACTGAGTATTGGCCAAGGGTGTAGAGGCCATAAATTTCATGATTAGGTTGCGGGATATGACAAACCTACCTGTTTTTCCTATATCGTACAGTACACACACATATACACACACATGCTTAAGCTGCTACCAATACTATAAGCTTTCTCCTCTTACTCTGTCTTTACTGTCCTTCTGTTTGGCAAAGATGAGCGAAATGCTGAGGAGAGTAAAAAGATAGAGAGGAAGGAAAAGCTCATGTAGAGAGTGTGGTGTAACAGACAGAGGAACTAAGTAACTAACTAAGGAGGGAACAAGCAGAATTATAATATAGATAATAATAATTGTCATCATCATCATCTCCATAACTATTCCTTCACCCAAAAATAAAAAAAAACTGTTATAATATAGTTTAAGACTGGTATGTTTGTTTCATTCTATGAAAAATGAACATTATTTTTCTTGTTTTCTCCTCTAGAAAACTACAATGGATAAGGAAAGAACCCTTTTGCAGACAAAAATTCAGAAATTGGAATCATTATGCCGTGCCCAACAAGATCGATTGCGAGCTCAAAGAAGTCCTCCACCAGCTGAAGAATGTGAGTTTCTATGGTGTGTGAGAGTAGGCATGTCAAGTTCAACAGTTGTTGATTGTATGTATGAATGTGTTGTCATTCTCTTTTTTGTTCTTTTCACACTTGAATGTTAATGAAGAAAAAGAAATTATTATTAGAACATCAAACCAAAAATGTTTTAATACCTCACTGCCAAAAAAGAAAAACAGCTTTTTTTTCTTTTCTTTTTTTTTTTCCGTAGGTCCCAAATGCTGCTATGCTGAATCTTCTACTCCATCCTCTAATGATTTGTCTGGTTAGTATTTAAAATTATTTTGGAAATCATTAGTTTCAGGAAAAAAAAATGACTTAGTTCATCTTTACGTAAACTATTTTTGTAGACTTCAATAATTCTGTTATGTTTTTTCAAAGCTCGTTTATAAATGTGAATATTATTGTCAATTTAAGTTTGAAATATATATATATATATATATATATATATATATATATATATAATGGTGTTGTGCAAATGAATGATGCAGTATAAAAAATTCTAAGATAACATTTTTCTTCCTCTCAGGAATTCATTAGGCTAATGTTTTTGTTAATGGTATTATGTGTAGGATGCAGAGAGAGATAAAAATGGAAGTATCTGGTATAATTATGCACCACCAACAGGAAACTGAAATTTAACATTGTTTTTATATGCATTTCTTGGCATGTATTCTAGCTGATTTCATTCAGTTTCGTTTTTATTAAGTTTCACACATTGTGATAATGGATCTGTTAAGAAAGGTAAAATTTAAGAATCTGGACACACATTTACTAAAAGCACTTCCTATACACTTTTTGCCTTAGTAAATTGCTTTCCCTTTTAAATGCATTTTTTAAATTGAAATTATGGTCAAACTCATGATGTGCAACTAATGTATTTAGTGTGTTGCATTGTAAAAGTTCCCTTTTATGTTCATATAATCCTTTATTTAACTTCAAGTAGTACTGCCTTGTTGGCGGGACTTCAGAATACCCTGGCTGCAAAAAGAATAAGTTCTCTTAGGGGGTCACCTGTTTTTCACGGGTGGTGACCAATGATACTTTAGGACAGGATCATGGTAGGTGAAAGTTTTAGAAGTTGGGCTATACATATACTCCTAAACTTGATCTAGACAAAAGATTAGAGAGGTCCAATCCAATCAACTGGCTGGTTTTGTCTAGCCCCAAGTTGGATTAACAAAACATTTACCATATCAAACATTAAACTAACTTAGTAAACAATGACTGTAGGGTCAATTCAGATGGGGGAACAAAGGAATTTGACATGGTTTTCTCAACTTCCATACTTGGGTAGATAATCCCTTATATAACAGGTGCTTGGAGCCCTCCCCACATTTGAGTATACCAGTCATATAGCCCTGGAGGAATAAGGTGAATGGGATTCTTCCCTTCGTCACCTTTCTGTCATCATTTGGGGTTGAGGTGGGTGGAGAGCATGGCTGATGAATAATAAAGTATGTGCACAAAAATCCCCAAGAGAGTGCATATTGATATAGACAAAGAAAATGACACAGAAAATAAAGAGAAAATTTTATGAAATTCATAGTAATAGAACCAATAGAAGACAAACTGATAATGAAGTTGTCACCTTTTGTAATAGAAAAAAATCTTAGCATCTCAGATAACTTCAAATATAATGAAAAAAATTTAAAAATAATACATTACTGATAGAAGTCAAAGGAAAACATGATACTGAACTTCTACTAAGGCTGACCAAATTTCATGATTTAAAGGTAAGAATCTACCCACACCAGTTTTTAAACTCCTTCAAAGGTGTAGTTATGACCACTGAACTCTCACTGTGTACACCGGAGAAAATTAAGAACTTATTGTTCTATTAAAAAACAAAACATTACAAATATAAAAAGAATATCCATTAAAAAAATAATAGAATTATAGATACCAATGTTTGTCATTACTTTTGATGCACCAGAACAACTACAGCAAATAAAAATTGGATATACAGTTGCCAAAGTAGAAACATATATTCCAAACCCATTAACATTCGTCAACTGCCAAAGATATGAACATGGTAAAAATAAATGTATAAGGAAGTTGGTATGTGTGGGAAAATTACTGTAACCACACAGACCACATGCCTAAAAAAAAAGCAAGTAAATGCCCTAATTGTAGAAAGAAAAGAAAATCTTTGGGAAACTTTCAGAGACTGAAACCTAGTAAAAAGAAACATTCAACACACCAAAAAAAAAAAAAAATTCCTACTCAGAAGCAAGAAAAAAAAAAAGGGATGAAAACATGCTTTAATACACTATAATATGCAAAAATTACCCAAGCAACATCATGCTATATACCTATGCAAATCTAATATCAAACAAATTACATGAAAAACAAGAACTAACATTTTTAATTCAAGAATTAAAAAACATATTGAAAACAACTTGAAAATAATCCATATCACTGAACCCAAACTATCCATAAACAATATAAATCCAGCACAAAATTCACTGACAACAACCTCTCAACAACCACACATTAAAAAAACTTCTCAAATGAAAAATTCTACAAACAGAAAACTGACAGAAAAATCAATCAAACCTCAATATAAAACAAAATCAAAACCCAAGAAACAGAATAAACGCAAATGAACTGAATGACAACCCACAAAGATGAAACAAAAGGATGAAAAGAACCCAAATGATAAAGAACAAGTTTGCAAACAGTATAGAATTTATGGAAGTAGATAACCAAAAACGTAATCATCCATAAGATCCATTCACTAAAATATAATAATTACCACTCAAATGAACAAACGGAACACAAGTATTATGCAGTGGAAAGTGTAGAAGTGTTAAACCAAACTGAGGAGACAAATATAGTCTGCTTGCAAGAAACGTTTCTCAAAGAAACTGACAACATCTTGAAAGGATATGAAACTTATTACAAAATAAATGTATCAACAATAGGGAATAGGCCAAGTGGGGGTACTTCAATATTGGTTAAAAAAAAAAAAATCAATACCCCATGAAAAACAAGTAAACAAATCTACAGACCATTGCAGTAAAATCTTTAATTCATTGAACAATAACCATATGCTCAATTCATATTCCTCCAAAACACAGACTAATTAAGACTGAAACAGAAAGGCTAATTGACCAACTTCCTACTCCATTTCTATTAATGGGAAATTTTAAACACAGCAGAATGTGGAGCTGTGGGAACATTAATTAAACTGATAAAATTATAGAATCTACTAGAATCATCTGATCTATGTATCCTTAATAATCAAATGCGCACATACCCATGCCCAGGTACTAGATCAACATCAGCTATCAACTTAACCATATTCTCTCCATCCATTTTTATGGACTTTCAATGGAAAGTTCATGATGGCCAATGTGGTAGTGACCATTCATCTATTTGCTTAAATATAAGCAGAAGAAAGGAATCCAAAATGGCCAATTACTAATTGGCTAAAATTCAATGCACTCTACTCATCTCAGATCAACATGGAAATTTTCAATGAACCAAAGCCAATAGCTCCTTTACAGGCATTAAACAACAAGACAAATAATACCCAAATCTTTCTTTAAACTAGCATTTTTTCCTGGTTTTAACTGCTTCTCTACATTCTACTGTAAACCAGGGTTTTGATTTGGTATGTAAAGTTATTTTTACACAACCTACAAAACTATAAATAAGCTCAAGCAAAAGCACACTATATAATTAAAAAATCCAAAAGTGAATTTTGGCAAAATTACATCTCCCCAATAAATACAGCATGGGCAATAAGGAAAATTGATGGAAAAACATGAGCTGCAGTAGTCTACTTAACCAAAGCAAATAGAGATAAATACACTGGAAAAAAATAAATAACTGACCTAATAGCAACAGAATTTAAAAAATATAAAAACATTATGGAACAAGAAAAACTTACATTCACTTAAAACATGAATACAATACTCTCTTTACTGTGGAAGAACTAAAAGACTCCATAAATAAAAGTAAAAAGTTTGCAATTGGTCCAGATGAAATTCATTACCAATTTTTAGAGTACTGCTAGAAAATTCTTTTAATACTTCTCCAGATCTTCAATGATATATGGTGTTCAAACAAATTTCTAAAATGTGGCTTGCGTCTATCATCATTCCAATTCCTAAACTCATATAAAACCATTCCAACTCAACAAACTCATTGCACTAACAGATTGCATTTGCAAAATGATGGAGAGAATGGTAAATGTTTGACTAATATGTTATCTGGAGAGAAACAATCTCATCTAGTTACCAAAGTGGATTCCGGAAAAACCAAGGAACTAATTATTGACTTGTATGCCTAGAATCCTTTATTTGTGATGGCTTTATTTGAGGTTTATCATGTGGTATCAATATTCTTTGATCTTGAAACATGGAAGTATGGTATTCTAAAAGACGTGTAAGATGGGAATAAAAAGAATGAATATATTCATCCAAAACATCCTATCATACTGAACATTCAAAATAGAAAATGAAAGTGCGACATCAGACATGCACAAGCAGGAAGCAGGAATACCTCAAGCTAGCTGTTCATCAGTTTCATTATTTATTTTTAAAATAAATAGAATTATTAAAACCATTAATACAGGAATTGAAAAATCCCTGGGTGTAGATGATCTCTCAATGTTATACTTATCACCAAGCATGCCTTCCCCTGAAAGATATGTGCAAACATGTCTAACCAAGATAGAAAAATGTACGTACCTCCAGTCCTTTTCGATACCTAAATTTAAATTGAAATTTTAAAAATAGCTTATCTTCAAGCTTTAAAATTAGCTTTAATTGAAAGCCAAGGGATTAAATTTAGTAATTCCAGTAAGCAAAATATCCTGGTGTATTTTAAATTGAAATGATATTGATCAGAATCAAAATTTTTTTTTTTTTTTTTTTAAGGTCTAAAAAAAAGTTTTTAAAATTTCAAATTTTCTGTTTGTTTTCATTGATTGTAAACAGAAGCTAATTCTTGGTTTTAAAAAATCTTAGGAAAAGATTACACCTCGCTGACACATTATTTTATTCAAATTACCAAATTTAAACTTACTTTAAGTTGACTTGAAACAAGAATTACTTACTGCCTGAAATATTTCAAAAAAGCGCTTCTCAATTACAGTATCCTTGTTATCACATTTGTCATCGACTTATCAAGAGGCGATAATGATATGATTTACAGTAGCCGGCCAAAAAATGCCAAGTATGGAAGACAAATTTGGTATAAATCTTAGTTAAAAATTTAAAAAATGATTTCTATATGTTAAAATTAAAAATTTAACCCAGTTTTCTGCAATTATCCAAGATTTCATAGAATTTTAGTTAGTTTAGCTTTGTAGGCTTAGGTTTGAAGATGTGTTATGAAAAATAAAAATTAAAATAATATATAACTTTCTTTTAAAAAATTTACAATTTAATAGCAATGAAAATAACGGCAGCAGTAACTCAATAATTTATGAAATGTTATGGCATTTATTAATTTTTATTTTTAATCTATTTTTCATATTCTTTTTAGGTACCTCCACAAATTGTGAATTTCACAATTTTTTTTTTTTTTTTTTTTTTCTAACAAAATTAGAAAATTATGAATTAAAATATTTTAATTATTTTAAAAATTGATGGGGTAAATCATTTGTATTAAGCTTTTCAATTTTCGATTAGTAAATTTAGTCTTCACACATTAATTTCATATCCTAGCCTGGCCTGCCCAGTAAAGGAAGAAATTTAAAAATATTTTTGAAACTTTATATATTATTTAAAAAAAAAAAATTAAAATAATCCTTGTAAAAATTCATTATTCATTGAAATTTTTCTTTTCAGACTATAATATGCTTACTTTATATTGTTCATAAAAGCAATCAAAAGTTTATCCAAATAAGTTATTGCATTTTTTGCAGTTTGAACCTACTTTTTAGAAATTCGGGGACTATTGAAGAGAAGAAAAAAAAGACAGTTGATTAGCATTCCCAATGACTCTTGAATTTAATTACATTAGGTTTATTGGGGTCTAAAATCGAATTTTTAGACATTCCTGGAAATTAATTGGTTGGGGGTGGGGGGGGGGTACATATGTAAATATATATATATATATATATATATATATATTTATCAATGTTTTATAAAAATAATTATTTCAAAATTGATTTCAGTCAATTCTGAATAAGTCCTGACATTTTCCTTGAAATCCGATCATTATTTGATTTTTGCAAGAATTTCCAAATTAATGTCTTTCACAATCAAAAAAGTGCATTGCATAATATGTATTTTTTTGACATAATAAATTGTGCGACTATTTAGGTCTCGCACTATTGGAGTAGATAGATCTATCTATCACCCGGTTCACACTCCACCTACGCCTATTGAACAGGTTAAGAGGCTCATCCCTTGTTCCCTGTTTAGGATGTGGTTTCCGGCTTTCTCTTTTCCAATCTTTTCACTATTACGTAGCCCCCTGCACATCAGTGGCGTTACCGCCTTGCTCGGGGTGATACGATTAAAAAAAAAAAACTGACGAAAGAAAAAATTTTTCTATCAAAATTTCAAATGTGTTAAAAATAATCAAAAACTTCAAATAATTAAAAAATAGTTTGATGATAATATAAACATTTTGCCGATAAAACTTTGTTTTTATTTAGTTTGGGGCCTTTTTCCTTCATATGCTGTTTTTATCATTGTTTTTTTTTTTCTTTCTTTTTTGGAGGTACCTAGAAAAATGGACAAATGAAAATAGATTTTGCTTCTCCAAAACAAAATTTATTTGTATGCATTTCTTAAAAAAAATAAGCCTACCACCTCAAATTAAAATTAAATGAATACTTAATTCCCATAGTACAACAAATAAAATATGTAGGAATCATACTAGATAGCAGACTTAATTTCAAAACACACATTGATTACCTTAAACCAAAATGCCAAAATATTTTGAAGCTTCTAAAAGTTACATAAAAACTGAATTGGGATGCTGACCAAAAAGTAATGCTCAGAATATATGTCACACATCAGATCAAAATTAGCATATGGATACATCATTTACAGTGCCATATGTAAATCCTATTTTTAAAAAAAACAAACAAAAAAAAACAAATTCATGAACAAATCAGGCTTATAAATAATGCATCTGAATACAGCTGAAATACTAGCCATTAAAATGGCACTTAAAATGATAAGGAAGTTTGTAATATTCTTAGACTCCTTGTTTAACAGCAATTAAAGAAAATAATACAAATCATCCCTATATTCAAGAAGTCCTAAAAACATGTTATCAGTTAATAAAGCACAAAACAATATTGGCTTGGATTCCTAGCCATTTATAGGCATCAAGGGAAATCCTGAAGCACATTGGTGAAAGAGGCAATGAAAATAAAAAAACATCAAACTTCCATATACAAATTACAATAACAAAATTACATAACACATCAAAAGAAAATAGCAAGAAATTTTGGACATGTCCTCAAACAATAAACTATATGAACATCAGCTGACAATAAGAAAGGAGAATATAGAGCCATTGGCAAGGCAAGATAGTATATATATACATATATATATACACACACACTCTTAAGGTAGAAACTACACCTTGCTGTACCCACTGCAACCAATTTCTGTCAAACATATCTTTGTAAAATGCAAGCACAAATAAATACATAACTATTAGCAAGCACAAAGTCTTAATATGCTTTTCAAAAATGTACCTCCTCCCCAAATATTAGGATGAAGAAAATAAAATACTTCAAACTTCTATAGAAAATAGTTTGGACTTTGAACCATCCAACTTATGTTTTTGTAATACTCCTGAACCATTCAACTTATGTTTTTTTAATACTCCTGAACTATATAACTTGCGATATTTTGAGAGCAATGTTAAAAAAAACTCACAATTTGAAAGGTTTTGGAACATTCTAGAATAAAAAAAAAAATCCAGTTTCAGCATTAAATGACCCATAGGTGTTGATATGCTGATTAAACAAATAAACAATCAATCCTCAAGTAGTATGTAGTTTTTGTAGCAATCATTACAGGTAATAGAGTAAATCCTCCAAGTTTTAAGTCTCTTTTTGTTATGGAAGTAGTTGTAATATTTATGTTGGGTTTAGGTAAATTCCTTTCAATGGTAATTGTGATAGTTTGTGGGTAGTGTAATATATCTTGATTCATTGGATTTGCTTGAATGGCAATTGGAATATTGGAGAAACTTAAAAGTATTTTCAATGTATTTTTCTGCTTGTAAATACTGCGGGCTGAGTTCTTTTAAATAGAATTCGATAATTATTTGGCATGCTTAAAAAAAAAATGAAGCCATTGTTAAGAGATTGGTATAAAATGATTTAACATTTAAACAATCCATGAGCTTATCTATCATATTTATTTTCCTTAGATTTTTTACCAGAATTTTTAATGTGATGTACTGATTATTACAAGGAGAGGTGTTCAAATTTTTATGACTTTTGTCAGTTTTTGCAGTGTGCTATCAATTCCTGATATAATGGGGTACATTAGAGTTTCCTCTATGGTGGGTTTTAGGTAGACCATGAAGTTTGGGTATTCTAGGAAGGTATGGTTTATACAATAATTTGTTTTCATTACTAATTTTCTAATTGCTTTGTTAAATTTCTATTTTCTCATATTATCATTTAGTAATAATTTAATTTTATGTGCTTTTATTCATAACAATTCCTTTGTCTGAGGAGGTGATGTAAATATTCTTACTTTTTGCTGTTTTTTTCATGCTTTTAAGTGTCTTTGTGATCTTTCATTGAATGAAATTGGTTAGACCACATACCCAGACATGCAACTTTTTAATTTTAAAAATTTAAGCTTTTAGTATTCCAACATCTACACCATTTCATGTTGGTGCATTAATAACTGACAGATTGGATTTTTATATGTCCCCCTATTACACATATATTATTCCATCAACAAAAACACTACTTTAGTCCAATAAAGTCTTTTTAGAGGAGGAAATGTGTTATACAGGATTTTTTTCCACTGTCATTGTTATAAAACAAAAGTTTTGGGCATTATGAAAATATATATGATGAGATTTATAAGGCTGTAAATATGCTTTGAAAGCAAATTGCACAAATTTTCTTGTCTTGCTCTTTTCTGTAAAACTATTGTTTCATTTAAGAATTTGTTATCTGTTTAAGATGTGTGCATGCCTAAAATAGCAAACCAGATTTATTCTAGACTTTACCAATAATTTTCCTAAGCAGCAACATTTTTTTTCCCCTCAGCTGAATCTTCCCAGGTGCCAGTAACAGACTCTTCATCAAAGACAGATGTAACAGCTGACAATAGCACCCCTGCAGAGAGTTGTGTTACTCCAGACTGTGTGACATCAGCTATGGGCTCCACAGTCCCGACTACAGAATCTCCTCCTGACTTGCAGCAAACAGAAATTCCATCCACCTCTGTTTCTGAATGTTCTGCTGCATCCAGTACTTCTGAACGCAAGATGGATATAGTAGCAGACAATACAACAAATGCAACATTGGCACAAAGTTGCCATAGTAACAGCAGTGGTGGTGATAATAGCAATTGCAGTTCAGCAAATAAGGAAAATTTAAGTTCAGATAAACAGGTGCTGTTAGTTGACCATACAGCACCAGTAAAATCAAGCACTGAAACTACATAAGGATGCCTTTCTACTTAAATATATGGTGTTTTATCCTTCAATCTTTCATTTAAAATAAGTTCCTTCTATTTAATTTAATTTTTTTTTTAAGCAGTTCTGTCTCCTGTATTTGGTCTTCACCTTTAAAACTTTTTTTTCCTAGTTTTTGTTTTTATGTTTTTGAAATATATATTTCTTTACCCACACTTGTAATTTCTGACTTTTTATTTGAGAAAATAGTGAATTGAATTGCTTGGTTTACTTTTGAGATTTATTATTTTAGTCTAATGCAATTCAGTGTGTGATATCTACTAAGACATTGTCTGAATCAAGGCCAACATGAATATTACGAACTTATGAACTTTAAAAGCATTTAAAAGAGAGAAAAATAGATGGCAACTAAATATGAAATTATTTTTTATTTTTAAATTGACTTTTTTAAAAACATTTTTTAGATTATGATTAATGGTGTGATGCATTATAAATACAACAATATTAAGAGATTTTAGTGTAACAGATTGAATGAGTTGTTTTTTGTGTATTGCTTAAAGAAATTGTTTTTCATAAAATACATGATATTCCATGAATTTTTCTCTGATGAAATTCATTTTACCTTTTGAATTTTTTTTGTGCAAGAATTCTGGAACATTTGATATAACATTAGCTTAACACACCATAAAATATGGTAATTATAGAAATAATTATGACAGTCTGGTATTAATTATAGATTTCTCCCTACACACACACACACACACACATATATATATATATATATATATATATATATATATACACAAATTCTCCCTATGTGTTAGTAAGCACTGTTTGCTTATAATTTAAATCATTAATGCCCATCATCCCATTTTAATTGGTTGAATTATATTAAGCAATGGCTAGAGTTTGATTTAAAGACTTTGTGAATAGAGATGTAAAAAGAGAAAAAATTGTAACATTTTCTGCTTAAAATCAGTTTCTGGTATAAAGTGATAATTCAATTTCATTAGTTTTACAAATGAATAGAAACCTGCAGAGAGTCATGTGAACTTGTTGAAGATTTTAATATTCCCTTTATTATTTGGTTTCTAAAAATATCTTATATTAAAGTCAAATTAGTTATTTTAATTCCAAGGAGTTCTTTTTAGTTTACACTTCTGTTTTCGTTGCACCAACCTTGGATTTTGAAAACAACAAAAAGTAAACTTTTTAAAATTTTTCTTATTTTTGTAGAACTCTTACAAATTAAGAATTATATAAAAAAAAAAAAAAACTACTACCAACAACAAAAAAAATCCTTATTTGAATTAAAAGAAATTCAATATTCAATCTTTCTACTTTGATTTCTATTAATTTCTGAGATACTATCAAAATAAGGAATGTACTAAATGTAATCTGAACTTTTGCTATAGTGGAGCAGGGTCTGGGAGGGATACCAAGAAGACCAGTATTGAGAGCGACAAGGGGAAGTCTATAATTCTCTACTTCCTGAAGGAACATGACACATACAGAAGACCCTTTATAAGCAATACAAAATCTAGCACAGCCACTGGAGATACAACACAAAAATACAACACAAAAAATTAGAAAGTATCTTCATACTTATTTTGTTATTGATTTAATCTTTTCTTTTCACTATGTTAAAACACTCAAAATCATCATGAACGTCTGATATGTTAATAAGTAAAAGAAGTGGACTGATGCCTTTTTCACATTACATTAGCAGGAAACTATTTCTATGGCAGAGACTGAAATCCTACCAGTATTAGCTATTTGTAAAATGCTCTCAATGTATACACTTTTAAGTGTAAACACATCTTGAAATATTTGGTCGAAAGTATAAAACAAAGCAAAGAATTTTTTGGCCACATTTGTTCTCTCTACTTGGTCTTCACTTGTAACTGATCTTTTGAGAAAAGAAGGAATAACGGAGACTGGTATTAAGTAGCAGGGACAATATTTACTATCATCCCCCATTTTAGTCTTATTTGAGTGTCTTGTGGCCTTGGAATATTAACTTCAATTGATTGTCTAATAAGTGTATAGCATTTTTACTTTATTTGTAATAACTCATCAGCTTTTTTCCTGTTATCTCTCATTTCAATTTCCAGGTGTTAGAAATATTCTTGCATTAGCTTTGATTATTGATTTTACTGCAAATTAGAGAAAAATTGGCTAATCTTATCAATATTACATCTTGTAATTTCAATTTTGAGGAATATTGGACATTAGCCTTTTAAGAAATATAACTCTTGAATCTATTCAATCATGACTGGGATAAATTATTTTCTAAATTTAATTAGAATATGTAGCTTTATTTCTTTCATAAAACTTGCCACAGTCATAAAGTTTTTATAAAGTGTGAGTGAGTGATAGACTTATCATTTTTATGGTGAAATGATTAGGGCTAAACTTTGCTTTAATATTTAGTTCTTTTTTTTTTTTTAAAAGAAAGATCAATTTGTAATATTGATTATGGTTGGTTGGCTCTTTTTTCTTTCAACAATTTTTAAGACTTATTTTTCATTAAGATATTTTGTGGATCTTCTACACTCTGGTAACTGACCTTAGTAACTTAAAATCTGTTAATTGCTTTTTACTTTAAAAACTCGGATTGTATAATCATTGACTTTGTTGACATTTATTTTATTCCTAAAACGCAAAATAAGAAAACTGAAAAAGAGTTCTTTTAAAGTATTATTACAAATGTGTGCATTGTTTATCTCAGACATTTTTCATCTTACACAAGAAAATGAATCTTTTCACTGATTAATTTTTCTTCCACAATTTTTTTTTTGTAAATGAGCAGAAATATACTGTAAACTTTTTTGTTTCACTTTTTCTAAGACTCCAATTTTCCAGCCATTATAAGTTCCAAAACAAATTTATTAAGAGAAAAAAATGGCCTTATAGTTTGAATTATAACTTTCATGAATTTCTCATTGTAATGTTTGTGACTCATTCTAGATCTCATTTAGTGGGATTAGTTTCTGATCCCATTTCGTATTGGTGTGCTCTAGAATACTGTGTTATTCCACACCTGCTTTATTAACAAGTGCTTTTTATTGAGCTAAAAAACAAATGTTTACATTATGGAAATATTTTCCATGCTTTTTTTCTTTCTAACCTGAAAGAAAATTTATTAAAACTTATTACCTAAAATATTGTGCAGATTTTACTTTTGTTTCATGTGTGTGTGTGTGTGTGTGTGTAAATAATATTTTGATTTTCCGTACTGAAAAAAAAAATGTATTTTTCATTGCAGCAATGATTTTTCTCATTTGTTTGCTTGTTGATTAATAGGTCTTAAAAGTTTTACAGGCTTGTTCTGGATTCTTTATTTTTTATGTGTCTCTATATTAGAGTACTGAAAATTTCTTGGCTTGACAAAGTGATTAAAATCTGATGTTTCAACAGACTTGGGAAGTGGGTCAGGCTGAGAAGTTTTAAGTCACAACTTCCATATTAGTGAGAATTTTGGGGTCTATTCCCATCTAAATTGCATTATCATGAAATGAAGTGATTTATTAACAATTTCAGGTGTCAATATTTTGCTTTTATTTTTAAATTCTACGTGAATTAAATTTTTTTTTATTATCATTGTTGAATTTTTGATCTACAAATCTACAATATTCTTTTTAACTGATATTTTACCATGTTTAATTTTTTGTCTTGACACTTGAAAATAAATATTTAAAAAAAAACAAACATAACAGTAAGTTCTCTTCTACACTTTTTCAAACACTTAACATGCTTAATTTGGAAATCAGTAACAAAAAAATAAATTCTTTAATTTTATATCTAGTTTATATTACTATTTTTGTACAAGTTAAAAATTCATCACTAGTTTTCATCTGTCAACATTTAGTGATGCATTTCTCACTTGTTTGTTCAATTCTTTTTTTGTAAATATGTACTGCTTATACTTATTCAAAAATTAATAATTCAAGACTCACTAATTTTGGAAAAGAAAAATCTTTGTTTATGATAGCACAGACTTCTTTGAATTGAATATCAAAGAACAATTCAGCATAAATGTTATCCTCTACTCAAGTCATGGTTGTGAAGCAATATTGTAGGAGTTTAATATTTTTATGTTTGACTTTTATAATAAGGATATTTCAATATCCTTATTGTAAAAGATATAAATACAAGCAATTTCAATTGGGGTTGTAATGAAAGACAAATCTACTTAACATATATAAACAATATTTTAATACTTAGAAAACTAAGTCTCAGATGATAGTGCTAAATTTTGTGTGTTGAATCTGGTAAGAGTAGCATAAAAATAAATGATGGACTTAGAAGAAGTGATTTAGTAGTAACAAATTAAATAAGTTCTGTTAAATTTCCATCTCCTATATATATATATATATATATATATATATATATTTTTTCTTTTTTTTTTTTTTTTTTACAAACTTTAATCCAAAAAGAAAAGTAGGAAGGTAAAACCCGATATTTTGATATTAAAAAATGATACAGGTGGAGAGCTCAATGTAATTAAAAATTACAGAGCTAATTATAAAATAAATGAAATCGCTCTTAGGGATTTCATGTTGAAATGATCATTCAAGTTTTGAACATCGAAATTTATTTTATTTTATATATATATATATGCGGCCACCTTTTTTTTTTTCATCTTTAAAATGTAATTTCAAAATTATTTTCATATATTTGAAATTAATAATTAAGTGGAATTCAGAAGGATGCCACTGTAATAACAGTGCTTAACATGTTTGTCTTGTGAACATGTTTATTAAATTCAAATGACTAGCTTTGTGCTATGATTGATATGGTCAAACAAATGTCATCTAAATCAAGAATAGTGGCCCAAATTTGCATACACAATATGCAGGCAAGACTATGAGCAATTTGAAATTCCATATTAGGCATAAAAAATATGTATTTTTTTCTACTGTGGTGCTTCTGTGAAAATCTATTAAAAAAAGAAAAAAAGTCAAGTGTTTATTTTAGCAGTCTTACTGCTTCCTGCTACATGTTACTTTTTGGTATTGACCATCACAATTCAGTAACTTGAAGTTGAAACATGTTCAAATTTAACAAATTGAATAATTGTTCAGAGATGTGCTTCCAAACATTACTCTTGAGAAAATTTAGCCAAAAACTTTGCCAACATTGACACTTGAAAACTTGTTCATCAACTCAGAATTAACCAAGCTTTAGTTTAATTGTGATTACCATATTAACACTGACAGAGAATGTGGCTAAAAAAAATAGCGAGAAAAAATTGTCATTTTTTTTTTTTTTTTTTGTATTTTTATTTATTTATTGAATCTTTTTTGGAATTTATTAACTTGAAAATTTTGTATTTTTGTGTGTTGAGATTGGCATGAAATGCTTGCGAGTTTTGTGTGCAATATCTGATGGTTGATTATTTTTTTTTATTCAAAAATGTACATAATTATATTTTTTTTTTTTTTTTTCTGAGATAGGCCCAGAAGGTGGGTCTAGTCTGTCAAAAGATTTATCCTATTGATTTCAGGTAGGGTTTTACAAGGCTGTATGCTCTTCATGTAGTCCAAAAACACAGTGCTCAAGTATTTTCTCAAAGATAGTCATCTCTCTCTCTCTCATATATATATATATATATATATATATAATGTGTGTGTGACACTGTTTCCCCTCTTTGCATTTGGGTCACTTGTGAAAGATTTTAGCCAATTCATTCTTTTTCAGTTCTTGTATATTCCTTCTTTTCAGTTGCATAAATAGCACCATTTCACACTTCATTTTCTAAAATCAATCACTTTAACCAGTGAACAGCAGTACATGTTTACTGTGACTTCCGTCTGACAGTCTGAAGTGTTATCTTGATTACATTTATTGCATTGTTCCTCTTTAATATTTCACCCAACACTAATGTATAAGGCAGTAAACAATGACTTGAGTTCATAGCACTCTTTTTCTTTAATTTTGTTGCCAATCACTTGTGCTGCTCCATCTGTAGCAATACGGTTTGTTTCTAGTTAACATCTGATTTATCCAGTGCCTTTACAAAGATTTGTACTTTCATCAAATGCAACAAAAATATTGTAAACAATTTTATCTCTGAGTTGGCTGTTGATGATGATACATCAATTCTTTTTGCAACTATAATTCAAGAGGCTTATGTAAGTTGCTTTTTCAGGCCAATATCGTCTGCGTTTGTCAACATGCATTTTTTTTTATAAAATTCACTTTGAAAAATGTCTTTGATGAAAAAAAACAACAATCCTTTAACTGCATCATCACTGACTTAACAAGCACATCTGAATATGGACCACTGATTTTGAAATGATTTCTCCAACACTTAAATTTACTTGATAACTGTTCATTATATTCCTCGTATATTGAAGTATGAGTGATTATTGAATGTCTAACTACTTGTTGCATGCAAATCCTGTTGGATTTACATTCAATTCAGCAAAAGAGTACAAGATTTTACATTTTTGCAGTATCAGAAAATGCCCTTCATTAACTGCTTTGATATTAGTAATGTTAGCCGTTTCCTTATAACAAAACATTGACCAAGCAGCCAGTGCTACTTTTAGTGGAAATCTATAAAATTTTTCTATTAAAACAATTTGTTCAGAAAAAGAGGTTTCTCAAGTTCAGTAACTGTTATTGCTTTCTCCAGTATTGATGGGGGAAGGGATGCTTCTTCCTAAATTTTCGTTTGAAGTAGTGTGGAAGGTTGTCATTGTCATTCTCTCTCTGAGCTACATGTGATGATATCCATTTTTATTGTTGTTACTGTTGAACATTCTAAGGTGATGGGGTTTCTGGGTATTTGGGTACAGTTCTTTGTAATTATGTAGCACTAGTCTACAATCTTCAAAGAATGATTCTCACTAAGACCCACAGACTTCACCCACTCGAAGTCATTTTTAACCACTGATCTGAGAAAGTGATTGTATACAGCTGACAATTTAGGTATTTCTGAGAAGGAAAGCAAAGAATGCTGTTTTCTACTTGGAGATTTGTTTCAGTTGTGGCATGGAATGCTTGAATGAACAGTGCCCATCTCTTCACATCTGTGTTGATGTTTATACAGAGCATGAGTAGGATGAGGCTAGATTGGGGTTCTCATTCCTTCCTTGTACTTTTCATGTCTGAAATTTTTTGTTATTGGGGTCCTTGCTAACATGTACAACTTTGAGAACCTATATTGTTCTATTAGATGTAGGCATTTAATAGTGTCAGTTTGGAAAATATTTTCTAATGAATGAGAAGCAGGAGTCTTCTCTATTGATGTGGTTATATTATGCTGTAAAGTTAACATCATCTTCTCTTCTTAAACCTGTCATCATGAGTAGCATTCTAGTTGTCTGCTTGGCTGGAGCATCAGTGTCTGTGACTGTAGAAGCTGATGCGGAAATGACAGTCTCTGATGCAGAGGTTGCATTTTATGTTTATGGATTGTCAGAGCTGTCACTTTGCTTTCTGTGAACCTGCCTCTCTATGGCATCTTGTGTCAGTTGCTCCTCCCTTGATTTATCTTGTTTGACAGGGTTCCTCTCTACTTGGACTGATTGACTGCCATGTTCTCTCATGACTCCATGTTGATGCCCACAGCCATCACGTCATGTTTAACAATGTCATAATTATTGCAGCTGTGACTGCCCAATGGGTCTTCTTCCAGAGGCCAGCTCTCCATACAGGAGGGTCTTTTGGAATTCAGCTGTCTGGTATGTGGTGCATATGGCCTAGCCAGTAGAGTCTGTGCTTTTTAAGGAGTGTGAACATGGTGAGTAGATCCATGCAAGACAGGACCTCAGTGTTGGGCACCCCTCTCATGTAGATGGTATTCAGGTGCCTCTCTGGTCCATGGTCCATGTCTCATTGCCATATAACAGTGTGCTGATGACGCATGTGTTGTTCACTGCCATTTTTGTCTTCACTGTCAGCTTGAAATTGGTACAAATTGGTGCAAGGGCTGTGGTTGCATATCTAGAGAGAGGTTGTCAGTGATGGTGGAGCCAAGTTAGGTAAATTGATGGACCATATCCAACTCTTAGTCATTGATGGTGATGGCCGGTGGTGCTGCGGTAGGACATTTCTTTTTTCAGGCCTATGGTCAGCCAAAGTCTCTGCAGGCCTGAGAAAAATGATCCATCAGTGACTTAAGTTGATGCTGAGTGTGGAAAGCTAATTCTGCATCATCAGCAAACATGTTTTTGATAAGGACTTTTCATACTTTGGTTCTGGCTTCAAGACTGGCGAGATTGAAAAGCCTACCATCTGATCTCGTATGTAGGTAAATACCTTCCCATGATGTGCCAAAGAAGATTCCATAGATAGTTGGAGTGAGGACACAATCCTGTTTAACCTTGCTGCAGATGTTGAAGAGCTCAAAGATGCTACCTTTAAACTGCACAATCAAGTTCTGCAACTTGGGTGGGTAGCCAATCTTGGACAGGATTCTGAAGAGTTCTTCCATGCTAAGGAGGTCAAATGCCTCAATGTAAGCGACATACAAGGGCATCTGCTGATCTCTGCACTTTCTATACTGGAGAAGTATGAAATTTCCTGGAGTTGGGTGATATATATGCCATTATTACATCCCCTTATCAGAACAAACACCAAATTGACTTGTGAGGTGTTGACTTTTAGTGAACAGTGAGAGCCTAGTTAATACAATGATCGTTTGTACTGTTGCCATAATGAATCTAATTGAGATACCTTTGTACATTTAAAGGTTTTGAGGATTACCTTTTCATTTCTCTTGTGCATTAATATGGAATATATTAAACTGCTTTAGGATGTACTTCTGTTTCCAAACTTCATTCATGAAATTAAGAAACCTGTCTCTAAATTTAGGGAGAGGCTATGTTATTTTTTAAAAGTTCAATCTAAATGACAAGTGATGCATTATTTTTCATAGCTTTTTTTGACTTCCACATGTAGTTCATTGCTGTTTGGTGACAGATTTTGTAGTGATTTGGTATATATTGGTATAAATTCTATTTCTGCAGTCATCATGTCTTTAGGGTGATCAGGGTTGAAAGTGTTTTTGAAACTGACATTTCCTCTGTGTTGGTTTTGATTGTGTAAGGTTATCGTGATGTTTTCCACTTTTCTCCATTTCAACACATTATGCTGTTTGGGTTCATTAATTTTCTTTTATTTTTTGTAACCCCACTTGTCGATCCTGGTCAAAAAAGAAGTTGTCACCCCATGAGTCAATCCTTATTAATGGTAACCAATAATGTAACCCTGTCCCCTGTGTTAGTCTTCAAGTTTTTTTCAGACCACCATGGTTACCTCTCTCTCTCTCTCACTGGTTTTAGCAATTACTACTGGAATCTTTGGTCCGATAGGCCAAATTGTGGTCAGCTTCCTGTGTTATAATTTCTATTTTAATCATCTAGATTCTCTCTAATTTATCTCAATTTGCTATTACATCTCTATTCGAAGTAACTGGAAAATTTCTTCTTAATATTTGATCTCCCTATCATTAATCTTTGATACCTTTTCCTTCCTTTCTTTTTTACATTTTGCTTAGCTATCACCTCTTCTATCATATTAATTGAGGCATCCTTTGGTAGTTTAAATTTTTTCTTGGAGAATGCCTTTGTTCTTGGGTTTTGTGGGTGAGTGGGTGTGTGTTTAGGAGTAACCTTCTATCCCATCTATCTGCATACATACACTGTCTGCAATCATGTTCCAATCTCCTGTACTTAATACACTTTGGTTTAACACTTGCTTCCTACCTGGTTGGACAATTGTCTGACCGAATGTCTCATAATCACACATCCAACAAACAAGCTTATATTTCCCTGGTATTGGTATGAAGAATCCTTGTCTCTTTTCTATAGGAATCAGCTTTTTCTTCTCAATTCTTAGAGTGCCCCCTAGAGTTTTCTTGTACCCAGGGTCCTTCTACCTATATTTATCTTACCACCCTGCTGAACTTTAGCTAGACCTTAGCTCACACATTACCTATGTGCCATGTTCTTTCAGGACTTAGGTGATAATGGCCTTCCACATCTTCCTGGTGGCTCTTAGCACACTTTCTCTTCATACCTCACCTAAACCCCATTCTGCCATCCACTTGCTCAAGCCCTACAAGTATGTTACATGCTGCTTTCCCTGGTCTCTCTTTCCTTCTATTTGACCTCATGTTCCAGGAATTTCAGCAGCCTTTTCCTGATGCTCAGTATTAATTTCCTTTTTTTCATCCTTTCCAAAACCTCATCATTGCTCAGATGCTTGATCCATGATATCCGCAGCATCCTTTTGTAGAGCCACATTTCAGTTGCTTCATGTTTTTCCTTCATCTTTAATGATATTGTCCAGCATTCAATGCCATATTGAAGAACTGACATCACATAGCAATTCAATATTTACTTTGTTTCTAGTGAAATTTTCTTGTCTCTCAATACTCTACTCAGGTTTTAGAATGTGTCTTTCGCCATGCCAATTTACTTTTTGGATCTGTCACACACTTTCTGTTCTTTGTTAGAACACTTCCCAGGTATTTAAATTTGTGTATCTCCTTGATTTTAATATCCCCTGCTTGTAATTGGTATTTTGGGCTCCTCTTTTTGCTGATGATCATGCATTTGGTTTTCTTGTAGTTTTTGTTGTCCTTTCTTTCCACTTTCTTCAGCTACCTTCTGTAGGAGATCTTGTAGTTTCTTTCCTGTGTCTGCTATCAGCACTGTATCATCTGTGTATCTTATGTTTTTCAGACTGTGGCCGCCAATGATAAGTCCTGGCATAACTTCTAGAGTCCTCAGAAAAGTCTCACTGTATAAGTTGAATAGATGCAGTGAAAAGACATATCCTTGTCTTACGCCAGTTTCTGTCTTTGTAACACATCACACAATAAGTTCTGGGCATAACTAATAAAACAACTTTTAGGCTAAATTCGACTTTATTCATCAACATAGTTTCCTTCTAGGGGGATACACTGATTCCAACACTTCTAACGATTTGATGCCTTTTTTGTAGAATGATTTGTCTTTGGCTCCAAAATATGCCTCAGTTTCCAATATCTCTTCTTCATTGGAGCCAGATCTGGAGAATATGGTGGATGCGAAAGCAATTTGAAGTGCAATTCATGTAGTTTTGCCATTGTTGTGATTAACTTGTGACAAGTTGCATTGTCTTGGTGAAAGATCACTTTTTTCTTCTTCATTTGTTACCATTTTTTTTTTTTTTTTTGTGATTTTATTTTATTTTTATTTTAATTTTTTTTTCCTTTTAAATGCACCAATAATGCTATATAACATTCGCTATTGATGGTTCTTTTCTCAAGGTAATCGATGAATAAAATACCTTGCGCATCCCAAAAATATGGAGGTCAAAAACTTTCCTGCTGATGTTTGTGTCTTTGGTCACTCTGGACAGCATTTAGCTGTTGCTATTCACTCAGCTGACTGCCAATTTGACTCTGGACTCAAGTGGTGGATCCATGTTTCATCCATTGTCACATATTTATGCAAAAACTCCTAGTTGCGTTGAAACAGTTGCAAACAACACCCTGAATTGTTGATGTGTTGTTTTTGCTTGACTGAGCAAATGCAACACCCACTTTGAACACAGCTTTCTCATTGACAAATTTCTATGCAAAATCACAAATACATTGCCCTCTGATATGTTAAACACCTCTGCAATTTCATGCAACTTCAATTTATGATCGGCCAAAATGAGTATGTGGATCTTTTGGTGTTTTCAGAGACAACTGCCAATTTTGGGTGACCTGAGCATTCAGCATCATTTGTTTCTGTATGACTGTGTTTAAAGTCAGCATACCACCTCTTAACTGTTGTTTTCGATGAAGCACAATCCGAATAATACTTATCGAACTATTGTTTTTTCTTGAACAGTATTTTTTCCCAGCAACATAAGAAATTCAGATTTTTCCATTTTGAAAATTTGCAACAGTAGCTTTAATTGTAATTTCTAAACTAATAATCTGATTGGGCCCACATTTTGTCATGTGCCATATGAAGGTACATGGCATGTACCTTCAAATGGCACATAACAAATTTTGTCATGTGCCATTTGAATCCTATGGATTTTTTTTATTAGTGGGGTCATCTATGTCAGGCCTGGGACTTATTGAGTGATGTATTATATCTGCTGAATTTGTTTCCTGTTTGTATGCAGGCAGTTTTCAGTAGAGGCTGTTGATTACTCTCTCTTTCCCAAATATGTTGAGGTTGTTGAGAATTTTTATTAATTCTTTGTGGTGTACTTTGTTGAATGCCTTTGCATAGTCCATAAAACATAGCTACATATACTTTTTCATTTGTATTAGCTTTCTGATAACGTTCTAAGCATAAATATTGTGTTCCTAGTTCTAGTGTGTCCCTGATGAAACAGTCCTGTTCTTGTCCTATCTCTTGCCTGATTCTGCTTTGTGCTCTATTCACAGGATTCAGATGATGAGTTTTATGTGGCTTATTAAACTGATTGTTCAGTGGAGTTCGCATTCATTTGCACCTGGCTTCTTAGGCAGTGATATGAAAATTGATCTACTGAGGTCATCTGGTATTATACTACCACTATTATAGATTTCATTTATTATTTCTGTAATTTTCTCTATGCTGAAATCGTCTAAGGCTGTCAGCCTCTCTATTAGAATGCTGTCTGGTCCAGCTGCGTTGTTTCTACTCAGTTTGACCATTGCAGCATTCACTTTGGATTTTAATATTTCCAGTCAATCAGCATCTTTGTGTTTTGTTGGTGGCTCTCTTTTGTCATGGAAGAAATATTTTATATGTTCTTCTCATCACTGGAGTATCCTCTCTTTCTCTAATATGATCATTACATCCTTGGAGTTTATACATCCTGTTGTTCCATGTCAGTCCCCCCCCCTTTTTTTAGACATGTCTCCTTTATTAGTCTTGCTCAATCTCTCTACTTCTGCACATTTGTTGTTGAGCCATTCCTCTTTAGCCTGTCTGCTGCATTTGCTCCTTATTTCCTTGTGTAGTTTCTTGTATTCCGTTTCATGTCTTGGCATAGTTTTCTGTCTCCTTTGCATTATGTTGAGAATTTGTTCAGTTACCCACTTGTTTTTTTATTTTTTATTTTTTTATTCTGCATCTGATTTCCTTTAGGACAATGTTGTTTACTGATGTCACTAGCGCTTCCTTTAGTGTGCCCCACTTTGAGTTTCTGTTTCCAATTTGTTCTTCATATTCGTTTTTTACGCTGTCAGTGTATTTTCTGCAGGTTGAGGTCATTCATGAGTGTGTTGTATTGCAGTCTGGGTGCTGCACTAGGCTTCTTCAGTCTCTAAGAGGTGGTTGCTTCCACAGCTGGCATAGTTTTTCATTGATTCACTGAATTCCTGAATCTCCTGTTTATGGTTATGGCATCAATTTGGTTTTTCGTGTTGTCTCCTAGGCTTCTTCATGTCTATATGTGTCTTGGGTGTTCTGTAAACCAAGTGTTGTTTATTATCTGGTCATTTACTGTACATCATTGGACCCATTTTTCTTCTCAGTCGTTGCAGAGGTGAAATACTGTTGTGGTCCTGTTTAAGGTGAAAGAGTCTTGTGTTCACTGTGAGCGGTTAAACTACACGTGTACTCCTCACTATTTATTTTGTAAAAAATTACAAAATTGTGGCACAAAGCCGAAAAGGGAAGGGGGAAAGGTTGGTACTCACTGAACTATCCTATACCTAGCTAAACATTATCACGACCCATTCACTCATTACAATTTGTGCAATTACCACAAGAACCCATCCATCAACTCCCAATCCTTCGTACACCACAATGTCAGAAACTTACAAGGGGCACCTAAAAAAAAAGTGGGGAAATAACCCATGACAATAAAAATGTATTTATATACAATATAAAGTAAATGTACAATATGTCATGTACAATAATATAAAACATTTAATGAAAAATGAAATGATGGGAGGGGAATGAACCCAAAAATAAAGTAAAATGCAACAAATTTTTGAACTAAAATAATCAATGTTAGTAAGAGCCGTCCATCCCAGGAAAAAAAAAAAGTGGCCGCTGTATTCTTCCAAACGGCGAAATCAAGAAGCACACTCGCTACGGGGCGAAATCAAGAAGCACACTCGCTACGGGAGTGAGGAGGGGAGTAAAAAAATTAATGGAATGGGATAATAAAAGGCTGAGCCAGCCGAGATAAAAGGAAACCAAAACAAACTGGGGAGGTTGGGAATCTTGACTTGGATCATAACAAAAGAGAAAGCCGGGTACAGGCTAGGAACACATTCATTCACTTTAACTATGTACACAAAAGAGAGCTACCTTAACCAGGGGAGGGTTCCAGAGGAATCCACTCTGATGTAACCAGCAGATCTAAAAGAGAAAATCAAGACTAGCCCCGTTCAAGCGAACCAGACTTGCTACATTTAGCCACCTTTTGCTGAAGTCTGTCGAAGTCAAACGTTTCCAGTCAGTTCTAATCCTTATTTTGAGCATCAGCTCAAAATAGTGGATCAGATCCTGATGTGAAAGACGCTGACCTCGCAAGACTTCCTCCTTTCGCGTCGTCCAAATCACCATTCGAGCCATAGCTAGCAGCGACAGAAACACCATACGCTTCAACCCAGAGAACGGGCGCGACACATTGTCGCAGGCGAATGCACGATCAATGAGCAAAAGCTCTCGCAGCGCGATACGAGCAGTCAACTCGCCGACCCGGTCCCATAGAGGGCGAATCCGCGAACAATGGTAGAAGGCGTGCGAAGCCGTTTCTTCCAAGCCAAGGTTGCAGCGTTCGTTCAGCAAAGAAACACCTCTGGCCAGCCGGTTCCCATATGCTGAATAGACGACAAAGTCGTTAGACAGCACACAGGCATCGGCCTTGCAAACAAAGTGAGTCTCTTGGATCGCGGCGACATCCACGCCGAAGGACAAGAGGTCCCGAAGCAGGCGGGCAGCCTTATTCCGATCCCTAAGGCCCTTCGCGTTCAAACTGGCTAACTTAATTGATAATTGACATATATTTAGACCTGAAAAGAGAAAGCATAAAATTACTTCTGGTCGCATACAGGGCGAAAATCTGTGGCAACAGGGACCCCGACGGATTGTCCCAGAGATCCAGTGCCAATATCGGACGTAATTCGTCCGTCCAGGACAATGCCGCTGACGTCCGTAGGGAACGTTAGTTTTATTGCCCTATATAAAGAAGGATGGATGATAACAGGGACCCTCCCCGCACAAAAATTAGAAAGTTTTTGTAAATATTTGGACCCTATCTGGGTCATTTTTATATTTGGAAATGCTTCCACAGCCCCCTGTAGGAAGTCCCATACTTTAAGGTTTCCCCCGTTGTTCCGGATCAGGGTCATTACCCCGGGGGCATTGGGGAAATTTTTAGGGTACTCAATCGACAGAAAGTCGATTGATAATAATTTAACCAATGACCTTAGGAGGGCTTTCTTCTGGGTAGAAAGGTCCCTCTCTAAGGCCGGCCTGTCAACCTGGCATATGTTCTCTTTTGTGAAGGGATTGACCCTTTTCTTTTTCTTCTCTTTATGAGAAGGTTGGCTCTTGCTAGGGGAGGATTGGGTATTACTAGGGGAGGGTGTTTTCAATTGGGAGGAGGGGGATTCCGGTTGAGTATGGGGTTTTTCTGGGTGGGAAGTATGTTGGGAGGAAAGAGTTACAGTTTGCAAGGGTGGTGTTGGGGAAGGAGAGGATGTAGTTCTAACTGGAGATGCGGATTGACACCTCCCCTTAAGTTACAGTTCTTACTGGGGATGTAGGGGCGGATTGGGCTCTTGCGACAACCATGACTCGTTCCGTCCTACCACGTTGAACTTCATCCACTTTGCCTTTTTTTGGTACTCCTTCCTCCTCCTCTCGCCCTCTCTTCAAGGATGAGGAACGTGCAGGAGGCATCTCTACCTCCATTTCTTGTTGTTGTTGTCTTTTCTGTGGCTGGTCTTGTTGTTCTTGTTCATGTTGCTTCTTTTGTTGTTTTGGTTGTTGTTGCTTCGGTTGTTTTATAGTCTTTTCTTTGACTGGGGACGGAGGCTTCTCAGTTTGTGGCGGAGGGGAAGTACCTTTCTTCCCCTTCCTTACCACTTCCGTTCACTCAGTAGTTCCGGCCTTTTTTACCTCCGGTACTTGTGTTTTTGATACCGGCGGTGTTACCGGTGTTGCTGGAGTTATCACTTCGGCATCTGTAATTTTTGCGGGGCACATTTTCGCCACATGGCCTGCCATGCCGCAAAGCCAACAATGTGGTTTTCGCCCCTCCACCGCCACAAAAAGCTTTCTGCCTCCACAAATCAGAACATCAGGCATCCTTAAAAAACTAGGCCTGTCTACGAGCACGTATACTGCAACATCCTCCGTGGGTACGCCCGCTTTACTATTAACACGAGCCACCTCCTCCACCGCTCCGAATTGGGCAAAGTAAGCCCCACTGTGGTCCTCCGAAATTCCAAGAGGCACACCGTGGATGATGACTCGGGTCCGCCGGGTTCCCATACACTCGGTTTGGAGCCTAATTCCCTGAGCAGTCAACGTTGTGCCGGCCAATTTTTTGGCCTCCTCTTCCGTGCTAAGAACGTCCCACATCGCACGAGACCGTCGAGCCAGTATTTTGGGGACAATATTTAGGCACTTCAGGGCCTCCTTCATATTTTCTCTGCTCACGCCCACAAACTTACGCGTTTTGGGGTCAGACGTCAGTAGGGAAATCGTTCTCACAGATATCATGTCAATCACTTCGGGAATCACAATTAGCTCATTCCCAACAATGTATTGCTTAAATTTATCCTGCAAGCCTTGGTAATAGTTGGCGCCTTTTTTTTGCAGGAACGTTGTTCCATGCCGACGGTGGAGAAGTTACCGTCGGCATACCCGCCGATGAAGTAGACGGTTGGGGAGACAAAGCCATGATTAGACCCCCCCCCCCCCCCACAAAGCACGAAAAACTTTTAAACAGTTCAAACAGACGAACAACGAAGACCATAAAATACTGTATACAAAACAACGTACTCACAAGTGACAAGGCTTCCACGCAGTGAAATTCCAAAACGCAACTTTTTGCACAAAAAAACGAAAAATACAAGTGTACTCCTCTGCTTGAAGGTAGAAATGTCTGGCATTATATAAACCAGACGAATCCATATTGTCCATGGATATAGGGGTGTTAACTACCCCAGAACACCCCCATCCAAAGATTTATTTCTCCGAAATATCCCTCTCGGGTTGACCTCCAAGGGGTCCGTCAGTTTCCTTTTTCTGCCGGAACGATGTATTTCGGTACTTGTTTGAGGGGGTTCCAGGTCAAACGCGTCATACAGTAGGTCCAACATCTCTTCTTCTGGCGGAGTTTCACTTGACTCGTCCGAAGTGCGTTTGCGTATCTGGTTCAAGTGTTTCTTATGCGTGGAATGTGGTCCTTCCACCATGTAGACCATACGGCCAATCCTGTTCTTGATCGTTCCCTGTTCCCAGAAAGTCATCCTTGTGCATCTGGAAGAATATTTTTCTCCCGGCATGTATTTCTTCTTGGGAACAGTTGTCTTTGTGGGTTTTACCTGTTTTGGCAATAATTTGTCAAAGACTGGCCGTATTTTCCTAGCGAACATCACTTCTGTTGGAGACATCTGGGATGGTGTGTTCTCGTTGGGCGTTATGCGGTACACCTGCAGAAATTGTTGCAAAGCTTTTTCAGATGGTGTGTCCTTTGCCTTCTTCAAGGTGTCCACGAATCTTTCGGCCTGTCCGTTTGACCTGGGGTGGTATGTCGGATTTGTGATGTGGTCCACTTGGAAGTCCTCCATGAACTCTTTAAAATCCCCGGATGTAAACTGGGTGTCATTATCTGACACTAAGCAGTCGACCACACCGAACTGTGCAAATAACTCATGAAGAGTTTTATAGTGAAGTCAGTCGTCGGGCTTTTACACCTCAAGACCTCCGGCCACTTGGAGAAACTGTCTGCTACTAAGAGGTAGTACTGTCCATCAAGTGGTCCCGCGTAGTTCACGTGTATCCGTGACCATGGGTAGTCAGCTTTGGGCCATGGGCTAAATTGAATTGATGGAGCTTTAGCAGCTAGTACACATCCCTTGCATGCTTTCACCTTTTCTTCAATATCCTTGTTCATGTTTCTCCAGTACAAACGCATTAAACTTTTCATTCTGGTGGCGCCTTTAAGATTTTCTTTTGGAGGGTTGCTGGAACAATTACTCTCTCCCGATATAATAATACCTGGTCGCATGTTGAGAAAACCTCTCCTACTTGTTCATCAGTCTGCAGTTTTTCCTTGGTTTTCTCTTATAAAGTCGTCGCTTTCGGCTTCTTTCCTTATATCGTCCAGGGTAACAGGAAGTTCTTTCACAGTGTTGAATAGAATCGAACTGTAATCTCTCTCTGATCGTAGTGATGCGATCACCGAGTCTTCTAGTGGTTCACCAGTCCTTGGTATTAACCGGGATAGGCCGTCTGCGTGTCCTAACTTCTTTGACGGAAGGAACTCCATATCAAAGTCGTAATTTAATAGGATTGTTCCCCATCTTTGGAGCCTGTTTACCGTATGTGTAGGTAACCCTTCGAGGCAAAGATAGAGATAATTGGCTTGTGATCTGTTTGAAGTGTTGTCCATGCAGGTATCTGTGGAATCTTGTCACCGCGAAAATGATACTTAAGGATTCTTTCTCTATCTAGGAATAATTCCTTTCCGCAGGAAGTAGAGTTCTCGACGCGTGTGCTATAGGCTTCGTAGATTCGTCCGCCATTTTGTGCAGGATACACGCACCGATTCCATATGCGCTCGCGTCACTTGCTACGATAATGTCTAAATCTGGGTTGTAATGAGTCTGGAATAGTTCCGATGTGAGCACCTCTTTCATCTTTTCGAACGCCATCTTGCATTCCGTGGTCCAGTTCCAAACCTTGTCCTTCCTAAGTAGTTCGTTTAAAGGTGCGCGCAATGTGTGCATATTAGGAATGAAGGATTGATAGTAATTAGTTAAGCCTAAAAAACTCAGCAATGTTGTTATACTGTGTGGCTCAGGCATATTTTTTATTGCTATGGACCTTTTTGGATCGGGCCGTCTACCATTTCTGTCTATTATCTGCCCTAGGTACTTTATTTTGTCGAGGAAAAATTCACATTTAGTATCTATTAAGTGTGAAGCCGTACTCATTTATTCTTTCGAATACCTGAATAACGTGTTTTCTATGTTGCTCTATGGTTTCGCTTTTCATTAGAATATCGTCCAAGTATCTGATAGAAAAATCAAGGCCGCTCAACATCGTATCGATTATCTGTTGAAAGATAGCCGGTGCGACTTTGATTCCGAAAGCTAACCTATTGAATTTAAATAGTCCCTTGTGTATAACAATATTTTGTAGCGGACCGGAATTAATTTTAATTAATAACCATAACCGGAGAATCTTCAAATTACTATTATAGATAATAAGAGAACATACTAAGAGAAATTTTCTTTATCCTCCGAATATGAGCAAAGGAAAACGGAGATGATTAATTTTATTAACTGATTATTAACTGTGGCTGGAAAATCTTTATCTTAAAAAAGAACGCAGAGAGAAAAATAACATCTGGTATTTCTCTATTATTGTAAACCCGGAAAGAGAAAGAAAAGAGAAATGGATTGTTTTCAATTTTCGCCCACCCATACAGACAGGTGTCATAGTTGAACCTAAAAGATAGATTCAATTGTTATTTTATTTTTTGGCCGGCAGAAGAATGGAAAAGGAAGACCAGAGAAAGAAGAAAAAGAAAGAAGACTAAATTAGTTCAATAGATGTCGGTTTCAGTCACCCCAAAGAAAGCTGACGGTCATTCTAAACATAAAAGAAAGATAAATTTATTTGTTATTGTTTCTTGGTAAAGGAAGGAAATTTGAATGTTTTGATTCTGAGTCAAGTACTTAGAGAAAAAGTATTTTCAGACATCAGGGTAAAACTGATAAGGCATTCTTGTCACTTGAAAATATAGGTGACTCTGAGAATGGATATTAAGAATAGGTGTGTAGAAATTATTATTTGGGTAACGATGTCAATGGACCCTTGTCAACTTGTTTTGGGCGAAGACCGTTCAAAAAGGTTAATGCCTATTGTTTTAAGAAAAACAAAAATCCCCGAAATTGTTTCGTGAGAACAAGAAAATTTTGAGGGAGAAAATTCGGTTAAGTCCAGCCTAGAAAAGGGGTATGGGGAGATGATGTCATAAGATCGAGAGAGATTCCATTGGTCCGGTGACCAAGCCCCGAAAGGGGAGACGACTAACAATTGACGTCATGGAAAGAAGACTAATCCCATTGGTTAAACCACAGGCAACAACGAGTAGCAGCTAACCTCAGGATTTTATTGGTTGCCGAGACGAGGGATTAGACACCCAGCGACCGTCGGCCCCACACCATGGCATGTGCATAAATACAGGGTCCCGAGGGACCAAAATCAGTTGGACTGGAGACGAGACCAGTTGGCATAAAGAAGGTTCCAGAGTGCAATTGAAGTTCAGTTCCAATTACCGGCTTAAAGATGTAACGTCGAAGATAGGCGTCATGTTGTTGGGTGCCAATCACAGAGCCTGCCAGCCAGCCAGCCAGCCAGCCAAAGTTACAGAAAGAAGACAAGTGATTTTACAGACAAAGTTTTAAGTTAGACTGAAGTTGGATCGGAGAAAGTCCCAAATATGTAACAACGAAGATAAGCGCCATGTTGTTGGGCGCCAACCGCAGAGCCTGCCATCCAGCGAAAGTTACAGAAAGAGAAGAGATTTTACAGTGAAAGTTTTGAGTTGCAGAGAGCGACAGAGAAGTCAAAGTCGGAATGACAGAGATCGACAGAAGAGGCCTGATACCATCCAACCAGAGATAAAAACAGACAAGAGATTTTGCAGTTAGTTTTGAGTTGGAGAGAGCGACAGAGAAGTTGCAGAGATCGACAGAAGAGACCTGACGCCGGTTAACCAGAGTTAAAGACAGAAGAGAATTTACAGACAAAATGAGTAGTGGCAGAGAGTTCGATTTCCCGGTCCAGAAACGTAATGACAAAAGACAGTTCCCAACCGAAGAAGTAAAGAGACAGATGATTGCCATGCCGTTGGGTGCCGACCGTAGAGAAGCCTGTCGCCAATCAACTAACAAGCGTTAAGAGACAGACAAGAAGAGAATTTTCAGACAAGTCTGAAATTGCTAACTGAAAGATAATAACACAGCACTTTGGCAATTTCCGTAGCATTCCGCAAAACAAGCAACAAGTTGACTAGACTTAAAACGAACTTAGACTTCTGTTCGAAGCAGCGAGCTGCGGCCAGCCAGATTCCTCGTTATTGCTTAAGAGAATAATTCGATTTACATAAGAAACGTCCGTTCCGCTACCAGTTGATAGAAGCAGGGATGGGAAATTATTCAAGAGACTATTATGTATAATCTGTATATAAAGACGTTATTTAACAACACTTCAGACGTCGGTCCACTTATTTCCTTTGATGTTACATTTCTTTCTTTTATTACTCAATTGTGAGCACACTTCCCGGCTTGGTTTAGTTCGGCAGAGAGACAGCTAGTGAAAAACTCACGTGACTGCCTTGTGATTAATCAACACAACGTGGGACAAGGGAGAGAACCGTGACAATCTACGACCGGCTGGCCGGATCGAAACCAACAGCCACCGCCCGGGGTAGTGGCATAGTGAGTGGTAATACACAAAAGTTTTGAGCTTTCTTCTTCAACGGAAATTTGTAAGTACGCTTCACTCAGATATATTTTTGAGAATATTTTTCCTCCATTTAGTTTAGTAAAAACTTCCTCGGGGCTGGGTAGCGGGTAATGATGATACTTTAGTGCTGCATTCAACCCACTCGAGAAGTCCGCACAGACTCTGATATCCTTAGATTTTTTCTTTACATACACGGTGGGAGCGGCCCACTCGCTGTAGTCGACTGGGGTCAAAATTCCTGTTTTGACGAGTCTGTCCAGTTCTTCGTCGATCTTTTGCATAGAGGCAAACGGTACGCTACGTTTCTTTTTGAAGACTGGGGTGACATTATCTTGTAATTTGAACTTCGCCTCCATTTTTGTACAGAGGCCTAGTTTATCCGAAAAAAACATTGGGGAACGATTCATTCATGTCTTTCTTTAGTTTTTCAGCTTCGGCTGTAAGGTTATCTACTTTTTGACAAAAATCGCTAATGGGCGAGTCCCAGAGTTCAAATTTTTGGATCTAGTCCGTACCAAAAAGGTTATTAGTGTTGAAATCTAACATCTTTGTCCCCGATTGTTACTGTAACGTACTTCCGTACATTTTCGTTCTCCGTTTGAGTCCTCGTTGTTTTTACGTAGCTCCTGCGGGGTACTTTTGGTCTGCAATGTGAGGCTTTGTGTCCGTTGCGTCTGCACAGATCACATTTCCGGGACTGGTATGGACAATCGTTCTGTCAGTGAAGTTCTCCACATCTTTGGTATGGGTAACGGGGTAAATTCGGCTTCTTTTGAGATTTTTCGATAGGGTTATGTTTGGCTTTCGCTTGACTGTTGGGAGAGTAAGATTTTTTGTTATTTCGTACCTTTCTAATGTGTGCTACTCATGCCTCTTCTATATTTTTGGAGTCTTGCTTCTCCAAGATGATCCTTTGGCATTCCTCTGCCAATCTGTTTAGTGCCCTTGGTCGACATTAAACCTTGAATGAAAATCAGGACCTTAAAGTTGTCGGCCGTCAATGAGGATAGTCCGAAGTCGTCACGGTGTCTATTTACGACTGAAGCAAATGTGGTGTAATCTTGGCCTTCTTTGCGGGTCAGGTTGATACATTTCCATCTTTTATGAAATAAGCTAGTTTTTGGACAGTATAATTCCATCAAAGATTTCATCGCCTCGTCGAAGGACAATTCGCTCATCTGTTTCGGGATGATGTAGTCCACGAACTTACGTTCTGCAGCTCCCAATTTTTGTAATAAAAGACGAATCTTCATCTGCTCGCTCCATGACTTGCAATCTATCCTGAATACGTCACCAAATCTGCGAAAATAGGCTTCAAAAGTCAAATCCTCTTCAGAGACGTTGTGAAATGTTTCTAATGCTGACCAGATCGCGGTTTAGACAAAAACATTCTGGTTTGACTCGTTACTGTCTTTATTTGCTCTTACTTTAGTAGTTCTAATTTTTTCTTTGCCTGCGTCTGCATTTCCAGCATTTTTTTCGTTGAATTCCTTTCTTTCCTCTGCTCTTTCTCTTCTTTCCTCTGCTCTTGCTCTTTCTCTTCTTTCCTCTGCTCTTTCTTTCTCTTCTTTCCTCTGCTCTTTCTCTTCTTTCCTCTGCTCTTTCTCTTCTTTCCTCTTCTCTTTCTCTTCTTTCCTCTTCTCTTTCTCTTCTTTCCTCTTCTCTTTCTCTTCTTTCCTCTGCTCTTTCTCTTCTTTCCTCTGCTCTTTCTCTTCTTTCCTCTGCTCTTTCTCTTCTTTCCTCTGCTCTTTCTCTTCTTTCCTCTGCTCTTTCTCTTCTCTTTCTCTTCTCTTTCTCTTCTCTTTCTCTTCTCTTTCTTTTCTTTCCTCTGCTCTTTTATGCCACCTCCCCTGCCGCTCGCTGTTGGTTTCGATCCAGCCAGCTGGTCGTAGATTGACTCTGTCACGGTTTTCTCCCTTGTCTCACGTTGTGTTGATTAATCACAAGGTAGTCACGTGCGTTTTCACTAGCTGTCTCTCTGCCGAACTAAACCAAGCCGGGAAGGGTGCACACAATTAAGTAATAAAAGGAATAATTATAACACCAAGGAAAATGAGTGAACCGACGGCTGAAATGTATTGTAAAATACGTCTTTATATACGAATTATACACAAGTCTCTTGGTCTAAACAGCACCAAATATGCCACCACCCGGAAAATTAAGTGGAATATACAAAATATGCTCTTCTGGGATAATTTCCCATCCTTGCTTCTATCAACTGGTAGCGGAACGGACGTTTTTTTTTTTTTTTTTTTTTTTTTTAATCATCTCACCCCAAGCAAGGCATTCCACTGCCACTATTGCGCATGGGGCTACATAGGGGAAGGTAAAGAGAAGGAGTGGTTAGACATAGGGAATGTCAGGAGGAAGGTGACAGATGAGTAAGGATAGCGAGGATGAGGGTTGGGCAGATGGGAAGAGTGTTTGATAGAATGGGAGCAGGTTAGTGTGTTAGGAGGTGTCTATTGACCTTACATTTAAACTCCTGGAGATTGTAGCCGTCGGGGAAGCAATCGTTTGGAAGAGAATTCCACAGTCGGGAAGTGCGAGGAAAGAAACTGTTGGAATATAAGTTACGGCTGCATTTTATCGGTTTCACTGTAAAAGGGTGGGATCTAGTTGCTAATCTAGTATCTCGTTCAAATACGTATTTAGGGGGCACTAGTGATCTAAGTTCATCGGAGCAGAAGCCGTGAAAGTATTTATAGAAGAGACACAGGGAAGCCCTATCATATTACAGACCCTCCTCTGAACCTTATCGAGAAGCCCGAGGAGAACAGCAGGGGCACCCGACCAGATATGGCAGCAGTATTCAATGCACGGGCGGATGGTAGATTTATAAATGTGCAGGATAGATTCAGACGGAAAAAACTTCCGGGCCCTACACAGAGAACCGACTTTCATAGCAGCGGATTTAGCAATGGATTCGATATAGTCATTCCATTTGAGGTCCGCTGAAAGTGTGAGACCAAGGAGGCGCAGTGTTTTACTCTCTGGCAGGCAAGCCTGGTCCATGCTAATGGGAGGTAGGTGAGATTGTCGATGATGGTTAATTGAGAGTAGCTTCGTTTTAGAAGCATTAAAATTTACTAACCATTTCTTACCCCAGTCCAATATGGATTGGAGGTCTTTTTCAATCTCGGCTGCGAGGTTAGCTTTGATGCCTACACCAGATTTTTGTAGGAGGCGAGAATAAACTGTGGTGTCATCGGCGTACAAACCTATTTGGGCTCTTATGGAATCAGGGAGATCATTAATGTATATCAGGAAGAGTGTAGGACCTAAGATGGAGCCTTGGGGGACACCTGCGTTTGTATGGTAGTTCTGAGAGGCATGTCCGTTTAATACCACCTTCTTTGTGCGGTTAGAGAGGAATGACTGGATTAGTTCAAACAAATGTCCAGTTATACCATAGCTCCGCAGTTTACATAGAAGGCCGGCATGCCAAACTCTGTCGAACGCCTTAGATATATCCAATGCAACGGTTCGGGCTTCGCCATTCCTGTCGAGTGCCTGGTATATGTACTCGGTGATGGTCGTTAGCATATCAGCAGTAGACCTGGTGAAGCGGAAACCATATTGCTTGTCCGAGAGGAGCCTGTGTGCTGTGAGATGCTGAACCACCTCGGCGTTGATAATGGCTTCGAACACTTTGCCAAAGATCGGAAGAAGGCTGATAGGGCGGTAATTTGCAGGGTCAGAGGGTTCTCCAGTGTTTTTAAATATAGGAACTACAGAGGAAGATTTCCATCAGGCAGGAAAGCAGGAAGCAGATAGGCAGAGGTTGTAGAGCTTAGAAAGGACAGAGGAGAGTTCAGGGGCACATTTCTTTAAGACTATGGTTGGGATTCCGTCACCACCGCTCGCTTTGTGAGGGTCAAGTTTTAAAATTATCTTAGAGACAAGCGAAGGTGTAATGTGGACATCATTCAGTTGTGCCTCGGTTCTAGGTGAGAAGTCAGGTGTCAAAACTCCAGACGAGTCCAGATTCGAATTGTTCGAGAATCTGCGGGCAAAGCATTCAGCCTTATCTGCTGGGGAGGTGAGGACCTCAAATTTGTTGATTAGCGGGGGTATTGTGGACTTGCTCTTGTTAAGTACTCTTTTACAGAGTCGCCAGTAGTCTTTAGAGCCGAATTTAGAGCATGCTATGCGTTGCTTCATTCTGGCAGCAAACAACATCTTAGCTTCGTTAAGTATCCTTTTACACTTATTACGAGCTGAAGTGAAAAGGCGCCTGTTTTGGTCCGACGCGTAGTTACGATAGAGTCGGAAGAAATGATTCCGGTGGGCAATGGCAGCCGAGCAAGCGGGTGAGAACCATGGAGACGAATAAGATTTAAGCTGGAATTTCCTAGCAGGGATGAAGGCATCGATGCCAGCCTTTACCCAGGAGGAGACCTCGGATGCACATTCTTCGATGGGAAGACTAAAGACGTTGTTCCAAGGGATGTCACAGAGGAAGTCTCGGAACGAATCCCAGTTTGCTCTTTGATAGCAGTAGGATATTCTACTTGTCTGGATTTCATGGGTCGGGCGGGAGTGGAGTGAAATATTGACGGACACTACAGTGTGGTCAGAGTTTCCGAGTGGGCAGAGTTGTCTAGTAGTGCAAGAGTTTGGGATGGAAGTGAAGCAGAGGTCTAGAAGTGAGTCCCTTCCGTTAGGGTTGTCGGAGAAACGCGTGGGGAAGTCCACTACTTGCGTAAGGGATTGGGTGATTGAAAAGTTCATGGTGTGGACACCAGCAGGGTCAGTGACAGCGTTCTTCAGCCACTTGGTGTGGTGGGCGTTAAAGTCACCAAACACGAATACATGGGCAGAGGGATGGGAAGAAATGTCTTTGTCAATTTCGTCAGAAATGATGTCAAGTAACGAACAGTCAGGGGAGGAAGGAGAGCGGTAGAGAAAGAAGAGATAGCTAATCGAGCTGAGAAGTGAGAGGCGGAAGCACATGAAAGAATGATCTGGGGATTCAAAAGATGACACCCTAGCTAAGGGAAGGTGTTCGCTGACATAGACACCAAGCCCATGCATATGAACATTGGAGTCCTTCCTGAAGAGGGGAAGGTAGCCAGGAACGTAGAACTCAGATGAGGGGATAGAAGGGTTAAGATTAGTTTCACATAGGGCTAATACATCTTAGGTAAATCGAACTATTCTCTTAAGCAATAACAAGGATTCTGGCTGGTCTCAGCTCGCTGCTTCAAACAGAAGTCTAAGTTCGTTTTATAAGTTTAGTCAACTTGTTGCTTGTTTTCCGGAATGTTACGGAAATTGCCGAAGTGCTGGGTTATTCTCTTTCAGTTAGCAATTTCAGACTTGTCTGAAAATTCTCTTGTCTGTCTCTTAACGCTGGTTGGTTGATTGGCGACAGGCTTCTCTACGGTCGGCACCCAACGGCATGGCAATCATCTTTCTTTACTTCTTCGGTTGGGAACTGTCTTTGGTCATTACGTTTCTGGACTGGGAAATCGAACACTCTGCCACTCGCGCTGCAACTACTCAAAAATTCTGTAAATTCTCTTCTGTCTTTATCTCTGGTTGGCCGGCAGGCTCTGCGGTTGGCGCCCAACAACATGGCGCCTATCTTCGTCGTTACATTTTTAAGCCGGCAAATGGAACTGAAACTGAACTCCAACCTTGGACTCTCCTCCGATCCCACTCCAACTCAAACTTAAAACTTCGTCTGTAAAATCACTTGTCTTCTTTCTGTAACTTTGGCTGGACTTCGTTGTTACATCTTTAGGCCGGTAACTGGAACTGAACTTGAACGCCAACTCGTCATACCAGAATTATATTATTCATTTATTTCTAATTGGCATTAAATATACTATGTGGCAAGTCTACTATTACGCCCGCACGATATTTTGGCGGTATCTACCTTAATTATATAAAACAACTCTTCTGATTTGTATTCTATGTCTTTGTATTGCACGGTTTAATTGGTGTAAGATATATGCATTTTATTTCGTGTTATTGGTATATAAATATTTTGTAGTTGTGTTTTAAAACTAATAATAGTGGGCACGACAGCTCTCGTTTTGTAAATGTGATTTATCAGAACTTGAAACCCAACCATCACACACTGAAATCAAAACTCATACCTATTTTAAGAAATTTCCTTGTCTGCAAATAATCATTATTTATTGTGTAATGTATCAATATTTTAGCCGAGACTTTTCGGTCTGAGCACAGATACATATTTGATTTTTAGATTCCCTATCACACCTATGTATTAAGTTGTTTATCAAGATGGAAAAATCTACATCCTATTGACAAGTAATTGAGAAAGATATAAACAAAGTATTATTTATGTATATATACAGTCAGAAATAAATTACGCGAGATACCCACTACAAACTTTTGAATGACCGTCGGACAGATTTAAACCTGTTCATATCGATAAGATTGGCTCATTGCCGCCAGTACACAGCTAAACTAAACCATATATAAGTCTATATAAGTTCCGACATACATAGACTGTTCATATGAATCATAACATAACAAAAGTCTCAAATAATATAACTAATCAGTCTTTAGAGGCACGAACGAAAATGACAAGTTTCTTACTCAAAGAGGAAGTTGCAAAGAAACAAACATTTATTAATGTGACAAATATTTTCGCAATACGCAAATTGTAAAAAATACAATATAGGCCATGCACAAAATTTCCCTTGTGTGTCTCAAACAATCAAGGCAGATTAACAGTTCTTTGTAATAAAAATGTTTTCTTGTAGAAAACAATAGTTTATAAAACAATCCTTTCCTGAACAAGAAAGGAATTTCTTTAACAAGAAGGAAATTTAGAACAACAGTTTACGTAAACCATCTCTTTAGTAGCAACAGAAATTTACTTACTTTGTAAAGTTTACAAATTCGAAGGTCGAAAGTTGAAAATGTGAGAAAAGGAAAATCTACCCCAGGCGATACTGTATTTTTTTTTTTTTGGTTCTTTAGGCAAAAACATTCTGATTTAAATCATAAATTAGATAACATTTCAATTTTAGAAAAGACATTTGAATGAGAATCATCTCTGGTTTAGGAAAGGACATTATCCGTAAAGTGAATTTTCGTAGTTTTTTAAGGGTTCTTTAGCCACAAAAAAAAGTCACAATTCCACCATTCTAATTATCTTTTTCTCTTACAATTTTATCGTTTTTATGAAAAATAAATTTTATCTGTTTTGCTACATGATATATCAAACTGAAATACTCAATTTTAAAGTGAACCTTTGATTGAATTGGCTAAAATAACTGCTTTTGTTAGCTGTGCCTATTGTCCCTAATGCAGTGGAGTCGAAAGAGCCCGCAAGACCACTAAAACAGCTATTACAGTCAGAAGAGTGTCCTGGCACTCAGGCTTGCCTATTGCCATTCTTGATTAATACTACAAATATTAAATCAATAACTTAGAATTTTAAAGTAAAATATCTTATATCTAGCTAAGACATTGTCTTATATAATATAAGACAATGTCTTAGCTAGATATAAGATATTTCAGTGAAATCAGAGAAATTTCATAAATCCTATTTTTATACAATTTTGATGAGATGTGATTAGGTTTCGACTAAAGTACACATACAGGCGTATACCCCAACACCAACACCAACATCAACAAGACCACTCTTGACACTATAAATAAAAATGACCAACAACAAAACAGCTACGTGGCAGAAAACAATTACACTAATATAGAAATAAAATCTGGTCGGAGAGTGTCATTTTTCTTGACATTTTAAAACTTACATTAGGTACTGTCCTCTTTACAGCTACATTCGCGATCAATCCAAAGATAGGGTCATGGAAGAGTAGCAGACATCACTCTTTTCTTTCGCCAGAAACGCTTGTGGTGAAAACCCTATCAGCAGCAGAAATCCTTTTACAGCTCTTTTATTTGTTTCATTTTTTGCAGCATACCGAGGTTGTGGTCGGGCACTAAACTTAAACACACGCACATAATTTAGACAAGACACATCACCCAACATGCATTAATTCGCCAACACTAAGTTCAACTATTTATTTACTTTTTATAGAGTCTAAGAAAATTCCTTGAATTTGCACATTTTTCAGAAGCGACCCAATAGAATAAAATGTTTCATCTTTTTTATTCAATTCTATTGTTTGTCTATTTTCTCAATCAAACCAACACTTGTATTTTTTGTTCTACAACACATGACACCTTCTTAACTTCAAAAATGATCTCCAAACTTATCATGACAAATTTGTTTATTTCATATGTATATTGACATTTTAGTGACAATTCAGAAAATATTTGTAAACCACATTCAAATTATTTTTTAAAGTCACTAAGGTCACATCATAATGGTTTTAGAAAATTGACGAATTCAAATTTTACTGCGTCCTGTCTCATAAGTGACAAATGCGATAGATGACAAATGAAATAAGAACAAATGCAAACATCAGTATTATATTTTATTTCTCTCTCAGAAGCAAAAATTATATTCCTTCATTATTTATGTAGTGGACTCCCTCTTCAAGTTTATATCCTCTCAAGTATCTCACAGCATGTTACTATTAATGTTACCAAAGCTGGTCAGAAAACAAGCGCTACTCATAGAACTCAAATTTGAAATATGCTCTCTGCTAGTGAAGATAATGAATTCTTCATTTTTAACCGTTAAAGAATTGACAATTTTGTTATTTTAAACAGTTTGCAAGTTCGTCGAAACGATTATAAGAATTTTACCATCGGAACATTAAATGTTAAAGGACCCGTGAAAAATGAAACGCATGAATTATTGACTCGAGATGTTGAGTTATAATTCTGATGTTTGTTTTCTTCAAGAAACTAAAATCAAGTAAAAACATTTTAATCTTGGAGTTAGACAGTACAAATTAATAGCTTTTCAAGCAGTCTGTCTATGAGTGCGCAGGATCGCCTCTATAGTGATGTTATGCCTTGAGATCATGACAAGTTTCGGGTCTTTCAACATCATATTATTCACCTAAGCGACCATACTGGAACAATACTATCCCAGCAGGCGATCCTGAAGTAAATCATCACCACGCGTACAACAACGGACATATAAATAACTGTAACTCAAAAGAAAAAGAAAAAACTCATACCCATTCACTGGACATAGAAATTATGATCACAAACGTTATTTTAACCTTTCCCCTCTCCTCAGTTTTCCCCCACCTCCCTTCTTTTTTTTCTTCCTTGACCATACTTTCAAATAGCAATCTTTGTCGTAGCTCTCCATGGATATGTTCTTTTAATCTATTGCCATTTCGAGGCTTTCTTTGCAGATTCTAAAATAGTCCTAATGGTCATTCTCTTTTTCATTACGCTAACTACAAGCATAAAGATCTTTCTGCAAAACCATGGCATCCAACTTCAATCGAAAGACAGGTAGTCTGCCATTGGTTAAACTTGCACTTCTCAACTAGCTCCTTGTATTTTCCCAACTTTCTTTCAAAAGCCTTCTCCAAATTCTCCTCCCAAGGTACCGTAGGTTCGAGCATTATAACCTGCTTGGAGCTCAATGACCAGGGCTCTCAATTGCAAATCCCGGGCAGAGAAGAGCAGGCTGACGATTTACGTACCGGGGAGGAGTTTTCGCCGAACTTGACTAAATACATCGCTTTCAATTCAGGCTTGCAACTACAACGACTGCTGCTGCCACCACTTCAACGAATTTCTTAAGTATCTGATCAAATATCTACCAAGGATCTTTTGAGAGACATTAAACAAATCCATTTCTCTTGTCTTTCTTCTTTCTTCTTCTTTCCGGGTTTACAATAATAGAGAAATACCAGGTGTTATTTTTCGTCGCTGCTTTCTTTTTAAAGATAAAGATTTTCCAGCTACAGTTAATAAAATTAATCACCTCCGTTTTCCTTTGCTCATATTCGGAGGATAAGGAACATTTCTCGTAGTATGTTCTCTTATTATCTATAATAGCAATTAGAAGATTTTCCGATTATGGTTATTAATTAATTAATAAAATTATTTCCGATCCGCTACAAAATATTGTTGTAGTAGTATCAGGCTGCTGTTTGTGCTATGTTATATTATGCGCTGGTAATTGAGTTGTGTTGATTTTACTCTTGGATTCATTCCTTGGTTTTCTGCATATTTTTTTTTTTTTCGTGAATATTACTTTACCTCCGGGCAAACCAGAGATGTGGTTATTTTTTTTCCTGGTGTGTTGATTGAATCTCCGACGGTTGATACGAACGCCACACTTATGTGTGTGCGAACGTGTACCAACTGCTATGCACGTGTTCCCTGTTCTTTTAATATTTACTCAACGCCTATGTATTTCTGATTTGATTTTGGCGGGAGCGATAATCATTAGTTGACTTTCGCATGACGTCAGCTGACCATACAAGCTATGTCCGGGTTATAATCTAGGTTACCAGAAATATGGAAGAATAGAAAAGAGGGAAAGGATGTATGTGTTGAGAAAAAAAGGAGAGAGGGAGGGAGATAGTTTGTGTCACTTTATTAGGAAAGAGGAAATAAAAAGTAAAGAGGTATATTTCAATACGCTTTACTACTACCCATCAAGTTCTTTCAAATATTCGGCAAGACACATAACAACATAGGAGAACACAATAACAACATAGGATAAACAAGAAACTCATCACAACCACAAAAATTTGCAACGAAACTTATTTCATCTTATGCCAAGAATCTCAGAAAAACGTGTTGCAGAATGTTCGATTATGTATCGAATGTAGGTTTATTGTCAAATCAATGGCGATCATGGATTAGTTCTGACCGGAATGAAAATCGCTCCATACTTCCTCCACATAAACAGTCAAAAGTTCACCATTCCCCGTAAAAGTCTTAAAGTTCTTGGGAGTAAGCACAGGACAGGTAGATTTGAAGTGGGCTGATAAGAATTATTTGCAAAGATACTGAAGACGATAAATGACATTGATTTGCAGTGTACCTTCAAGTCGAAACACTGGTAAAAATGTAACATTAAAATAGTTTAAATATATTGTTTTTCTGCATAAAATTTATAAAATTATAAATATAGTAACAATGTTAGTATAAAATACGCTTGATATTTACTGAGATTTAATTATATAAAATAATAAAATAAATATAAAATTAACTAAATAATATAAATAAAGTAAATAATCGATAATTTTTTAATATTACGATGCTTTAAATTAGATACCTTCACTCATTTTCGATAAGTAACTTTTAAATTGAATTTTTAAAAATAAAATTTTTCTTGAAACTTTTATTTTAGTTTTAATTGAATGCTAAATGGTTAAATTTACTATTTCCTGCAAGCAAAATACTCTGGTTTAATTCAAACAGAAATTATATTGATTGGTTTGAGATTTGTTTTTAATGTTTTGAATTTTTGAATTTTCCGACATTTTTGAGCCATCGACACATTTTTGTAACCAAAAAGTTAATTCTCGACTAAAAGAAAAAAAAAGTCTTGTAAAAATAAAATATACATCGTGACACATTATTTTTGGAAAATTAGCAAATTTTATGTTAAATTGATCTGATTTACACAAATATCACTTATTTATAGAGTGAAATTTAGAATAAAAATATTTCTTAATTACAAATTTGAACTTTTTGACCTGTACGCGTCGTAAACCAAGATGGTGTTGACAGGTTCTTGATTAGAGATAAAAATGTGTGGCGTTCATAAGGGACAAAATTATATTAATTTCCTTTTGAACAAGGGAGAAAACTCTGACCTTTTAATTTGCCATACAAAAAAAAAACATCAAATGCGCAAAAAAGTTTCAATTATTTTAAAAATACGCGTGTATAACGATTTTTATTAAACTTTTCAATTTTCGATAAGCATTTAAAAAAACATAAGCGCAAGAGTTCTTTTAAAGATTTTAAAAATATTTTTAAAACTTTACTAATAAGATTTATTATAATAATTTATAATCCAAAAAATTTTTTCAGACTATAATGTCCTTAATTCTTACTATTTATTCCAGCGATTAAAAGCTTATCAAATTAATTTATATCAGAGTTGTATTGCATTTTTTATTTTACTCTTCAGAGCAGATTTTCAGATAGTGTTGTAAATTTAAAATAAAAAATAGATGATTTATATTCCCCAATGAGTCTTACGTTTAACTAGTAAAAAAAAGTTTGTCGAGCAATTCAAATTTATTAAAAATTCATGGATTTACGTGGGGGGGGGTAACAGAGGTAAAAAAATATTTTTACCAAGATTTTTAAAAATTAAAAGGTCAGTTTCCTCCCTTGTTCGAAAGGAAATTAATATAATTTTGTCCCTTATGAACGCCACACATTTTTATCTCTAATCATGAACCTGTCAACACCATCTTGCTTTACGACGCGTACAGGTCAAAAAGTTCAAATTTGAAATTAAGAAATAGTTTTATTCTAAATTTCACTCTATAAATAAGTAATATTTGTGTAAATCAGATCAATTTAACATAAAATTTGCTAATTTTCCAAAAATAATGTGTAACGATGTATATAGCAGCACGCTATTGCGAGGTACGCGCTCTTCAATATCAAGCAATTCTCTCACACATCCGCACTAAGTGCAGGACGCAAGTAGATGCATTTTTATTTCTTTATATAACACTTGTATAAATTACTACAGTTGGTACAAGATTTCTCGTCGGTATAACACGTAAGTCCAACTTACTTTCTCTTACTGAATCAATCTTCTAAAACTCACAAGATGAACCTATTCACAAATTTAGTATTCTACACCAAATTTCTATCAATATTAATCCAAACATAAATTACATTTGACACAGCTAAGTCTTCCAGCAGCAAAGAACTTTGTGTTAAAATTTTTAGGTAAGTTGCAATCTTCTGCAGAAAATGAAAGACATTTTAATCAGACACACTCAACGTCTGTACAAAGTATGTAAATCTTGTTTGTTAATACACTTTATTTTATAACAAATAATGCTTTGATCATTTATTCAATGTTCCATTTGTTAATTTGATGAGTGACTGCAACCGTATAAATTTATTGTTTGAATGCAGAAATTTAGTTACGAAGTCTTTGGGAATGGTTTTTTGCCATGTAAAATTCAAACCTAAAATTTCTATGCATATTGAGGCCCCAACATAATTATTATGTTTTCTCTTGTAAACAGTTGTAACGTTTTGTTTAACCGCTAACTCAAATCAAAACAAAATTTTCTGACAAAATTTCGAAAATGTTAGAAGTGATTAAAAATTTTTTTTAAAATAATTAAAAATTATATTGATCTTTCCTCTTAATAATAGCATACACATTTTGATGGAAAAATTTGTTTTACTAAGTCTGGGATATTTTTTATTCATACTATGCTATTTTTTAGCGATTTAGTGGAGGTACCTACTTTAAATGTTTCTATTTTCTGAATTATGTAACCGTTGCTGAGTTTGCAGAGTTTTAAAAAATCTTTTTTTTTAACTACTAGATTTTTGTTTTTGTGACTTTCTTAAAGGGCTTTCGTGTATGTACCTTCTCTAATTTGCTGAAAAAACTGCATATGAAGAAAAAAGGCCCCCAAATTAATAAAAACGAAGATTTTCCATCAAAATATTTATGTTAGTTATTATCAAGAAGACAGATTAAAGTAAATTTTCATTACATTTTAGAATGTTTTTTAATCCTTTATAACACTTTCGAAATTTTGCTAAAAATCTTTTTTTTTGCGCCAGCGGGTAACCAAATCTTTACTAGAATTTACTATGGAAAATGTAATATTACAAAACTATTTTTTTTTTCTTGTGAAAAACACAATAATTTTGAAATTCTTTAAAAAATCAAATAATTTTCGGATTTTATTTATACAAATAAATGAAATCATTTTTTAAATTGTTATTTTTAGAAAATCTATTTTTTTACATCTGTTACTCCCTCACCTCCACGTAAATTCATGAAATTTCAAGAAATTAAATTTTGTACCGAAAATTTGTTTTATTAGTTGAACGCAGGACTCTTTGTGGAACGTAAATAATCTTTTTTTTTTTTTCAAACATTAGCCGTTTTTACGAAAATTTGCTCCGTATAGTAAAAGAAGAACTGCACTGAAACTATGACACTATTTAATTAGATAAGCTTTAAATTGCTTTTAATATATAAACATATTAAAAAGCTTATAGTCTAAAGAAAAATTATTTTCCGATGAATACTGAATTTTTACAAGAATTGTTTTCATTTATTTATTTATAGTAATTTATAAAGTTTCAAAAATATTTTTAATATTCTTCTCGGTTAGATTATTAAGTTATTTAGTGAAGACTATATTACGAATCGAAAATTGAAAAGTTTAATACAAATCTTCGAGCCAATAGATTTTTAAGATGAGTTTTAATTTTTTTGTGTATTTTAAGTTTTTTAAGTATGGTATTTTCTGTGTTACATTAAAAGGTCATATGTTTCACGGTTTCTTCCCCTTACAGGAAAAAATTGGACAATTATGTCATTTCTGGTCAATCATACTTAGCTTATCTCTACATCTGGCTGCCATCACACTTCAATTACTTACTTCAAAGGTCAGAAAGATTAGAGCTCCGTAATTAAGAAATACTATTATTCTAAATTTCATGCTATAATCAAGTAATACTTGTGTAAATCATATTAATTTAATTTCAAATTTGCTAATTTTCAAAAAATAACATGTCACAGATCTATATTTTCTTTTTGAAAAATTTTTAAAACCAAGAATAGACTTTTATTTACAAATGTGTTGATCGCTCACAAATGGACGAAAAATTAAAAAAGATTTTTAAAATATTAGTTTCCAATTAATATAATTTTTTTTTAAATACACCACAGTATTTTGCTTATTAGAAATAGTAAATTTAATTATTTAGCTTTCAGTTAAAGCTTCAACATTTTTATTTATAAAAATTCATTTTGAAACTTAGTATCGTGAATTATCGTGAAAAAGTGGAGTTACTTACTTTAGTGTAGTGCGTATTTAAAATTTGTAGTCTACGATTAGCATTTGTGTAGTTACTGTGGAGTAAAAATATATTTGGTAATAATTCAACAGATTTTTACCCCAATGATAGATATTACACAAAGCTCTTGAGCCAGTCCATCAAATAAGCCTATTGAACATTTATTGATTTTTAAATATTGTTGCTTTAATTCTCTATCGAGCAGTTTTGAGAAAAATTCTATTTTAAATATAAATACGTTAAATTCCAGTGTTTTATCTTTTTACAAAATTTGAATTGCATAATATATATATATATATATATATATATATATATATATATATATGGGGAAATATGACAGTGTAAAAAGTTTTCGTGTGAAGCAACTTTAGAACGTCATCAAACTGATGTTTATTGCTTACCTTTGATACAACTACACACTTAGAAGTTTAAATTTGCATTAAACAATTTTTTTTTTTTTTTTTAATCATCTCACCCCAAGCAAGGCATTCCACTGCTACTATTGCGCATGGGGCTACATAGGAGAAGGTAAAGAGAAGGAGTGGTTAGACAGGGAATGTCAGGAGGAAGGTGACAGATGAGTAAGGATAGCGAGGATGAGGGTTGGGCAGATGGGAATAGTGCTTGATAGAATGGGAGCAGGTTAGTGTGTTAGGAGGTGTCTATTGACCTTACATTTAAACTCCTGGAGATTATAGCTGTCGGGGAAGCAATCGTTTGGAAGAGAATTCCACAGTCGGGAAGTGCGAGGAAAGAAACTGTTGGAATAGAAGTTACGGCTGCATTTTATCGGTTTCACTGTAAAAGGGTGGGATCTAGTTGCTAATCTAGTATCTCGTTCAAATTCGTATTTAGGGGGCACCAGTGATCTAAGTTCATCGGAGCAGAAGCCGTGAAAGTATTTATAGAAGAGACACAGGGAAGCCACGTCGCGCCGGTGGGAGAGAGACTGCAGGCGGTCTGCCAAGTCGGTATCTATCATATTACAGACCCTCCTCTGAACCTTATCGAGAAGCCCGAGGAGAACAGCAGGGGCACTCGACCAGATATGGCAGCAGTATTCAATGCACGGGCGGATGGTAGATTTATAAATGTGCAGGATAGATTCAGACGGAAAAAACTTCCGGGCCCTACACAGAGAACCGACTTTCATAGCAGCGGATTTAGCAATGGATTCGATATAGTCATTCCATTTGAGGTCCGCTGAAAGTGTGAGACCAAGGAGGCGCAGTGTTTTACTCTCTGGCAGGCAAGCCTGGTCCATGCTAATGGGAGGTAGGTGAGATTGTCGATGATGGTTAATTGAGAGTAGCTTTTTTAAATATATGTTTTAAATATGTGAAAATTTAATTCGAGAAGTCAGAGGAGGGAATTGAGGGGTTAAGATTAGTTTTGCAAAACGCGAGGATGTCAGTGGAGTTTTCGTGAAGAAAAGATTCTACGCTGTAAAAGTTGGTACGCATGGTGGAAATGTTGAGTGGTTTAATTGATTTTGGTTTAGCTTTGTTTTTTGAGATACTATTGTTCATTTTGTGTTGTTGATGAGAAGAGGACTCAAGTAAAGGTGGCAGACGGTAATTAACTGTGACATGTAGAGGAATGGATTTGGCGCTGACTTCAGCATAGTGTGGCCTTGGAGTTGCCCACCAGAAGCGCTTGCAGGGATAATTATCCATGCGCGTCATGGCGCTGCATGAACTCTGATATTATGCAACTGTTGATCAGAGCAGCCGTTCTCGACGCTACGCAAGAGTTAGGGCTCCTAACTACCACTCGGAAGCAGCAACCAGAAAACTGCCAACTCGGTACCCGCACAATGTCACCGACCATACATATCACAGAAAAATTGCAGTAGTGTGAGAAGAGAAAGAGAACCGGGAACCACTTCCTAAACAGGGAACAAGGAATGAGCCTCTGCTCCTGTTCAATAAAAGTATGAACTGGGTGATAGTAGGAGCTATCTACTCCAATTTTTTTATAAAAAAAAGAAAGAAAAAAATTAAAGTTAAAGTTACTGGTTTAGTAAAGAACTTGGACCAGCAGCAGCTAGCAAAACAAAGACAAAAAACCTAAACAGTTCAGATTTGGAAAGACTGGACGCCAACGAGATGATAGGGTTTTAGAAAGAGAAGAGAAAGAAAAAATATCACAGCCCAGAATTGATGAGGCCAGTTAAGTGAAAATGATGACCCATTTCCAAGGTAACCTTTTTTTTTTTTTTTCTTGGTAAACCAAATCGAGCGGGGTGATGAAATTTAGTCATAATCTGCTGAGGTTGACAAAGCTAACCTCGCTGCCGAGCTTGAGAAGGACCCCCAATCTGTGGTGGACTGTGTTAAAAATGGCTCGTAAATTTTAATGCTTCCAAAGCGAAACTGCTATCTATGAACCATCATAGACAATCGCTTCTATCCCCCCCCCCCATTAGCATGGATCAGGCTAGTCTCCTTTGGCCTAACACTTTCAGCGGACCTCAAGTGGAATGACTATATATGGATTCGATATAATCAACCAACCAGCGTTAAGAGACAGACAAGAAGAGAATTTTCAGACAAGTCTGAAATTGCTAACTGAAAGAGAATAACCCAGCACTTCGGCAATTTCCGTACCATTCCGGAAAACAAGCAACAAGTTGACTAGACTTACAAAACGAACTTCTGTTCGAAGCAGCGAGCTGCGGCCAGCCAGATTCCTCGTTATTGCTTAGGAGAATAGTTCGATTTACCTAAGAAACGTCCGTTCTCTTCTGTCTTTAACTCTGGTTGGCTGGTATCAGGCCTCTTCTGTCGATCTCTGTCATTCCGACTTTGACTTCTCTGTCGCTCTCTACAACTCAAAACTTTAACTGCAAAATCTCTTGTCTGTCTTTATCTCTTGTTGGCCGGCAGGCTCTGCGGTTGGCGCCCAACAACATGGCGCCTATCTTTGTCGTTACATTTTTAAGCCGGTAATTGTAACTGAACTTCAACTGCACTCCGGAACCTTCTTCACGCCAACTGATCTCGTCTCCGGTCCAACTTCGGACTCTCCTCCGATCCAACTCGAGGCCAACTCAACTTAAAACTTCGTCTGTAAAATCACTTGTCTTCTTTCTGTAACTTCGGCTGGACGGCAGGCTCTGCGGTTGGCGCCCAACAACATGGCGCTTATCTTCGTCGTTACATCTTTGGGACTTTCTCCGATCCAACTTCGGACTCTCCTCCGATCCAACTCGAGGCCAACTCTACGCCGACTCATTTTGGTCTCTCGGGACCCTGTATTTATGCACATGCCATGGTGTGGGGCTGACGGTCGCTGGGCGTCTAATCCCCCGTCTCGGCAACCAATAAAATCCTGAGGTTAGCTGCTACTCGTTGTTGCCTGTGGTTTAACCAATGTGATTAGTCTTCTTTCCATGACGTCAATTGTTAGTCGTCTCCCCTTTCGGGGCTTGGTCACCGGACCAATGGAATCTCTCTCGATCTTATGACGTCATCTCCCCATACCCCTTTTCTGGGCTGGACTTAACCGAATTTTCTCCCTCAAAATTTTCTTGTTCTCACGAAACAATTTCGGGGATTTTGGTTTTTCTTAAAACAATAGGCATTAACCTTTTTGAACTGTCTTCGCCCAAAACAAGTTGACAAGGGTCCATTGACATCGTTACCCAAATAATAATTTCTACACACCTATTCTTAATATCCATTCTCTGAGTCACCTATATTTTCAAGTGACAAGAATGCCTTATCAGTTTTACCCTGATGTCAGTGAAAATACCTTTTCTCTAAATTACTTGACTCGAATCAAAACATCTGTTATCTGTAACTCTTTCACGAGAGTCACCTCGCCAGGACCCAAAATGAAATTTCCCCTTTCCTTTACCAGGAAACAATAACAAATTTATCTTTCCTTTATGTTTAGATGGGTGGACGAAACCGATATCTATTGTTTCTGGCTTGAAATTAATCTAGTCTTTTCTTTCTTTTTCTTCTTTTCTGGTCTTCCTTTTCGTTTGCCGGCCAAATATAAAATAACAATTGAATCTATCCCTTAGGTTTAACTATGACACCTGTCTGTATGTATGGATGGGCGAAAATTGAAAACAATCCATTTCTCTTTTCTTTCTCTTCTTTCCGGTTTTACAATAATAGAGAAATACCAGATGTTATTTTTCGTCTCTGCGTTCTTTTTTAAGATAAAGATTTTCCAGCCACAGTTAATAATCAGTTAATAAAATTAATCACCTCCGTTTTCCTTTGCTCATATTCGGAGGATAAAGAAAGTTTCTCTTAGTATGTTCTCTTATGATCTATAATAGTAATTTGAAGATTCTCCGGTTTTGGTTATTAATTAATTAAAATTAATTAATTCCGGTCCGCTACAAAATATTGTTATATATATATAATTGTATCACTGAGAAGCAATCCCTCTTTTATGCAAGTTTCATTAAAGACGACTGTCAAATAGAAATTGTTCAAATATTTTGTGTATTCGAGCGCATCGAATAAAGATTAGGGAGTAATGCATAAATATTATAGAACGTTACAAAAATTTACAAAATAGTTTTTTTAAAATAAAGATTAAATTGAACAAAGGAAACAAGCTACTGGACAAAAGTTAAGGAACGATCTTGTTAATACTTGATTGTGAACAATATATAAAAAAAAATCTAATATTTGGTAAACATCCCTTTATTTTCAATGACTTCTCTGCATCGTCGACCACACGATCTAATTAATTTCTTGCAAAAATCAGCAGTAATTCCCTCCCATTCGTTTTTCAATAACTACCCATAGGTATCCTGGTTTTTCGGGTTTCTTTTCTGAGCACTTTCTCCAATTATCTTCTAAACATTTCTCTTAGGTTCAGGTCGGGGCTCTGGGTTGGCCACTTCATTAGGGCGATTCCTTCTTCTTCAAATAAAGCCATACCCTTTTGAGCCTTGTGGCAAGGTGCATTGTCCTGCATGAAAATAGGAGATTCATAAAGATTATGGGTTAATCTTGGTACCATATGCTGCTAAAGAAGTCTTTTGTAAATCTCAGCATTGATATTGCCATGTACGCGGATGATAGGGGCAACTCCTGCAAATGAAATCATCCCACGCCATCACACTGCCGCCACCAAACTTAACGGTTTTCCTAATACATGTGAAGGCAATCTTTCACCTGTTCTACGGCGTACGTAAGTTTTGCCTTCAAAACCAAATATAGTAAACTTGGACTCGTCACTGAAATGAACTGTGTCTCATTGTACGTCAGTCCAAACAACGTTCTCTCGCATACTTCAGTCGTGCCCTTTGGTTTCACTTTGAAATAAGAGGCTTCGAAGCCGGAATACAGGCATGCAATCCTGCGTTTTTTAACCTGCGAGCAACCGTTTTCCTTGAGATCTTATTATCTGTCTCTTAATTAAATTTACGGACAATTGATGTAGCAGTTTCAAAACGCTTTTTTTTTTGTAGATATTCTAACAATTCTTTGATCTTCTCTTTCCGATGTTTTTGGAGGTCTACCGGTTTTTGGTTTTGCATCTAACGTTTTATTGGTTTTATACCAGCTAATTACACGATGGACGACACTTTTAGACCTATGAACAATGTCAGAAATTTCTGAAATTGACTCATTTCTTGATAGCGATAATGAGTTTTTTCTTCAAAAGAGAGCGTTTTGCGTGTAGAATTTGCCATATTGCTTAAAAATAAAGTCCAAATGATAAATGAACTTTTACTCATTGTTGAAAAGCTCCATCGAGTTTTTTAACAATGTAAATTAAAAGTTTATGCAAATTATTAACATCGTTCCTTAACTTGTGTTCAGTAGCTTATTTCCTTTGTTTTATTTAATCTTTATTTAAAAAAACAAACTATTATGTAAATTTTTGTAACTTTGTATAATATTTATGCATTACACCCTAATCTTTATTCGGTAAAAATTTAATTGCTAATCATGCATTACTTTTTAAGTAATACACACACAGATTTATCTTTGTTGTTTCGGTTCCTTATATTATGGCCGCTACTATATATATATATATTAGTTAAGTAGTTAGTTTTTGGTCATAATTCAGTTAGATTAGTACATAGTTCGATTAAAAAGTGTTCAATACAATTATATTGTAAAAAGTTTGAATATTTTAAATTTGAAAACGAGTTATTTCGCGACCTCGTCTTCTAACTTTCGGTGTCTTCAGGTGATTTACAATAAATTTATTGGAAAATTGCCTGAAGATACCGAAAGGTAGAAACCGAGGTCGCGAAATAACTCGATTTCAAATGAAATATATATATATATATATATATATATATATATATATATATATATATAATAAGAAAGTGAAAGAACAGGTAGATTAAAATTCACTGTTCAAACATTTACTTTTATAAAGAGCGTTCGATACAAAGTAGAGCTTAATCTTGTAATTTTATTACAATGGTTTATAAAAGCATTATATTACTCCACAAAATTGTTCAAGTTTCAAACATTTGTTATACAACTATTTTTCAGTGTTAGGATTTCGACAGTTTCATAAATTTGCTGTGCCTAAATGAAAGCGCAGATTTTATTGTGTACCAATGTAATATAACATCAAATGAAAGCCCAACTATTTAAAAAGTTTACATTGGATCTACTAAGAATACTTTTAAACAGCGTTGGTATTTGCATTTAACTTCTACAAAAACAACACATACCGAAACCAAAACCCTCTTTCTGTGTACTTTTTGGAATGTAAAGGATACAAACAAACTCCCAAAGTATAATAGAAAGTTCTGGAAAAACAAGAATCTGTATGTCGTTCTACGATATCTGCCCTTTGTGTCTCAGTGAAAAGCTGCAGATTTTAATGTTCCCTAAAAATAAAGAACTATGGAATCGTAGAGATGAACTGAAAGCTATATGTAAACATCGAAAATATATTTCTTTAAAATTTAATTAATTACAATGTTTCATTTATAACTTATGCTACAATATAACTTAGAAAAAATAATTATTTTACTCAAATAAATGACCCACACAATACTTATTTGATTTTCTTAACTACAATATTCCTTAATATACCGTAATATACCGTAATTATTTAATTCTAATTCTAATCTAAACATTGCAGCCCCTTTACTCATGAGATAGTACAAAATCGAATTAAAAAATCCATTTTAATAATGTATTATTATTATTGTCTGCACATTTATATAATGTATCTTACAAATTAGAAAGTGTCATCCTATGGCATCAGGATAGTATGTTACCTTTCGCGACCAAAATCTTTATAGTTATCTAATTCTCATTTTTGATTGAACAATATTAATACACCTACAAGCATATTGTCCTACTACAACCCCTTCAGTTTGTAAATAACCATGGATCCATTTTATATTTACTAAATAAATCATTTTCAGAATTTATTTTAAAATATCACCTAAAGAAGAACAGTATTGGTCTGAAATATAAACAAATAGGTTTAGTGATATAATGCTGACTCCAGTTTCTGAAAGGATTTTTCTGTTGCTGAGGTGATGTGTTATCCCCCGTGGGGATCTTCATATCGAAATGGCCATTCAACATCATTGAATTAATCCTTTTTTAATTTATATTTGCTCTGTAATATTTTATTACATGGAGCTCTCTTCCTGTATCATTTTTTAATATTAAAATAAAATTTCTAATATTAATTAGGATCGGGTTTTTGGAATTTACCTTCCTGCTTTTTTCCCTTGGATTGAAGTATCTGAATTAATATATATATATATATATATATATATATATATATATATATATATATATATATTCGTAAGTTATATATATTTCAATATATATATATATATATATATATATATATATATATATATATATTATTCGGACTATTGTCCTCATCTTTGTTGACGTTTTAGCTGTTGTAAGCTCCGAGCTTTATCAAGTAATAGGAATTTCGAACCGAACCATTTATGAACAAGTAATTTACAGAGTCCGGTTCCAGGGTTATAACTTATGCCTAACAAAAGAGGCTTCACGCAAGGAATGAGAATGATATGCCCCAGTGATTGCAATAAATGGTTCGGTTCGAAATTCTTAGTACCTGATGAAGCCCGGAGCTTACAACGGCTGAAACGTCGTACAAATGGCAACAAAAATGAGGACAATAGTGTAAATACTACCTCATCTCAGAAATATATATATATATATATATGTGCGTGTATATATATATATATATATATATATATATATATATACCAGGCTTTCGTTGTAATAATGCAAGTAACAATTCTTTAGCTGTCCCATATCGAGGAGGTTAGAGTCACAAGCGCAAGATGCACATAGTCACATGACTAAACACACTTTAATCAGATGACAATAGGAAGAAAACACAAAATCTCTCTCTTTCTCTTAGTAGGTGTGTGCGCATGTGTGAGAAAGAGAAGGAAAATCCTGTTGTATATTTGTAAATAAGATCATACCTATTCTTTATCGTCTTTTTAAGACACCATGTATCTCTCCCTACCTCTCATAGGATTACGTACTTGTTATTCATTCCTATCAATTTCATCCTCTGTACAATGTTCCTGTCTGAAATAAACACAGCATGCCTGCCTTCAGCGTAGTTCGTGTGCACTTAAACTCGTTTTCTTCCATCAAATTTGCTTTCCAGCTTCTGTGTTTTATACTTTCTTTAACGATGCCCCGATCCTTGACAGCCCTGTTGCGTCACCACATTGCAATTTAGGCTAAAATGAGATGGCGTCCCATTGGCGTGATTGAAGTTTCATGTAAATAGATCGGACGAAAATAGAAACTAGGATGCAGAGAGGATCATAGAAAGAAAAACTAGAGTAGATACTTGGAATATATATATATATATATATATAAGTAAAAGACTAGAGAAGATTTAAGAAGTTATATATATTTCAAGTATAAATAAATTTGTTTTTATTTGAAATTAATTTAATTCCAAGTATTTATTCTTGTTTTTCTTTTTATGACCCTCTCTCTATCGCAATGCATCTTCGTGTCATATTTACAGATTCGACAGAGAAGATTTAAGAATTATATATATATATATATATATATGCTATTAAATTTAAGAGACAATGAATGTCTATTATGTTTAATCATGAGCCGTTCTAAACGTCGTATTTTTGCTTTAATTTCAGTTGAAAATAAAGACAAAAATTCTCCAACATTTGGATAATTATTTATTGGTTTTCTTCTAAGCTTTCGGCTCACATGAGCCATCTTCAGAGAGGTAGTTTAAACTGAAATATTATAAAATCCACCATCACCGACGATTTTATTTTGTGTTGACGTAAAACTCCGCTTGGCAACGGCAATAGTTACCAAAAATAATAAACGCAGTTCTTAAGTTTGCGATGCGGTTTTATGACGTCACACCGCGGGATAGCGAGAAATGACAACAAAACCATCTAGTCAAATGCAATGTAATATGTTATTTCCTGTTTTAAAGTTGATTTTATTGAGTGTTGGTTGTTTTGATTTGATGTACGTGGCCTCCAATATCTGCAGGTTCCTCTTACTGTGTGTATCAGACAGATTTTGGTCAACAATACGGTGATCCTTACTCATACACACAGTAAGAGGAACCTGCAGATATTGGAGGCCATGTACATCAAATCAAAACAACCAACACTCAATAAAATCAACTTTAAAACAGGAAATAACATATTACATTGCATTTGACTAGATGGTTTTGTTGTCATTTCTCGCTATCCCGCGGTGTGACGTCATAAAACCGCATCGCAAACTTAAGAACTGCGTTTATTATTTTTGGTAACTATTGCCGTTGCCAAGCGGAGTTTTATGTCAACACAAAATAAAATCGTCGGTGATGGTGGATTTTATAATATTTCAGTTTAAACTACCTCTCTGAAGATGGCTCATGTGAGCCGAAAGCTTAGAAGAAAACCAATAAATAATTATCCAAATGTTGGAGAATTTTTGTCTTTATTTTCAACTGAAATTAAAGCAAAAATACGACGTTTAGAACGGCTCATGATTAAACATAATAGACATTCATTGTCTCTTAAATTTAATAGCATATGTCTAGAAAATTACTTGCTGCCTCGATATACTAAATATATATATATATATATATATATATATATATATATATATATATATATATATATATATATATATAAGTTTTGTAATTTGCTTGAAGCATTGTTTAAAATAGGTATATGGTTATGTCTTGAAGCTGTCACACTGCGTTGAGTAAAATAAAGGAAGGTAAAGAAGTTTTGGGGTATTACCTATATATATATATATATATATATATATATATATATATATATATATATATTTAAAAAGAAATATTCAACAGAGAAGATTTAAGGGAATAAAGTTAAGACAATGAAAGAGAGAAAAGTCCAGTCAGAATAGAATTAAAAGGATAAAAGGAAAAGAAGCAGAAAGATCAACGAGTAGTAAAAAGAAAAAAAAGAGTAAGATCGGAAAACTTAATGAAAAAAGAAAGAGACAGAATGGAAGATTTTAAAAAAGAAAGAAAATAAGAAATAAAGAAAAAGAGTATAATTGGAAAATATTAAGAAAGAAATGGTCAGAATGGAAAACATTAAAAAAGAAAAAAGAAATAAATACTGTTCATAACAATAACAAAAGTAATGACGAAGAAATAATAATGATGAGATTTTAGGGTTAGATTCTACATTTTTTTGTGCTGCTTCGCCTCGGGACCTAGACGATCATGTCTCTTTGCAACTTTCTGTTCCTTGTAGCTCTTAATAAATTTTATCTTTATGATTTTTGTCTTTATAATTTTTGTCTTTATAAATTTTGTTTGCACTTTGCAAAGTGTCTTGTGTAGAATAGAATTTTTCAGTTTCCTCGCTTGTGCTTTGTGCTCTCGATGCACCCACAGTTATGATGAATATCCTGAAAGACTTTCCATTCAGGTTAACGGTACGAATTCTTTCAGATAGTTGTCAGTATCCCAGAACGTATTTCTTCATTTCTTGGTCTAGTATCAATCCTACTCCTCTTTAATTTATCTCTCCGCCTGCGTATATGATCTTGTGTTTGTCACTGACAAAATCTTCATTGTTTGCCTAACACGTTTGGTATACGCCTAAAATATTGATACTTAACCTGCCAATTTTCTGTTTTATATTTTTTAACTGGCTACAGTCATTTAATGTTCTAATATTTCATGTCTCGTCAATTGTAATCACACAAAGACACGTGAACATCGTGAGTCTTTCCGCCCCTATCCAGGGACACCAGGCTTTGGTGAGCTCGACCGTGACTACCGAAAAGGAAGGTCAGCGCGATTGTGACGTGACGTCACAAAATTAGTCCTACGTAGGACTTCGGTTAGCAAGACCGACAGTAATAAATTAAATTATTGTAAACTAAAGAAAAAGTCTTAGAAAACTTTTTGAAATTACGTTTTAAAAAAAAGAAACAGGGTAAGATTGTATACTACTGAACTTTATTTAATATTCATTCTTTTCTAAATGATTATTATTAATAATAATAAATTGTTGCTGAAAGTGGTGTTAAAGTAAATAAACAAAACGTCACGTTATATTTCATTAAAATGTAAAGACTAAAATTCGTTCATTATTTTAATTATTTCAAATTTGAAAATATATATTTTTAAGAATTTTAATTTGCATGTTTTTATTTCGATTTTAACAGTTATTCTGTAAAGTTAAAATATCGTAAGTGATTATTACTCTTATACATTGTAACACTACATTTTCAGCAACAACTGAATTAGGGATTGGGAAAAAACAAATTACAAGTAAATGATTAAAAATAAAACAACTGAATATAAATAAGAAGCAAATTAGATACAAACAATACAGATTTAAAAAACAAATACTTATAGAAAAATAGGTTACAGATACAAAATTTAAAGACTGAAATAAATTCATTCATAATTTTGTTTCAAATTTGAAAACAATTTTTTTTACAAGGTATAATCAACATTGTTTTAATTTGCCTATTTTTATTTCAATTTTAACAATATTATAATTATTAAGTGATTACTACTTAAATACAGCAACAACTGAATTATGAATTATGGGAACAAACAATAATTGAATAAACAGATCATAAACACATTACACGTAAATGATGAATAAAAAAAACAATTGAATATAAGAAACAAATTAAATGCAAACAGGCAAATAAGTTAGATGCGAACAATAGATTTAAAAAATCAAATAATACTTATAGAAAAATACATTACAGATGTAAAATTTAGTTGAACGTTTGACTTTTTTTTTTTTTTGCTTAACTTGTTACTTGTAATATTGTTATTTTTCCTAGAACAAAAATTATTTACATTATTTACAAGAGCATTTGCAGAGCTCCAGACAAGCATTATTTGATTTTTTTTCTACACTGAGACCCTCGTCACGAGTGTGAACATTATTTAAAAAGCTCATTATCTGCCAAAACATTCAATGTTAGATGCATGGCTAATTTCCTTTGATCTACTGAATGAAGAAAAGAATGATTTTTTATCAGCTTACCAATGACTATAATTATACAGAACAAAATTTGTAGTTGTATCATTAGGATATAAGAGAGAAACTCTATTATTCCCCTGAAAATAGATGTTTATTTCGGGTATTTTTTCCACATTACATCTTCCAGATATTAAATCTTTGCAATTATTGCATTTAATTTTCTTAAAAACTACATGACAGCAATAACCTGCTAAGCATAGTTTTACAGGAAAAACTTCTCTACATTTATTAATATCATCCTCTTTAACATCAATTCTAAATTTATGCACATCTAACGTTTGCTCCTCTGTCATTTCATCCCAGTTTGGTTCTTGTAAATTCTTTAAATCAATTTTAATGCATTGCTGATTAAATGGTAAGCCCAGTTTTAAAACTTATAGCATTCTAATTTCTTTCCACACTCAAATACTTGCCACAAGGGGATCAGTTTGAAATTTGTGAGGTAATATGTACGGCATTTTCAGTTCTTCTTTGCAATACTTGGTCAATTCTATAAATGCATAGGTTGTATGGTGCAAAACAGTGAACGTTTCTTTTGTTAATTTGCTATTTCTTCCAGAAATGCTATTCCAAGATTCTAACTAGTCACAGAATACAGAGAGAAATTTAAAATTTTCTTCATTTACTCTAAGTAGATTACAGTATTTATTTCTTAGCCAACAACCTTTATATAGTGATTTCACATTCATTATTGTCCACCAAATATAAAACATGTTTATATATTCTGCAACTTTTGCAAAATTAGGCAAACACCTGTACTGAATAGTGTACTCATTAAAAACTTTGAAGAACTAAATTAACATTTAACTTTCAAGACTAGTAGGAGAGAGTGTCTTTGAGGTCAATTTATAATAATATTTCAAAATTGACTGAGATTAAAGGGCATGAAGCTTTTGTAAGGTGTAAAATTGAATACTTTGAATACTATCTGACACATGATTTTCTATTGTGATAAAATTTTGGGAACAGCATGTATTTAGTTGCATCTTTTTGACCAAGCCAATTTTTTCTAATGCATTTTTATATATGGACTGAGTCAAATAGGAAAAAAGAGGTTGAGACTTCATAACTGGGTGTGGATATACAATGAAAAGCTTTGGGTGACTGCAAAAGAAAGATATAGCTTTTTTATTTGTAGCATTATTATCCGTTATGATTGATAATACTTGAAAGCCTATCTCCTCTAAACCAGTTATTATGCATTTAAATAAATTCTCAGTTTTAAGACATTTAGTTGGCATAACATGCACAACATCCTTATATTGTGAGAATACACTGCTAACCATAAAGGCAAAAAGCATTTGTTGCAGCTTCATTGCTGTTGTCAGATAAGCCAACAATATCACCAACCTTATAATCAAAATAAGGTTTTAGATGAATTTCATCAACAAGTAAAGATACTCTGGTGTCCTTCTGCACTAATAACTTAAATGTATTTTTAATATACACAAAAAATTATTTTCATGTTGCTTAATCAAAGGATTCATATATGTTGATAAGGTTAGTCTTTTAATGGTTTAATAGCTTGGTAAAATTATATTTTTGCTTTCTCTTAATAATCTACACCCTTTAGGGGAGCAGTTATATAATAACGAAGAAAATATCATAATTTCATTTGAATAATCAAGTTTATTCAGTGTCATTAAATTTAGCTGCTCATAAATTTGACTGAACTAAAATAGGCACCTCCACTCATTTTTCTATACCTAAATTTAAATTTAAATTTTAAAAATAAATAAATTAATCTTCAAGCTTTAAAATTAGCTTTAATTGAAAGCCAACGGATTAAATTTATTAATTTTAGTAAGCAAAATACCCTGGTGTATTTTAAACCGAAATTATATTGATTGGAATCAAACATTTTCTAAATTAAAAAAAAAACTTTAAAAATTTCAAAATTTCCGCCATTTTTCATCGATTGTAAACAGAAGCCAATTCTCGGTTTTAAAAAATCTTACAAAAATAAAATACACCTCACTGACACATTATTTTCTTCAAATTATCAATTTAAACTTACTTTAGGTTGACTTGAAACAAGAATTACTTGCTTACTGTTTGAAAAATGTTTCAAAAAGCATTCCTCAATTACGGTAGCCTTGTTATCACAGCTGTCAACACCTTATCAGGAGGCGATAGTAAATGATTTACAGCAGCTGGCCAAAAGTATGGAAGACGAAGGTTTATATACGGATTTTTTTTTCATGTAAGGGAGGACAACCCTTGAATCACGTGACCGTTTAATGATAAAGATCGCGTATGGCCACCCGTACAAACAAAATACGGGAAAATCAACATGCAGAAAATTAAAATGTTTTAATTATTTTACAAAAAAAGGAGCACCCCTTCTTAGAGTATGTGTTTATATTTTTCGATTAATAAATATATTTGCCACACATTAATTAAAAAAAATCTGAGAGACCTATGAGGAGGAAATTTTAAAAGACTCATGAAACTTTTTAGAAATTACTTAATAAAAAAATAAAATAATAAAAATAAAAACAATTCTTGTAAAAATACATTACTAACGGAAATTTTTTTCTATTCAGACTGTGATATAATTTTAATTTATGTTTATAAAAGTAATTAAAAGTTTATCCAAATAAAAAATGGCATAGTTTTTTTGCATTTTTGTTTTCCTAATTCGGAGCAGATTTTCTAAAAAGTGGCAGGTTTTGAAGAAAAAAAAAAGACAGTTGATTTGCATTCCCCAGTGACTCCTGAATTTAATTAAAACTATATGTTGAGACCTAGTCGCATTTTTCGACATTTCTGAAAATTAATTGGGGTCGGGGGTAACATATTTAAAAATATGTTTTTACCAATATTTTCTAAAAATAATTATCTTAAAACTGTTTTCAGTCAATTATGAATAAGTCCTGAAATTTTCGTAAAAATCAGATGATTATTTGATTTTTGCAAGAATTTCCAAATTAGTGTGTCTTTCACAGTCAAAAAATGCCTTCGCGTAATATTACGTTTTGACGTAATAAAATCTAGCGTCAATTTATCGCTTGTACTGATGAGAGAAAAAAAAATTTTTACCACTAAATGAGCCTGTTAGAACCTGTTAGAACAATTTAAAAAATTTGTAAAAATAATTAAAAATACTTTGATTTATCCTCTTCATTATAGCAGAAACATTTTGCCGAGAAAACTTTGTTTTTATTTAGTTTGAGGCTTTTTCCTTCAGACTAGGCTGCTTTTTCCAGCGAAAAAGTGGAGGTGCCTAAAATATTTGTTTGATTCTTCATGCACTATTAGTAGCAATGACATTACCAATTTTAATATTTGGAGCTTTGGTTTGCTATTGTTCTGCGACAATTTTCTTCATGTTTTTTATCAGAATTTCAAGAATATTTTGATTTGTTACATTTTTAAAAAGCTTATAGTCACCTATTGTATTCCTTTCTACATCTCTACAAAACACATGTACAGTAAAATCAGATTCAATTACAAAAGACAGATTAATTATTGGATATGGGGATTTGATGTTGCTACATATAAGTGTTTCTTGCTTCTTAACAACACTTCAGTAATTTATATCAAGAAAATTTAATTTGTCTTCTACATCATCAATATTACGGAATTTTTTCTGCTTTTTATATGTTAAGTAATACTTAAAGCATTTTAATATGCTAAGTCATCAGTAATATTTAATATGTAAAGCATTTTAAGGACAGAATTCTCCTATCGGATTCTCTTTGAATCTGGCAACTCTTTAGAGGTGGTCAATGACAATATGAAGGACAGTTTAGGGGAATTTTAAAGAATAGCATCATCCTGAAGATATGTTTTTTGAAGTCTAACTGCAATTTTGATACCTGTTTTTTCATCAAACGCTGATGATTCTGTATGTCCTCCAGTAAAAAATGTAGTTTACATACCTAAAAAAATTTAAAAACCAAATCTATTTCAGATTTTTGTGAAAATCTAAGAAAAATATCAGTCAGGAAAAATTTACAATATGAATAATTTTTATTACAATTCTAAGAAAAGTGAAGTGTCCTGATATTTTTAAGTAATGTGATTTAATTTATTAATTCAACAAAATGATTATGAGTGACGAAGCTAAGTATCAAAAAGAACATTTTTGTACATTTTTAAACTAAAATAATAAATTAAAAAACATTTTTATGAATAATAAAACAATTCTGAAAAATTATTACACTATTAGAATTGTTTTTCACTATGCCTCTAAAAATATTCCTTTATAAATTTATATAAAATTTTTTTAATGAAGTTTCTATCTTTTAAAAATTTTCGCAATTTTTTTTCATGTGTTGTAAATTACAAAAATGAAATTCATTTAACCTTAAAGATTCTTTTATTTACGAATAAAACAATTCTAAAGAAATGTTAGAATTGTATTTTATGTCTATAAAAATATTCCTTTATGAATTTATATTGAAAATTTCTTTAAAGTTTATTTTTTAAAAATGAGGTTTTTTAACTTTTAAAAACAACGTCAACGATAAGACTGGATGAATCTATTTATCTTAACTTTCTCGTTAGATTTATGTCTTAACTTTGTGTTGTGAATTACAAATATATGAAATTGATTTAAAAGTTTCAGTTAAACATACTTATTTTTTTATACAAAAAATATACTCACTTTTCTGAATTTTTAGTAAGTAAAAAGAAAATTGTCTCTTTTTTTGTGATAGTACATCAGATAATTCTTTATTTTTCGGAAAAGAAAATACATGAACTTTTGGGAAGTTTTTATAATACCCTTTGAAATTTGGTACAACACATTTGTAAGGCATTGTTTTTGTTTTTGTGTCGGACTCGTTATGCGTAACGGCCGACCACACCGTGTCGTCGGCCGGTACGCGTAACGAGTCCGACACGCTTAGTTTTTCAACTCTGTGGATTGTATTCCGTTCACGCAAAGAGAATGAAAATGCATATAAAGCATTCGTCCATCTGGAAATCAGTGGCACTATCTGATGTACATAGACGCACCGTTCTTTTGCGAAAAGAAAAAATGTCATCCTCCTGGAGTTCTTGTAACCTCAAATGCGACGGTTACTTCGTGACGCTGACTTAGTTCATCGCCTTAATTCTCTAATATAAGAATATTACATAAGGTAAATGTAGCTCGCTTTCGTCTCCAAATTATGAGGAATAAATCCTTTGAATCTATGTAAATTTACTCCTATAAACTAAATTTATTTATAAAATATACAATATAAAATCCAGTTATATAATAAATTTTAATTAAATGAAGTGTGTGCGGTGTCATCTAACTCGATAAGTAGCAAAATGTCGTCAGAAAAGAAGACAACTTTTCGATGGCAACATTATAATGTTAAACCACACAATAGTTTGAAGGACATGATGCAAAATTTGTGTGAATTTACCTACCTCATACACTGTATATACATTGGAATATCAGTTATCCGAACTAGACGAGCAAGCTAACACTAAGCCTGATTTGAAGTTTTCCGATTTTCATTTAATCGAAATTAAACAAAAAAGAAACAACCCAGATAATCAGATAATATTTATTGTAAACGACGCCGTCAGCACTTCAGCTAAAAAGTAAATTATGAACACATCTTGCAGGTTACTGAAAATACATATCCGTTCCTGGTGACTGTATGGAAAAATAGTGTTCTGAAGCTGAGAACTTGTGCCATCCAGCGGTGTTATCGTGCTCCAATGTACGTTTTTTTAGTTTCAGTAGATATCAACAGTATGTATTACTTTCGGTGCGTTAAAATGTGTAGTAAACTTATATTTCTTTTTCCATCAAGGGAAATAATATCTTTAACCGAAGTGTGTTCTTACTATTTAGGTAACGGAAAACTCTCAATGATAAAGCAAGGCACAATTACCTACTTAAAAAAAGCGCACTTTTCTTGTTGACGCGTTTCGAATTTAGATCTGTTAACATATTTTCTTATTAACAAAAAGTGAAGGGCAAAATATATAAGAGTAATTTCCTTGATGGAAGACCGATTTCATATAACTCAAAGAGAATAAATTCTTTGCAAATAAAACTGCATTTTTATAAATAAAAAAATGTTAATAGATGTAATCATTGAGCCGATTTCAAATCGGTTGCCTCGTTCAGACTGTTTCATGCTAGGCGCAATCATCAGGCCAATATTTATTTTTATATCGCTACAAAAAATGTGGCACAAAGCCAAATACGGGGATGGGAAGGCTGGTTTTCATCTGTCTTAACGTTAAACTTAGCTAGTCACAATCACTGACCCAATATTCCTTTCACCAAAACAACTCTTTCTTACTTACCTTTCTTTCGACGTCCGCCATAATACCACAGTGTCTCCATGAAGTCCGAATTACAAAACCCAATATGTACAATGTTTGTCTGTGGGGGGAAGGGGAATGACAATATAAAAACCTCAATGAATATAAACAAAACTGTGTTAGTAATGAACCTCCCACAAATTCTATCATGTGATAGATATATCCGTTAACTGGACGAAATCGATGCAGGACTATAAATAATCTAAACCATTAATTCCTCCAACCACTCACACATGTATACACACATCCAAACACAAAAAACAAATGCGAAAATCACACCCGAAATACGAAAGGCGTCCTGCACCCACCAGAGAACTGACATATCTGGTCACCTAAACAGGGGAAGGGAGGGGGAGTTAAACTAAAAAGAAAATGAGGACAGAAATAAAAGGGGCCGATGAGCAACCAAATCCTAGCTAAGAATATATTATAAAAGACAATTCAAGACAAAAATCAAGCCTAAACTAGTCTACATCATGGCGAGGGGCGGCAATGTTCAATATAGCAGGAACAAAATTCTCATGCCTAACCGGCATCCAAATGCCACTCTAAGTTAGCTTCTCTCACTCGGCACAATCGTGCAAGATACCCACTTTTGCCGAACAGGCAACAGATCTCCCGAGATATCTTAGTGGACTTGCTCTCCCACAAAAAGGAGAACAACATCCTAAATAAACCCATTAGCATGGCATACGGAAGAAGCAGCACACATAGATGGTAAAGGAGAATGGGGTAGATGTGCGAGGCACATACTACCGCCCTCCCCTTTAAGGAAAGATTCCTCCGAGACCACAATGAAATTGCGGCTTCGGCCTTCACCTGCACCGCCGACCAATTCATCTCCAACTGGAGATCAGGACCAAACCAGACACCGAGTATCTTGATCGGCCCGTCCGCCCAGAGGAAAGGTCCGGGAAGAGAAACTCCCTTTCATGCACCCAACCCAACCGCAAGCCAACAGACTTATCACGGTTGATCTTGGCCCCTGTCACCGTTTCGCACCCTCTGATTTCTTTGCCGACTTCGCCAGTCTCGGCCTTGCTTGATACCAGAACCGAAACGTCGTCAGCATAGGCGGAGTACCTGGCCGAGGTGGTAGCACCAGGTAGTGAGATTCCTCACAAGACCAGATTCGTCTTCAACTTACGAAGGAAAGGTTTCAACGCAAGGACGTACAGCAAAGGCGATAACGGACAACGTTGACGAATGGAGCGAGACAATACGAAAGGCTTCGATCTTAACCCATTCACTTCCACCAGCGCGCCGGGAGTTGCATACAAGAGGTAAATCCAGGAGCGAAAGTAAGACCCAAAACCAGCGGCTGAAGGGACAGCCTTCAGAAATCGATGGTCAACCCTATCGAATGCCTTGGACTGATCTAAATTGATCAGCGCGGCTTCACTGTCGACTTGCTCAATGACCAAGCGTACCATATGAAGGTTGTCCTGGATAGTCCTGCCCTTCACAGCACAAGTCTGTTCCGAGCCAATCAGACTAGGCAGGACAATCTTCAAACGGCGGGCTAAGATCCTGGCCAAAATCTTTAACTCTGTGTTTAACATAGTTAAAGGCCGAAAATTTACCTATCCCATTCCCACTGTTCTTATCCTTGCGTAGTAACTTGACTACACCCTTGGTGAAGCGTTGGGGTATAGACCCCTCAGTTCCAGCAGAGAGACAAAGACGGGCGACTGCCTCAAGTACAGTTCGTAGGGAAGACCATCTAATCTCGGAGATTTATCCCGTCCAACTAGCTTCAGCGCACCCAGATTTCCTCCTCTGTTATGGGCCCCTCGCACCCAGTCGCTTCAGTCGCCTCAAGGCGGAGAAAGTCAGCTAAATAGGTGTCGAACTGAGCAGAGCTCAGCCGGGCTCCCTGGTGAAAAGTTCCTGAAAGTAATCACGAAATGCCTCACATATGCCCGCGTTTGTAGTCACGGTCCGATTAACCGGCAATGTGATGCTTGCGACATGTCGTTGAGAAGCTTCCCTGACTTCCTCCAACTGCAGTTCAGCGGCCATATTCGTCGCCTCGCAAGACATTCTTTTTAACCTAGCCCTAACTACCAGAGCTTGGTCCTTCCTGATAAGCAGAGAGGCCAGCTCGTCTTTAGCTATGGCTACGTCCCCACTAACACGGGATTTAACAGCCCGAACGACTTTTTCTTTTGCTGCCTTTTGCTCTGCTAAACTAGCTAGATTGAGCCGACGGCTATAGTCAGCAGCAAAAGACCTAATTTTTTATTTTAGTTTTTATTTTAGTGCTGGAAATCTTTGTCATCAAACAATGATGTGTTCAATTTCCAGTATCCAGCCAACCTAGGCTTAGGCTTATCTAAGTTTACACGGACGAGCCTATGATCCGAATAAACTATCGAATGAAAACTTGGACATTCTACGAGTCCTACGTCGACTCTCTTAACTATAACTCGATCGAGGTTACTAGAACCTACCACAGTAGCCGAGCCGCCACTATTTGTCCAAGTCCACACTATTTCCTGCGGATGCTCGTTGCGATACTTATCGACAAGCTCAAACTTGTCGATAAAGTCCCGAAACGGCTTCACGTCAGGATTGTTAGTACCCGTATTTGAATCTATACGATCTAAATTGGGGTCAAGGACGGCGTTCCAATCCCCCACTAACACTACTGAACACTAACATTACAAAAACGGCTCGATCTGCCGAAACAAAGCAGGCCGCTCAGCATCGACATTGGGCGCATAAACCCCAATGAAACGTAAGGCCTTACCTTTTATGGTAACATCCAAGACACAAAGTCTGCCCTCCGGATCTGCGAAAACAAGAGCACACGTCGCATCTAAAGACTTGCTTTACCAGCCAGGAAACACCTCTCGAACGTCCATCAAAACATGCTGAAAAATGATCAAAATCTTTAGACAGAATCTTCTCATGATAGTGAGTTGAAAACCGGGTCTCCTGCAAACAGCATACATTCGCTCCGAGACTCTGAAGATCACGAACGAGTCTCGCCCTACGAGACTAGCCAACCAAAGTGCCATTATCGAATTGATTAAGGTTGCGCTTCCACGTTAAACATAGCTGGGGACAGGACACCTGACCCATTGGTCCTGTACCCATTTCCATTTTGATGGATCCATCAAGGGACAGGCCGCCAACGTCTAGGGGGGATGTTAATTTCATAGCTCTATACAGGGAGGGGTGAACAAAAAATGGGAGCCTCCCAGCACAGAACTGTCTCAGTTTGGCTGCTTCTTCATCCTTACAATAGGACATCGGTGGATCGCATAAGAAGGCGCTGTTTGCCTCCTCCATCATTTTCCACACGTTTGTGGAACCTGGACCTGCTCTAACTACAGTAAAGTAGTAAGAACTCTTTTGGCCCTGGGAAAATTAGCGGGGTTTTCTACATCCATTCCGTATAGTTTTCGGAAATTTAAAAGGGCTTTTAGTTCTTTATGTCTTTTTGATAGTTCCAAAGACTTTTCAGCTTGATCTTCAACCACTTTACAAACGTCTTTCCCCTTGTTGCAAATTGTGCGCGCCTTCCTTGTTTTTATCAGACATCTTTTCAGAGTCGGAAGACGAAAAGGGGCTTCTCAGGCGCTTTTCCTTTTTCTTTGGAAAAGATTTGGGAGTTTGGCAAGGGGAGGGACTGGGGTGGACATAGGAGTGTTATGGGTATGAAGCTTTTTGGAGGCACTCCTTAATACAGTCAGTTTGGATGGGGTGGGGTTTAATGATCATTGTCATTGGAGGAGGGGCCATGGTCTTTTTGGTGGATAAGCTGGACGGGACCGAGGATGAAGGACCTTTGGATCCTCCTAAATTGGTTTTAGCTTGACTCTTTCTTTGTAGTTCTTCTTTTAGAATTTGAAGTTGCTCAATTTTTTCCCAGGACGGCTCATTTAGCTTTTGTATTTCTGACGCCATTTCAGCGTAAGATGCTGGGGCGTCACCCTCAGAGCTGGTGGAGGGAATGGGGCTGTAGGTGTCGTTCGTCCTGGGTTCTTCAGGAGACTGAGGCCCCGCTGTTCGGACATTCCCTCTGCCCCTAACAACGAGGCCTTCATCCCTGGGCAGGAAGAGACGAGGTGACCTGTTTCACCACACTTCCAGCATTTTGGTTTTCTACCGGTTACAATGACCGGTATCTTCCGGCCACAAAAGTCCAAACAGTTGGGGATGGAGTGTAAGGCATCCTTATCAATCTTAATATCGAAACTCCACCCCACCCGTTCAGATTGTCAGAGGAGGCCCACAGAATTTAGCCATAGCGGGAGAAATATGCAGCTAAATGCTCTCCGACAATCTGAGGAGGGAACTCATATCCTGATACCGTGGTCCTTCGGCGCCCTTCATACTCTGTTTTTATGATAAGGTCTTTGGTTATTAATTGTTTTCGCGCCATATCCAGGCAATCTTCGCCCGACACGAAATATCTCGTGCCTTTTATTACTCTTTGGGGTTTGATCCCCAGGGACAGCAGTATACGAATAACTGTGTCTTTTGTAGAACGACAAATTTTGCGTGACCGTTTGTCGACTACAAAGACTGACACCATTCTATGTTCGAACCTTTGTAATTCTTAGGGGTTAGCCAAAAGCCCGTCCTTTTGCAAAAGGTGATCATAACTCTTGGCCCTCTCCAAGAACTCCGCTAGGTTAATGATACAACTTGGCGGGGACTTCCAGCATGAGGGCGATTCTCCAGCCGTCTTCAGGAAAAAAAATAAAAATAAAAATAAAGTATCACCCGAAGACGAAAATAAAATTAAATCATTTTTAAGTCAATAAAAAATCTGCCGAATGACAAAAAATTAACCGTTTGCTTTAGATGAAACTTAAAATAAAATGTTCAAAATACAAGTACTAAAAAACGACGTGAAATTAAAGTTCGTCCAAAAAAATAAAGTCTGACGTTTAACGACCCACGAAAAACAAAGGTTGACAGACAATTAACAATTAAACAAAGAACGCGAAAAAAAAAAAAACGTCAATCAAGAATAAACAAGAAATAAATGCAATGAGATTAAAAAACTAAAAAGAAAACAGAAAAAGAAAAACTGAAAAAATAAACAGTTAACAAATAAAAAATAAAAAGTTGGCCTAAGACCGAGAAAGAAAAATTAAACAGGAAAAATAAAAATAAACTTCTTAAAAAGTCAACTGGATGTGTCTTTTTTCCAATTAACGTTCGCTCTGTTTTTCCTTTCTTTTTGATGTAAGTCAAGAAAAAATGAGAAACTATCAATTAAACAAAAAAGAAAAGGGGTCAAAAATAAAACGTAAAACTTTACGTTTTAACAGAAAGAAATTAATATGGCGAATTTATAGTGTGGCCAATGTAGATATTATTGAGGTTGTTAGAGATACATTCTCTAAATGGACATATAAATTTATAAACTACATTGGTTTTTTGCAAATCACTAACGGTGGGGGAAGAGTCGTTGCGGACGAATGAATTGGATGTAGTGGATTTAGATTTAATACCGACGAAATCTTACAACTTCAAAAACAGTTTCAAAATAACTCAGTTTTAAAATTTACTTATGAACTTAGCAATGATAACAAAATTCCTTTTCTTGATATATTAATTAACACTGACAACAATAAATTTACTATCTCACCGTATCAAAAACCCACTAATAAAAATCCCTCCACACTCAATTATATTAGTGAATGCCCCCACTATTACAAAATAGCCATTATAAAAAATCTATTATATCGTGCAAAAGTCAATTCATCTACAAATCAGATCTTCCACAGTGAACTAAAAAACATAAAACAGACACTCATCAATAATAATTTTCCAAACTACATAGTTGATGAACAAATACGTTATTTTCTTAAAAAGCTTAACATGGAAAAACCAACACATGATACTAGCCCAACCAATCCCAAACATATCACTCTCTTATACCGTAACCAGATGCACTCCAACTACCAACTAGATGAAAATATCCTAAAAAAACTCATAAATACTAATATTTCTCCGACAGACTCTAACAAAAGAATTAAGTTTATTGTATATTACACTAAATCCACTATATCCAATTCATTCGTCCGCAACGACTCTTCCCCCACCGTTAGTGATTTGCAAAAAACCAATGTAGTTTATAAATTCATATGTCCATTTAGAGAATGTATCTCTAACAACCTCAATAATATCTACATTGGCCACACTACAAATTCGCTCTCACGGCGTCTGACGTTGCACTTAAATGAAAATTCAAATATATTCCGTCATTTAAAACAACACGGTTATCAACGCACACTTCTGAGAAAAACGCTCATTGATAACACGTACATACTTAAACAAGAAAATAATAAACAGAAACTAAAAATCCTGGAAGCAATCTACATTAAACAATTTAAACCTGGTTTGAATACGATCAATTTTGATATTTCCAATAACGTACTCAAATGCCTGTAATCAGATCAGGAACCACAACGTCACTATTTTGTCACTGTCTTCGGCCATCCGCCATGGTAGGGATAGACTTGTATTTTCAATTTAATTCTCTTTATTGTTAATAACTTAAATGTTCTATGTTTACTGTGTGTTAATATTTATTCTTTGATAATGGCTTATGTGAGCCGAAAGCTTAAACCCGATAAAAAAAATCAACAATTACTGTGATTTTTTGTTGTCTTTCAACGATATCACCATCAAGTATATCAGACGGTACGAACGGATCCTACACAAAATTAATAGACAAAACTTGTCTATATTATTCAATGAAACCTGCATTAATGAAAGGATGCTGCCAAAATACACACACACAATATATATATATATATATATATATATATATATATATATATATATATAAAATAAAATAAATTTCGATGTTCAAAAGTGTTGAATGATCATTTCAACATGAAATCCCTACGAGAGATTTCACATCAAGGTTAAGAATTTTGGATAATTTTTTATTAATTTGGTTCTAAGCTTTCGGCTCACAGGAGTCATCTTCAGAGAGGTTATTAAGACGGTAACACAATAACATCCACCATCTGCGACGATTTTATTTTGTGTTGACATAAAACTCCGCTAGGCAACGGCAAAAGTTACCAAAAATAACAAACGCAGTTCGCAAATTTGCAATGCGGTTTTATGACGTCACACCGCGTGATAGCGCGAAATGACAACAGAACCATGTATTCAAATGCAATGTAATGTGTTATGACCAGATTTAAACGTGATTTTATTAAGTGTGGGTTGTTTGGATTTAATGTACATGGCCTCCAATATCTGAAGCTTCTTTTTACTGTGGGTATGAGTAAGGATTATTGTATTGTTGACTAAAATCTGTCTGATATTACCTACATGTTTATGTTTTTCTGAGAAATATTGTTTAATTGTACTCTGATCAGAAAGGTGACATGTAAGTCTACGGAAGAGGGTGGTTGTAAAAAATTATCCAAATGTTGGAGAATTTTTATCTTTATTTTCAACTGAAATTAAAGCCAAAATACGACGTTTAGAACAGTTCATGATTAAGCATAATAGACATTCATTTTCTCTTATGTTTAACAGTATATATATATATATATATATATATATATATAGAGAGAGAGAGAGAGAGAGATTGTTGAATATAACAGACAATGAATGTCTGTTATGTTTAATCATGAGCCGTTCTATTTTGGTTTTAATTTCAGGTGAAAATAAAGACAAAAATTGTCCAACATTTGGATATATTTTTTATTATGCTGGTTCTAAGCTTTCGGCCCACATGAGCCATCTTCAGAAAGGTTACAGGGATGTTAACATAAAGACATCCACCATCAAGGATGATATTATCTTGTGTTCACATAAAATATACGACGATAACAGTCAGCGAAGAGCAGACGCAGGTCGTAAAATTTTAATTCTGTTCCATGATGTCACAGCATGTGAGAGACCGAAATGTTAACAGAACCATATCTAAATGCAATGTAATGTGTTGTAACTAGATTGAAATGTGATTTTATTGAGTTGCTTTGATTTAATGTAGATGGCCTCCAATATCTGAAGGTTATTTTTAATGTAATCGACTAAAATCTGTCTAATATTACATACATGGCTATGTTTTTCTAAGAAATGTTTAATTGACCTATGATCAGAAATGTAGCAGGTAAGTCTACGGGAGAGCGTGGTTGTAGTAAAAGTGGTTTTATTACAATCTCTGAACGGGCATGTAAATTGATACACTATATTGGTTTTCTGTAGAGGATTTAATTGTGTAGTTGTAGGGTTACTAAAGACTATGGGTTCAATTGTTTTAAACATTTTATAGTATTTGATGAGCTTAATTTGATTATTATTATTAATTGGTTTAACATTTCTACCTATTATGATTTTGAGTGTTGTTTCATCATATTTGTAATAATTATGAATTTGGTTTCAATTGTATAAGTTAATAGTGTTATGTTTATTTGGACGTACACTATTATTATCAATATTGTTGGAGGTATTATTAAGTTTATTGAGACATTTTAATTTGTTGATCATTGACGGAGTTAGGAAATCCATTGTTAACAAGTGTTTGTTTAATGTTGTGTAATTCCTTATAGAATATAGATTCGGAAGATATCATTTGTGTGCTTTGAATTAAATTCTTTATAACAGCTAACTTATATCGTTGGAACATTCATTATTATAATTAAGAAGACACGAGTTTACGCTAGTTGGTTTCCTTTCATGTGTGCTAGAATCAATAAATACATTAAGTAATGGAATTTTATTATTAATATTAAGTTCTAATGTAAATTTGAGGACGGAGTGACTTTCAAATTTGTTTTTAAATTGTATAATTTGGTCAATATTTTAGCTAAAATGAAAATGTCATCTATTTATCTTACATGTATAGGGGATTTATTACTTTATTATTATTTTATTATGCGAATTATGTAAATATGGAGCTTTAAGATCTAGGTCGCGAAAAGTAGTAGGATAGCCTGGTGTCTAGACATGTCACATTTTAATTTTGTTTGGATAAGATACATAGTGGGACCATAGATGTTTTAAATGGCTAGACAATAATTTTTGACAAGAGGTTGGATTTTATTTTTATTTTTTAATTAAAAATAAGAATTTTTCGACCTAATGAGTAAGGAGGTTGGAATGTTTAAGTTAGAATTAGGATTGAATAATTATGGTATACTTAGGTATATTGTAATAAGAAAAACAATTAAGTATTGTGTGGGTCATTTATTTTAGTAAAATAATTTTTATTTTTCAAGTTATGCTGGATTATAAGTTAAAAATAAAAAATTATAATTTATTAAATTTTAAAGAAAATTATTTTATCTGAGCAAGGTACTTAGTAAGACTAGACATTATTTAAATAGGTAAACGATAATTTTTAACAGTAAATTGGATTTTTTTTTCTTTTATTACTACTTCGTGAGTAGAGGTTCTGAAATGTTTAAGTTAGAATTAGGATTAAATAATTATGGTACATTAAAGTACATTCTAATTAAGAAAACTAATTAAGAATTATGTGGGTCATTTATTTTAGTAAAACAATTTTTAATTTCTAAGTTATATTGGAACATAAGTTATAAATGAAACATTGTAATTTTTAGATTTTAAAATGGAATTATTTTGTCTGGGTAAGATACATTGTGGGGGCATATATTTTTTAAATGGGCAGACAATAATCTTCAACAGTAGGCTAGACATCAGTTTTTTTTAAATTAGATTTTGTACTACCCCTTGAGTAAAGCGGGTAGAATGTATAGTTCAGAATAAGGATTTAATAATTATGGTATACTTAGGTCTATTATAATTTTGAAAACTAATTAACTATTGTGTGGGTCATTTACTTTGGTAAAATTATTTTTGATTTTTAAGTTATATTAGAGCATAAGTTATAAATGAAACATTGCAATTCATTAAACTTTAAAGAATTTTTTTTATATTTTGCACTACCTCATGAGTAAAAGGGCTGGAATATTTAGGTTAAAATTAGTATTAAATAATTATAGTATACTAAGGTATATTATAGTTAAGAAAAACCAATCAGTATTTTGTGGGGCATTTATTTTTGGAAAATAAATTTTAATTTTTAAGGTATATTAGAGTACAAGTTATAAATGAATCAATAATTAATTAAATTTTAACGAAAAATATTTTCGATGTTTACATGAAGCGGTCACTTCATCTCTAGGGTTAGTAGTTCCCCATTTTTAGGGAACTTTAAAATCTGCAGCTTTTCACTCAGACACAATGGGCAGATATCGTAGAAAGACTTACAGATTCTTGTTTTTTCCAGAATTTTCTATTTTGGGGGTTTTGTTTGTATCCTTTAACTTCCAAAATTACGCCGAAAGGTATGTTTGGTTTCAGTACGTGTTGTTTTTGAAGAAAGTTAAGTGCATATACCAATGCTGTTTAAAAGTGTTCTTAGTAGATCCAATTTAAACTTTTTTAATTGTTGGGTTTTTTATTGGATGTTATATTACATTGGTACACAACAGAATTTGTTAGACAACTATTTTCCAGTTGGCAATTGTTAGGATTTCGACAATTACATAAGTTTGGATTATTGTTATTGTTATTATTTGGATAGTTATTGTTACTTTGGTCTACGTGCTGATTTAAGATTTTATTAATTGGATATTTACTGATATTTTTCTAGATTATTTGTGCAACTATAACTTAATAATTTACGGGTAATTTTATTAAAAAATCTACTTCGAGGGTTATTTTTAAAGAAATGTTTCCTAATTAAATTGGAGAACTTCAGCACTAACTTGGTGCTAACCATTTGTTTAATGCTTTTTCTATTTTTATTTTTCTTGTTATAGTTATATTTTTTTGTATTTGATATCTTGGATTTTGTAGCCACTATTCTTTAGGGCATTATCATAAAACCTTTATGTTTATAAAATACTTCTTCACTAGAAGAATTTTTACTAATTCTATAGTCTATGGAGGAGGTTATATCTTTGATTATACTTTGGTGGTGATTAGACTTTGGGTGGATGTGTAAGGGATATTCATTAGGTTTCATGTATGGTTGATGAGTATTATTTACTAAGTCTAGTGTTACATTGAGAAAGTTTCATACTTTTAAATTAATGTTGATTATTACTTTTAGATTTAGAATTTTGAATTCTATATGGATTAGTAAAAATAATTTAAATTTAATTAATTGCAGTGTTTCATTTATAACTTATGCTCCAATATAACTTAAAAATTAAAAATGCTTTAACCAAAATAAATAACCCACACAATAGTTAATTGGTTTCTAAACTATAATATACCTTAGTATACTATAATTATTAAATTCTGATTCTAAACTATACATTCCACCCCTTTACTAATGAGGTAGTACAAAATCTAATTAAAAAAAACCCTGATGTTCAGTCTGTTGTTGGAGATTGTTGTCCGCCTATTTAAATAATGCATGGTCCCGCAGTGTATCCTACCCAGACAAAATAATTCTCTTTTAAATTTTTCAAAGATTACAATATTATAACTTATGCTTCAATATAATTTAAAAATTAAAAATTATTTTACTAAAATAAATGACACTCACAATACTTAATTAGTTTTCTTAATTAAAATATACTTTAATATACCATAATTATTTAATCTTAATTTTAACCTAAACATTCCTGCTCCCCTAATCATGAAGTAGTACTAAAAGAAAAAAATCTAACTAGCTGTTAAAAATTATTGTTGACCTATTTAAGTAATATGTGGTACTACAATGTACCTTACTCAGATAAAATAATTTTCTTTAAAATTTAATAAATTATAATGTTTCATTTATAACTTATACTCTAACATAACTTAAAAAATAAAAATTATTTTACTAAAATGAATAACCAACACAATACTTAATATTATTATACCTAAGTATACCATAATTATTTAATCCTAATTCTAACCTAATCATTTCAGCCTCTTTACTCATGAGGTAGTACAAAAATCTAATTTTAATAAAAAACTAAAATGTAACCTCCTGTTAAAAATCATTGCCTGCCAATTAAAAGAATCTTTAGTCCTACCGTGTATCTTATCCAGAAAAAATTAAAAAGTGACATATCTAGACACTAGGCCATCCTGCTTTCTTTCGCGATCTAGATCTTAAAACTCCATAGTTACATAATTCTCGTTTTGATTGAACAATACTGACATACCGAAGGCATTTTCTCCAACTACCACTCACTAATGTTCTAAATAACCATGAATTCATCTTATATTTTCAAAATAAACCATTTTCACAATTTATTTGAACATATCACCTGAAGAAGAACAGTATTGTTCTGAAACATGAACATTTTTGTGTAGTGATATAATACTTTTATAAACCATTCTAAAAACAAATTTAGAATCTTAAGCTCTATTTTGTATCGATCAGTCTTTATAAAAGTAAATGATTGGACAATGGGCTTTAATTTATGTATTCTTTCACTTAATTATATATATATATATATATATATATATATATATATATATATATATATATATATATATATATCGCAAAAGGAAAAAGAATTTCTATAGGGAGGCATTAAACAGGTATAATAATCACGAAGAATCCATAATCTCATTCAATCTTACAATTTTTGCAGAGATTAGTAAAATGGTGTTTAGATTACAAGATTGATTTACTGATCAGTATATAGACTTGCGTAAATTGAGTAACTAAAACGTTCATTCATTTAAACTCTTAAACCACAATAGCCTGTCCACAGCTCGTTTCATTTCCAAAGAATGAGAAATAAATCTGATCAATTTATATAAATTTATTCCTATAAGCTAAATTTATCTTTAAAAGATGAAATCAATAAAATACAGTTACTTAATAAATTTATTAAAGGAAGTATGTGCAGCGTCATCTGACTTGGTAAGTAGCAAAATGTCGTTACTTTCAGACTTGATCTTCACATATGAATTACGAGAATTTATTTTTCTTATTTTAACTGTCAGAGATGTGTCCCATACAATTCTTTTTGAAAATATTGACTTTTGGTTGAGACTGAATCAAAGATAACATATGCCTCTGCGTTTGTGTGTGTGTGTTAGATAAATACAGGTTGCGATAGGTAAATTGCCGCTATTTTATAGTTTTAATTTCGCGCATGTGCGTTGTTTATTTTTCTTTTGGTGACTGTCAGTATAGTAGGGTCATTTGGCCACCGTCTGTGAGAAAAAAAGCACCATGACGTAATTTACTCCGCTAGACAGTTGGAAATGGCATGTTGTACTGCTTGGCATTCGCGCCGGAATCTCCATTATGAACATTTCAGTGTGTTTGGGTGTTAATCAGAGGACAGTGCAGAAGATTTAGAAAGAGATGGGTGAGTCTAATGGTGATTACGAAGGTGTTTGGCGTGATTACTAGTGATGGCTACGTTATGCCTCCATTTGTCTCCATTCAGCACCTCAGAATGAGCACGGACAACTAGATTAAGTGTCTTGAGAAGGTATTATAATCGGTGCAAAGCGTCACCATCACTGAAATTTATTTGTTTTTATATGCAAGAGGTTATCACTTCACATCAAATCTTAAATCGCTGATTCTATAGAATTGTATCTATTTTTGCCCTGTTCAAATCTCTTCTCCGGCAATCGATCACATAAGTTCTTACATCTCTAGTAATTCTGTGATGAATTGTCTTCAATGGTCAATGGGAAATGAAGGTTAATCGTATTAGATTAACGGATTTCTTTAATGTTAGAATATATTTTAAAGTTCATTTTGAATTTGAGATGAGACATCTCTCTTTGCAGAAACGGAAAGTTTATATGGAGAGATTTGTCTCGTATAGCATTATTCTAAAGATACTTTTAAGCTACAATGTTTGCACAGGTTTGAACTTTGAGTTCCTAAATTCTCATGATTGCCATGATTTTTTTATTTGGTGAATAAAAATAAATTTATACTGTGACACGATAACTAGGTGAATTTGTAAAATTTTATTATAATAGATTTAGAATAGAAAATGGTTAAGAATAGAAAAATAGTTTAAAAACATGTTTCGTTTAACAAAAGTACTAAATGAAAAAGAAAAGGAAAAAATAAATAAATAAACGCTTTTGCTTTTATAAGTAAATTTAAATATTTAACTAAGTGATTTGATGTGATAGGTGACCAGGTCAAAAACTGTCTTTACTGTATCTTGACCACACATTAAGAAAATAAAGAAAAGATAATAGAATTTTCCCTTTCTCCAGGCAATTAAAAAAGCGCCTGGTTACGGGTAAAATGTAAGGGCTATAAAAACATCCGGCGGCCTTCACACGAAGCTTTATTAAGATAAAAAGATAAAAAAATCCTGGAAAATACGTCGTTGGAGGCTGGGTGTAGATGGGATGTCTGCGGGATGTTTACACATCAAAGGAAGCAAAATTTAAGTACCTTGAAATTTTGGACTTACTCACCAATGCTTATCTTTTGCTTTAAGCCGATCGTCTAGTGGATTATTATTATTTATATTTCAATATAAATACAAGTTATTTTTCCGAGCCGATGAGTTCAGTTCAGCTGGGCGTGTGCTTGAAGTAAGCTGCGTGTGTCGGGCGCGCCGTGGAGGGGAAGCTCCGTTCGTCTGAGTCAGTCGGTTCGGCATTTGATCTCCATTAATTAGAGTTAGAGCTGAGTGTTACATCGCCTGCCCCAACTGCAAGACTAACTCTAAACGAAATAAAGCATCGATTTAACTCATCCAAGTTGTGGAAGTTCGTTCCTTATAGTTTATTTTGTGCCCCCAGCTTGAGACTTCGACTTTTTTAACCAACCCCCGGCCACATCACAGCGTGGAGAACGGCCGCCGGAGAAATTGTTCGGACCTCCACTGGGGTGTTACAATACTTATTTCTTAGCAAATATGTTTACTACAATCTCAAAAACTGTGGAGTCTTTGTCATTAAGGCTAAATCAAGAGACGTACTCATCGTTTCTGCAAGACGAACTGAAGTGCTCTGAATCAGTTATAAAGTTAGTCACATGGATTCCGACAGTTGTCAATATTGATAATGGGTACAATTACAACATTTTGTAGTCATCCCTGTATGTACAATAGTTATAAGAAACAAAGTTGCTATTCTAAATATTCAAACACTCTTCTACATGTCAGAAATAAGACATTGTCACAGAACAGTGTACATAATCTGTCCAAAGGATTAAATTAAAGCCTTATTTCCCCATTTCTCTTTTTTAAGCCAATAAATGTTATGCCATCCACAAACCTACTGATACAATCTATTAAAATCACCATTTTTGGTTGTTGTTATTATTCGTATCATGCTAACCTTTATATTTCATCATTATCCAATAATTTTTCATTATTTACGCTTTTCTTCTTCCATCAGTGGTCTTAACAGAATATTGAAGTTCTTCATGTTTTTTTTAGTTATCGGGGTCAGTTTTTCTCAATTTGATTGAGGGTCTAATTGAAACTCAGTTTCGAAGCATTTCGTCAAAAACAGCTTGGATCCTACGTTGCTACAATTTCTACATTTCGCCGTATAAAAAGTCATTTTTCAGTTGTTAATATATCGAAACTATAATCCCATGCCTACTCTTTGTATTACTTTTGAGCTTACTTGCACTATTTAAATTATTATTATTGGTATTTATTTATTAGTAGTAGTATATATGTGTACCACAAAATGTATCTAATGGAATATGCAATATTATATCCCTAACGAATCATTCTAAGATGGAGTGATGTCCAGAAAATACGCGGAAACCATAGCCAATAGCCGACGTGCACATAGAAAATATTTCTTCTTTAGAACCTTTAGAGGAACAATAAAAATTCTTTATTGCTCCGCCCTCACAATACACAGTTAAGTCGGTATTTTGCTTTTGTTTTTAAGGCCTTTATATTTCTGTGGACTGATTGCTCAATCAATCTTTTATAGAAAATCGATACATTCAATTCGTTCCGTTTCGTGTTTCAATAAGCAATATTTACAGGACCTTTCCCTCCCATCTTCTGTAGAACCAGCATGATTACATCTGTAGAGCATATCTGTTCATGTATATAAATTTGAATTGCAAAATTTTGCCAAAAATTACATTATTATTTATTAAATACATGTACAAAGAAATTATCAAAGGAAACTCTTCGCTTCAAATTTCTAGGAATTTGAAAAGAGATCATCGAACAACCAAGAAAATATGTCGAATGGGAATTCAACCAAGGAAAAAGTCTCAGGCTAAATTCAGGAATTTAACAAAGCGAGATCTATCACATATCCGAAGAGAATTAATAAGACACCCAAATGTGTCAGATGTGTTCATATAAATGAAACCTAAATGCGTCAAATGCCTTAATATAAATTACACCTTGTTCCCTTGACACCATAGGAGCTCCAGCTCCTTTGGTGTCAAGGGAAACAAGGTGTGAAGCATTAAGGAAGTTTGCTGATGTAAAAAATCAAATAAAGATACCCATTTTAACAACAACAAAAAAAAAACATAAGGAAAGAAGATTTCAGTGGACAAAAAATACATGAAAACTGATTTCAGTAAAATGATTTTTACAGACGAATCAGGGATCACCCACAATGTGAATGGGTTCGAGGATGGGTTTGCAAGCAACATGACTCAAGAAAACTTTTTAAACGTCAACAAGGCGGCGGTGGGATCAGTATATGGGCTGGGAATATTGGTAATGAGCTCGTGGGTCCATTTAAAGTGAAAGACAGAGTTAAAATGAATTCAAAAAGTTACTGTGACTTCTAGAGCAATGTTTCTTTGAATGGCTTGATAACCAGTCTTTAGCCAAGCGTAGTTCTATGATCTTTATGCAAGACAACGAACCTAGTCATGCAAAGTTTTCTAAATCCTGGTTGAAAGAAAAGGGATTTGTTGAAGATTCTATTATGGACTGACCTGTGACTTGAATCCCATTGAGAACCTGTGAAGCGTCCTCAAGAAAGATATTTATTCTAATGGAAGGCAATTTCGACAGCAAGTGTGACCTCTGGGAGGCAGTTAAAGTTGCTGCAAACAACTTAAAACTTAAAACACTAAAATTGCAAATCTAACATCAGATGTTGACAATAGGCTGCTAAGAGTTATTGAAAAGAAAGGAGCATTTGTGCAATAAATTTTAGGAGGTTCCTATTATTTTTTGTTAATATATCTTTTATTTTTAAAATAAAATGTTTTTTTTATGTTTTTCCTTTAAGATATTGACGAATTTGTTCTAAAATCTTTTCCTATTATTTTTTTACATTAGTTTTACAAGTTATAAAAATGTAAAAGTATCAAAATAAATAGTTGCAAATAAACTACTGACAGTCAAATTAGTTTGTTTTGTTAACTTAGTAAAATTTTTTCCAACCCCAAACAATAGTTTTCTCTATCACTGTATATCTAAGTTAATAATATTGAGTAGAATCTAAGCAACATCACAACAGGACTTTTAACATTAAAGACGCAACTCTTTATACCAATTCATAACTTGCATATAATCTCTAGACGCAGTTTATCTATATATATAAAAAGCAATCTGTGAGTCTGTGTGTGACTGTAACCTATGCACGCCTACATTTTTTAAGCTACGTCATTCAAACTTTCTAGGGACACATATTTACAGGGAAGCCAGGTCGACACATTTTTTGAGTTTAAGTTCAGTAATTTTCCCTTTCGCACTTTTTGGCCAATGGAGCCGATTGTTTACATTTGCTCCGTAAAACATCTATGATCTAAAATGGTTGCTAGATTACGTCACAGAAATCAAATCACACGTGTCAATATTTTTCCCCGTAATTTTGAAACAAAAGAAATATAAAAAAAAAGTGGTTTTTCAAACAAAAACAAAATATGTAAAAAAAGTGCCAATGGTTAACTTAATTATTTAAGTATTTTTTTTTTCAGATTTAATATTTCATACATCAAAAAATAAATTAAAAAAAATAAAGCTATTTTTTTACTAAATATTTCATGCAGGAAATTAATTGTTTGTAATTCGTGTGGCATTAATGTAACTTTTCCTCTAAAATTAAATGTCAACATTTTTAAATATTCTTCAAAAATTTCCGAAATTCATTTAGTCAACAAAAAATGTAAATATTTTCTCCCGTAATTTTGAAACAATAACAAACGCAATGTTGTTTACAATGTCACACAAAACATAAACTCACGTTTACGCAAAACAAAAGAAAATAGATTTTTTTAATGGAATTTTTTAACAATTTTTAAACAACAGGTTTTTTAGATAATTATTTTTTTTATATAACTGAGTTTTAAAGTAAGGCGGCGACTACAAGCGATCGGAAACCGCAACACGCTGCATTAATCATCTAATTAAAAAATGTTGCAAAAACGCCGGGCTATGATGCTAGTATATATATATATATATATATATATATATATATATATATATATATATATAAGAAGGTATAAAAACATCCAGATGCTTGATATGTGCGATTCATTCTTTTTCAGTGATGTACGGAATAAGATTATTTATACAACTCGTTCAGAAGAGAGGTGCTCCATTCCTGTTATCAAACATAAAATTGAGAAATATTACATTAAGCTAGATACCTCCACTAAATTGCTGAAAAAACTGCATAGTATGAATAAAAAAAGACTCCAAACTTAATAAAAACGAATTTTTCCCATCAAAATGTTCATGTTATTATTAAGAGGAAAGGTCAAAGTATTTTTGAATTATTTAAAAAAAAAATTAACCCTTTCTAACACCTTCGAAATTTTGGTAAAATATCTTGTATTGAATTTAGTTAGCTGGTAACCAAATCGTTACGAAAGTTTACAATGGAAAACGTAATATTACATAACTCAGATTTTTTTCCGGTGACATTAATTGGATATGTTTTCAAAAATTAATTGTCGGATTTTAATGAAACGTCCAGGATTTATTCACAAATAAATGAACTTATTTTTTAAATTATTATTTTTCAAAAATCTTGGTAAAAATATATATTTTTTACATCTGTTACCCACCCTCCACGTAAATTCATGAAATTTTAAGAAATTAAATTTTGTTGGGAAAATTGGTTTTATTAGTTAAACGCAGTACTCATTGGGGAATGTAAATCATCTATTATTTTTTGAGATATTTTGCCTCTATTTCCAAAAATCTGCTCCTAATAAAAACAATGCAATATAACTATGACACTATTTAATTTTATAAGCTTTTAATTACTTTAATAGATAATATAAATTAAGAACATTATAGATCGAAAAAATTATTTTTTCGATAAATAATGAAATCGTAAGAGAATTGTTTTCAGTTTTTTTAATTATAATAATTTATAAAATTTCAAATTTTTAAAAAATACTTCAAAGATTTGTAGGGGTTAGTTTATAAATTTATTAAGCGAAGATTATCTACTACTAGAAAATTAAAAAGTTTAATGCAAATCGTAGTGCCTTCTTATTTTTAAAATAATTTTTAATTTTTTTCTTTGTATTTGAAATTTTTTTTATATGCTAACTTCTTTGCGTAAATTGAAATGTCATGTATTTGAGAATCTCTTCCCCTTACCTGAAAAAAATTTGTACAATTATGTCACTTGTGATCGCCATACATTATCTGCCGATCTGTCAACACATGCAGTTGGAAAAGTTTAGAAAGTTGAATTCTGTGTTTAAGAAATAGTTTTATTCTAAATTCCATGCTATAAATAATTAATACTAGTGTAAATCATATTTTTGTTTACAAATGTGTCGATCGCTTAAAAATGGTAAAAAAAATTGAAAGATTTTAGATTCCAATCAATATAGTTTCTCTTTGTAATACACCAGAGTATTTTGCTTACTGGAAATAGTAAATTTAATCATTTAGCTTTCAATTAAAACTAAAATAAAAGTTTCAAGAAAACTTTTTACTTTTAAAAATTCAATTTCAAAGTTAGTTATTGAAAATGAGTGGAGGTACTTACATTAAGCTACTGCATATGATCGCATTTGGAATGCAAGCATCTCGCTTAAAGTCAACAAACAGGAAGAAAGCAAATTTTAATTTAATTTCAAATGAAAATTAAACACTATTGCCATAATTGGTACAATGAAAATAGAAGCTATAAAAATGACAAAAGAGAAAAATGGAGTGAGTTAACCGGTTATCGCTTCCCACTCTTATAGGCTTTTTACCCTGTGAGAATAATACCAGCAGCAATTTCCAAGGAAATTGTTTTTACCTCCAATCAGCAACTGGGAAGAGTCAAAGAATCTACGTTCTTTATATTAGGACAGTATTCAAAAGAGCTCTTATTCTACATAGTTATCCGTGAAAGCTTAAAGATCATGTGTGATGTTTTGATAGAGTTTCTGTTATCACAATGTGGGCTATTTAACAACAAAGATGATGCAAAGAAAACGAAAAAGAACCCAAAGGAAATTGAATAGGTTACATACCTACAAAAATTCTAAATTTAAAATTATCTGCATCTCTCATTTGTGCGCGCGTGTAGTAGCATTAACGTAAACGAGTAGTGTCTGATGAATTCCTAAAGGACGAAACACATACTACGATAACTTTTTCCACTTCGTCATACATATTTCCTTCAAAACTGTTTTTGATATATAAAAAATTATACATCGATATAGGCTTCAAGAATAAGTCGTATTATCATTAAATTTGTTGAATATATTGATCAGACGTTTGAAATTGTTCTGCTGAATTTTTCTCTTTTTTTATTTTCTTTAACTTGTAGGATACAGATCCTATATCATTCAACAATTAACTGAAATACAAAAAGTAAAATTGCACACACGCAAAATCGGATCAGAATAACTGAAAACATTTTGGAAAAACCAGAGACCAAGGCAAATTTCACAAGCTGGTGTGAAAATGAAGATTCTGGATTCAGATTGGATAGAAAATAGCAAATTGAACTATGACTCCGGTCAAATTTTCTCAACACCTAGAAAATGGGTATGCGGCTCGAGCCGATCACATGACTAGATTTCACTATTTATCCACGTCTATTGACCGGCCAAAGACAGTCAGATGGGTTCAGAGAGAGACGACACACTAAAATACTAAAATGTAACAAAGAAAACTTCAAGTCTGACCAGGACAAGGGGTCCCGTCACACATTCGTCCTCCTTCTTCAATCATGTTAATTTCTTTTACCTCTTCTTCTCCATTCTCAGCATTCTCGCAATCAACAAAGTAGAACAACAACAACAACAACAACAACAACAACAACAACAACAACAAGATTGACTCCTAAAAACTAAAGTCCGATAAGCACAGTTTCCTTTATTGCGTCACCTTCCTTTTTACTTTCTCGCCGGCCATAAAAAAAGGGAAAGGAACACAGACTTTATGAAACACATTCGTTACTTGCAACTAGAATTCTGGACACTTAACTTTTTACAACTATTTTTTTGGAACATTTAACTACGTACATGTTCTCTTTGAACATTTAACTCTTACAAATTAATTAACTACATACATTTTCTATTTGAACATTTTCTTCTTACAAATTTGTTATTCTGTTCAGTTAATAAAATTTCACTTATTTTACAAACAAAACACTTTTATTCTTTCAACTTTCTAATATTTTAAATTGTGGGGACTGCGGTTGTGTTTGTCCCAAGGCCTATTTGAAAAACATCACCAAGGCTCCTACAAACTATAAATATTGAAATTCGTAAAAAGGTGAATTCAAATTGGAAGACATAGTTTTCTAAAATATTAGATTTTTATGTTATCTAATTGATTTATAAGTTTGGAAACCATTTTTTTCTTTTTCGCTGGAAACTTTCACGCGAAATTTAGCACTGACTACTACGTCTGCGTGAAGTGAAGAAAATGTGAATCTTTATTACCTTTTTTCACAATAACACTCGTGGATTAAAGACCCTCATTTTTTAAAGGATACACTCGCATCTTCCTCATAATATGTTAAATTTACTACTATATTTGGACACACACACACTTACGTTTAGACACACAGTAACTAAAATCACCTTTCAAAGAACAATAAGCTAATATTTTAAGAACTAAGAATAATTTGAGTTCAGTGACTAAAATTTTACATTAACAGTTGTGTCATAATTTTCTTATCGAAAGAAACCAAAATATTTGAATCATTTGCTGTGAACATTTACGTGTCCTTAATAACGTCTATATGAAAAATAATTCTATTCTTTTACGTACACTTTCCTATTTTTAGCTCGTTGATATGAATTCTACCAAATCGCATGTATTCATTTAAAGTTCTATTCCCTGTCAATAAGTAAGGGAAAATTGTGACAGTCAAAAGAAAAATATTTGATTTTCTTCGTAAATTTCTTTACAATCAATTGTGTTTGTTCGTATTTACACATTGTTATAAACGTGTATATGGTAGCTGGAGAGAGCGAGCAAACGAAACAAAAATTGTTGACAGCTTGTTCGTTCGCCGCGACTTTCCATAGTGTCTTAGGCGGCGTTCTTAAAAACAGATGGGATGGAGCAAGACATTGTTTTATTTCACGAAATTACACTGACAGCAACGTTCGTGATTAGCCCCTTTTATATCGTAGCTCGTTTTTTGAGAAGATTTGTTTTTGAGCTTGATGTTGATGCTAGAAACCGCCTGCGTAGAAGGCAACTTTCCTGTCTTTTTTTTAAAGGTTTTTGTTTTCTCAGCGTTCACATTCAAAAGGCGGGTGTGTAACAGATGTAAAAAATGTATATTTTTGCCAAGATTTAAAAAAAATAATAATTTAAAAAATAATTTCATTTATTTGTGAATAAATCCTGGAAGTTTCATTAAAATTCGACCTTATTTAATTTTGGCCGACCATTCCCAACTGCCTGAATATAGGGGGCCTGAAGCTGCCGGTGATAGTGGCCGTTCAAAAACCGAAGTGTTAGGGGTGTGGAGAGACTGGTCACCTCTTCTCGTCTTGTACAGAAAAGAAGGCCTCTGGATGTCAAGCCCCTGTCGACCAAAATTCCAACCCTAATCAGGACTGGTTAGCAATTCTGAATACCCGAGGACTGAGATCTAAGTCTTAAAGGGCGAGGCTCACTCACGATCTTCAGCGCCTCGTAGTGGATGTATGCTGTTTGCAGAAAATCCGGCTTTTAACTGGCGACTATGAAGGCATTCTGTCTCGGGGATGTGACCTCTATTCGGCATGCTTTGATAGACGCTCTAGAGTCGATTCTTGGCTAGTGAGCAAGTCTCTGAAGGCGGCGTGTGCGCTTGTCTTCGCGAATCGGCAGGTAGTCTTTGCATGCTGAATATTACAATAAAGAATAAGGATTTTCGTCTCATTGGGGTTTATGCGTCCAAGCTCCATGCAGAGCGTCCTGCTTTGTTTAGGCTGATTGTGTCGTTCTTGGGGATATCTTTTCGAGTAGTCTCAGTGGGGGATTGGAATGCCGTCCTTGACGATGAGAAAGATCGCACAGAGGAAAGATCAGGCACTAACAACCCGGATGTGAAACCACTTCGGTCCATTATTAATAGAAATTCTCTTCTCGATAAGTATTGGAATGAACAACCTCGGGATTAAGTGTGAACTTGGACTAATAGGTGGTGCGTGCTAGCTAAATCGACCATGTTCTAGTTAGGAGAATCGACGTAGGGTTCCAAGTTTCCATTCGATACACGGATCATAGGCTCGTCCGGGTTCGGATAATTTTAGATAAGTCTAGGGTTAAATTGGCTGGCTACTGAAAATCATTGCTTGATGGGCAAGATTTCCGGGATCAGTTGTTACTAACACTACAGCAGGAACTGATGGGGGCCGTTAGTGGAAGTAAGTGTTGGGATTATTTAAAATCTAAGATAAGGTCGTTTACTACTGAATATAGTTGTCGGCTCAAATGTGAGGATAAAGGTGATCACGTGATTAAATCCCGTGGTAGTGGGGACGTAGCCTTAGCTAGGGCAGAGCTGGCCTCCTTGCTTATCAAGAAAGACCAGGTTCTTGTAGTTAGGGCTAGGTTAAAAGAATGTCTTCTGAGGCAACGAATATGGCCGGTGAACTGCATGCAAAAGAAGCTCGAAATGTAGCTAATTGGCATATCGATCGCATCACATTACCGGACGGGCGTACTGTCTATGTGAAGCTTTCGGGGTTACTTTCAGGAAGTTTTTACCAGAGTGCTCGGTCTGAGCCCTGCTCAGTTCGACGCTTATTTAGCAGACTTTCCCCGCCTCGAATCGACTGAAGTGGCTGGGTCCGAAAGTCCCATGACAAAGTCTGACATTTGGGAAACGCTGAAACTGGTTGGCTAGGGACATGATTCCAGGATTAGATTCTCTTTTTTGTGAAATATACTTGAGGCAGTCACCCGTTTTTTCCCCTTGCTGACGATGATTTACAACAACTGGATGAAGCAGAGGTCTACACGTCAACGCTTCACCAGGGATGTGATCAACTTGCTTCACAAGAACAAGAACGGTGGGGGTGGCATTTTCAGCCTTTAACGACGTTGAATACTGACTTGAAGATTTTAGCCAAGATCTTGGTCGGTCGTTTATAGGCTGTCCTCTCTAGTCTGATTGGCCCCAAACAGACTATCCTGATCGTCGGGAAAGTTGACTGTGAAGCCGCGCTTCAGTTTGGATCAGTCCAATGCTTTCGATAGGGTTAACCATCAGTTTATGGAGACTGCCCTTTTTGATGCCGATTTCAGGCCGTACTTTCGCTCCTGGAGCCGACGACTGTAAGCATTGGTGAAAGTGAATCGGGTAAGATCGAATCTTTCATATCGCCTCGCTCCATTCCTCAAGGTTGTTCACTTTCACCTTTATTGGAGCCCTTTCTTCGCAAATTAAAGGCAAATTAGGTACTTCGCCTATGCTGACGATGTTTCGGTTCTTGTGTTGAGCAGAGCCGAGATTGACGAAATTGACGAAGAGATCAGGGGGTATGAGACGGTGACGGGAGCCAAGATCATCCACGATAAGTCTGTTGGCTTGCGGTTGCGTTGAAAGGAGTTTCTCTTCCCGGACCATTCCTCTGGGCGGACGGGCCAGTCAAGATTCTTGGCGTCTGGTCCGGTCCCGATCTCCTGTTCAAAATGCATTGGTCAGAGGTTCGAGAGAAGTTCTAAGTCGCAGTTCATCTGTAGACTCGGGGGAGGCTTTCCTTGAAGGGAAGGAAGAAAATATGTGCTTCGCAAATCTACCCGATCCTCCTTTACCGGCTCTTTGTACTTCCACTCCTGTGTGCCATTCAACTGGTGTTTATACAGCTCTTGTTGGGAATAGGCAAGGCTGCCAATGTACGCTGAGAGATCTGTTACCTTTACTCTTCTAAGAGCTGGCTGGGCATGCCAAGCGTTGAGATTCAACATACGCTTCGACTCAAGTTCCTAGATTGGATGTGTATGCAACCGGATGAAAACAGCAGCTTCTGGGAGGAAGACGTCCATAAAAAAACTTTCAATCCTTAAGAAATGTACACGCGTCCGAGGAAGAAGCACACCGTGCACCTCGGGGCGAGTGCTTTTTCTATCACGAATGTCGGTTGGCTCTCAAGTTCCTTTTGCGGGCGACGGATGGCCTCTCCGACGTCCAGCCGTTATCTCGTAAAGCGTTATAACGAGTGTCAGTCAGGAGGGGCTGTACAGGATCATCTGATAGGTGAGCTTGGTCTGACGAAACAGGAGGCTCGCTCTGTATGGCCTTGGGCGTCCGGGTTGAAATGTCTCATTGACTATGAGGCATCACTCACCTGGTTGATAATACGTAAGGCCCTCTGGGTATGCAAGAAACTTTCTTCAGGGGGCCTACACACAATTTCAACCTGAGTGTGTTGTGGGCTGTCGATAGAAACCGTCGAACATGCCTTCTTCCACTGCAGCGTTGATGTCCCACTGTGTAAGTTTGTTGAAGACATCATGGTTCGTATGTTGCACGGAAAGTTCTTTGTCCTCGAGGCCAGTTTTGTTTGTAGCAACTTTGTGCCGCCGTTAACTAAGACTTAAGCACTATGTGATCTTCTGCTTACTAGGTGTTATCTGGCCTGTACGCAGGTGGTCTTAGAACCTCAAGACCCAGTTGTTTAATGGTTGCAACGGTCTGGCCGGTAGAATGTGAGAGTGCATTGTCATGAAACAACAAAACTTTCTTCGGCGTTTGGTGCGAATTGCTGGTTTCAGATTGTTAGCTAATAAAGCACGGTATCATGCACTAAGTATCGTGCAACTCTCTCCCAAGTAGTTTTTCAGTATAGGCTCTTTTGAGTTCCCAAAAATGGTTAGCATAATTTTTCCCACCAAAGATTGAGTTTTGAATTTCTTTGGGACTGGCGAGCCAGAATGTTTCTACTCCATATTATGTCTTTTGAATTCTGGTTCATAGTGATGGACCCACGGTTCATTCTTGTGACTTTTCTGCTAAAAAAATTATTCGCTTTCATTGTGTTGTAGGGTTATTTTCGTATTGAAGGCTAGTATTTGTGCTAAAGTCGGTCCTAATATGTTGAACGTACAAAACGTTAGGAACTTGATATAAAATGTATTACGCAGTGTAATCTTGCCAGGTGGTCGCTGACTACTTTCGTATTCGACTAACTGTCGACTACTATCGTCCAACATTGACTGACCCTCGTTCCTCTTACTACTCCTGCTCAAATTAGGTGAGAGTGTCTATTCGTTATATAATAAGTGTGTTTCACCATAACACACCCATCCTAAAACTTTACTCCGTAGGAGTAAAACAGTTTTCTTTATAATTTTTTTTTTTCAGGAAATATGAAGAAAATGAAAGAACACGCACACACGCACGCACGCACGCACGCACGCACGCACGCAGAGAGAGGACTTCATTTTTTTAGCAACATCGTAGCGCTTCTCCTACGTTTTGGATCCACTTTTAAAGGATTAGGTGCCTTTCTTTTCCTACCTGGCGTTGGTAGATCAAACGTATAAAAAACACCTCCATAGGCGTTTCTTTCGCGGGATGGCTGTCAACCACGTCTGAAGTGCGTCATCTGATCTGGTTAATGTTCCGTCTGCACGTGAACTTTTCGCCTTTCACCAAGTACATCATATTGCCAATCTGCTTTTCTATTTTTTCAATCTCCCAGAACGATTTATTCTGTTTGTAGACCTTAAAATATACTTTTTCACCAGAATTGTATTTTTTTACTTGAATAAATTTTTCTCTACCTGGCTTTGCCTATTTTGGTAGTAATTTGTCGAAGACAGATCTTACCTGACGTGCGAACATCACCTCAGCTGGCGATTGTGAGGCTGGTGTTCTGTTATTTCGTGTAATTCTGTATACCTGTGGAAACTTCTGTAGGGCTTCATCTGCAGGTATTTCGCGAGCTTTCTTTAAAGCTCTTTTTAGAGTTTCCACAGATTTTTAAGCTAATCCATTTGATCTTGGGTGATATAAAGCTGTGGTAACATGTTCGACATTGTATTCCTTGCAGAAATCTTTAAATTATTTCAACGTAAATTGACTTCCATTGTCCGTCACAATTGTGTCTACCACACCAAACCTTGCGAACAATTCCAGCAGGAAGGTTTTAGTACTTTGCGTCGTCGGTTTTCTTATCCATTGTGTCTTAGGCCATTTCGGAAAACTATCCATTACTATGATGTAATGGTATCCATTCAGTAGACCTGCGAAATCCACATGTAACCTAGATCATGGTAGGTCTGTTTTTGGCCATGGATTAAATTTTATCGGGGGTGCCTTTGCTGCTAAGGCACAGCCTTTACATTTTACCACTGCGTTCTTAATGTTCCTGTCCATATTCGGACAATATACAAAACTTCGCATTAGGCTCTTCATCCTAGTGCTGCCCGAATGACCAGTATAAAAATCCTGTAGTATTTGCTTTTGCAGTGTGTATGGAATCACCACACGTTCTCTATATAACAATACTGTATCGCAAAGTGAAAAAATATTTGTTGTGTACTGGTCCCTCTCGGCTATTTTTTCTTTTATTTTCAAGATATACTTGTCCCTGGTGGGTTCTTCTTTTACTTTTCCTAGAGTTAACGGAAGTTCTCGAACTGCATTACACACAGTAAATTTCAGCTCTTCTGACTTCAGTGAGGCAATTACTGTGTCTTCTAATGGTTCGATCATTTTAGGAATTAACCTGGACAGCCCATCAGCATAGCCAAATTTATTCGATGGTATGTACTCCATGCTGAAGTTATAATTTAGCAGTATTATACCCCATCTCTGTAATCGGTTGGCTGTATGCTTCGGCAAACCCTTTTTTCCACCCAAAAATCGAAATTAGAGGCTTATGATCAGTTTGTAGCATAAAATGTCGACTGGTGAAATTTCGCTACCGCAAATATTATTCGTAGCGCCTCTTTCTCTATCTGAGAGTAATTCTTCTCAGCCGGAAGTAGTGCTTTGGAAGCATGAGCAATTGGTTTTACTTGACCATTTGGCATTTTGTATAAGATGCATACTTTTACTCTATACGCACTTGCGTCGCAAACTACTATGATCTCTAAATTCGGGTTGTAGTGGGTTAAAAATAATTCCGAGGATAACACTTCCTTTATTTTTTCAAATGCTTTCTGGCATTCATTAGTCCATTTCCAGGGTTTTCCTTTCTTCAATAGATCATTTAATGGTACCCGCAGATCATGCATTTTAGGGATGTATATTTGGTAATAATTTGCTAATCCCCAAAAACTTTGTAATGTGGTAATATCATTCGGAGTCAGCATGCCTTTTATAGCAGCTGCTCGCTCTGGGCCTGGCCTTCTACCATTCTTATCGATGATCTGCCTCATATATTATACTTTTCCATAAAAACTCACGTTTGCTATCCTTGAGTTTAAATCCAAATTCCTGTATTTTTTAAACTACTGCATTTACACGTTCCACGTGTTCTGCTATTCTTGTACTTTTCATGAGGATGTCGTCCAGATATGCTACGGCAAAATCTAGACCACCCAACATCGAATCCATTACTTGCTGGAAAATGGCGGGCGCGACCTTGATCCCAAAAGGTAGTCTGTTAAATTTATACAAACCCCGATGTGTGTCTATACACAAAAGCTTTGACGTTTCCTTTTCTACCAGTATTTGCAGATATGGATCGCTGAGGTCTATCTTCGAAAATATTGTGCCTCCGTTTAGCTTCGCAAATATTTCTTCTGCTGTTGGTAGGGGATAATTATAATCTTTGAGTACCGCATTCAAACCCGTCGAAAAATCAGCACAAACACGAATTTCTTTAGACTTTCTTTTCACATCGGTGTCGCCTATTCACTATACTTAACTTTTTAAGTACACCGGTTTTCTTTAATCTGTCTAATTCTTTATCTATCTGTTCATTTGAGGCAAACGGCACATTCCTTTTCTTTTTGAATACCGCCTGAGCGTTTTCTTTCAGCTGGAATTTTGCCTCCATCTTGGTACACGTTCCAAACCTGGAGAAAAAGCAGTAGAAAATGTTTCCTTAAGTTTCTTTATTAATTTTTGGGCTTCGGAGTTTAAGCTTTCTACCTTGTAACAGAAAGAATTTAACGGTAGATCCCATAATTGGATTTTTGTTATCCAATTCGTACCAAGTAAGTTTGTGGTATTTTCTAAGACAAATAGTTTAGCTTTTTGCATTTTTTATTTAACGTGACGTTTGTAACAAATTCTTAATGAATTGTATTTTTTCTCCCGTCACTAACCTTGCGATTTTCTTTGTCTTCATTAAAGTTGGTTTCCCCAACTTCTTCCATGTATGCAAATTTATGATAGATAAATCCGAACCCGTATCAAGTTGCATTTTTATATTTTTATTACTTATTTTGATGGTAACAAATTTTCTGGTTATTCAATATCTTACACCGTTGGACTTTAATTTTCTTATTTTATTGTCTTTATTTCTTGACCTGCAATGCGTGCTTTTATGTCCCATTCTTTTACACTTGAAACATTTTTTATTCCTAAAATCGCAATATCTGTACTAGTGTAGTTCACCGCAAGCAAAATATGGCTTCGGGTGTTTTTGTTTATTTTTCTCTGGTATTTCACTTTTTGCTTGATAATCCGCAATTTTAGAATTCTTTTTAGTAGACTAACTTTTTCCTTTGTAGCTTGTTTTTTTTTATATACGAAACGCTAGACTGTTCTATCTTTTTGAATCTTTCTTTACACTAACATATCTTGTGCAGTCTTCTGCTAATTTTTGTACCGTAATAATTGGATCGCTTTCCAATTTTGCCAGTACTGTGACACGATAACTAGGCATATATGTATTTTATTATAATAGATTAAAATAGAAAATAGATTAGAATAGAAAATAGTTTAAAAACATATTTAACAAAAGTGAAAAAGAAGAGGAAAAAATAAATAAATAAACGCTTTTTCTTTTATGAGGAAAATTGTGGAAGAGACAACGGTATCCGATTACTGTTTTAAATCCTACCACTCTTCCGGTAAATATTTGACTCAGTGATTTAATGTGATAAAGAGATAAAGTTCAGCAGGTAGGTTTTCGAATGACCCGGTCAAAGGCTGTCCTTTACTGTATCTTGACCACACATTAAGAATTTTCCGGCGGAAGCTTTATTAAGATAAAACAAAAGATAACTGAAATTTCAGACTTACAGTCACCAATGTTTGTCACCGGTGGTCTAAAGCATTTCCGGATTTCCGGATTCATTTAAATAAATAGAAGTCAGTTAAGTGAGAGAGGCAGTTAAGTGAAGAGTTGAGTCAGCCGGGTGCGAGCTTGAAGTAAGAACCTCCGTTCGTCTTGTTTCGTTCAGTTCGGATTTGTTGATCTCCATTAATTAGAGTTAGAGCTGTGTGTCACATTCGCCTGCCCCAACCGAAAAGGCAAACTCTAAACGAATAAAGCATCCTTTCAACTCATCCAAGTTGTGGAAGTTCGTTCCTTATAGTTCAATCTTGTACCCCCAGCTTGAGGCTCCGACATTTTCAACAAACTCCCGGCAAACATCACAGCGTGGAGAACGGCCGCCGGAGAAAATTGTTAGGACGGTCAGTTGGGGTGTTACAGTACTAACTTTCTCAACTCTGCGCCTCTTTCCGATACCAGCCCCTGAACAAACACCAAGCACTTAAAATTATCTGCGCTGAATTCTGCCAACTTGAATTCTTCACAATGCTTATTCACATTGGCTGCGTATGTTATATTGTCTTGTTCGTCATCTTTCCTCAGATTTAAATATTTCCACCTCCTGTGGAACAGAGATGTCTTTTTACTAAATAATTCACTTAATATATTTACCGCCTCGGTAAAAGTCAACTCGATAGTTTTTTTTCGGTAAAATGTATTTTACCAATTTGTTATGCTCAGCATTTCCTAATTTGCTTAAATTTCCTTCAGACCGTGAGTGGCAGTCCTCGTTATAAACGTCCGTATATTTTTTTATAATACTCCGCAAAAAGTTATTTCTTCATCTGGACTGTACGTGAATATTTTAATTTAATTCCATATTGTATTCTCCGGGAAAGAATCATTTTGTAGATTTTTCTCTTTCCTCTTCTCAGTTATTTCCAGAATTTTGTTTTGAAACTCCTTATGCATCTGTTCCATTTTTTGTTGGAATTGCATTTGTCTGTTGAAAGTTTCCTCCTGTATCTGCATCTGGAATGTTTTTTGTTGCTCTAATATTTTCGTCTGTTGTTCCGACTGGAACTTAAAGAATTCCAGGAATAGACTTTTACATTCCTCCATTTTCACAAAGAGTTAACACAATACTTAATACTGTAGAGGGGGTCCTACGAATTTGCAATTCGTGACCTATTTGAGCAAACTGTATTACCGAGAAAAATATTTCTTTTCTTAGTTGAGAATACGACAGATTTTTTCGTCACTAAATTGACGTTTTGGCTTGCGAGAAACTTTGCCAAGTATTTTTAAAACGAGAATCCGAGACTTTGTCGCCAAAATTATTGTCGTGAGCGAATTTTTTCTTCCTCCATATGAGTGCAAATTTTGTCGCCCCAAATTGTTTTTGATGAGTGAAAAAGAGAAGAAAAACAATTTTCTTTATTACTTCGAATGAACTGGATCTTCGTCTGATATCTTCGTCTGATATCTTCGTCCGATATCCGAATTCTCGTCGTCAAAATTGTCTTTTGGCGAGGGGAAAATTATTTTATTCTTTTCCACGAGAGTTTGATATCTTCGTCGCCAAAATTGTCTTTTGGCGAGTGGAAAAAATTCTTTTTATCTTCTCCATGTGAGTTTGATATCTTCGTCGCCAAAATTGTTGTAGAGTTATTTTCACAGTGGAGGCCAGTATTTGTGCTAAAGTCAGTCCTAATATGTTCGACGTACAAAACTTTAGGAACTTGATATAGTATGTATTACGCAGCGTAATCTTGCCAGGTCACTGACTACTTTCGTATTGGACTAACTGTTGACTACTATCGTCTAACATTGACTGACCCTCGTTCCTCTTACTACTCCTGCTTAAATTTTGGTGGGAGAGTCTATTTACTATAGAATAGGTGTGTTTCACCATAACACATTGTCAAGTAAACGTTGATTAAGCAGTCAAGTAAACGTTGATTGACCTCAACTGTTTTCTGTACGCTCCCTTGGTAGCTATCTTTCTGGAAGCCGAGCTCGTCTTGAATGATTTGATACGCATAACTAATCTGCAGAGAAAATGTGAACTCATCGATGATAACTCGCTAGTTCGCCATTACCATCTCTTGAGTTTGCTGAATCTTTTTGTCAGTGGTAGAGATTGACAGGCATCCTGGTCATCCTTCGTACGTCACACTTGTCCGGCCACATTTAAACTTCTCGATCTACTCATACACACTTCTCCGCGGCAGTGCACTGTCGTTGTATTGTGTTAAAATCAGCTGATGAATGTCAGTCCTTGACAAAATTTCCGATCAGAGAAATCGGATGACTGCTCTTTGTTGAAACTGTTTGCGGTGTCACACTATCTCCCGCGGGTATACTTTCATTTGTTTGCTTTAATACCGCGAAGAGAGATAAATGAATATTAGTAATATTATTGGTTATGCTTTATTATAATTCGCGATGTGAGCTTATGTAAAAAATGTATTTTAATACTATCATATACTTGTAAAATCCGGGGAATAGAAAAATTAACTATTTTAATACTATCATGTACTTCTAAAATCCAAGGAATAGAACAATCAACTATTTTTGGGAAAGAATGGTAGAAATATAATTGTTCTTCTTTCGTGTTCGAAGCGGATATTTTAGGTAAAGCTAAAATTTTATGAGTAGCCAAAACAAAGTGTCAGGATTGGTTTAGTGGGGTCAGGTGGGGTTAAAGTCCCTCAACAGATGTTCCCTGAGAACAGAAAATTTGTGGGACATTGGAAAATCCAAATATGATGTAATCGAAAGGAAGTGAGCTGGTGATATTTCATTCGTCGAGTTACCCCTCCCGCAAGTCGAGTGGGTAGAAAACGATTTCATTGGCCGATAGCTTCGAGTCGGCTAAATCCCCTGAAATGATTGGGGATGGTTATAAAAATCCGGACTCGGCGAGAAAAATCAGTAGTTTTGAGTTTTTTGAGTAGCTATGAGAAGCTGTGAGTTGTTCTCAGTTTAGAGTCGGAGTGAGTCCTTGGAATTATAGTCGAAATGTAACGACTGTGGAAAAAGATTCACAACTGAGGAGCCATGACTCACGGCTGGTTGCTTACCCATAGAACTTATGGCTACAGTCGAATGAAGCCTGCCGCCGATTAACTTAAAGAGTTAATGTTGAATAATGCGCCTCCGATAGGAATTCCGAAAGAACGTTATTGTTTTAAAACGTTTTTGGGAGAATCGAAATTTCTGATTTCTCTACTTCGGTAAACTCCGTTAAACTCTGATAAGGACTCGTTGTTATTTTAGAAGTTGCATAGAGAATCGACCGCCCTGATTATAGAGAAAATGTGAAAAGACTTTAATGAAAATTTAATGAATACGTGAAAAGACTTTAGTGAAAATTTGAAGGGCTCTGTTTACTTTAATGAAACTTAGAAAAGATATTTTTATTTAAGGATTGAAAGCGCTGATATTTCTAAACGAACTCTCTCTCTCTCCTGTTGTAAACCGGCATTCTGACAACTGTATAATCATTCTGACAACTGTATTGTCAGCATCTGTGAAGAAAGAAAACATTGTTTTTTTATATAAAGACATTATTCGTAACTCTCCAGGCGTGTTCGACCATATTCATTTATTTATTAATTTTTTTTTGTGCCGTGTTTATTTTTAAACAAAAGTGTACACCAGTGTCCGTACTGGCTTGTGATAGAAAGGCGACTAATAAAATTGCAAAAGGCGACCGCCTGAGATCAATTCACAACGTGGGCCAGTGGCGCGTTATTGCAATAGACGTCTTGAAAACCAGATTTTGTGACGACATCAGAGAACGAGACCGTCACGACATTCAACAACGACCGAACCAACCGGCCAGCAGGGTGGCAGTGTCGCAAATGGTGCCATCACGACCGTCGACGAGAACGAGTGTCACAACGAACCTGCCAGCTCCTGGTGAACGTGTTGCAGCGGAGTGGCTATGTTTACCCTGTAACAGCGACAAGAAAACATGTGCGATCAAGCCCAAACTTCGATCACGTGACCACAGAAGTGAAAGTGTGGATATTTTTTACTTCAGTAAAAAATATCTTTTTGATGGTTTGAAGATGGAAAATTTCAAGCAACCTTAGAGTAAAAAACAACTTTGAGATGGTTTGAACATAGGAAATTTCAAGCCACCTTAGGGTAAGAACAACTTTTTGACGTTTTGAACATAGAATACTTCAAGGCACCGTAGAGTAAAAAACAACTTTATGATGGTTTGAGGAGGGGAAATTTCAAGGCACCTTATAGTAAAAATAAATTTTTGATGGTTTGAACATAGGATATTTCAAGGCAACTTAGAGTAAAAAAAAACTTTATGATGGGTTAAAGATGGGAAATTTCAGGGCAGTTTAGAGTAAAAAACAACTTTATGATGGTTCGAAGATGGGAAATTTCAAGCCATCTTAGAGTAAAAAAACAATTTTATGATGGTTTGAACATAGGAAATTACAAGCTACCTTAGAATAAAAAACGACTTTTCATGGATGAACATGAGAAATTTCAAGCCAACTTAGGGTAAAAACCGACATTTTGATGGTTTGAACATGGGAAATTTCAAGCCACCTTAGGGTAAAAACCGACATTTTGATGGTTTGAACATGGGAAATTTCAAGCCACCTTAGGGTAAAAACCGACATTTTGATGGTTTGAACATGGGAAATTTCAAGCCAACTTAGAGTAAAAAAAAATTTGATTGTTTGAACATGGGATATTTCAAACCACCTTACAATAAAAAACAACCTCATGATTGTGTGAAGATGGGAAATTTCAAGGCTTCTTATAGTAAAAAAACAACTTTTTGATGGTTTGAACATTAGATATTTAAAGCCACCAGAGAGTAAAAAGCAACTATTTGATAGTTTGCACATAGGAATTTTCAAGCAACCTTAGAATAAAAAACGACATTTTGATGGATTGAACATAGGAAATTTCAAGCCACCTTAGAGCAAAAAACAACTTAATGATTGTTTGAAAATGGGAAATTTCAAGCCACCTTAGAGTAAAAAAACGACCTTTTGATGGTTTGAACATAGGAAAGTGCAAGCCACCTTGCAGTAAAAAAACAAATTTTGATGGGTTGAAAGGGGAAATTTCAAGCCAACTTAGGGTAAAAAACAACTTTATGATGGTTTAACGATGGGAAATGTCAGGGCACGTAAGAGCAAAAAACAACTTTATGATGGTCTGAACATAGGAAATTTCAAGCTACATTACAATAAAAAACGACTTTTGATGGATGAACATGAGAAATTTCAAGCCACCTCAGGGCAAAAACCGACTTTTTGATGGTTTGAAAATGGAAAATTTCAAGCCACCTTAGGGTAAAAACCGACATTTTGATGGTTTGAACATGAGAAATTTCAAGCCATCTTAGAGTAAAAAACATTTTGATGGTTTGAACATGGGAAATTTCAAACCACCTTAGAATAAAAAACAACATTTTGATTGTTTGAACATGGGAAATTTCAAGCCACCTTAGAGTAAAAAGCAACTTCATGATTGTTTGAAGATGGGAAATTTCAAGACACCTTAGAGTAAAAAACAACTTTTTGATGGTTTGAAGATGAGAAATTTCAAGCTATTTTAGAGGGAAAATGAATTTCTGATGTTTTAAACATAGAAAATCTCAAGCCAACTTAGTGTAAAAACCGATTTCTAAAAGGTTTGAAGATGGCAAATTTCAAGCCAAATTAGTTTAAACAACTGTATGATGGTATGAAGATGGGAAATTTCAAGCCAACTTATTGTAAAAAACAACTTTTTGATGGTTTGAACATAAGAAATTTCAAGCCACCTTAGAGTAAAAAACAACATGGTTTGAACATGGGAGATTTCAAGCTACATTACAATAAAAAAACAACTTTTTGATGGTTTAAAAATAGGAAATCTCAAGCTACCTTACCTTTTCATGGTTTGAAGATGGGAGCCACCTTAGAGTAAAAAGCAACTTTATGATAGTTTGAAGAAGGGAAATTTCAAGTCACATTTGAGTAATAAACAATATTTTGATGGTTTCAACATAGGAAATTTCAAGACAACTGAGGGTAAAATCGGACATTTTGATGGTTTGAGGATGGGAAATGTCAAGCCACCTTACAGTAAAAAACAACTTATCGATGGTTTGAACATTGGAAATTCCAAGCCACCTTACAGTAAAAAACGCCTTTTTGATGGTTTGAACATCTGAAATTTCAAACCACCTTAGAGTAAAAAACAACTTTTTCATGGTTTGAACTTGCGAAAGTTCAAGCCACCTAGAGTAAAATCGACTTGTTGATGGTTTGAACACAGGAAATTTCATGTCAACTGAAGGTAAAAAATGACTTGTTAAAGGTTGGTACATAGGAAATTTCAAGCCACCTTAGGGTAAAATCCGATTTTTGATGGTTTGAAGATGAGACATTTCAAGCCAACTTAGAAAAGAAAACGACTTTTTGATGGTTTGAAAATGGGAAGTTTCAAGTTACCTTAGAGTAAAAAACGACTTTTTGATTGTTTGAACTTGAGAAATCTCAAGCCACCTTAGAGTAAAAACGACTCTTTGATGGTGTGAACATAGGAAATTTCAAGCCACCTTAGGGTAAAAATTGATTTGTAAGTTTTGAACATGGGAACTTTCAAGCCACCTTAGAGTAAGAAACAACCTTTTGATGGTTTGACCATAAGAAAAATTCAAGTCAGCTGAGGGTAAAAACCGACTTTATAAAGTTTTGAACATGGGGAAATTTCCAGCCACCTTAGGGAAAAAAGTGACTTTTTAAATGTTTGAACATGTGAAATTTCAAGCCACCTCAGAGTAAAAAACAACTTTATGATGGTTTGAAGATGGGAAATTTCAAGCCACCTTAGAGTAAAAAACAACTTTATGATGGTTTGAAGATGGGAAATTTCAAGCCACCTTAGAGTAAAAAACAACTTTATGATGGTTTGAAGATGGGAAATTTCAAGCCATTTTAGAGTGAAAACGACTCTTCGATGGTTTAAACATAGAAAAGTTCAAGCCACCGATTTTTTAAAGCTTTGAAGATGAGAAATTTCAAGCCACATTAAAGTAAAAAAACAACTTTATGATGGTTTCAAGATAGGAAATTTCAAGCCACCTCAGTGTAAAAAAATTCTTGATGGTTTGAAAATAGGATTTTTCAAGCCACGCTAGAGTAAAAACAAATTTTGATGTTTTGAAGATGGGAAATTTCAAGCCACCTTAGGGTAAAAAACAACTTTCTGATGGTTTGAACATAGGAAAATTCATTCCACCTAAGGTTAAAAACCGGCTTTTTAAAGGTTTGAACATGGGAAATGTCAAGACACCTTATGGAAAAAACCGACTTTTTAAAGGTTTGAACATGGGTAATTTCAAGCCACCTTAGAGTAAAAAACAACTTTTAGATGGTTTGAAGATAAGAAATTTCAAGCCATTTTAGAGGGAAAACGACTTTCTGATGTTTTATACATAGAAAATCTCAAGCCAACTTAGGGTAAAAACCGATTTCTTAAAGGTTTGAAGATGGCAAATTTCAAGCCACCTTAGAGTAAAAAACAACTTTGATGGTTTGAACATGGGAAATTTCAAGTCACCTTAGAGTAAAAAACAACTTTTTGATGGTTTAAAAATAGGAAATCTCAAGCTACCTTAGGGTAAAAACCAACATTATCATAGTTTGAAGAAGGGAAATTTCAAGCCACATTAGAGTAATAAACAATATTTTGATGGTTTGAACATAGGAAATTTCAAGACAACTGAGTGTAAAATCGGACATTTTGATGGTTTGATAATGGGAAATTTCAATCCACCATAGAGTAAAAAACGACTTTCCGATGGTTTGAACATTGGAAATTCCAAGCCACCTTACAATATAAAACGCCTTTTTGATGGTTTGAACATCTGAAATTTCAAACCACCTTAGAGTAAAAAACAACTTTTTGATGGTTTGAACTTGAGAAAGTTCAATCCACCTAGAGTAAAATCGACTTGTTGATGGTTTGAACACAGGGAATTTCATGTCAACTGAAGGTAATAACTGACTTTTTAAAGGTTGGTACATCGGAAATGTCAAGCCACCTTAGGCTAAAAATTGACTTTTTAAAGGTTTGACCATGGGAAATTTCAAGCCACCTCAGAGTAAACCACAACTTTATGATGAGAAATTTCAAGCCACCTTAGGTTAAAAAAAGTTATTGATAGTTTGAACATGGGACATTTCAAGCCACTTTAGAGTAGAAGATAACTTTTTGATAGTTTGAACATGATAAATTTCAATCCAGTTTAGAGGAAAAACGATTTTGGATGGTTTAAAAATAGGAAATTTCAAGCCACCTTATGGTAAAATCCGATTTTAAATGTTGGAACATGGGAAATTTCAAACCACCTTAGAGCAAAAACAATTTCATGATGGTTTGCAGATGTGAAATTTCAAGCCGCCTCATAATAAAAAACAACGTTTGGATGGTTTTGAACATAGGAATTATCAAGCCACCAGAGCCTCAAAACCGGCTTTTTAAAGGTTTGAACATGGGATATTCCAAGCCACTTTAGAGTATAAAACGACTTTTTGATGGTTTGAACACAGGAATCTTCCACCCACCTAAGAGTAAAAAGCGACATTTTGATTGTTTGAACATAGGAAAGTTCAAGCCACCTTAGAGTAAAAAACGACTTTTTGATGGTTCGAACATGGGAAATTTCAAGCCGCCTTAGAGTAAGAAAAAAAATTTTGGATGGTTTGAACAGAGGAAATTTCAAGCCACCTTAGTGTAAAAACCGAATTTTTGATGGTTTGAAGATGAGAAATCTCAAGACGCCTTAAAGTAAAAAACGTCTTTTTGATAATCTGAACATAGGAAATTTCAAACAGTAAAAAATGACATTTTGATGGTTTGAACATAAGAAATTTGAAGCCACCTGTAAGTAAAATACGACTTTTTGATGATCTGAACATGGGAAATTTCAAGCCAACTTAGTGCGAAAAACAACTTTATGATACTTTGAAAATGAGAAGTTTCTGGCCACCTTATATTAAAAATCGACATTTTAAAGATTTGAACATATGAAATTTCAAGCCACCGGAGGGTAAAAACCGACATCTTATAGGTTTCTATATGGGAAATTTCAAGGCCGTAAGAATAAAAAAAACTTCTTTATGACGGTTTGAAGATGGGAAATTTCAAGCCAGCTTAGAGTAAAAAACAACATTTTGATTTTTTGAAAATAGGAATTTTTAAGCCACATTGGGGTAAAAACCGAGTTCATAAAGGTTTGAACATGGGAGATTGCAAGCCACCTTAGAGTAAAAAACAACATTTTGATGGTTTGAACATTGGAAATTTCAAGCCACATTAGAATGAAAACCGCCTTTTTGATGGTTCGAAGAAGGGAAATTTCAAGCCACCTCAAAGGAAAAAACACCTTTTTGATGGTTTGAATATAGGAAATTGCAAGACCCGTTAGGGTATAAACCGACGTTTTGATATTTTAAAGATGGGAATTTTCAAGCCACCTTAGAGTAAGAAATGACCTTTTGATGGTTTGAACATAGGAAATTTCAAGCCACTTTAGTGCAAAAAACAATTTTTTGAAAGTTGGAAATTGAAATACCGATTTTTGATGGTTTTAACATAGAAAATTTCAGCCCACCTTAGAGAAAAAGCAAATTTTTGATGGTTTGAACATAGGAAAAGTCAAGCTACGATAGAGGAAAAACAGTGTTTCTAAAGGTTGGAACACGGGAAATTTCAAGCCACCTTTGAGTAAAAAAATTTATGACTGATTGAAGATGGAAAACTTCAAGCCAACTTAGAGTAATAAACAAATTTATGATGGTTTGAAGATGATAAATGTCAAGCCACTTTATATTAAAAAACAACTTTTGGATGGATTGAACATAGGAAATTTCGAGCCACCATAGGGTAAAAACTGACTTTTTAAACTTTTGAACATGGGAAATTTCAAGCCACCTTAGTATGAAAATCAACTTTATGATCGTTTGTAGATGGGAAATGTCAAGCCACTTTAGAGTAATAAACAACTTTTTGATGGTTTGAACATAGGTAATTGCAAGACACCTTAGGGTAAAAACCGACTTTTAGATGGTTTAAAGATGGGAAATCTCAAGCCACCTTAGAGTAAAAAACAACTTTTTGATAGTTTGAACATTTGAATTTTCAAGCCACCTTGGAGTAAAAAAAGGACATATCGATGGTTTGAACATAGGAAATTTTAAGCCACCTTCGAGTAAAAAACTGCTTTTTGATGCTTTGAACATGGAATATTTCAAGCAACTTTAGAGTAAAAAACAACTTTTTGATGGTTTGAACATGGGAAATTTCAAACCACCTTTGAGTAAAAAAGTACATTTGATAGTTTAAACATGAGAAATTTCAAACCACCTTAGAGTAAAAACGACTTTTCGATGTATGGAACATAGGAAATTTCAAGACACCTTAGGGTAAAAACTGATTTTATAAAGGTTTGAGCATGAAAAATTTCAAGCCATCTTAGAGAAAAAATCAACGTTATGATTGTTTGAACATGGTGAATTTCAAGCCACCTTCGTGTAAAAAACAACTTTTAGATGGTTTAAACAGAGGAAATTTCAAGCCACTTTAGGGTAAAACTCGAATCCTTGATGGTTTGAATATGGGAAATTTCAAGCTACCTTAGAGTAAAAAACAACTTTTTGATGGTATGAACAGAAGAAATTTCAATCCACCTTAGTGTAAAAACTGACTTTTAAAGGTTTGAACATGGGAAAGTTTAAACCACGTTAGAGTAATAAACAGCTTTGTGATGGGTTGACGATCGGAAATTTCAAGTCACATTAGAGTTAATAGGAACTTATTGATAGTGTGACCATGGGAAATTTCATGCCAAACTTAGAGTAACAAAACCACTTTTTAACTGTTTGAATTTGGAAATCTCAAGCCACTTAAGAGTAAAAAACGACCATATGATGTTTTGAAGATGGGAAATTTCAAGCCACCTTAGGGTAAAAACCGACATTTTGATGGTTTGATGATGGGAAATTTCAAGCCAACTTAGAGTAAAAAGCAGACTTTTTTATGGTCTGGATATGAGAAATATCAAGCCACCTAAGAGTAAAAACGATTTTTGATGGATTAAATATAGTAAATTTCAAGCTACCATAGGGTAAAAACCGACTTTTTAAAGGTTTGAACATGGGAATTTTTAAGCCACCTTAGCGTAAAAAACAACTTTGTGATTGTTTGGTGATGGGAAATTTCTAGCCACAGAGAGTAAAAAACAACTTTTTGATGATTAGAACATGTGAAATTTCAATCCACCTTAGAAGAAAAACGATTTTCTGATGTATTGAAAATAGGAAATTTCAAGACACCTTAGAGTAAAACCAGTCTTTATAAAGGTTTGAATATTGGAAATTTCAAGCCATCTTAGAGTAAAAAATTACATTATGATGGTTTGATGATGTGAAACTTCAAACCACCTTCGAGTAAAAATCAACTTTTATATTGTTTGAATATAGTAAATGTCAAGCCTCTTTAGGAAAAAAACCCGACTTTTTGATGGTTTGAACATGGGAAATTTCAAGTCACCTTAGAGTAAAAATACACATTTTGATGGTTTGAACATAGGAAATGTCAAGCCACCTTAGGGTAAAAACTCACTTTTAAAGGTTTGAACATGGGAAATTTTAAGCCACCTTAGAGTAATATACAATTTTATGATGGGTTGATGTTCAGAAATTTCAAGCCACCTTAGAGTTAATAAGAACTTATTGATAGTTTGATTATGGGAAATTTCGTGCCAACCTTAGAGTAAAAAAACGACTTTTTAACGGTTGAATGTTGGAAATTTCAATCCTCCTAAGAGTAAAAAAAAACTATATGATATTTTGAAGATGGGAAATTTCAAACCACCTTAGGGTAAAAACCGACTTTTTAAGGGTTTGAACATGGGAAATTTCAATCCAACTTAGAGTAAAAAACAACTTCATGATGGTTTGGGGATGGGAAATTTCTAGCCACCTCAGAGTAAAAAACAACTTCTTGATGGTTAGATCAAAGGAAATGTCAAGCCACCTGAGTGTAAAAACCGACATTTTCAAGGTTTGAACCTGATAAATCTCAAGCCACCTTAGATTAATAAACAACTTTATGATGGTTTGTAGATGGGAAATTTCAAGCCACCTTAGAGTAAAAAACAACTTTTTGATGGTTTGAACATAGGACATTTCAAGTCACCTTAGGTAAAATCCAATTTTTGATGGTTTGAAAATGGGAAATTTCAATCCACATTAGAGTAAAAAACGACTTTTTGATGGTCTGAACATAGGAATTTACAAGCCGCCTTAGAGTAAAAAACGACATTTTTATTGTTTTAACATAGGAAATTTCAGGCCACCTTAGAGTAAAAACGACTCTTTGATGGTTTGAACATAGGAAATTTCAAGCCACCTTAGAGTAAAAACAACTTTATTGATGGTTCGAACATATGAAATTTCAAGCTTAGTGCAAAAACCGACTTTTTAAATGTTTGTATATGGGAAATTATAAGCCACCTTAGAGTAAAAAACAACATTATGATGGTTTGATGATGGGAAATTTCAAGCCACCTTTTTGTAAAGAACAACTTTTAATTTCAAACCACCTTAGAGTAAAACGATTGTTTGATGGATTAAACATAGTAAATTTCAAACCATCTTAGGGTAAAAGTCGACTTTTCAAAGGTTTGAACATGGTGAATTTCAAGTCACCTGAGAGTAATAAACAACTTTATGACGGTTTGAAGATGGGAAATTTCAATCCACCTTTGTGTAAAAAACAACTTTTAGATGGTTTGAACATAGGAAAATTCAAGGCACGTGAGGGTTTAAATACGGCCTTTTAAAGGTTTGAACATGGGCAATTTCAAGAAAACTGAGGGAAGAAACCGACTTTTTAAATGTTTGAACATGGGAAATTTCAAGCCAATTTAGAGAAAAAACGACTTTTTGATGGTTTAAAAATAGGTTATTTCAAGCCACAGTAGGGTAAAAACCGAGTTTTTAAAGGTTTGAGCATCGGAAATTTCAAGCCACCTTAGAGTAAAAAACTTTATGATGGTTTGAAGATGGGAAGTGTCAAGCCAATGAGAGTAAAAAACAAATTTTTATGGTTTGAACATGGGAAATACCAAGCCATCTTAGGGAAAAACCGATGTTTGATGGTGTGAAGATTGAAAATTAAAAAACCGACTTTTTAAATGGTTGAACATGGGAAACTTCAAGCCACCTTAGAGTCAAAAACAGCTTTCGGATGGTTTGAACATAGGAAATTTCAAGCCCCCTTAGGGTTAAAAACGACTTTTTGATGCTTTGAACATAGGAATTTTCAAGCCAACTGAGGGCAAAAACTGACTTTATATAGGTGTGAACATGGGAAATTTCAAGCCACCTTAGAGTTAAACGAATTTTTGATGGATTGAACATAGAAAATGTCGAGTCATCTTAGGTTAAAAACGAATCTTACAAGTTTTGAACATGAAGAATTTCAAGACACCTGAGAGTAAAACTTTAGATTGTTTGAAGATGGAAAATTTCAATCCAACTTAGTGTAAAAAAGAACATTTTGATAGTTTGAACATGAGAAATTTCAAACCAACTTAGAGTAAAAAACAACTTTTACATGGTTTGAACATAGAAAATTTCAAGCAACCTTAGGGTAAAAACCGACTTTTTGATGGTTTGAACATGGGAAATTTCAAGCCACCTTAAAATAAAAAACAACTTTTTGATGGTTTGAACTTGGAAATTTCAACCTGCCTTAGGGTAAAAACCGATTTTTAATGATTAAACATGGGAAACGTCAAGCAACCTGAGAGTAAAAAATGACATTATGATGGTTTGAACATAGGAAAGTTCAAGCCACCTTAGAGTAAAAAACAACTTTTTGATAGTTTGAACATGAGGAATTTCAAGACAAATTCGAATGAAAACGATTTTTGATGGTATAAACATAGAAAATTCGAAGCTACCTTAGGTTAAAAACCGATTTTTTAAAGGTTTTAAGATGGGAGATTTGAAGACACATTAGAGTCAAAAACAACTTTTCGATAGTTTCAACATAGGAAATTTCAAGCCACCTTAGAGTAAAAAACAAATTTTGATGTTTTGAACATGGGACATTTCAAGCCACCTGAGAGTAAAAAACAACTTTTTGTTGGTTTAAATATGGGAAATTTCAAGCTACCTTAGGTTAAAAACCAACTTTTTGATGGTTTGAAGATGGGAAATTTCAAGCCACCTTAGAGTAAAAACAACTTTTTGATAGTTTGAACATGAGGAATTTCAAGCCACCGTAGATTAAAAACGAATTTTTAGAAATAGGAAATTTCAAGCCACCTTAGGGTAAAAACCAATTTTTTGATAGTTTGAACATGGGAAATTTCAAGCCACCTTAGAGTAAAAAAAACAACTTTATGACGGTTGGAAGAAGGTAAATTTCAAGTCACCTTAGAGTAATAAACAACTTTTTAATTGTTTGCACATAGGACATTTCAAGACACATGAGGGTAATATCCGACTTTTTGTTGGTTTGAAAACGGGAAATTTCAAGCCATCAGAGATTAAAAAACGACTTTTTGATGGTTTTAATATGGGAAATTTCAAGCCACCTTAGAGTAAAAACAACATTTTGATAGTTTGAACATGTGCAATTTGAAGCCACGTTAGTCTAAAAACGACTTTCTGATGGTTTGAACATAGGAAAATTCAATCCACGTGAGGGTAAAAAACGTCTTTTTAAAGGTTTGAAGATGGGACATTTCAGCCACCTTAGGGAAAAAATCGACTTTTTAAATGTTTGAACATGAGAAATTTCAAGCCACCTTAGAGTAAAAAACATCTTTTTGATGGATAGTACATAGGAAATTTTAAGCCACCTTAGGGAAAAAACTGAGTTTTTGAAAGTTTGAACATGGGAAATTTCAAGTCACTTTAGTATAAAAAACAACTTTATGTTCGTTTGAAGATGGGTTATCTCAAACCAAATTTGAGTAAAAAACAACTTTATGATGGTTTGAAGATGGGAAACTTCAAGCCATCTTAGTGTAAAATTTCATGCCAACTTCGAGTTAAAAACGACATATTGATGTTTGAAGATGGGAAATTTGAAGCCACTTTAGAGTAAAAAACAACTTTTTGTTATATTTGATCATAGGAAATGTTAGAAATGTTAATGTCATATTAGATTAAAAAGAAAACTTTTTGATAGCTTGAACATGCGAAATTCTAAGCCACCATAGTGTAAAAACGACTTCTTGATGGTTTGACCATAGGAAACTTTGCGCCAAATTAGGGTAATAACTGGCTTTTTCAAGGTTTGAACCAGGGAAATTTCAAGCCACGTTAGAGTAAAAATCAACTTTATGATGGATTGAAGATGGGAAATTTCAACACACCTTCGAGTAAAACCGACTTTTTGATGGTTTGAAGATGGAAAATCTCAGGTCACCTAAAAGGAAAAAAACAACTTTTTGATAGTTTGAACATAGGAAATTTCAAGCCACCTTAGAGTAAAAAACGACTTTTTGATGATTTGAACATGGGAAATTTCAAGCCACCTTAGAGTAAAAAACAACTTTTTGATGGTTTGAACATGGGATATTTTAAGCTACCTTCGAGTAAAAAACAACTTTTAGATGGTTTGAACATAGAAAATTTCAAGCCACTTTATGGTAAAAACCGACTTTTTGATGGTTTGAAGATGGGAAATTTCACGCCACGTCAGAGTAAAAAGCAACTTTTCAATGGATTGAACATGGGAAATTGAAAGCCATCTTAGTGTAAAAAACAAATTTTGATGGTTTGAACATGGGAAATGCCAAGCCACCTTAGAGTAAAAACGAATTTTCGATGGTTTAAACATGGGAAATGTCAAGCCATCTTGAATAAATGACAACGTTTTGATAGTTCGAACATGAGAAATTTGAAGCCACCTCTGGGTAAAAACTGACTTTTTAAAGGTTTGAACATGCTAAATTTCAAGCCACCTTAACGTATAAAACAACTTTATTATGGTTTGAAGATGGGGAATTTCAAGTCATCTTAGGGTCAAAAACAAATTATTGATAGACTGAACATGGGAAGTTCCAAGTCTCCTTAGAGTAAAAAACGACTTTTTAAAGCTTTGAACATGGGAGATTTTAAGCCACCTTAGTGTAAAAGACAACTTTTTGATTGTTTGAACAGGAGAAATTTCAGTTCACCTTAGAGTAAAAACAACTTTTTGATGGTTTAAAAATAGGAAATTGCAAGCCACCTTAGGGTAAAAACCGATTTTTTAAGGTTGGAACATGGGAAATATCAAGCCACCTTAGAGCAAATAGAATATTATGATGGTTTGAAAATAGGGAATTTCAAGCCACCTCAGAATACAAAACAACTTTTTGATGGTTTGAACAAAGGAAATTTCGAGCCACCAGAGGGTAAAAAACCGACTTTTTAAAGGTTTGAACATTGGATATTTTAAGCCACCTTAGAGAAAAAACAACTTTTTATGGTTTGAACATAGGAAATTTCAACCCACTTTAGGTTAAAATCCGATTTTGGATGATCTGCAGATGGGAAATTTTAAGCCACCTTCGAGTAAAAAACAACTTTTTGATAGTTTGAACATAGGAAATTTCAAGCCACCTAAGAGTAAAAAAACGACATTTTGATTGTTTGAACATAGGAAATTACAAGCCACGTTAGAGTAAAAAACAACCTTTTGATAGTCTGAAAATGAGAAATTACTGGCCACATTTGAGTAAAAACGATTTGTGATTGTTTGAACATAGGATATTTCAAGTTACGTTAAGGTAAAAACCGACTTCCTAAAGGTTTGTATATGGGAAATTTCAAGGCCCTAAGAATAAAATACATCTTTATGATGGTTTGAAGATGGGATATTTCAACCATCTTTGAGTAAAAAACAACTTTTTGAGTTTTTGAACATAGGAAATTTCAAGCCACCTTTGGATAAAAACCGAGTTTATAAAGGTTTGATCATGGTAAATTGCAAGCCACCTTAGTGTAAAAAAACATTTTGATGGTTTGAACATTGGAAATATCAAGCCACCTTAGAGGAAAAAGCAATTATTTGATAGTTTGGAAATGAAACATTTCAGGCCACATTAGAGTAAAAATGTCTTGTGTTGGTTTGAACATGGGAAATTTCAAGTCACCTTAGGGTAAAAACCGACTTCCTAAAGGTTTGTACATGTGAATCTTCAAGTCAACTCAGAGTAAAAAACAACTTTATGATGGTTTGAAGAAGGGAAAATTCAAGCCACCTTAAAGTAAAAAAAACTTTTTGATGGTTTTAACATAGGAAAATTCAGGCTACCTTTGAGTAAAAACCGACATTTTAATGGTTTGAACATGGGAAAATTCAAGCCACCTTAAAATCTTGTTGACAGTTTGAACATAGGAAATGTCAAGACACCGTAAGATGAAAAGCGACTTTTAGATGGTTTGAAGATTTAACATCTCAAAGCCACCTTAAAGTAAAAAACAACTTTTTGATAGTTTGAACATTGGAATTTTTAAGCCAAGTTGGAGTAAAAAAAGGGCATTTCGATGGTTTGAACATGGGAAATTTCAATCCACCTTCGAGTAAAAAACGACTTTTTGATGGTTTGAACATGGGAAATTTCACCCATCAACTTTATGATGGTTTCAAGATGGGAAATTTATGATGGTTTCAAGATGGGAAATTCAAAAATCAACTTTATGATGGTTTCAAGATGGGAAATTTCCAGCCACCTTCGAGTAAAAAACAACTTTTAGATGTTTTGAACAGAGGAAATTTCAAGCCACCTTAGAGTAAAAACGATTTTTTATGGTTTAAAAATAGGACATTTCAAGACACATTCTGGTAAAAACCGACTTTTTAAAAGTTTGAATATGGGAAATTTCAATCCACCTTAGAGTAATAAACAACTTTATGAGGGTTTGAACATGGGAAATTTCAAGCCACCTAGGTAAAATCCGATTTCTGATGGTTTCAATATGGGAAATTTCAAGCTACCTGAGTGTAAAAAACAACTTTTTAATGGGTTGTACATCGGATCGTTCAAGCCAGGAAAATACCGAGTTTTTGATTTTTTGACGATGGGAAATTTCAATCCAACTTAGAGTGAAAAATGACGTTTAGATGGTTTGCCCATATGAAATTACAAGCCAATTTAGAGTAAAATAGATCTTTACGATGGTTTGAACATGGGAAATTTCCATCCACCTAAGAGAAAAAACTGCTTTTTGATGTTTTGTACATGGAATATTTCAAGCCACCTTAGAGTAAAAAACAATTTTTGATACTTTAAACATGAGATATTTCAAACAACCTTAGAGCAAAAATCAATTTTTGATGGTTTGAACACAGGAAATTTCAAGCCAACTTAGAGTAAGAACTGGCTTTTTAAAAGTTTGAAGATGGGAAATTTCAAGCAACCTTAGAGTAAAAACAACTTTATGATTGGTTGAAGACGGGAAATTTCAGGCCAAGTTAGAGTAATAAACAACATTATGATGGTTTGAAGATGGGAAAGTTCAAGCCACCTTACACTGAAAAACAACTTTTTGATGGTTTGAAGATGGGAAATTTCAAGCAACCTTAGAGTAAAAAACGAATTTTTGAGATGTTTGAACATAAGAAATTTCAAGCCACCTTAGATAAAAAAAAAACATTTGATAGTTTGAATATTGGAAATTTCAAGCCATCTTCGAGTAAAAACGACTTTTTGATGGTGTGAACATAGGAAATCTCAAGACACCTAGGGAAGAAACCGCGTATTTAAAGTTTTGAACATGGGAAATTTCAAGCCACCTTAGAGTAAAAAACAACTTTATGATCGTTGGAAGATGGGAAATTTCAAGCAACTTTAGAGTAAGAAACAAGTTTATGATGGATTGAAGTTTGGAAATTTCAAGCCACCTTCGAGTAAAAAACGACTTTTTGATGGTTTGTACATGGGAAATTTCAATCCACCTCAGAGTAACAGACAGCTTTTTGATGGTGTGAACATAGGAATTTCAATGCCATTTAGATTAAAAATTGACATTTTGATGGTTTGAACACAGGAAAATTCAAGCCACCTTAAAGTAAAAACGATTTTTGATAGTTTGAACATGAAAAATTTCAATCCCCCTTATATGAGAAACGATTTTTGATGGTTTGAACATGGGAAATTTCAAACCACCTTAGGGTTAAAACTGACTTTCTAAGTTTTTGAACATGGGAAATTTCAATCCACCTTCGAGAAAAAACAATTTTTTAATGGTTTGAACATAGGAAATTTCATGCCACCTTAGGGTAAAAACCGATTTTATGATGTTTTGTAGATGGGAAATTTCAATCGAATTAGAGTAAAAGAAGAATTTTCATGGTTTGAACATAGAAAATTTCTAGCTACCTTCGAGCTAAAAACGACATTTCGATGATTTGCAAATGGGAAATTTCAAGCCATCTTAAATTAAAATAAAGCTTTGTGATGGTTTGAACACAGGTAATTTCAAGCCACCTTAGGGTAAAAACCGACATTTTAAAGGTTTGAACATGGGAAATTTCAAGCTACCTGAAAGTCAAAAACAACTTAGTGATTGTTTGATCATGGGAACTTTCGAGCCATTTAGAGTAAAAACCGTTATTTTGATGGTTAGAACATCGGAAAATTCAAGCCACCTTGGCGTAAAAAACAACTTTTAGATAGTTTGAACATGCGAAATTTCAGGCCACCTTAGTGTAAAAAACAAGTTTAATGGTTGAACATAGGAAATTTCAAACCACCTTAGGGAAAAAACCGAACTTTTGATGGTTTGAAGATCGGAATTTTCAAGCCACCTTAAAGTAAAAAACAAATTTTTAATGGTTTGAACATAGGAAATTTCAAGCCACCTTAACGGAAAAACCGACATTTTAATGGTTTGAATATGGGGAAATTAAAGTCACCTTAGAATAAAAACTATTTTTGATGGTTTGAACATGGGAAATTTTACCCACCTTAGAGTAAAAACAACTTTTTGATAGTTTGAACATGAGAAATTTAATATCCACCTTAGAGTCAAAACGACTCTTTGATGGTTTGAACATAGGAAATTTCAAGCCACCTTAGGGTAAAAACTGACACTTTAAAAGTTTGAATATGGGAAATTTCAAGTCAAATCAGAGTTAAAAACGACATTTCGATGGTTTGAACATGGGAAATTTAGAGTAAAAATGAACTTTCTGATAGTTTGACCATGAGAAATTTCAAGCCACCTTAGAGTAAGAACGGCATTTGATAGTTTAAATATAGGAAATTTCAAGCTACCTTAGGGTAAAAAACGACTTTTTAAAGGTTTGAACATTTGAAAATCCAAGCCACCTTAGAGTAAAAAACTATTTTATGATGGTTTGAAGATGGGAAATTTCAAGCCAACCTTAGAGTAAAAAACGTTTTGATGGTTTGAACATAAGAATTTTCATGCTACCTTAGAGTGAAAAGCGACATTTTGAATGTTTGAATATAGGAAATTTCAAGCCACTTTCGGGTAAAAAAACGATTTTTCGTTGGTTGGAAAATAGGAAATTTCAAGCCACCTTAGGCTAAAAGCCGACTTTTTGATCGTTCGAAGATGGGAACTTTGAAGCCACCTTAGATTAAAAAACAGGTTTTTGATGGTTTGGACATAGGGATTTTCAAGCGACCTTAGGGTAAATCCGACTTTCTAAAGGCTTGAACATGAGAAACTGTAATCCATCTTAGAGTAAAATACAAGTTTTTGATGGTTTGAAGTCGGGAAATTTCCAACCACCTTAGAGTAAAAAACAACTTTTTAATAGTTTGAACATAGGGAAAAAACCGACTTTTTGATGTTTTGAAGATGGGAAATTTGAAGCCACGTTAGATTAAAAGACAGGTTTTTGATGGTTAGAACATAGAAAATTTCAAGCCACATTAGAGCAAAAAGCAACGTTCTGGTGGTTTGAACATGACAAATTTCAAGGCCCATTAGAGTAAAAACGGTTTTTGATCGTTTGAAATGTCAAGCCACCTTAGGGGAAAAACCGACTTTCTAAAGGTTTGAACATAGGAAATTTCAAGCCACCTTAGGGTAAAAAACGACATTTTGAATGTTTGAGACATAGGAAATCTCAAGCCACTTTCGAGTTAAAAACGATTTTTCGTTGATTTGAACATAGGAAATTTCATGCCACCTTAGGCTAAAAACCGACTATTTGATGGTCTGAAGATGGGAAATTTCAAGCCATCTTAGAGGAAAAAGCGACATTTTGATGTTTTGGTGATGGGAAATTTCAGGCCACCTTAGAGGAAAACAACTTTTCGATGGTTTGAACATAGGAATCTTCAAGCAACTTTCGAGTAAAAAACGACATTTTGATGCTTTGAAGATGTGAAATTTCAAGCGACCTTCGAGTTAAAAACTACTTTGTGATGGTTTGAAGATGGTAAATTTCAAGACACCTTAGAGTAATAATTAACTTTTTGATGGTTTTGTAGATGATCCACCATAGAGTAAAAAACGATTTATTGATTGTTTGAACATGGGAAATTTCAAGCCACCTTAGAGGAAAAAACATCTGATTGTTAGTTTGAATATGTGAATTTTCAAGACACCTTTGAGTAAAAAATGCCTTTTTGAAGGTTTGATTATCGGGACTTTCAAACCACCTCAGAGTAAAAATGACTTTTTATCCTTTGAACATAGGGTATTTCAAGCCACCTTAGGGTAAAAACTGACTTTTTAAAGGTTTGAACAAGAGAAATTTCAGGCCACCTTAGATTAAAAAACAACTTTTTGATGGTTAGAAAATAGGAAATTTCAAGCCACCTTAGGGTAAAAACCTACTTTTTAAAGTTTTGAACATGGGAAATTTCAAGCCACCTTAGAGTCATAAACAACTTTATGATTGTTTGAAGATGGGAAATTACAAACTACTTTAGTTTAAAAACCGATATTTCAAAAATTTCAGGGTAAAAACCGACTTTTTGATGGTTTGAAGATGGGAAATTTCAAGCCACCTTAGAGTAAAAAACGACTTTTTGATATTTTGAATGTGGGAAATTTAAAGCCATCTTAGATGAAAAAACAATTTTTTGATAGTTCGAATATGAGAAATTTCATGCCACCTTAGAGTAAAAAACGACTTTTTGATTTCAAGCCACCTTAATCAACAACTGACTTTTTAAAAGTTTGATCATGGGAAATTTCAAGCCACCTTAGTATAAAATACGACTTTTCGATGGATTGAACATGGGAAATTTGAAGACTCCTTACAGTAAAAAACGATTTTTCGATGGTTTGAACAGAGAAAATTCGTGCCAACTTAGGGTAAAAAACAACTTATTCATAGTGTGAACATGCGAACTTTCAAGCCACCTAAGAGTAAAAACGACGTTTTGATGGTTCGAACACTGGAAGATTCAAGACACCTTCGAGTAAAAACGACATTTGGATGGTTTGAAGATGAGAACTTTCAAGCCAACTTTGATAAAAAAACGACTTGATGGTTTGAACATAGGAAATTTCAAGTCCCTCTAGATTAAAAAAAAACTCTTTGATAGTTTGAACATGAGAAATTACAAGCCACATTAGAGTAAAAACGACTTTTTGATGGTCTGAATATAGGTAATATCAAGCCACTTTAGAGTAAAAAACAACTTTATGATGGTTTGGAGATGGGAAATTTCTAGCCACACAGAGTAAAGAACAACTTTTTGATGGTTAGAACAAAGGAAATTTCAAGTCACCTGAGAGTAAATTCCGACTTTTTAAATATTTGAACATGGGAAATTTCATGTCACCTCAGAGTAAAAAAAACAAACTTTATGATGTTTTGATGATGGGAAATTTGAAAGCACATTAGATGAAGAAAGAACGTTTTGATGGTTTGAAGAAGAAACTTCAAGACACCTTGAAATAAAAAACGACTTTTTGATGGTTTCAACATGGGACATTTCAAGCCATCTTAGACTAAAAACAACTTTTCGATGGATTGAACATGGGAAGTTTCAAGACGCGCTAGGGTAAAAAACAACTTATTGACAGTTTGAAATTTCAAGCCCCCTTAGAGTAAAAACGACTTTTTGATGGTCTGAACAAAGGAATTTTCAAGTCACATTAGAGTAAAAACGACTTTTTGATGGTTTGAACCTCGGAAATGTCAAGCCACCTTAGAGTAAAAAAAAGATCATTTTGATGGTTTGAACATGGGAAATTTCAAACCACCTTATGTTAAAAATCGACTTTTTAAATGTTTCAAGATGGGAAATTTCAAGCCACATTAGAGTAAAAACGACATTTTTGATGGTCTGAACATAGGAAAATTCAAGCCACCTTATAGTATAAACGAATTTTTGATGGTTTGAACATGGGGAATTTCAAGCCACCTTAGAATAAAAAACAACTTTTAGATAGTTTGAATATGAGAAATTTCAGGCCACCTTAGAGTAAAAAACAACGTATTAATGGTTTGAACATAGGAAATTTCAAGCCACCTTAGGATAAAAAACAAATTTTTGATGGTTTGAACATAGGAAATTTCAAGCCACCTTAGAGCAAAAACCGTCATTTTGGTGGTTTAAAGATGGAAAATTTCAAGCCAGCTTAGTGTAAAAAACAACTTTTTGATGGTTTGAACATAGGAAATATCAAGCCACCTTAGGGTAAAAAACAGCTTTATGATGGTTTTAAGATGAGAAATTTCAAGCCACCTTAGAGTAGAAAACAAATTTTTGATGGTTTGAATATAGAAGATTTCAGGTCACCTTAGAGTAAAAAACAACCTATTGATAGTTTGAACATGGGAAATTACAAGCCACCTTAGAGTAAAAAAATCTTATTGATAGTATGAATATGAGAATTTTCAAGACACCTTAGAGTAAAAATGACTTTTTGATGGTTTGAATTTGAGAAATTTCAAGCCATCTTATAGTAAAAAACGACTTTTTGATGTTTTGAGCATGGAAATTTCAAACCACCTGAGAGTAAAAATTACTTTTTGATGGTTTAAAGATAGGAAATTTCAAGCAACATTAGGGTAAATACTGACTTTTTTAATGTCTGAAGATGGGAAATTTCAAGACACCTTAAAATAAAAAAAGACTTTTTGATGGTTTAAATATAGGAATTTTCAAGCCCCCTTAGAGGAGAAAAATACCATTTTGATGGTTTGAACATGGGAAATATCAAGCCACCTTAGGTTATAAACCGACTTTTTAAATGTTTGAAGATGGGAAATTGTAATACACATTAGAGTAAAAAACGACTTTTTGATGGTTTGAACATAGGAATGTTAAAGCCATTAAGAGTAAAATCCGACATTTTGATGGTTTGAACACAGGAAAATTCAAGCCACCTTAGAGTAAAAAACAACTTTTAGATAGTTTGAACATGAGAAATTTCAGGCCACCTTAGAGCAAAAACATTTTATTAATGGTTTGAACATAGAAAATGTCAAACCACCTTAGGATAAAAAACAACTTTCTGATGGTTTGAATATAGGAATTTTTAAGCCACCTTCGAGTAATAAACGATATTTTGATGGGAGATTTCAAGCCACCTTAGAATAAAAAAAGACTTTTTGATGGTTTTAACATAGGAATGTTAAAGCCATTTAGAGTAAAAACCGACATTCTGATGGATTAAACATAGGAAACTCAATCCACGTTATAGTAAAAACGAAATTTTGATGGTTTGAATATGGGACATTTCAAACCACCTTAGTGTGAAAAGCATCTTTTAGATAGTTTGAACATGAGAGATTTCAAGCCACCTTAGAGAACAAAACAACTTTTTAAAGGTTTGATTATAAGAAATTTCAAGCCACCTCAGAGTAAAAATGATTTTTGATGGTTTGAACATAGGGAATTTCCAGCCAACTTAGGGTAAAACCTGACTTTTTAATGGTTTGAACAAGAGAAATTTCAACCACCTTAGATTAAAGAACAACTTTTTGATGGTTTGAACATATCAAATTTCAAGCCAGCTTAGGGTAAAAACCGACTTTCGAAAGGTTTGAACATGGGAAATTTCAAGCCACCTTATAGGAAAAAACGACTTTTTGATGGTTTGAACATAGGAATTTTCAAGCCACCTTAGAGGAAAAAAATATCATTTTGATGGTTTGAACATGGGAAATTTCAAGCCTCCTTAGGTTATAAACCAACTTTTTAAATGTTTGAAGATGGAAAATTTCAATCCACATTAGAGTAAAAAGCGACTTTTTGGTGGTTTGAACATAGGAATGTTAAAGCCATTTAGAGTAAAAACCGACATTCTGATGGTTTGAACATAGGAGACCTCAAGCCACCTTATAGTAAAAACGAATTTTTGATGGTTTGAACATGGGAATTTTCAAGCCACCTTAGAATAAAAAACAACTCTTAGATAGTTTGAGCATGAGAAATTTCAGATCACTTTAGAGTAGAAAAACAACTTATTAATGTTTTGAACATAGGAAATTTCAAGTCACCTTAGGATAAAAAACAAATTTTTCATGGTGTGAACATAGGAACGTTCAAGCCACCTGAGAAAAAAACCCGACATTTTCATGGTTTGAATATAGGAAATTTCAAGCCACCTTCCAGTAAAAACAACTTTTTGATGGTTTGAACATACGAAATTTCTAGCCAAGTTAGGGTAAAAACCAATATTTTAAAGGTTTAAACATGGAAAATTTCAATCCACCTTAGTGTAAAAAACAACATTATGATGGTTTGAAGATGGGAAATTTCAAGCCACCTTAGAGTAAAAAGCAACTTTTTGAAGTTGTGAACATCGGAAGTTCCAAGCCACAGTAGGAAAACAACTTAAAGGTTTGAACATTGAAATTTCAAGCCACCTTAGATAAAAATGACTTTTTGATAGTTTGAACATTCGGATAAAAACTTTTAAGACTTTTTAAAGGTTTGAACAAGGGACATTTCAATCCACCTTAGTTTAAAAAACAACTTTATGATGGTTTAAAGATAGGACATTTCAAGCCACCTTCTGGTAATAAACAACTTTATGATGGTTTGAAGATGGGAAATTTCAAGCCACCTTTGAGTAAAAACAACCTTTTGATGGTTTGAACATAGGAAATTTCAAGCCACCTTAGGGTAAAAACCTACTTTTGAAAGGTTTGAACATGGGACATTTCAAACCACCTTAGAGTAAAAAACAACTTTATGATGGTTTGAAGATGGGAAATTTCAAACCACCTTAGAGTAATAAACAACTTCATGATGGTTTGAAGATGGGAACTTTCAAGCCACTTCAGGGTAAAAACCGACTTTTTAAAGATTGAACATAGTAAATTTCAAGTCACCTTAGAGTAAAAACCGACTTATTGATGTTTTGAACATGGGAAATTTCAAGACACCTTAGAGTAAAAAACAACATTTTGATGGTTTGAAGATAGGAAATTTGAACCCACCTCAGAGTAACAAACGACCTTTCTGATGGTTTGAATATGAGAAATTTCAAGCCCCCCTTATAGTTGAAACGATTTTTGATGGTTTGGACGTAGGAAATTTGAAGCCTCCTTAGAGTAAAAACCACTTGTTGATGGTTTGAACATCGGAAATTTCAAGCCACCTTATGGTAAAAACCGACTTTTTGATGGTTTGAAGATGGGAAATTACAAGCCACCTTAGATTAAAAACAAAGTTTTGATGGTTTGAACATAGGAAGTTTCAAGCCACCTTAGAGGAAAAACCGACTTTTTGATGGTTTGAACATAGGAAATTTCAAACCACCTTTTTAAACGTTTGAACATGAGTAATTTCAATTTAACTTAGAGGAAAACACAACTTTATGATGGTTGGAAGATGGGAAATTTTAAGCCATCTTAGAGTAAAAAACAACTTTTTGATGGTTTGAACATAGGAAATTTAAAACCACCTTAGGTTAAAAACCGACGTTTTAAAGGTTTTGAACATAACAATTTTCAAGCCACCTTACGGTAAAAACCGATTTTTTTTTAAGATGGGAAATTTCAAGCCACCTTAGACTAAAAAACGACTTTTTGATAGTTTGAACAAAGGAAGTTTCAAGCCACCTTAGGGTAAAATCCGACTTTTCAAAGGTTTGAAAATGGAAAATGTCAAGCCTCTTTAGAGTAAAAAAGCACTTTTTAATGGTTTGAACATTGGAAATTTCAAGCCACCTTGTGGTACAAACCGATTTTTTGATGGTTTGACGATGGGAAATTTCAAGCCACCTTAGATGAAAACAACTTTTTGATGCTTTGAACATAGGAAATTTCAAGGCACCTGAGAGGAAAAACCGACATTTTGATGCTTTGAAGATGGGAAATTTCAAGCCAGCTTAGAGAAAAAACGACTTTTTGATGGTGTGAAAAATCTAGCTTAGAGAAAAAACAACTTTTTAAAGGTTTGATTATAGGAAATTTCAAGCCACCTCAGAGTAAAAATGACTTTTTGATAATTTGAACATTGGTAATGTCAATCCACCTTAGTGTAAGGACTGACTTTTAAAGGTTTGAACAAGAGAAATTCCAGACACCTTAGATTAAAAAACAACTTTTTGTTCGTTTGAAGATAGGAAATATCAAGCCAACTTAGTGTAAAAACCGACTTTCTAAAGGTTTGTACATGGAAAATTTCAAGCCACCTCAGAGAAAAAAACATATTTTTGATGATTTGAACATAGGAAATATGAAGCAACCTTAGGGAAAAAAACTGACTTTTTAAAGGTTTGAACATGTGAAATTTCGTTCCAACACAAACATTATGATGGTTTGAAGATGGGAATTTTCAAGCCACCTTAGAGTAAAAAAGAACTTTTTGATGGTTTGAACATAGTAAATTTGAAACCACTTTAGGTTAAAAACCGACGTTTTAAAGGTTTTGAACATAAGAAATTTCAAGCCACCTTAGGGTAAAAACCTACTTTTTGATGTTTTGAAGATGGGAAATTTCAATCCACCTTAGAGTAAAACCAATATTATGATGGTTTCAAGATTTGAATTTTCAATCCACCTTAGATTAATGAACAAGTTTATGATGGTTTGAATATGGGAAATTTCAAGCCACCTTAGAGTAAAAACAACCTTTTGATGGTTTGAACATACGAAATTTCAAGCCACCTTAGGGTAATAACCGACTTTTTAAAGGTTGGAACAAGAGAAATTTCATGCCACCTTAGAGTAAAAACAACTTTTTAATGGTTTGAACATATGAAATTTCAAGTCACCGTAGGAAAACAACTGACTTTTGAAAGGTTTGAACATTGAAATTTCAAGCCACCTTAAATAAAAATGACTTTTTGATAATTTGAACATGGGGAATTTCTAGCCACCCCATAGTAAAAATGACTTTTTTGTAGTTTGAACATAGCAAGTTTCAAGCCACCTTAGAGTAAAAAACAACCTTTCGATGGTTTGAACATAGGAAGTTTCAAGCCACCTTAGGGTAAAAAACAACTTTATGATGGTTTGAAGATGGGAAATTTCAAGCCACCTCAGAGTAAAAACCGACATTTTAAAGGTTTGAACATAGGAAATTTCAAGTCACCTTAGGGTAAAAGCCGACATTTTGATGTTTTGAACATGGGAAATTTCAAGTCTCCTTAGCGTAAAAAACATGTTTTTGATGGTTTGAACATTGGAAATTTCAAGCCACCGTTGGGAAAAACTGACTTTTTAAAGGTTTGAACATGGGAAATTTCAGTCCACCACAGAGTAAAAAACAACCTTATGATGGTTTGAACATAGGAGATTTCAAGCCCCCTCAGGGTAAAAACCAACGTTTTTAAGGTTTTGAACATAAGAAATTTCAAGCCTCCTTAGGGTAAAAACCGACTTTTTGATAGTTTGAAGATGGGAAATTTCAAGCCACCTTAGAGTAAAAAACGACTTTTTGATGGTTTGAACATGGGGAATTTTTAGCTGCCTGGCTATTTCTCCTTGAGTTGTTTTCCTCTTTAAAGTCACAGCCTTTATCGTTGTTTTAGCCATGTTCTTAGTTTTAAAAAGTAAGCTAATTTTCATACAATAACTTGCCAAGGCACATTACACTTATATTAATAAAATGGACAAGTTTCTACAAAGGAATTTAAATATTATCATGATTTTATCATCTCAGATTTTGCATGTCATTTTTTTTTAGATACGACCTGTTTAAAGCGCTATCTTCCGTTACATGGCAACTACGAGAACGCAGCAACTTATTTCTAATCCTCAAGGTCCATAGACGCTACTAAAAAAGCATGCTGTGAAACAATATTAACTTCTTAATAATGAAAAAGCTTTGTTTACATATATATATATATATATATATATATATATATATATATATATATATATATACTGTCGTTGAAAAAAATTTCGTGAAGTATATAAAATGATTGTACATTTTTATTTTATTAAGAAGCAAGTTAATATTGTTTCGCAGTATATATAAATATATATGAATTGCGATCATATATGGATTGTAATCCGGCAGAATGATATGATCATGAATAAATAGTAATTGTTTATAAGCTTAACTTTCTTCGCTTTTAAAGCTTCATCTAGGAATGAAATATGGAAGGGAAAAAGAAAATTCTGCAATTTTTTATTTTTGTTGTAGTTCATTTGTTAAGCAACTCACGGGCACCTGCTCTCTATGGGTCTCTCAAAATTCATGTCTCTTGTAGTTCTTAATAATTTTTTCTTTATGTTATTCTCCCTAAATTCTGTGCCGCCATGCATTTACTCAAGTTCACTAAGTATGTGATGCGTTGTTTTTCTCTGTCTCTCTTGTCTTCAACCTTCCCTGCGAATATCAAATTTTTCAAGCCTTTCCTCATATGCCTTAGAGATTTTACCTCTCTCTTGCTGATGTTAAGAATAAGTTTCCTTTTTATTTCCATTTTTTTTTCATGTTCAGTTCCTGGTCTTTTTAGCCTCCTTCTGTTGCTCCAAGTTTCTCCATTATTGAGGAAATTTCTTAGCACTCATTATCAAGGAAGAAGACAAATATCACGTAACATTTTAGTCTTCGTGTCGTTGTTTCTAGCGAAGTTTTTTTTCTTCTATTTCTTAATCCTCTTTGCGCCGTGTTTGGTGATACATCTGGTCGGATGTTTCGGACGGTAAAATCTTCTTTTCTGTCCCTCACTTTCTCTATCTTCCCCCACTATATATAAATATATATATACAACAAAATCATACCATTATATTAGAACAATAATCAATTATTTTGAACTGGTTTTAACGAATAACATATAAATTATGAAGTTTGAATCTCCTTTTTTAATAATAGGGTAACAAGATTTCATATAATACTGTAAAAACTGATCATCTTCAGCTGTGATAAAGTGAAATCTTCACACGTGTCGTCCTACATAATCAAGTAGATTTATGTGAGAAAGTCACCTATAGATAAAATTAATCGTACTACAATTCTTTCTATTTCTCTATCTCTTTATTTCACACACACACACACACACACACACACACACACACACACACACACACATATATATATAAATATAAATGAAATAACAATATATAAGTTTTTCTGTGTAATGACCAATTTTAAGAAAAAGATGTATGTCAAAACGGGAAAGATTTTCGGGTGAAGCATTTAGTTCCTTAGAACTTCATCGGATTCAATTTAAACTTCAGTTTATGTTTACATTAATTCGACATGAGCAGGATACTAGGAGAAATCAAGTACTTACTGGAGTGGTACAGAGATCAGTATATTTTGTAAGTGTCTTCAGCGAGCGATGGATTGTATGTATGAGTTCCACTCCACTTGTAGTCTGGTGGGGGTTGATCTCAATGTATGGGGCCTCCCTGAGAAAACTCGTTCATCACAATAGAAATAGACAAAAATTTCGCTAAATTTTCGTTTTAGGTCCCGAAGACTTTTCTCCCTTCAAATTTATCCAAAATAGCATTATTTCTGTGCAAATGTATATGCTGAACTCAAATCAACAATTAGTTATTGCAGAAAACTACCATTTTTGATCTGAACATCCATAAAATAACGAACTACATCTCGCACTTTTTGTCTCCCGTAACTCTCACGAAGTTATGTAATTAACTGCAGAATGACTTTCTGCGTAGGCAACAAATTTCGGCCGATTTACTTCCTTTACTGAAGTTTCCACCTATTTACTTCCTGTCATGAATGTAATACACGTAGAAATACAATAGCGTATTACTTTCATTACAGGAAGTAAATAGGCGGAAGTTTCAGTAAAGGAAGTAAATCGGCTGAAAATAGAAATTTGTTGTCCTACACTGAAAGACATTCAGCAGTTAATTACATAACTGCGTTAGAGTTACAGGAGACAAAATGTAGTTCGATTTTTTTCTGGACGTTCAGATCTAAAAAGGTAAGTTTCTTCAATAACTAATTGTTGATTTGAGTTCAGCATATACATTTGCAGAGAAATAATGCTATTTTGGATAAATTTGAAGGGGAAAAGCTTTCGGGACCTAAAACGAAAATTTAACAAAATTTCTGTGTCCACTCAGTGTTAATGGCGCATTACTAGTTTAGTTTTTGTGGCATTGAATTTGACCAGCCAGTTTTTTCCCCACTGAGCTGTTATGGATACATCAGCAGAGAGATCAGCTACCAGAGTGTGTGGTCATCTAAAATTTTGTAGGTGTACAAAATCCTTATTTTGTTGTTTCATTGGTATAAATATCCACAATAGATCGGAGTATACTCTTAGGCAAGTCATGAATGTACATTAGAAAGAGAGTTTAACCAATAAACGAGCCTTAATATTTTACGATGACGATTAAACAGGGTGAGTAAAGTATTTGAGGACACATTGATAACCGTAAGAAAAACAACGACATCTTACAGATCAGTAAATAAATTGATACAGTACTTGTAACAAAGATGCCAGTAATGGTTGGATTACATGTTTATTTGAAGTAACTGCTTTCAGCTGCAACGATGCAAAACCCTTGATATGCACTGATCACATGGTCTGGATATGAGATATCACTCAGATAATGGAGGCTTTCAAGGAATCAGTCATATTGTGTGAACGTTGATTAGTCTCCCGTTCAGCAACGCCTCGCATGCAATAGTCAAGAGGATTTAAGTTTGGTGAGTTAGGTAGCCATATATTTGGTGTGATGTGGTCGTGCAAATAGACTGTTATTCAATCTAGGGTCACCACAACTTTGTGAGCAGATGCAAAAATTCTGTTGGAACTTATACGGCCTTACATTACATACAAGGTTTATTCAGCGATTCGTAACTGTTTCTAGAACCGCAATCTAGCCAGTGTCCTTCTCTACTCACCACCCCTAAGACCATCACAGAAGCTGGAAAGTTGGTGTGTATGACATAGGGGGCATCAGAATGATCCGCACTTAACCACCTGTTATTTTCCTGATTCACTTTTTGATCCTGGTTGAAACAGAATATTCAAGATTATTCTGGATATTTCTGCTTTGTTCAGTTTTGCTCGGAACAATCATTGTTCTTGTGTGTGTGGGGACATGAACCACCCTTTCCTCACATACTGAGTTCCCGCATGCAACCCACTGCAGATTGTGCTCTTGGGCACCTGCAAATTGATAATGTTCTGCACCCGCTGGACGAAATGTAGTGTCCTGATATTGTTCGAACGCTTTGAACGCTTTTTGAGTTTCCATCTCTTTCCGAACACTGTGCACAAACGACCTGGCAACTTAAAAAAAAAAAGAAAAAAAAAAGATTAGATGATATGTATAAAAACTAGGTCATTTATGTTTATGTGTTTGTCTAATGGAAGTGGAAGTATTTTTTTAAAAATAAACTGATAAAATTATTAATAATACCAGTCTTCATTATTCTCTTTTTATTTCTTGTTTTTTATTTTTTGTTTCTCCTTTTATCCATGTGCATTCATATCTGCACATGGATAAATAAAAGGAGAAACTAAATAACATCTCACATTTGCCAATCGTGTGGTAAAAGTTGGCATAAAGTAAATCCTAGCTTACTTCTGGCCACATTATATTCGCCGCTGTGAAAATTCGAAAAAAAAATGAGTGTTTCTTTTAATTCGGCGCCGCGTGATCTATAGTTTCAGTTGACTACAAAACCCTAACGAAAGTAAGTTGTAATAATTAGTATTTTAGAAGCGATTAAAAATATCTCATGGATATTTGAAACTGATCAACCTCAAATCACTACTAATGCACAAGTACGTATTAGCTACCAATGGGTATATCTTTTTTGCATACACGTGTGGGATTCCAGAACACCCGGATTAAAAAGGCGGTTTTAATGCGGATTATCCGGTCCTCAAAAACACAACACAAATTTCAAGAAACGACAACGCAAGAAGAAATATTGTATAAAAAATAAATGTTGTATATGGAAATTTTGTATTTGACAATATTTATACAATATAAACAATTTGTACAATTCTTCGTATCCTTTTTTGATAAAAAAAAGTGTCTTTTATATTTGCGTGGCCGTTGGTTGGATATAAAAGTGTTTTTTGGATTTGAACGAATGTTGGTTGAAGATAAAACTGTCTGTTTTGTTGTGATTAAACAGAGTAGTAGCACAATGTTTCTTTCCTTTTTATGTATCAGCCGCTAAGTAGGTGGAAAAGGAAAGTGTTTCAAATTGTGTTGAAAAGGAGTGTGTATGAGAATTCCCGAGAGGGAGAGAGAGAGAGAGAGAGAGAGTCAAACGGGGATAGTCGTAATTGGTAGTGTATGTGTAAAACGATGAATCAGTCTACTTAACTTAATAAGTCTTACTTCTCCTTTCTGGTTGATGAGAATTGTGAAAAATTTTATGGCCGTTGCAGGTGTTTCCTCTCTTCTTTCCGTCCGTAACGGTTGAGTGGGCGAAAGATTAGTTTGTCGGCACGGGTCTCTTTGATGTCGGACTGTGCGTATCTGACACTGCGCCTTTCGGAATTGACTGGCGTGGCTGACTGTCTCGCTGACCGAGAGATCGACTGCTTGCTTGAGTGACGGATCGACCGAATGCTGTTTCTCACTGACCCTCTTGACTGACTGACTGACTGATCGGTCAGGGGACCTCCTTAAATATTGAATTCTGTTCACGTAGGAGGATCCCAGAACGATTTTTTTAGCTCTGAAAAAAAACCCCGTTTAGCTGACGTATTTTGAATTTCTCGATTTGTCAACCAATCAGGATCCAGATTATCGCTTTTCACACTGACTTGTGAAAAGGAAAACCTTTTAGCTCTTTGGATCCTCTTTTCCGGGTGTGCAATTTTACTTTGGGTTTTTCCAAATGTTGTAGCTGTTTGAATGTGATTTTACCGATGTGCAATTTATTCTGTGTTTTTTAGGTGGTTGTTGGATGATATAGGATTTGTATCCTATACACGCACGTTTAAATGTCTTGCATAAGACCAAGATTGCAGAACCACAAGTGACATTTACAAACATGAAATTACACGACAGGCTAGATAGTTAAAGCGGAAACAATTCCCTTTTCTTCCTTAATGATATAAAATGATATTTCCTATTAACTTAATTATAAGCAATGATCATAATTGGATATTAAATAAAAAATATGTGTATTTGCTTCTTGATGCAATGAATGGAGATGAGTACTTCTATGATGATGCATTTGAGTCGTAAATTGTTCTATGTCAGTTGTTCAATGCAGGATGATGTATAAAAATTGCTGGATGTCGATTCTTAGTCATCAATATCTCCTTGCTGATCATTGATACCAGGTGTAGAAATTATGATGGGAAGGGTGTAGAAGACACAGCATTTACAATCGCAACAAACATTCTTCTTAATCTTGAGTCATTTAATAGAATAATATTTTCAGTTTCAAACAATACTAGGAATGAATGATAAACGAAGCTGTATCTACGGCAAATAACAACTATAATCGTTAAACAATTGACAATCAAATAAAGACCGTATACAAATGGATATTTACAAAAATGTATGAAATTGTTCTGGAGAAATATTAGTTAGAGTTTAGAATTTATGTTTGGCTTTATGTTAATTAAAACGGTTCTGAATATATGTATGTGTGTGTGAAAAAGAATGTAAACAACGAGTATACGCTGATAAGAAAGAGGAGGCTTGTTCACACGTTTACATCCAGAAAAAGATAAACAAAGACAACATTGTGAAGCAGTCTGTTTGCTTGAAGTCGCTGTGGTACCAAGTCGTTCCTATAGCGTGAATAAATACTTCACTATTGATTTTTTTCGAGTTGATGGATCTTTTTTTTTTATTTGTTTTTATATTAACTACCGGCTCACAGAGTTAGAGGTTCTGAAAACTAAATAGATATACTTGATGTTATCAGAACGAACGCATGATGTATTATTTACTAAGTTCACCGAAATCAAATCGGCTCAGATTAAACCGATTTTCTTTTTCTAGAAACAAAGTGGTAACGTTAAATTACTTTTAAAGCTCTCTGGTTCGTTGCCAATTGTTAGCGATGCCTGTTACAATTTTTAATTGTTAAGTGCGAATATGTGATGTGTGTATAGTTTACAAATGGCATATGAATCTGAGGTGGCCATGAACAGGGGATAGAATATTGAACTGGTATGTTAGTGTCTAGTTGTAAATTAAACTAAACTATTTTCTTTAGTTCATTTCTTTCCTTAACTTTTTGTTCATTCTAATTTTGTTTTTTTTTCTAAACAGTTTATTTCTCTTACTATTCATATTCGTTGCAAACTTAATAAAAATTAAACGTTTTCTTTCAGTTTTAAGGTTTTCATCTCTTAGAGTTGAAGTATTTATATAAAATATTGCCCTTATAAATTTGAGAAATAAAGCAGGATACTTATTCTTTTCTTCCTATCAGAGCTTCTATTTTCATTGCATAAACACGATCTGTCAGTTGTGACAAAAACAACGAAAGTAAGTTAAAAAAATAAAGTATGCACATGTATTTCGTACATAAAGCAAATTTTTGTTTACTTTTATGTTAGATTAATAAAATGAAAATGTTCATAATAAAAAGAGCTTATCTGATGTTGATTGCCTTTGGCCATTAGCTTCAAAGGGAAATAGACGATAGTGATCATCAAATACACTGATATGCAATAAATGCACTCAAAACAAAAATATACAATGGCTTATTTATTTCTAGACGTGGCTACTTCAGTTCATTTGCTTTAAGAAGATCTAACGTTTAGTGAGTTTTAATGTATTTGAACATCATTTTTGTAATCGGTATCACCCCAAGCAAGGCAGTAGACTTCTCTTTCAATTTGTTTGTTTGTAAGTGGTTTAGATTGTTAACAAGTTTTTGCTGTAAGCCCTCGTGACTATTGCCAGCACAATATATTCCTATTCGTACTGATGGTCGTGCTGATGATTTTGAAAATACTGATTGTTTAGCAATTTCGATAATATTCAAAAATAAAATTGTACAAATGATAATAAGAGACATTCAAAGGAATTTGCAGTAATCTGTCAACATTGTTACAAATTTTAAAACTTTAATTTTTTGTTGTTGAAAAACATAAGCGAATATTAAAAAGTCATAACTTTCATAACGGTGGTAAACGGCGCTGATTGAGTGGAACTAATAAAATAAGTCAAGTATTGACTTATTGGCCATGAGAGCACTTGCCGTCACTGACTTGAGAAACCTTTAGGGAATAATCCTTGTTTATTATTTTTTTTTAATCATTTCACCCTGGGCAAGGCGTAAATGCCACTGATGTGCGGGGGGCTACATAACTGAAAGAAAATTAAAGGAGGGAGAAGAGGATTACAAACCAATTAGAAAGAAGCAATAGAAAGATGAAAATGTAGGTGTAATGACAGTTGCAAGGGGGGAGAGAAAGGGAAGGATATACGGGGTGGGGGAAGGGTTAGAGTCAAGTGGTTAGTAGATGAGTATTGACATTGCATTTAAATTTCTGGAGGTTGTAGCCGTCAGGAAAGCAAGAATATGGGAGCGAGTTCCACAGGCGTGAAGTGCGGAGTAGAATTGTACACTTATAAAAAATATACTACCTTTTGCACACATCATTTCTCCGGCCACACACACAACACACACACACACACACACACACACACACACACACACACACACACACACACACACACACACACACAAGGTTCACACTGGATTCTTACCAGAATTATAGAAATGTTGATCCTTCTCAATGCCGTTAGTTAACAATTAACAAAATATCATCAGGTGAACCATAACCAATAAGTGGATTTTTTGCCCTCCATGGTTAAATTTGTGAAAACGAGATTGCAAAGAACGTAATATCTTTTCTTCTATTGTATTATTTCTGCTGGGAAATAATAAGAACAAAGTATCGCATAGAAGACGTTAACTGCGACAATTTCGGAGCAAGTTGATTTTTTTCTGTCCCACTTGCATGCGAAAAAGAAATGTGTATGTTTATTTGTTTCTGTGTGTGGATATTCATCCATTTTGCAGAGTAATAGACTTTTTAGGCGTTGTCCTATGGATGTATATTACCGAACTAAGCCAATTCTAAATATTAAAAGATTTATAATAACAAAATAAGATTCAGATTCAAACTTCAAATGCTAAGCACTGTTTGGTTGATTTTTGTTAAAAATTAAAAAGACTAGAATTTACAAACTTTGCTTACAAAAGCTGATCCAAAACAAAACTCAAGAAATTTCTTCTTTATATTTCACACCCTGATGCGAAATGTTTTTCGGCCACTAGAAAGCCAGGAAACATTTAAAAGCAAAATTCAAATAATTTTCAATTCTCAGAAACAATTTTTTACGCTCCTTTTCGCGAGCCGACGCGAAGTTTGTTCGTCGACCAATGGAAAGGCTGAAATCACACCCAGAAGTGAATTCCAAATGCTATTTTCAAGCCCCAAAACTGTCTGGAGTTCCTCTAAAACGTAAGAAGTCGGTCGAGCGTTTGCTCTCCTCCATCTTGTAGACGTGGGGATGCAAGCATCACGTTGACAGAGAGATGCCTGTGCTCAACGTCTTTTTCATGGGTGGGGGGGGGGGGGCTAGGAATGCCGCACTTAAGGAGTCACAAGCTCGCCTCAAGGCTGATTTTCCTTCGCCACGCATTGATAGGGAACTCGGTGTTGGCGGGGATTGTGAGGGATGCGTTCTCTAGCCTTACTATCTCCCCACCATTTTGAGGATTGAGCGCCGTCGTAAGCCTTGAGATCAATCGAATTTCCTCCTTGAGTGTCCGTCTGCTTTGAGGGTCATCCCTCGGTCCAGTGACCTTTCTCAGCCTAGAAGTCTAACATGGACTACTGGAGGGGGTCGCGAAGGATCCACTACGTAACATGCTCGGCTTGTCGACAGACGAGTTCCGCTCGTTTTGGTCTTGGGCGTCAGCAATGAATCTCAGCAATCCTGAGTTTTTGCTTATCTGGCGACTGGTTCGGAATAGAACGCCTCTTAATGACAAAGCCTTCATATAGGGCTTGGCAGATTTGCCAGACGGTTAACGGTATGACCTTGGGTTAGATGAAACGGCTTCGCACGTCTTCTACGATTGTTCTCGGGTTCGCTCCCTATGGGACCATGTTGGCGAGTTGACGGCTCCCAAAAAGCTCGTGTTCATTGAGCATGCATACACATGTGACAGTGTGTCACCCCGTACTCCGGGGTGAAACAGATGGTTTCTATCGCTTCTGGCCACAGCCCAAACGGTGATTTGGACGACGCGAATGGAGGAAGTCTTGCGAGGTCAGCGTCTTTCTCATCAATATCTAATCTGCTATTTTGGGCATCAGCTCAAAACAAAGATTAGGACCTATAGAAAGCGATTGGTTTCGACAGTTTTCAGCGAAAGATAGGTGTTTGCGGCGAATCTGGTTCGTGTGAACGGGGTTAGCCTTGTTTTTCTCTTTTAGGTCTCTTTGTCACATCGGGATGGTTACCTGCAGAACCCTCTCCTGGTTAGGATAGTCTACACAAGTGTACCTAGTTAATGTGTGTACGAGTTACTCCTGGCCTGTTCCCGGCTCCTTCTTTTGCTATGATCCATGTCGAGATACCCAACCTCCCCAGTTTGTTGAATCCCACTTTTTCATCTCGTCTGGTTTCAGAATTTTTTTTACCCATGGCCGTATTTATTTTATCTGTTCTCCACTCCCTTAGTGAGAGAACCTCTTGATTTTGTCTAAAAACAGTATACACCGGCTTCTCTTTCCTTTCTTTTTGGGTTGAACGGGTTCAACTAACATCAGTTTTTTTCATGTCGTCGCCTCCCCCTTTATTTTATGTCATTTATAGAAATTATATATATATATATCATCAAATTTTCAAACTATTTAGGCTTCCTAAAATTATGGGGTATTTTGATGTATGGTGGATTAATTGTCGATGGATGAGTTTTTGTGGTGACTGTACAAATTATAAGGAATGACTGGGTCGTGATTCTGATTAGCTAAGTATAAGATAGTAAGTGATGACCAGCTTCAGTAGTTTCCCCCTCCCCATATTTGGCCTTGTACCACAATTGCATTTAAATGCAATAATTCGCGAGAGAAGAAAAAAGCGAGCGTCTTAATCTGTCCTATGACAAACGTCAAGTGATTGATATTATCTCTCTCTTTTTCTTTCCTACTTTCTTTTTTCCTTTCACCTACCATCTGCCAACCCGTCTGCCTCCTTTTATACTTGATAAACGAACAGAACATTTTAACACTGAGCGATTAATTCAAAGACATTCTGACCCAACTATAAACGATCATACATACATACATACATACATACATACATACATACATACATACATACATACATACAAACATTCCTGCCTACGTACACATAAACTCATTCTTACAAACCTTTTAACAATCCTGTATCAAACAAAATGTATATTAATTTTATTTGTAAAACCTGAATTAATTTATATGTATATAAATTGTTTCAATATACAATCATGATTTTCTTGTTTTATACCCCTTTTGTGGTGGGCTATCTAACTAACTAGACCAAATTAAACTAATCTGTTTTAACACACGCACACGCACACACACACATCACTGTAATTGATAACCCACTAAAAATTGGTAAACCCCGATATTCAAAGAAATAAAAAAATCTTCAACCACTACAAAAATGGCAGAAAAATGAAACAACACAGAAAAAATGATCATCAGCCAGGATCCATCCATACAAGCTACGACCATCAAAACACCCGTATTCATTGAATCCAATGTAATCGCCTGGTTTGCTATAAAGTAAGTACAGTTTAACATTACAAAATAAAACAAGCAAGACAAAATTCTACCACGCTTTGGCAGCTCTTCCTCCAAAAATAGTAGGAAAAATAACGACAAATATATAACGACAAATATATAACGACAAATATATTACACTCACAAGAGTACGGTAACTTGAAGGAAGCCGTAATTAATATATACGAAAATCGAAACAAGATATGATCGACAAACTGATGTCATCTTCAGCAATATCATGACTACCTTCGACTTACTTAAACGAATTTATGTCGTTAGCCAGTCGCATTAGAGTCAATGAAGATATTGTCCGACAGAAATTTATACATGTGTTGCCGCTTTGTATAAAACCAGTGATAGCCGCGCAAACAGATCTGGGAATGGATTGGTTAGGAAAAATGTCCGATGATCTTCTTTTGTACTTCAACAGACAAGAAACGACACATATCCAACAAGTGTCCAGAGAAAGGTAGCAACAAGAGCACCAACGACAACCGCAAAGATACCAGAATACAACAAAGGAAAATTCACTTGGTATCTCTTTGTTTTACAGAGATCAGAAGCTCAAAGTCTGTCGATCACTTATTTACTTCGTTGAATGTGAAAAATTATGCAAACCCTGCTGCAAATGGTTTAATAAGAAAAATGTGCAAACACAACCCAGTTCAAGACCCAATACACCTGTATCAGATATAAATCCGGAAAACAAGTTCGGCGTAATATGATAGTTTCTGCATATTCGCCGCTTCTTGAAGTAGTCGTATGGTTAGGAACTAACAAAGTTAATTTTGTTGTAGACACTGGAGTCACTGTATCATTAATACCGAAACAATTTCTAAACAGTGCCATCATCCACTCAAACAACTTCTCTATTGTAGCAACGAAGTAAAAATAAAATGCTCTGGCCAAGCAGTAATCACATTTGCATCAAATAATCTCTGAAGAGACCTTACTGGAACCTTTCTTGTTTCAGAAACGACCAAACCTCTCCTAGAGCCATTTTGAACTATTGGTTGATTGTACTTATAGTAAACTGAAAAATACCACAACAACTAGATAATCCAAAGCACAACTATCTTCTACGATAATGAACATTGATGTTTATCCAGACAATCCTACAGACATGGCATTCAAAAATCCCATGAAGAAATACCCAAATATAAACTCGTGAAGAGATATCAAGGTATTTCACAGGATTCTTCCTTCTTAAAAACTAGACAATTATCACCTCAAAAATACGAAATAGCAATGAAAGAGATTTCGGAAACTTCAGAAAACTGGAATAATTTCCCCTTCAAAATCGGAATAGAGTACAACCCTATATACGGTACCTAAACTCGACGGTACTTACAGACCCGTAGGTGACTACAGGTTACTAAATGCACTAACAAAACCTGATCGCTACTCGATCCGAAACATAAATTCTCTGACATCTAAAAAGCACAACCAAAAAATTTTCTTGAAAATCAACCTGTCATCTGCATATCTTTAAATACCAGTACATTCCAATGACATGTGTAAAACAGCGATAACCACACCTTTTGGATTATACGAGTACAATTACATGTCTTTCGGTCAGCGTAACGCATCCAGTACCTTCTAAAGGATAATGGTCAGTATTTTTCGTGACCTCAACTATACATTCACTTACATTGATGCTATTTTTATCTTCTCAGATGACAAAGATAGCCATAGAGGAAGTACAACAGAAACCCAGTGAGTATGATTGTAAAATCTCTTTTTCAAAATGTACATTTGTTGTTACTGAGCTTGAATTTCTAGGATTTCACATCTCAGCTGATGGACTTAAACCCAGTACAAAAAAAACTTAATGAACTTTCGAAATTTCCTCAACCAAATGATTCTAAATCCTTACGCAGATTTATCGGAATGGCGAATTTTTATAGAAAACTTGTACCAAATTTCAGCAACATAATATTAACACTGACAGAGCGAATGCGTCGTGAACAAACATCTAATAAAATAACGCTTGCTAAGGAAGATATTGAATCTTTAAAAAATATAATAAACTGTTTAACAAATGTAAACGCTCTAACCTTTTCTGACTCGAAGGCTATTATTAATTATCAACTAGTTAAAGATAGTTCAAATTATACCGTAGGAGTAGCTCTTCATCAAATGATAGATAATCAACCCGTTCCTATTGGGTTCTTAAAAAATTATCATAAAATTGACAAAAATATTCCACAAAAATTATCATAAAATCAACAAAAATATTCCACGTTTGAAAGCTGCGTACCTAGCAGTATTACATTTTAAACAATTAGTGGAAGAAAGAGATGTGTTATTAATAACTGACTATAAATCATTTTGCAGAGCTTTTAAAAACCAGTCTTCATTAAAGTCTGAAAAACAAAAACGATACCTCAGATTCATTGGCGAATTCGTTAATGATATATCCTACATAAAAAAAACTCACAAAATATTGTAGCCGATTGTTTATCACGACCAGCAAATTCTATCAATATTCATGTTTATGACCTACAAGAAATAGTGATACACCAAAATAGTGACGATGAAATCGAAACTTTCTATGATCGCCTGAAACCATATACTGTAAACAAAAACTAAGTAGTGGTATGTGACGTGTCATTACCTTTTCCACGACCTTTTGTCACACAAAAGCTAAGAAAATCGGAATCGGTATTTGACAGTCTACATAATTTATCACATCCGGGTACATCAGCCTCTATAAAACTCATAAAAGAAATATATTACTGGTCCAAGATGGCCAAGTCGAAAAAGACTTGGTGTAAAACAAACAGTGCCAGTAAGTGAAAATAACATCACATTCAAAAATTAAAGTGCAACCGTTCGAATTAACCTCCAGTCTCTTCCAGACGGGGTATATTGATATTGCTGGGCCCTTAACGACAATAAAGAACCCTACTAATCCTTATTTCCCCCGCTATCGTTATATTTTAACATGTATTGATGGGAACACCAGATGGAGTGAAGCATGTCCAGTATCGGAGATCACAGCGAAATCAGTATCAATGGCTTTCGTAGATTTATGGATATCTAGATTCGGTGTTCCACTCCACGTTGTAACAGACAGAGGAAACCAATTCAAATCTGAATTGTTCACAGAATTATAAAAAATAATTGGTTTTCACCGATTGAGAACAACAACATACCACCAGCAAACAAACGCTTTAGTAAAAAGAGCGCATAGAACTCTGAAGACAGCAATAATAGCAAGAAAAAAACCTGGTTGTCAGCTCTTTCCGTTGTGCTTCTTCGAATCAGGATAATACCTAATGAATTCAACTATTCTCCGTTTAACGCATTAACAGGAAGTCAAGCTCAAGTTCTGCGACTGTTAATCGATTTTACTAAAAATGAAGACATAAAATTAACAAACTCTCACATCAAGGCTTTATTTGAAGAAATGCAAAAATTTGACATGGAAAAATTTTCCAGCGGACATTTAAACTCTACATCTAAGTCATATATTCCTAAATATTGACAAAACTGAGAATATATTTGGCTGAGAACAGACAGAGTACGAAAACCTTCAGAAGCGCCATACACAGACCCATTCCAAGTAATAAGCCGATATGACAAATATTTTACAATTAAAAAAAAAATGAAAATATGCATAATAATGTTTCCATTAACAAACTAATATATATATTTCTAAAATTACAATGTCTAGGGATTCTGTCGAAAGAAATCTGGAATTGAACGATTCCTAATCTCATGTCGACGGAGAAAAAAAAATGGTGAAAAACAAATAGCTAAAACAAAAACCAGTAGAACCATTAAATGGTTCTACTGGCTTTTGTTTTAGGCTGTTGTTTTTGTTTTAGGTTTTGTTTTGTAATAGGTGTTGTGTAGAACCATTTAATGGTTCTACACAACACCTATTATTACTGCAGAAACTAAAAACAAAAATACACAGAATTATAGCCCGTTATTTGAATAGGGACATATATGTAGCGAACAAAACAAGATCCAGATTTAAACTTCAAATGCTAAGCGTTGATTGGTTGATTTTTGTTAAAAATTAAAAAGACTCGAATTTACAAACTTTGCTTAGCATGTGGTGAACACAAAATTAAAAGTAACTCTCTTCTTCACTTTTAAAAAAATTCACAATTACATGCGAAATCCAAATTTTGACAAATAAGAAAAGGATTGATCCCGTACAAGCCAAATTTCGCGATCAGAAGTTAAATTAATATACTCACCAACGAAAGAAAGCGATTTGCAAAACAGAGAAAAGTTAACAAGCCTATGTTAAAATTGTCTTTGGCTATAAAAACAGAAAGAAAATCGAAGCAATAAGTCAGATGGAAGCAGAGAGACGACAAAAGAAACTTTAAGCCCCTGACCCGGACATATAAGGTCCCGTCACCCATTTTTCCTTCTTCATGTGTGCTGATTTTCTTTATCTCTTCTTCCTTCTCAACATTCTCGAAAACAAAGAAGAATACAACGACAACAAAAACAATATATTTCAACTGACTCTTAAAAACTAACTTCACAATTTCTTTTATTTCTTGACCTTCCTTTTCACTTTCTCGCCGGCCATAAAAAAGGAAAGGAATACAGACTTTATTAGTAACATGTTAATCTTTCTGCATAAACGCATTCTGCTACTTACGACTACAAGATCTAGATACACTTCATTCCATTTCTCCTTGAACAGTTAACCCTTAACAATTGATGTTATTCTGTTCCGTTAATAAAATTCTACTTTAAACATACAAACGAAATACTTTTATTCTTCTACAATTCAAACCTTCCACCTTCTGATAACCTTCTGACAAACCTTAAGTTGTAGGAAGTTCAGTTATACTTGACACCAGACCAATTTAATAAACATTCAACCATTTCTCTACAAGCACATACGCAAAAGCAGATCTAAAACAAAACTCAAGAAATTTCTTCTTTATATTGCACACCTTGGTGTGAAATGTTTTTCGACCAATAGAAAGCAAAGAAACATCTAAAAGCAAAATTCAAATAATTTTCAATTCTTAGAAAAGATTTTTACGGACATTTTCGCAAGCCGATGCGAAGTTTGTTTATCGTCCAATAGAAAGGACGGAATCACATCTCAGAGTGAATTCAAAATTACATTTTCAAGCCTCCAAAACTGAATAACAACAGAGGTAAATTTGCCTGTCACCAGAGAGAAAAAATGCGAGCGTCTTAATCTGTTCCTTGACAAACGTCAATCGATCGTTATTATCTCTCTCTTTCTCCCCCTCTTTCTTTTCTTCCCTTTCACCTACCCCCTGCCAAGCCGTCTGTCTCCTTTTATACTTGATAAACGAACAGAATATTTTAGCATTTAACTTCAAAGACATTCCGACCCAAACGATCATACATACATACACTATGCTATAACTGATGGGCATCTCAAGGCGGTGTAATGATTAACAAGCTTGTCTCGCTAGAATCATTGCAATTGAGTAGTGAGTTCGATCCTCACTGTGTCACATACTTTCGGCCTGCGCTTAGAAAATTACAATGTCATTATAACCGATAACCCACTATAACATCATGATATACCATAAAAGCAAGACATGTTCAGGATTTCTTCTTAAAACGAAGTCAGTCAGTTAAATGCCATACGTGATACACGCTTGGGCGATCATGTCTCGAACGTGACATGGCTGCTTGGGCAGAAGATTTTCCCGCAGTAGGTTGCCATTACTATCTGCGATAGACTGGTTGCTAACCAAGGCTATAGAACCCAATCTGTTTTGTTATTTAACCCATAGCTAGAGGGAAGAGACGGATTAATAAATTTCCCAAGGGTATTTGCACGTAAGTGAATGCAACGAAATCAACTGGAATTCGCACTCATCTCCGATTTCTTGTTCCGAGCCGATATTCACTGCACCACGACGCACATCCATTAAGACGAAACTGGACCAAAACTGGGCCAAAACTGGGCCAAAACAGGACCAATTTTCCAGACAAATGATCACTATGACTGCTTTGAAGTAAAAATAAAAAAAATGCTTGCACAAAAACAAAACAAACTTATAAAGTACATGTTACCTGTTCTTCTGACCACCTATAATCAAGTTTTACTTTATTGGTGAGTTATACATCACTAATAATGGAGATGTTATCGAAGTAGTAAACTCTACAACACATAGTACAACAACACTAGCAAAAACGAAGCTACTAAGTTACTATATTTATAATCCTGAGGGAGAAGAAACAAAAAACTAATGTAGTTTTTTGATGGGAAACTAGATCAGTAACAAAAAGAATAGAGATTTCTACTTAATAAGGGTGAATAAATAATGAAAAACTTCCCGTGAATGATCCAAGAGTAAAAAACGTTTTCAAAGAATGGAAGGAAAATAAGCGGTTGAAGTATATTTTATGTAACAAGTAAGAATGCTGGTATTTCTTAAAATGTTAGGTGATACAATATCTGGTGAATTTGTATGCATTAATTTATAATTAGTCAGAAAAAATATTAATTCATTGAAAAGAAAACTTTTTTGAAAGTATTTATTTTTTTGTGTGCAAACCAAAAGATAGATAGATAGATAGATAGATAGATAGAGAGAGAGAGAGAGAGAGAGAGAGAGAGAGAGAGAGAGAGAGAGAGAGAGAGAGATGGGGGTTGGATAGTGAATAAGAAAGTTGTGAAACTGTGAAGGAAAGTTAACGAGCTCTAGAAAATGTTTATGAAAGAAAGTCAGTGAAAGAAATTCTTGAAATGGTAAATCCGAGGTAAATCTTATGACTCGAGCGAACCATATTTGAAAATTATCCTCTATTAGAAAATTTGTAAGTGAGAGAGGAAATAAGATTATCAGAGTAAAACATAAATTAAAGAAAGATATGATCGATGTTGAAAAGAGGATGTATGCAAAATGATGCAGCACACACACACACACACACACACACACACACACACACACACACACACACCTGTGTAGTTGCAGTAGTAGTTGTATCATTTAGATTACACTCTTACTACTATTACTACTACTATTACTACTACTACTACTACTACTACATGAATATGAATAACAGAAATAAAAAAGTAGTAGCTGTAGAAGTTGCAATTAGCGAAGAAGTCAACAAAGACGAAAGCGGATTAACAGTTTAACATTGAAACAACAATAAAGAATACAACTAAAGGTAACAAAGTAACAAGTTGCATGGGTCTATTCTTCATCCTGTAACTACCTCAAAAATGTTTTTCTCTATTTCCATATGATCTATAATGCATATCCGTCCCTTTCTCTCGATCCTCACTGGGTACCCCTTACTTTCGGCCTTGTGCCACATCTAAGCGGCGCTTAGAAAATCAACTACCATCAATTACAAAATCGCTTCTTAATTGTTTACAATCCGTCAGTATCTTTCACATCTATCTATATTTGGACAAGCAACAATTTTTAAGAAAACATTCTGGTCACTGGTGTTTTGACAGAGGAACTTCTTAAAACTTTAAATAAAAGGTAAGTTAGGCAAAAGCAAAATTTACAAACACTTTTCTTTGTTGTTCAAGGCAGAGACAGAAAGATTTTTTGTTTTAGTTTTTTAAGTATTATTATTTTGATTATGCTTTTTTAAATGTATGAAACTCATTTTTATTCCTTTATTTTCTTCTATTTTGCTTTTTATTTAAAAAAAAAATATGTGCCATATAGAAAGAAATTACAGGCTAGGAAATTAACCCCCACTAAAAAACAAAAAAAAAAAAAAAACAATGTTCCTCCCCTTTCAAGTTGCTTATTTCTTACTTATCCTCTTCTTTTTTCCTAACTTTTTATTTTTTATTCAACTTTATTTTTCTTTATTTAGCTCACTTCTATGATTATTCATCATCATCAACAACAACAACAACAACTTTTATTTATTTTACTCAATTCAATGCACACACATGCAATTGAAACTTTGATAGGCGTTTACAACTTACAACTACTACTACTTTTTAAAACTTTACAATACATCGATTTAAAAAAAAATGTATCCATTTCCTGCTTTATCATTCAGCTTTTTCACTAAAATTGTAAAAATTGATTTAAAGTTTTTCTAGAATTTTGTTAAATGACTTTGTGTAAATAATTTTTTAACGATAGGAAGTCGGTATTCAATTTTGGATTTGGGTTACCTAACTTTACGAGTCATGCAAACATACACATGCGAGGAAGAAATAAAATACTAAAGACGCAAAGATTACAGTAATATCATACCGCAACTCAATAGCTATAAAGTTTCGGTGTTAAAACACCATCATCAGGGATCTGTCTGATGATGGTGTTTTAATACCGAAACGTTGGAGCTATTGAGTTGCAGTAAACTACTACTACTACTACTGCTACTACTACTACTACTACTAATAATAATAATAATTGCCATATAATTATGGTATACCTTTGCATTGAGCACTTTTTGAAAGTAACTGTGGAATACACTACCATTAGTAATCGTTACTTTTATATATATATATATATATATATATATATATATATATATATATATATATATATATATACTTTAGGACATGTACAAACTACATTGTACAATCTACTACAAAATTAGGGTGTATTTATATTGAGCACTGTTTTAAATTAATTTTTTTTGAACGTTGCAAATATTTTTTCGTTCCTTATTCATTTTTGTATATATATATATATAATAGAGAGAAAGAGAGAGAGAGAGAGAGAGAGCAAGAGAGAGAGAAAGGGGGAGAAACAAAGAAACAAAGAAACAAAGAAACAAAGAAACGAGATACAAACTTAAATTCATGTTTTTTTGGCTATAGCTATTTTTGCCTTTTAATTTATTTTTGGAATGTTCCTTTCTTAAAATATTCTTCCCTGTTCCTGTTAAATTTCGTGTGTAATTTATAATAGTTTTTGAGTTTTAATGATGTCTCGTTCAACTAAAAACAATCTGTCTTCAAAAAATATAGTTACTAAATCAAATGTTTTAACTGGCACCGCTTCTGAAAAAGACAACGTCATCACAAGCCTTTTTAGTTTTTATTTAAACCATAGCACGCATCAAATTTATTCGACCAACACGCCACAAATAAAAACTTGACAAGAGGTTGGCCTCTCGATCTCCAGTGGAAGTCAAACATTTCGAATTATTTGTACCATTTTGATTTATATATTCTCTGAACACACACACACACACACACACACACACACACACACACACACACACACACACACACACACACACACACACTTTAAACGTAACATTTCATTTTTTTTCTACTCGGGACATTATTGACTATTTCAGTATTTTTCGTTTTTGAAATAATTTTACATTCTGCAAAGAGAATTTTGTCGAATGCTTGTTTGTATTAAAGTGTAAAGGTTTGTTAACGCCAAGTTGGAAATTGTTCTTACATGTGAGTCATTGGTTATTGATCTAACTTTGTCGGCATCATCACCTTGTTTTAAAAAACTGAGAGTGAAGTGAATCTGACATTTTTTAATTTTTATTTATTTTATCTTATTTGGGCCTTTCGAATAAAAATATCAGTCTTAATTTAGTATTATTGACTCTTTAAAGAACCCATTCATTCAATTAATTTAAAAATCTATGAAAATGGAACAAACACGGAAGCAATTGTTTGATGAACAAGCTTGATTAATGCTATTTATTCATGATGACATGAATAAACAAAAAAAAAAATTAAAAAAAAAAAAATAAATAAAAGGAAGAAGCTTTTTTGTTCATTATTTATTTACTTCATTGTCTGCAACCTCTTTAAAGAGAAAAAAAAATATTAAAACATAGCGCGATAATGAAGATTAAAAATAGAAATGAAAGTGAAAAAAAAAAGATTAATAATAATAGTAACTAATAGTATCTGAGAAAACAATAATTAAATATTTAGCAAAAGTGCATTAGTGAAATGATGGTATTAATATAGGGTAGGGAGTGTTATTTATAACCTTTCGTATTGTGTCAGTCAGTCAGTTTAGCGCCATACGTGATACACGCTTGGGCGATCATGTCTCGAAAGAGACACGACTGACCGGGCAGAAGATTATCCCACAATATGTTGCCATTACTTTCTATGGTAGACTGGTTGCCAACCAATGCTATAGAACCCAATCTGTCCTGTTATTTGACATATAACTGGAGGGAAAATAACAGGACAGATTACATTTCCCAAGGGTATTTGTGCGTAAGTGAATGCAAGGAATTCAACTGGATTTCGAACTTGGTTCCCTGATTTCTCCTTCCGAAAATAGTGTAGAAAATGCAAATAAAGTAGATTCTACTGTAATAATTGAATTGATAAAAGTATTCAGACTTTATTATTGTCGTTGGCGTACTAATTGAATTCGTGGTAATTCCAGGGCGCATCTTTACAATTTAAAACCTGAATATCAGATGATTTATGCATTTTAATAACACAGCTTCATTTCATATCATCTGAACTTCGTAGTCTCAGAGCCAAGCTTGATTTTCAGATGGGTTAGTTCTTGAGAATCGCGTGATCAGGCAGCACCAACCTAATAAAATGTTTCTTACTCGTTAAACACCTATCACGTCTTTTAATTACTATGTGTTAATAACAACACAGTGAAAATGCAGAAAAGTTTTTTTTTATCAAAATAAAAGAATTAATAAAAGATCTAACTTTTAGAATTTTCATTTTAAATATTTACAATTTTTAAAACATTTTCTTCGATTGCCAGTTTAGAAACTTGATGAACGAATATCATTAACCTCAATTTGGAACAATTTCAGGGAAAACAAAATTTCTTTTGAAAATAGGAACCTTTTATTTTATTGCTTTCCTCACATTTTGAAATATCTGAAAAAATAAATTAGTAAAAAGAAGTGTAAAGTTGATGATCCCAAAATATTGGTTGTTGGAAGCATATTCAAACAGTGATGAACCTTTGATAATCATTTTGAACGCTATTTATTAGACCTTGTTACTTCAATGTTATCGTTTAGCCGTTTGCGATGAGTTAGCTGACTTCTGAAAATACAATTAATAAATAAGCGTGTGGTAATAGTAAAACGTTTCGTATAGGTACACAGCCCTAAGTAAATGAATATAGACAATATTGCCTGCATTCTTTCCATTTTTACACAAGTAATATGGTTTTCAGTGAAGCTCAAGTAACAGAAAGTTTTATCAGTACTTCAGTATTTTAACCGATGTTAGTAATACTGTCTTTTAGATGATTTCTGCTTTTCGTTGAATTCTCAATTTTACCCAAATATTTGTAAATCTCCTCAAAACTATTAAAAAACACTAATTAATGATGAATACTGTCATCACTTCCAGGTTTCTCATTTTTTTCGGTTCTGTAGATTTCGTTGGAAACAAAAAAAAAAAAAATGGGGGTACTGAACTGTTACCTGATATCTGTCTTTAGAAGGATGCTGAGGAAACCATTAGCCGAACATAAAGGCAACGACGAAATTTTGGAGAGAACGAAAGCAAAAAGTGAACTTACACTTAACATCAGAAAGAGACACTTGAAATATCTGAGGCACATAATGAAGAAGGAAGGTTTGGAAAATCTGATTCTCACAGGGTAGATAGAGGTGCAGGGAAAAGCAGCGAGTGACATCTTTAACGGGCTCGAACAAATAGAGCGAACTGACGACAATAGAACACGATTTTTACTGAGAGCACAATAGATGCAACCACTTTCACTCATAGCACGGACACTTACTGAAGAGGTGAATGATAAACGTAAATTGGTCATAAATTAATTTTTAGAGGATTATATTACGTTCACGTAAAATTAGAACGTGATATGAAGCTTTTAAAACGGGACAGTAAAACTGAATATTGTTGTGAAAGTCCCCACCACTTTCACTAATATAATAATACTGTCCTTGCCCATCCATTTATTATCTAAAAGTAAAAATTTTACATCAGTTGCTGACAAAATCCTGCAAAACTCTCTACATTCTTCATATTGATTTTTATATTTTGAGAACGAAAAGGACGTATGAGAGAGAAAAATAGATGAACGATGATTTTGTAAGAAACTGTAAGAAAGAAGAGATTGAAGAGAAGGAATAAATAGTACAAAAAATCGAATCGACACGTGAATGGCACGTGCACTCTGGTCATCAGCTGACTAAGCCTATCAGGAAGTGTGTACACTTTCTTTTTTTCTGATGGAAATAGATATTACTGAAGAGACTATATTTCTTGATGTCACAAGGCTCCTTCAATTCTCCCTTTTCTCATTTATGTTCGGGTAAACAAAATCATACGACAATTTTTCCTAAAATAATTCAAGTGTTTTTTGAACGAAGAAAATGAGTGTTGCCCTGTTACGGATAGTTTGCATAGAATATAAAAATTAACATTAAACTTGTATACAACAACTTATATTAAGAATATTTTATTTACTAAAATAAATATTCTGATAGATTGGAATTATGGAGGAATTTCTTTTAGATGCAGCTTAGTCTATCAAAGTTTTCTTGAATAAAAGCGAAGAAAAGCATAATATACTCAGCTCTAGGATCTATTCACACCCCGGGCTGTACCACTCCCATTGCGTTAGGAGAAGAAGGAGGGTCACGTTCGGTCCCTGGAGCCTTGCGTCGTTCAGAATTAAAAATTCCGAGAGCGACTGAGCAATTTCTGTTACTAATTCCAGGAACATGTGGGATTGTCATTTTAAACACAGTCTTATCCTATATTCCGTTCGAGTGAGCTTGTGGCTAAACAACTACAAATGATCGAAAGAATTACATCTTTAGAAATATTAACCGGATAGGAGTTGACCAAAACAGTCTTATATCGACAGAAAAAAAGTAAAGGAAATAGATTGAAAATCGTTTTCTTGGTAAATATCAGCTTGAAATACATAATAATCATTTAACATTATATCAATAATTGGAGTAACTTGTTATTTTTTTTATACATTAACTTTATTACTGATACCTTTAAAGTATATATTAGGTGTAATGGAGAATTCTTTTGTCCGGAAAGTTCATACAAAACAAAATTATACCATTAAATATTTATTCAACTAAATATAAAACATTTTTTGCACAACTTTTCTCCATTTTCATAGGGATGACATTAGAATCCACAGCTCTAAAGCCAGCCACACCAGGAAGAGATCCAATCGCTACTGGAACTCAATAAGATCATCGATACAATTTACAATGAAAATAGTGAACAACAAACTAGCTTTCCTAGATAGATGTACTACTATCTCGAACAGGGAAAAGATTCAAGACATCTGTATACTGCAAGCCAACATTCACCGGACAATACCTCAATTTCAATACCCACCACCCGTACAATGTAAAGAAAGGGACCGTCCACTGCTTGTAACACCGAGCAAAAGTCATAAGCGGAGACCCATGGACGCTCGAACAGAAAATGGTCAGTATAAGCAGTACCCTACAACGTAACAGTTATCCAGGGTACATGATAACAAATCCAACGAACGTGTAAGGGATAGTGTATGAGGAGAGCAACTCTCAGAAAACAGCCTCTGTCTGTCTGCCTTATGTGAAGGAGTTATCGGAGAAAATACAAGGGATCTGTGGTCCATATAACATCAGGACAACCTTTAGAAGTGGTTCTATCTTTCGCAAATACCTTTCCCGAGTAAGACTCCAAATAGAAGAGAGCATAACTAAAAACTGTGTGTACGCCATTCCATGTAGCTGTGGAAAGAATTATATAGAAGAAAAGGGCTGCCTCCTTAAGGTAATGCTGCAAGAACATCGCAGCGCCGTAACACGAGGGGAGATAGAAAAATCAGGCGTAACTGACCACATATGGAGGGAGAAAGTGGACCACCGCCCCCTATGGGATGAAGTTGAAATAACAGATAGAGAACGCCACTGGAAACTACGTAAACTTAAGGTATCGGCGCATATGCTAGGCCACAAAAATCTCCTAAGCCGACCAATCATAGAAATGAATATGGGAGCTAGTAATATGGAGTGCTACAGAAAATCATTAGCGTCAAAGATTGCAATATGAGCAAAAAATGCTAGAGAAAATCATTAGCATCAAAGAATGCAATATGAGCTCTGGTAAAAATGATTATTGAAACATTAGGTTTATAAATCCCAGAAATTCACATACTGATGTCTTCAAGGACGCATGACCCAGTGGATATAGACATTAATTAGTTCCAGTGACTTGACCCAAAGAGATGTGAGGTCAATACCAGAGGTGAACAAATGACTTAGAGAGTTAAGTTAAAAAGGGAGATAACTACATAGATACCAGAAGTGGCACTGCATATGGAATGAGAACCACTGATCTTAATAAAGAGTTCAGTTGGAAATTTCTAGCACCTAAAACGGCTGAAGCGTCGTAAACATGGCGATACAGATGAGAACAATACTTTGAACAATGTAAATAGTGTTAAAGATTCCATCTTCCCAGAATTTCAGTCGTTTCTTGGCAAAGAACTCATTAAGGTGTTTTTTACGGCATACAAACAATTAAATTTTTTAATATTGAGATAATTTTACGAGAACTTGAATAAATTAAAATCCGTAGGAGCAATGTCTGGTCAATATGGTGGCATGGTAACACATCTCTGTCAAACTGCAACAGTTTTTGCCAATTCACCGAAGAAACGTGAGGGCTAGCATTATCCTGATAAAAAACAATACCTATTTTCCCGTTCGCTAATATTAGGCGTTTTTCTTTAATTGCCGCTTTTAATTCAAGTTGCGCGCAATACTTTTCAGAATGAATTGAATGGTTATTTAGCCGAAGCTCATAGTATCGCATTCCTTTCTAATTCCATCAAATGCATAACATGACTTTCCTAGAATGTAGACCTGTTTTTTGGGTGGCTAAACTTGGCTGTGTGTTGTGGTACAGTAGAAATCGTTAAGAACGAGAAATCGCAGAGCAGAGTTCGAATTCCAGTTGCATTCTTTGCATTCACAAACGCGCAAATAACCTTGGGAAAGGTATGAATCTGTTGTTTCGTCCTCCAGCTATGGGTTAAATAGTCAGACAGCTTGAGTTCTATAGTCTTGGTTGGTAAGCAGTCTACCGCAGACTGCAACCTGCTGCGGGAAAATCTTCTCAGTCATAGCTCTTTTGAGCCATAATCGCTCAAGTGTGTATCACGTATGGTACTTAGCTGATTGAAAGTTGGCCTGAACGATGCATTGGTGATTCTGAAGAATTTTTGGGTAAGCAAAACTATACAAAAGTCATTTAAAATTAAAACAGTTTGATGGGTCTTGCATAAAGACATTAGCAGACAATGAAGAACAAACATTATATCTTGGGTATCAAATTTCAACAGACGAAATTTCGCCAGACTCATGTTTGTCACAATGTTTTGACACAAAAATTTTAAGGTATCGCCTCCTTCTAATAAGAAAGAATTAGAATTCTTTTGGGTTTTAGTGAATTTTTATAGTAAATACTTACCCAAATATTCAGCAGTGACTCTAGCATTTGTCAAGTTGCGTAAAAGGAACATTGAATTTAAGTGGGCTAATATACAACAAACAACATTTGGTAATCTAAAAAATATTCTTACCAAAAACCATATTATCAAGATTTTTTATCCTCAAAATGATGTTACATTAACTTCAGATGCTTATAAAAATTCTATATAAGGAATCTTAGGTCTCGTCAATTGTTTTGGTCAGAACACCTTTGTTGAAGTTTGACTTAAGGCTCTAGAATTCATTTTTAACCCGAAGAAGAAATTATCGAACTTACATCTTCCTGAATATGAGATGGGCCATAAATTTAATGGCTTTCAATTTTGATATCGAATATGTAAAAGAAAATGGTATTTTGTATCTAGATACATTATCCGGATTACATTTAAAATGTAAAAAGGGAGCGTATTAGAAAATATGGAAGATAAATATGAAAAAGGAGTCGGCTTAATACTGGACAAAGAAATGAAGAAATGTGTTTTGGGATACTGCCAGTTCTCTGAAAGAGTTCTCTTTTACTTTTGTAGCCCCCTGCGCATCAGTGGCGTTACCGCCTTGCTTGGGGTGAAATGATTAAAAATAAAATTTCGCGTTTAATCACCGGCAAGGGCAATGTAAATTTGAATATCGGTAGCATTTGTATTTACTAGTTGAGTGAATTTTTTAGTGTACGTATGTATATATGCTCCTGTATGTGTGTATCTCTGTGTGTGCGGGTGCATGTATGTGCGAGCGTGTGTGCGAGCGTGTGTGTGTGTGTGTGTGTGTGTTGTATCCTCATTCAATTGATGAAAATAAAAAAATATCAATATTGTGTCTACATAAAACAACCTTTCATGTAGGTAACTTCGTTAATTAACTGAAAAACAGCATAACATGATATAAATATCCCCAAACTTAATAAAAACAAAGTTTTATCGTCAAAATGTTATTAAGAAGAAAGACCAAAGTATTTTTCGAAAATCTGCTCCGAATATTAAAGCAAAGATCCAATAAAATGACAATTTTTTATTAGATAAGCTTTCAATTGCTTTTATAAATAATGTATATTAACGATATCATATTCTGAAAAAATATTTTGATGAATAATGAATTTTACAAGAATTGTTTTGATTTTTTATTCGTTAATTATGATGATTTATAAAGTTTCAGACATCTTTTAAATTTTTTCCAGTCACTGAGTTATTAAGTAAATATTATATTTACTCATCGAAAATTGAAAAGCTTAATACAAATCATTTCACTTTAAGATTTTTAAAATAACTTTTAATCCTTTATGTAGAATTGTCAATTTTTTAAGCTATGAGATGTCATAAGAGACATATCATTAAAGGCTCACGTGTTTCAAGGGCTGTTCCCCTTACAAAACTTTCACTTAGGTTTCATAAATTCATGTCAATTCTGGTTAATTATACTTAGCTTATCACAACATCTGGCTATCATCAATCACTTCACGCGTCAGAATGTTATGACCTCTGTAATTAAGAAATACTTTTATTCTGAATTTCATACTATAAAAAAGTAATACTTGTTTCAAATCAGATTAATTTAACTTTAAATCTGCTAATTTTCCAAAACTAACGTGTCACAGATGTATATTTTTTACAAAAGTTTTAAGACTTAAAATTCGATTCTGTTTACAAACTTGTAAATCGGTAAAAAAATGGACGAAAAAATGATAACTTTTGAAAACTCTCTAAAAGTTGAGATTCCAATCAATATAATTTCTATTTGAAATACATCAGAGTATTTTGTTTACTGGCAATAGTAAATTTAATTAGTTAGCTTTCAATTAAAGCTAAAATTAAAGCTCCAAGAAAGTTTTATTTAAAAAAAAAATCACTTTAAAACTTGGGTATCGAAATGAGTGAAGGTACATACTTTCATACTACTCATTAGCAGAAACCATTGGCACATAAGGAAATTACTTAGTCACCAGGCAATTAAATGTAGAAATCTAGATGTTAGACTATACTAACTTTGAGAGTATAAGTAATGAATATAGTCATGATATATAGTTTGCAAGACGGACATTAGTAAGATACTAAAATGCATTTGAGTCAAACAAAGGAATCATAACACACACACACACACACACACACACACACACACACACAGAGAGAGAGAGAGAGAGAGAGAGAGAGAGAGAGAAGAGCAGATGGGAGAAAAGTGAAATAGAAAGTGAAAGGATGAGGGAAGGGGAGAGAAAAGGAAATGAATGACTGAAAGAAGAGAGCTATTGTCACGTGTTTATCACGTAACGATTTTCTTAACCATGACCATGACATTATTTTGAAAATGAAGATTTCTTGCATCATTGTACATATATTTTCATTAAGCAACGTAGCCAAGTAGTATTTATTAATCATCTGATGCGTACTTCTAGAGGGAGAAACTTTAACATTCTGTTTTCCATAAATGAGGTGGTGCTAAAAAGCCATCGGTTTGATTTACTCTTTCGAAATTGACCAAACATTATAATTTAGTTAGCAATATCTCGTTAGTGTTAGTCGAGCAGAGAATTTTTACGCTACCCTTAGTATATATATATATATATTATCTTTATTATTATATTTTATTTTTTATTTTGTTATGTTTTATATTTTATATATATTATTTTTATTTCTATGATAAGTTTTTATTATTTTATTTTATTTTATTTATTTATTTATATTACATTACATTATATTATATTAATTTAATTTAATTTAGTATTAATTAAATTTATTTTAATTTTAATTTTATTTTATTTAAATTCATATTTATTTTACATTTTTCCAGTTTATTATGTTAGGTCTAATGAATTTATATCTTCATGTTATGATTTTTAAATATCTTTTTTTTACGTTTTATGAATAACTTTTCTGTTTGTGTGTGATTTCACTTTTTTTTTTTTTGATACCAAAAGATTTAACTTGAAACAATGTAACTGATGTTTATATCTGTCTGCAATTTACTTCCGGTCAAAATTTAAAATTTCTCTCTCTTGGACATTTCTATTGTCTCTCCCGTTTCTTTTGTCTCTACATTTTTTAATTTTCTTCCTCTTTATTTTTCGCTTCAATTTCTACTCCTTCTGTATCTTTCCTTTTCCAGTTTCTTGTTTTTTTTCTTTATAAAAGTACAATTCTTTATTAAGACAAAAAATGACATAAGATTTTAGCACAAATACCATGTAAGCGATGTCAATATCTGTCTGCAATTCACTTCCAGCAAAAATTAAAATTTTTTCTTTCTTAGCCGATTCCATTAGCTCTTTCCTCTCTAAATGTTTTCACTTATTTTCCTCTTCCTTTTCTATTTCTTCTGTATCTTTCCCTTTCCTCTTTCTTTTCCTTTTCTTGATTTCTCATCTTATTTTCTTATCTTTTCTCTCTCTTTCTTTCTTCCCTTTGTTACATATTGGTTACAATTGTAATTATGTTTAATCATGGACCGTTCTAAACATCGTATTTTGGCTTTAATTTTAATTTAAATTTTTTTTTTTTATTTAATTTTGATTTTTCCAGTACGGAATATTTAAGTAAGGTTTTTACGGGTAGGTTTCTAATCTAATTCAGAATGTTAAATATATTCACAAACCACGTTCTTCGAAATTCTAACCAAAAGATATACGCATAAAAACGTACATTCTAACAGAAAATGCCATTAATCAACCATTTAACTTTATACACCAAGTTCTTCAAAAGTCTAACGGTCAACACGAAAGACATATTCCCTTTATTATCAATAACCCCAACCAACCTCACAACAGCAATGAACCAAATATAGACAGCGGATGATTTCAGTTCTTGCTCATTCCTCCTGAGGAGACGTTGGATACCCAATGTCGAAACAACCAATGATTGTAGAGGACATATATAGAAAAAATTATGTACATGTTCTAAAACATAATTTATAAGAAATATTCACAGCTGTATACATTATATATCGAGCACTGTTTTAAATTAATGTTTTGGACGGTGAAAAAAATTCTTTCTTCGTTCTGTACTCACTCGGATATATATATATATATATATATATATATATATATATATGTATATTGAGGCAATAGATAATTTTCTAAACATATACTGCTAAATATAAGAGACAATGAATGTCTATCATGTTTAATCACGAGGAGTTCTAAACATTGTATTTTGGCTTTAATTTCAGGAGAAAATGAAGACAAAAATTCTCCAACCTCTCTGAAGCTTGGAACCAACTTAATAAAAAATTATCCAAATGTTGGAGAATTTTTGTCTATGTTTTCACCTGAAATTAAAGCGAAAATACAATGTTTAGAACGGCGCATGATTAAACATAATAAGCATTCATTGTCTCTTATATTTAACAGCATATGTTTAGAATATATATATATATATATATATATATATATATATATATATATATAAGCAAAAAAAAAAAAAGAAACAAACAAACAAGGAAATAGATGCACTATTTATGTGCAGAATGTTTTACATAATATCTATAAAATACGACAGATTACATGTCACTATTACAATATCACAATAGTTTTATGTATTTTACTGGATAGACGCCCGTATCTAAGTAAAATGCAAAGCTTTCTGAACAGATGAATAAAAAAGTACAAAAATGAAACGAAAAATCATGTACTATTGAAAATCGAATTGTGTCTTTTTAGGTCATACTAAAAAATCTTGAACTCATGCTCAATCGGTAACTGTAACAGCTGTAAATATTATCTATTTAAGGATTGTATTATTTCTCATGAAAGATTAGATATTGCGTAAACATGTTTTTTCTCCGTGTCTGATTCTACTGTATATTCATATTTGACATCTTATTTGTTTTGATATTGAAAAAGTTTAGTCACTAGACAATAAATGTGAAATATACGTGAAAATTTAAACAAGGAACTAAAAATAAATAAAATTCATACATTGTGCTTTTTATAAGAAACATTCCGTTATAGTTTTAAATACTTGGCAAGCATTAAGCCTGTTTCCCGAGATAAAATTAAAAAATTGCTTTTTTTTAGTCAAAAAGTTTTATTCGTTAGATTTTAGAATCTGTAGTAATTCGTATACAGATTTTATACTGTACTTGTTGGTTGATTTAACGTTTTTGATATCTAGTAGAACTGTTAAAGACTTTCAATATCGTTTCCTGACAGGTGATGCGGCTAATTAAGAAAAAGTTCTGGTCAGTTGCTGTAGATATAAACAAATACAAGAAAATTTGGCCATTGATAAGTTTCGCAAAGTCAGTCTGAACACGTAACTTTGGGGAATCCAATTCAGGCCATGAAAAAGTGTAGATACCCGAGAGGACATAGCTGCAAACTAGCATTTTGAACAATTATGAGCAATGTCTTCTAGCTACTTGTCCATAGTTTTATATATTTATTTATGGAACTTTAATTTGATAAACGGAAGTGAAACGCAAACTCTAGTTTTATGATGCAAAAATAAAGTTTCTTAAAATGGTCATCGCGTGTCTAATATGGTGGACTGATATCAGCGAGGAAAGATAGAAAGCAAAGATCGAATATATAAATATCGAGTTTTGATTAAAAATCGCACACAGGAATGTCTTTCTAATTATATTGTCTTTACTCCGCCCAAATTTTCTTGATTTTTCCATCTTTTTCTTTTTTTTTCTTTTGAATTTTTCTCCTATTTCTTTCTTTGTTCCTGAGTCTCTTTCATGTTCTTATTTCTCCACATGCCCTTTTTTATGCGTTCTGCTATATGACATTTGAGAAAAGATTTATGAATAAATCATAGCATATGTCCTGTCAGAGCATTATCAGCATTTGGTTTCACTTTCAATGGCAACAGTTCTATTTCACTCTGTACCAGTTTCTCTTAGAATTTGATTGCGGTTAACCACAAAAAGGAAAAGATTAAAATTTTCTGATAGCATATCTGTGTAATGTTTAATTGAAAAAAAAAACGAATAATGGGATTAAAAATTTCAAGGTGATGTTTTTTTACAGTTCAATTCAAGTATTCCTGTTCAACAGAAGAATTGTAAAAGTATTTTGTTTATAGCTTCATAAATAATATTTAGATTGTAAGAAGACAATGTATGAAACGTCTTTGTCAACATTATAGAATATATTAGACAATTTTATCGTATCGGGTGAATTAGTCGGTCATGCTCGTGGATGTTAAACAATATACGTTTTGTCCTAGGTCCACCTATAATTGCCTTTTGGGTGATTATCCTAGAGCCATAGTAAAACATTTTTTAAAAACATTTCACCCTAAGCAAGGCAATACTGCCACTGTTGCGCAGAGGGCTACATAAGAGTAGAGTGAAGGGTTACATAGGAGGAGAGCGAAGACAAAGAGGAACCGAAGATGAACCGGTTACAGGGGGTGTTAGTTAATGGGTAAGAGAAAGATGGGAATACTGGTGTGAAGAGAATTGCGTGAGAGTAAAGTGAAAAAAGGGAGAAGAATAAGGTTCAGGGGGTATTGGGGAAAAGATGGAAGGATGGAAGGATGGGAGTCACTGGGATAAGAGATGACAATTGACGTTGCATTTAATCTCTTGGAGATTGTAGCTATCAGGGAAACAAGTATACAAAAGGGAGTTTCACAGGCGTGAAGTACATGAAAAGATGATGATAGAGTAGAAGATTCGGCTGCATTTGGTTAATTTGACTGTAAAAGGGTGTGACCTTTTTGTCACACTAGTTGCTCGAGTAAATTCTTGTAGAGGGGATACCAGGAAGCTAAGCTAGTCCGGGCAGAAGCCATGAAAATATTTTAAGAGACAGAGGGACGTCACATCCCGTCGGTGACAAAGTGGCTGGAGTCGAGTTGCTAGGACGGAATCGATTACACTGCAGATTTTCTTCTGAAGCCTGTTGAGAACCTCGAGATGAATAGCAGAGACACCTGCCCAGATATGACAACTGTATTCAATGCCCGGATGGTTGATTTGTATATGTACTAGATGGACAAACGAGAAAAAAAATTCCTGTTCCGACACAGTGACCTAACCGTCCTAGCAGAGGATTTAGCTATTGATTCAATGTAGTCGTTCTACTTGAGGTCGGCTGAGAGATTGAGACCGAGGAGTCGCAGTGTTTTGTTTTCGGGGAGACTAGCTAGATCCATGTTAATGGGGGCAGGAGGGCCTATCTATGGTAGCTGTCGGATAGCAGCTTCGTTTTGGAAGCATTAAAGTTTACGAACCATTTCTTACCCCAGTCCACCGCATATTGGAGGTTCTTCTCAAGATCAGCAGTAAGGTTATATGTGTTTGCCTTGGCATATTTTTAACTGAAGCGGAAGTAAATGATGGTGTCGTCAACGTAAATGCCTTTAAAATTTGATCACATCAGGGAGATCGTTAATGAAAGAGCGTCGAACCTAGGATGGAGTCCTGGAGGACATCAGCTTTCGTGTGATAGGATCTGCGTGCCCGTTCAAGACGACCTCTATCATGCGGTTTGATAGGAACGATTGGATCAAACCAAACAAGCGTCCAGTGACACTGTAACTTGGGTAGAAGGCCGGCGTGTCAGACCCTATCAAATGCTTTGGAGATATCCAGTGCAACAGCTCGAGCTTCGCCGTTTAAATCGAGGGCCTGGTATATGTACTCGGTGATGGTCGTTAGCAAATCAGCAGTAGACCTGGCAAAGCGGAAGCCATACTGTCTGTCCGAGAATAGTTTATAGGCGTTGAGATGTTGAACTATTTCAGCATTGATGTTAGCCTCGAACACTTTGTCGAAAGTTGGTAGGAGGCTGATAGGGCGATAATTGTAGTGGTCTGAGAGTTCTCATGGATTTTTAAATACAGGAACCACAGAAGAGTACTTCTAGTAGGCAGGAAAACAGGAGGCAGAGAGGTAGAAATTATAGAGTTTAGAGAGGACAGTGGAGTGTTCAGGGGCACATTTCTTCAAGACAATGACCGGGATTCCGTCGCCTTCGCTCGCCTTATGAGGGTCAAGTTTTGAAATTATCTTAGAGACCAGAGAGGTGTCATGCAAACATTCCTCATTTGAATCTCAATTCTAAGAAGGAAGTCAGGTGTGGATACTCCAGACAAGCCAAAAGTAGAGTTGGACTGTGAGCAAAGCACTCGGCCTTGTTCGCAGTGGCTGTGAGGACCTCAAGTTTATTGATTAAGGGTGGGATGGAGAATTTGCTGTTCAGCACACGTTTTCAGAGCCACCGGTAGTCTTTAGAGCCGAACTTGCGGGCTGCTATACGCTGCTTCATTCTCTCAGCAAACAACAGCTTAGCGTCATTGAAGATCCTCTTACACTCATTTCAAGCAGAGGTCAATAGGCGCCTGTAGTGATCAGACGCGTAGCTCCGATAGAGCCAGAAATTATTTCTGTGGGCAATGGCAGTACAGCAGGCAGGAGAGAACCAGGGAGACAATGGGAAGGCTAAACACATTTTCTCAAGTGTGGTCACATAGGAAATCGCGGAACGAATCCCAATCTGCTCTTTGGTAGCAGTAAGAAATTCTGTTGGTAAGAGGAAGCGAGAAGTCAGAGGAGGAGATTGAGGAGATAAGATTTGTATCGCAAAGCGCAAAGATGCCAGGGGACTTTTCGTGGTTGAAGGATTCCACGCTGCAGAAGTTTGTACGTATGTTCGTAAAGGAAATGCTGAGTGGTTAAGGTGATTTTGGTTTAGCTGGTTTAGTTTTGTTTCAAAAGATTCAAAAGTTTTAGTTTTTCAAGAGATGCTATTGTTCATTTTTGTGTTGTTGGTGAGGAGAGATCTCAAGTAGGAATGGAAGATGGTCATTGACATGTGCAGGAAAACAGCTGGCGCTAACTGCAACATAGTGTGGCATTAGGGTTGCCCACTGGAGGCTCTTCACTACACAAGTGTTAGGGCTCTTTACTACCAGTCGGAAGCAGCAACCAGAAAACTGCCGGTACCCTGTCAATGCAGAGACGTTGCCACCGACCACTCATATCACGGAAAAATTGCGGGAGCATCAATACTGAGGTCTGAGAAGAGAAAGAGAACCGGAAACAACTTCCTAAACAGGGAACAAAGGAATGAGCACCTACTCCTGTTCAATAAAAGTGGGAGGAGTGTAAACCGGACGATAGTACGGTCTGTCTACTCCAATAAAAAAAATTAAGTTAAACATACTAGATTTTAACTTAATAAAAGTCAGAAGATCACCTACAGGTTAAGCAGAGAACTTGGACCAGTAGCAGCTAACAAAACAAAGACAAAATCTCAAACACAGCCCAGATTTGGAGAGGCTGGATACCAACGAAATGATAGGGTGTTAGAAAGAAAAAGAAAAAAAAACTATCACAACTCAGAATTGATAAAGCCAGTTAAGTGAAAAAAGATGACACATTTCCACGGACAAGTCCACTTTTTTTGGGAGGCAAAAACCAAATCCAGCGGAGTGATGAAATTTAGTCATGACTACCCTATATATGTGCCACACTGGCTGGAGAAGTTGCGGGTTAGGTTAATTCATCTAGGAAAGGGAATGGCAGAGATCTATCGAAACAGAAAAAATAAATTTAGTTTCTAATGCAAGAAACTTTTCTAACAAGTTAGAAAATCCACGTGAGAGCGAACATTCATTTAAGAATTCAAAGACAGAAAAAAAACACAGAATAAGAATATATATATATATATATATATATATATATATATATATATATGTATATATAGAATAAGAATATATATATATATATATAGAATAAGAATATATATATATATATTCAAGTTTTATGCAGATTTAAAAAAAAGGCGATTGTCAAATATAAATTGTTTGCATGTTTTGTGTATCCGAGCGCTTTCGGCTATTCTTTTAGCCGAAATAATGGCGTTGATAACGCCTAGAAGTATAGCCAAAAGCGCTCAGACACACAAAATTTTCATACAATTTTTACACACTTTATGTCTAGCAAAAAAAAATATATACGAACAAAAGAAAAATTAAACGCACTACTTTCTCGGACAGGAAGAAAAAAAAATTAAAAATAAAAAAATACATGAAAACCATTTGGGCAAAATCTCCATATTTCTTAAAACTTGTAGGAGAACGGGGACATCTTTTTCCAGTAGGAAACCACAATACTCAATTCTTTGACATTAAAATTGATTCCGACAAGTACCGGTCGTTTCGTCGATTAAAGTGTGAAGATCTTTTCGTTAGTGAATATTTAAAAACCAGATATATCACGTAACGATTTTCTTAACCATGACCATGACATTATTTTGAAAATGAAGATTTCTTGCATCATTGTACATATATTTTCATTAAGCAACGTAGCCAAGTAGTATTTATTAATCATCTGATGCGTACTTCTAGAGGGAGAAACTTTAACATTCTATTTTCCATATATAAATGAGGTGGTGCTAAAAAGCCATCGGTTTGATTTACTCTTTCGAAATTGACCAAACATTATAATTTAGTTAGCAATGTCTCGTTAGTGTTAGTCGAGCAGAGAATTTTTACGCTACCCTTAATGTATATATATATATATATATATATATATATGATGACAGAGGAGGTATTATCATTAAGTTTTTTATATAATTTTTCATGTGTTCGTATATTTTTTCGGAACTCAAATTGTATAAGAATTGTCCAAATCTTTTGTACTTTCGAGCGTTTTCGGCTATACCAAGAATTAAAGTCTTGTGTCGTATTATGGTTTGCAATCTGATTATTTTAATGTTGAATTGTGTTTTTTGCTATTGTTATTTGTCATAAAACAAGGTTTCTTCGAAATGCTGTAGTATTGCTTTCCTTGTTGGCTGCCAGGTCATGTAATTTATAAAATTGTGTATTTGGGCAAAAATCTCTTATATAATTTGAGTTCCGAAAAGAAAAAAATATATGAACACATGAAAAACTATATAAAAAAATAATAATAACTTGTCTGTCCTTTTCAATGAAACCTGTATGAAAGAGAGATTGTTGCCTATATACACAATTTATATATATATATATATATATATATATATATATCCACATAGAAGCCTGTTTCGCTATATTACAGCTCATCAGGATGAGATTGAAATATGACCGATTTAGTGTCAGTCGGAGTCGATAATCCCTAAGCCATAGGCATACGGAATCAGATCAGGGAAATTTTAGTGTATTGTATATAAGCGGGTGTATACATACGCCAGTCATCGAAAGAACTCAATTCATTGCTGAGGAGTAATATATATATATATTACTGAGATGAGGTAGCATTTACACTATTTACATTATTCGGACTATTGTCCTCATCTTTGTTGCTATTTGTACGACGTTTCGGCTGTTGTACACTCCGGTCTTTTTCAGCTGCTATGAATTTCGAACCGAAACGCCTTTATTACAATCATGACTACCAAATGAGGCTTCACGGAATGATAATGATATACCCCAGTGATAGTAATAAAAGATTTGGTTAGAAATTTGTTCGGTGTTACGGCCGAAACACCGTACAAATGGCAACAAAGATGAGAACAATAGTCCGAATAATGTAAATAGTAATATGCAAGAAAAAAAATCAAGGAAATACTTGCATTATTTATGTGCAGAATGTTTTACATAATACCTGTAAAATACGACAAATTACATGTCACTATTACAATATCACAATAGTTTTATGCATTTTAGTGGTTTTTAAATTAATTTCAATAAATATTATCATTTTTTATAAATGCCCGTATCTTAGTAAAATGCAACGCTTTCTGAACAGATTAATAAGAAAGTACAAAAATGAAACAAAAAATCATGTGCTTTCAAAAGTCGAATTGTGTAGTTATTACTTCTTTTATAGGTCATTCTAAAAATCTTGAACACATGCTCCAACGGTAACTGTAACAGCTGTAAATATTATCTATTATTTCTTATGAAAGATTAGATATGTTTTTTCTCCGTGTCTGACTCTACTGTCTATTCATATTTGACATCTTATTTGATTTGATATTGAAAATGTTTAGTCACTAGACAATATGAAATAATCGTGAACATCTAAATAAGAAACTAAAAATAAGTAAAATTAATTAATTCTGCTTTTCATGAAAGACATAACGTTATAGATTTAAATACCTCGCAAGCATCATGTCTGGTTTCCAAGATAAAATAATAAATGTTTTTTAGCAAAAAGATTAATTCGATAGAATTGCATACTCTGTATGAATTCGTATTTGGCAGTTATACGTATTTGTTAGTTGATTTAATGTTTTTGTAAAATAGAATTGCGTATTTGTAATATCATTAGGCGTAGAACGAAACTGATGTTAAATTCCAAACGGTAGTTGGCCTTTACCAACCTCGATACCTTTATGGTAACATTAACATTCATAAATTACATCACAAATTACTAGTTAATAAAAACATTGAATCAATTACTAATTTACCCAACTAATCCAGCATAACGAATACTTTCAGTGTTAGCATTCTACCAAACTAAACAATCAGATTCTAGCTTTACATGACTTTGAAAACTATTTAATTATATATTAATTTTATTTTAAAGTTGACACTAACATCTTCCCTTTTTATTTTTGTGGATATATGACTTTTGTAGTGGGTTCACTTGTAGACGGTTGGATGAATGCCGAATACAAATTGACATCTCAGTACTCATTTCCTAGAGCTCTAGGTTTACTGTTCTGTGTAGCTTGGGAATTTCGCTCAGGCAAATTAAATGTTTATAAGAGAATGTTCAATGAAGTCTGTTGGACTTTTTTTTGATAGTTGATGTCATAGTTTGTTTGCAGGTCGAACCCAGATGGATGGTTGTACGTTAACATCAAAGGTGACATTTTTGGTACGGCGCATATATACTTGTGTCTACATATAAGTGCCGTTTCGATGGTCAGACCTGTTGATCTGCTGTAAATATATGCCACTTGGTGGCGGTTAAACTGATGTTCCACAGCAGTATTTCTTTTTGGGGAATGAGGTGGTATTGAACGTAAGCTGTCCACATGTAACCGAATTTTACGGTTCATTAGAGCTACGGCAGGTAAATTACGGTTGGGTATTTTAGAGTTTGGTGTGGCTCTGTAACTCGCTAGGAATGTTCCGAAGATTTCTATTGTAGTCCCCACTTCTTTAAGATTCAAGTGTGCCATCTTAAAAGTGTCAACGAAACATTATACTTGTCCGTTTGATTGCTGATGGAATGGTAGTGGGACTACATTCTGACTGCCATTGTTTTAGAAGAAATTTCAATATATTGCTTAAGTCAAGGTCTACGGCACTAAAATCTGTTAAAAAATTTGCTGTAGTTTCAGAAGTTTCCTCACAGTTGATGAGACTAATAAAAATGTCATACCATTTGCTGTAGGCATCAGCAAGCACAAGAAAAAGTGTCTATTGATGGGTCACGCAAAGTTAGTGTGACGATGTGCTAAGCAAGAATCCGGTACAGACTATGAAAAAGTGTAGGTTTCTGAGAAGTCTTAGCTGTTAATTGGCGTTTTGAAGAATTATGAGGGACGTCTTCTAGCTGTTTGTCCATATTTGTTCAATAAACATATTTGTTTAAGGACACTGTTTGGCAACGTTCCCCCAAAAGTATGCAGCCGTTGACTTCAGATAACAAAAATAGACGATGAAAGAAAGTTTTGAACTGTTTGTCAAGACATACTACTGGCCACTATGTAAAGTGGTAGTGAATCACTTTCTGCAACAATGGGCAGAAACTACTTGCTTTCTGAGCCATTTGTGAAGTGACTTGGTTGTGAGAAACAATTTCTGGTTGCACTAATTTTATGGTTTCACGAATACTGCTACAACAATTTTCTGCTGGTTTATGGTGCGTATTCACAAATCTGGATACGGCGTATGCATGACCAATTTAATTTTTTAATTTTCTTAATTTTTTTGCATAATCAAATAGCCTTCTGACTGAGAAATCATGGCTCCAACGTCATAGTCAGTAGCATCTGAAACCACAATCATGTCAAAAGATGGATTGTAATGTGTGAAAAGCAAGTCCGAAGAAAGTAAAGAGATGATATTGGTAAAAGCATACTGGCAATCTGTAGACCAGTTCCATAAAACATTCTTTTAAGACGTTGAGACAAGATTAATCAAACAAATAAACAAACAAAAAGAAAAAGGGAAGAAAAAAGAGACAACTAACTGGATGATAATTGTTGAAATTCGAAGGAAAGTGCACTGAAAAGTTGAGAAGAAAATTAAAAAATGAAAAGTCATGTTTCAAAATAATAAAATGAAATCCTAAACAGTTCCAAAATCAAATTTAACGATGCGGAGTTCAGTTAGATTGGACAAAATCAAGATAAGAAAGAGACAATTAGTATATACTCGAAGATGTCGGTCCTGGAAAAAATATGTTGTCGACGAAGAAACCCTGGGGGTTACTGAAATAAGATTTAAGATTAAGATTTTTCTGGACAAAGAGCAAGGAAAAATCTGGTTTAAATTGGCCATCCACAAAAAAGAAAAAAATATAGCCGATATTATTTTGGATTCCTTTAGATACAAATGATAAAGAAAAATGAATTGCTAGCTCTGGATCATCGGGAACCGGCTGTGTGGCCTCGTCGATCTCGAAATCACCTGAAACAACCAGTGTGAGACAAGCTGATAAAGAAATATTTATGAGTAGAAATCCCTTTTTCACTTACACGTTATGAAAGTTTGGATTTGTCACAGGAAAAGGGTGTCGGCCCTTGGAGCGGGTTGAAGTTGGATGCTGAAAAAGTGTGAGAAGAAAGAGAGAGATTAAAACCGTCTATATGAAGTGATGGTATGAGATAAGAAGTGAAGGGAGTTGGAATTAAGTGAATTTAGCATCAACCTTTTCGAAAATTTCATATTTTCAAATATGTTTACTCAAGTAATTTTCAAAATTTAGGGCTTGTGCAACTCCCTTTTGAGAGTGGTCAGAGGAAGTAAGCCGCCACTAAAGACCACTAAACCCTAGACCCTCGTCAACCTCACGCCTGACGGACGCCGAACTCCATATAAGCTGGGCAACTTGCATAGTTTTCACATTACTTGAATCTACAAAGTCTGATGAGACATGACCAGATCAACCCAAAGCTACAGTGATTCAAGGGAGTTCAAATATGGTGGAGTACTGGCAAAAAAAGAACTGTAATGGCTTATCAAACAAACAAACAAACAAACAAACAAACAAACAAACAAACAAACAAACAAACAAACAAAAAACGTAATTTCGAAATATTTGCTGGTGCTGGCATCTTTTTGATGGTAGTAATATTTTCGGTGTCTGCTCATCGACCATTCTCGTCAAAAATAAACTTTAGGTGCTTAATCGACGTCCAGAAAAAGTGACATTCTTCTGCTCTTACATGAAAACCATATTGTTGAATCTACTTAATAAACAGAAAACAGACGTTTCAACCTGCAACAGTGATATTATCAATAAATGCAGCGGCTCTTGTCAAACCTGTTATTACAGCATCCTTCATTTGCTGGAAGATGGTTGGTGCTGATTTGACACCAAAAGGAACACGATTATATCTAAATAAACCTTTGTGGATTTTGATTGTAAGGGGCTCTTTGGAGTTCTCATCACTTTCCATTTGTAGGAAAGCATCTAAAAAGTCTATTTTAGCAAAGTTCCGCTATTTAGCTTTGTAAAGATGTCTTCTGGTATTAATAATGGGTATTAATGTGAATCTAAAATGTTACTTAACTCAGTGGAATAATGCGCACATATACGGACTTTTCCATTTGCCTTCCTGACAACGACAATTGGAGCTACTCACATAGAATGATTTGCTGGTGAGCTTAAGCCGGCTTGCTGAAGGTGATTCGATTCGTTTTCTACTATTTATATTTTCTATTTCCTGTAAGCAGAATACTCTGTTGTATTCTGGTGTATTTCAAACAGAAATTATATTGATTAGAATCTAAAGTTTTTCAGTTTTTGGTCATTTTTAAGCACTCGACACGTTTGTAAACAAAAGGTAATTTTAGGTTTTAAAAATCTTGCAAAAATAACTTCAAATATTTAAAAAAAGAATGATGCAAGCAATTATCCATATATAAACAAAAATAAAAACGTCATTTCCTTATTCTATCATAATCAGATGCACACTGGCAGTAAACATGATGAATCAAGTCAAGAAGCCATAAAAATGCATTTATTCACTTAATGATTCACTTAAGTAACTGTCAGAATTTTTATTTGCTATAACATGTTAAAAAACATCTATTACATCTGTGACAGGATTTTTGGAAAATTAGCAAATTTAATATTAAATTAATCTGATTACTTATTTATAGCATGAAATTTAGAATAAAACTATTCCATAAACATCGAGTTCAACTTTCTGACCTTTCCACGGTATATGTTTACAGGTTTCACAGATGCGAGATAAGATAAGTGTATGGCGATCACAAGTGACATAATTTTACAATTTTTTCCCCTGTATCCTGAAACGCATGACATTTAATTTACACATAGAAATTACCATACAAAAAAACTTTAAATACACAAAAAATGTTTTTTTAAATAGAAAGGCACGACGATTTGTATTAAACTTTTTAATTTTCGATTATAATATAATTTTAGCTTAATAAATTTTTAAACTAATCTAACAAATCCTTGAATTATTTTTAAAATATTTTTGAAAATTTACAAATTATAATTTTTCAAAAATGAAAACATATTTATACGTATTTTAAAATGGTAACTCATTTGGTGAAATAGATTTTATTTATGTCTGGATATTGCTTTCATATAATAATAGCTTCGAGCATTTCGAATCTTTCTTTACGCTCTAAAGTATTTTTGTATTATTCAGTAAAATCTGTCTTTTGTTAATAGTTGTATTTTGTTTGTTTGCGATGAACGATATATGCACGAATCGCACCAAGTTTCGATAAATGTTAGCCTACGTGAAAGTATGGTAAATGTGTGACCAATGTAAGAATTTGATGTCGTTTTGTGATTGGAAATGCAATCTTCCAAATGGCACGAGAATTCATAAATAACATTATTATTAAATAAGGGTATTTTTGAAGTCATAAGCTAGATGTAGAGCTAAGATGTTTTTAGCATGTTATAGCAAATGAAAACTCTGACAGTTACTTAAGTGAATCATTAAGTGAATAAATGCATTTTTATGGCTTCTTGACTCGATTCATCATATTTACTGCCAGTGTGCATCTGATTACGATAGAATAAGGAAATGACGTTTTTATTTTTGTTTATATATGAATGATTGCTTGTATCATTCTTTTTTTAAATATTTGAAGTTATTTTTTTTTGTTCGTTGACATTATTGTTGAAAACCGTTTACTTCATGTTGCTTAGCTCTTTATAAAATAATTAGTGCAAAGAAGAAATTTTTTTAAGACAATTCATTTGCTCGTGCATTGAATACTGTTACCATATCTGGTTGGTTGCTCCTGTTATTCATCTCAATGTTTTCAGCAAAATCCAAAGGAGGATCTGCAATGTAATCGATCCTAATTTTGATGCTCGACTTCAGATGAGATGTGGCTTCACTCTGTCTTTTCTACAAATATTTTCACCGCTTTAGCTCTAGTCTACTTCATTCCCTGATGTTCCGCCCACATGAATTTACTTGTGCTACTAGATTGGCGCCTAGATCCCACGCTTTTACCATCAAAAGAGAAAAATGTAACCGCCACTTTTACTCTAGTAGTTTCTTTTCTGACACTTCCCACCTGTGAAACCCCCTTCTGTATATTTGCTTCCCTGATAGCTACAATCTCCAAAAGTTTAAGTGAAACGTCAATTGTCCTCTTCTATCTTCTTGACTCTCATCTTTCTCTTATTCTTTATTCGACATCTCCTATACCTTCCCTCTTTCTTCCATCTCCTCTCACTGTAACTCCCTATGCACCCTTTGCTTGGGGTGAAACAATTATAAAAATCCTTGAGGACATATGTTTTTTCGATTAAAGAAAAAAGTTGACAACCATGACTAACCGAGCGTGACAGCGCAAAAGCGCCCGACTGCGTTATGTTCACCTGCACCACAGTACTGGATTAGCGATACACTAAGCTGAACCACTTGCAGAAGTCGGATTTTAAACCGGTGGCCTGCAGGACAGAAACCAGATACTGATGGTTGACCCTATCGAATGCCTTGGACTGATCCAAATTGATCAGCACAGCTTCAGCGTCGTCTTTTACATCTAGGATCGTGCGAATCAAATGCAGGTTGTTCCGACTTGTTCGGCCCTTCACAGCACAAATCTATTCAAGTCCTAACAAAAACTGATAGCAAACGCTCCGTCAGGATCTTGGCCAAAATCTTTAACTCTGTGTTTAGCAGAATTATGGACCTGTAATCGCTTAAAATCCCCAACCATGCTTGCCCTTTCTCAGCTGCCTGATCACATCCCTGTCCGAAACAGTTGTTAAATACCACTGTCATAATTGGCGACAGCATACAATTCGTCGGGCAGACTATCAAGTCCCGGAGATTTACCTCGGCCGACACTCTTCAACACCAAGTAGATTTCACTGTCTATGATCTCGTCCTCGCAGTCAGCCGCTTCAGTTGACGAGAGTCGAGGAAAGTCATCAAAATAGCTACATAACTCTTCGTCGCAGACGCCAGGCTCCTTGGTAAATCGGTTCCAGAAATGCTGTCGAAACGCCTCACACATTGATCATCCGCAGGCGGTGTCTATCCGGGATGTTGAGCTCACGAATCGGAATCTCTACGTATTTCCTTCTTGCGCAATTCTGCACCCATATTAACATTAGACATTTTGCTTAACCTATGTCTAACTACCTGACTCTGTTGGCGCTCGTTCTAGAGCCTGCCTAGCTAAACTTATATCTAGGGAATTGCCTCCAGCCTCAGCCTGGGACAGACTAACTGTTCCGCCCCAGGTGATCTATTCTGTATCTTTCGACGAGACCAAGCTCACCGATCAGATCGAACAAGCTACGATCATCCACATTCCCGCTAGCTCCCCGCCTCATATTCAACTTGAAGTTCAAGACGGCATTTCACCATTAAGACTAGGCGCGCCAATTTCATCAGGAGGGATCCTGTAAGGGACGTTAGTTTTAGTGCCTTGTAATGAAGGCCAGGATCCTCGCAAAACACAGTTTTTCTAATATTTTGAGTTCTTTTTCTTCTATGTACCCTTTCAGGACGTAGGGGATCATGGCTTTCCATGTCTCCCTATCCCTGGTAGCTCTTAGCATGCTTTCTCCTTTTACACCACGCAACCCCCGTTCTGTCAGCCGCCTGTTCAAGCACTTCAACTATGTTATCCGCTGCCTTCCTCTGTCTCTTTTTTCCTCTCTATGGCCTGTCAGTATCAGGTTCTCCAAGCTCTCTTTCCTCGTTGCTTGTCCCAGGAACTTGTTGTCTCTTCCTGATGATCACTATTAATTTTCTTTTCGTTGCCATTCTTTCCTCGTCATTGCTCACATGCTCGGTCTGTGATATCCGCAGCATCCTTCTGTAGAACTTCATTTCCGCTGCTTCGGGTTTTTCCTGAATCTTCGATGATATTGTTCAGCATTCACTGCCGTATTGAAGAACTGACATCACATAGCAATTTAGTACTCTCTTCTTTGTTTCTAGTGAAAGTTTCCTGTGTCTTAGTACTTTACTCAGCTTCTGGAACGCGTCCTCCGCCATGCCAACTCGCCTTCGAGTTTCTGTGTCGCACTTTTCATCTCCTGTTAGAACACTTCCTAGGTATTTAAATTTTTGTACTTGCTTGATTCTAGTATCCCCTACCTGTATTTGGCATTTTGGGTTGTTCTTTTTGCTGATGACCATGCATTCAGTTTTCTTGCACTTTATTTGTAGTTCTTTTTTGTCACTCTCTTCAGCTAGTTTCTGTAGGTGATCTTGTAGTTTCCTTTCTGCGTCTGCAATCAGCACTGCATCATCTGCGTATCATATGTTGTTCAAATTGTGGCCTCCGATTTCAAATCCTGGCAGAGCATCTAGGGTCCTCAAAATATTCTCGCTGTATAAGTTGAAAAGATCCGGTGAAAAGACACATCCTTGTCTTACGCCTCTTTTTATCTTTGTATATCTGCTGAATTCGTTACCTGTCCGTATGCAGGCAGTTTGCTGCCAGTAGAGATTCTTAATTACTCTGATGTCTTTCCCAAAAATGTCGAGGCTGCTGAGCATCTCCATCAATTCTTTGTGGTGTATTTTGTCGAATGCTTTCGCATAATCAATAAAACAGGTACAAGTGCTTCTTCATTTGTATTGCCTTTTCGGAGAGCATCCTAATCATAAATATAGCGTTCCTCGTTCCAATGTCTTTGACGAACCCGCACTGTTCCTGTCCTATCTCTGGCCTGTTTTTGCTTCTCGCTCTATTCATCAGGATTCGGACGATCAGTTTTGTAATGTGCCTCATTAAGCTGATAGTTCGATGTAGTTCGCACTTGTTTGCACCTGGCTTCTTATGTAGCGCTATGAAAAACGACTTGCATAGGTTGTCTGGTATTATTCCACTATTATAAATTTAATTTATTATTTCTGTAATTTTCTGTAATTTTGTCTATGCCGAATTCTTCCAGGGATATCAGCATCTCCATTACAATACTGTCTGGACCAGCTGCTTTGTTTCTGTTCAGTTTGGCCATTGCAGCTTTCACTTCGGATTTTAATATTTCCGGTTCGTTCTCATCCTTGTTGCTTTCTCCTGTCATGGAAAAGATCTTTTATATATTCTTACCATCGCTGTAGAATTTCCTCTTTCTCCAATATTATCGTTCAGTCTTGGTGCAGTGCTAGGCCTTTTCATTCTCCGGAGTTTTAGCCTTAGTTTGCAGCTGACTGGGACATGGTCGCTTCTGCAATTGGCGCATGGATAGATTTTGCATTGAACCACTGTGTTTCTGAATCTCTTGTTTATGATTATGTAGTCTATTTGGTTTTTCGTGTCGTCTCCTGGGCTTCTCCATATACATAGACGATGTGGGTGTTCTTGAAACCAGGTTTTAGTTATTACCTGGTCATTTGCTGTGCACCATTGGACCTCGTTCGTTGCGAACTTCTAATCCGAAGTTGCCGGTCGTGTCTCCTTCCCTCTCTTTGCCTACCTTGGCATTCAAGTCACCCATTATGATCATAATTTCTTGGCTTTTGCACTGAGCCTTGGAATTGTCCAGTATTGAGTAGAATGATTCTGTTTCTTCCTCAGTGCTTTGAGTTGTTGGTGCTTAAACTAATAAGGTAGTATTAGGATCACCATAAAAAAGGGTCAAAAGTTATCTGCCCTGGACCATTCAAGGAAGTCCGTTTCCCAGCTAATAGGAGCATGCTGGGAGACAAGAAGGGACTTCCGGTAGAGGCTATCAAACATGGCAGGCAAAACTTTGCCACGCTCTCTATAAACACATCCTTATTCAACATTCACAACTGTTCGCTGTATTCATGTTTCTACCATAATAAATTCCATAGTTATTTGCAATACTCGGCGAGTGTGTCATTTTTCCATAACTGTTTTATTTTGTCATGTTAAAAACATAACAGATAGATATGTTGAAGGGTATTCCTCTCAGTTTAACCAAGAGGACCCACTCTCTCTCTCTCTCTCTCTCTCTCTCTCTCTCTCTCTCTCTCTCTCTGAAAGCTGGCAGTATCCCAGAACGCATTTCTTCATTTCTTTGTTTAATATTAAGCCAACCCCTTTTTTGTTGTTTTTGCCTCCTGCGTAAATTATTCTGTGGGCGTCACTGCTGAGGTCTCCATTGTTAGGCCATCTGGTTTCACATATGCCCAGAATATTGATCTTCAGTCTGTCTATCTCCTGCTTGTTATTCTCTAGTTGTCCACAGTTGTTGAGCGTTCTGACATTCCATGTCCCAAAGGTAATGCTTTCTTTGTTGCGCACAGTCGCAGAGTAACGGTCCAGAGACACCTGTTGCTCATGTCGTTCCCTCCCGAGCGAGGGACAAATTTTTGAGTAAAATGTCTCCTTTGTTCTGGTGACCCAAATTGAGCCATTTTAATGTTAGAGAACGAGTCCTTGGAGGCGGCCAGGAAATCTTAAACCTTCAGTTTGCCACCAGAGTTCCTTATGTGTGTGGTGAGACCCGAAAATTCTTAGAATTTCTTAGATAGATCTGCCAACTTTCCATCGACTGAGGTAAACTTAAATAAAGATCTACAGAGGGACTTTTGATGGGAGGAAAGGAACCTCTCGCGGACCTCTCTGCGAATGAAACAAATGACATCCACCTTAAGGAATGAGGTGTTCTTTATTTTTGGGGGGGGGGGTGATTGTGAGATGTAGAGGAGAAGGAAGCTGGTGGAGCCCTAAAAGTGGAAGTATGGAGGCTCCTAGACTTAACTTTTTATCGGGTCTTCTTTCTGGCTGGCGAAACAGAGGCGGATTGAAACTCGGTATGATCCTTTGCTCAATCTGCCCTGCTCCATCCTTTCTTCTTTTCTTTTTAAAACACTTTTTCTTCTCTGTCGTCTTCCTCCTCCCTCCTTCTCAAGGAAGAGAATCGAAAAGAAGGCATTCCCCCCATGTCACATAGCAACTGCACCTGTTGTTTCAGTAGTTGTTGCAGCTATGTTATTGTTTTTTATGCTGGTGTTGTAGTTTCTGCTGCTGCTCTTGTCGTTGTTGTTCTTGCTTCTTCTGGGGCGGCTCCTAAGCTGTCGCCACTTCTGTTGATGCCGCTGCTGCCTCCCCACTGGTCTGTGAGACATCCTACTGAGAAGGAGGGTTTGTAGCCTTTAGTGGGGACCAACCTCACAACCTCCTTTCAATCACTGATGCTCACAGGCGTGTTGCCAGACTTCTCCATCCTCATTGGCTTCGTTGGTGATCCCGACTGCGGTTGTGACGCCAGTTTATTTCTAGCACGCTTTAGACAGGTACCGCGCAGCGCCACAGGTCCAGTGGTGAAGTCGCCGGCCTTCTACAGTTACCAACATCTTATGATCTCGACATGCCAGTGTGTCGGGATATCCAAGAAAGATTTTCCAGATGTTCAAAAGATTTTATCTCTCTCTCTCTCTCTCTCTCTCTCTCTATATATATATATATATATATATATATATATATATATATAGAGAGAGAGAGAGAGAGAGCGATTCCAAAATAAGATTGTATCTAGTACATCATCTGATTTTGGATAGATCTCTTTAATCTTGTGAACCATGATACTTGGAATTATATCTTGGAGAACAAAAGAAATTGCTGGGGGTTTACAGTGGTGGTAGTGAAGATTGGCTGTCGTAAATATACAATTAGCTTAGTCAGCCACAATTCCTTCATTTTTAAGTGCTGACTATTGCAGCTCTGGTCGGGATAAAAATTTGCGTGAATTTGATAAAGGCCAAATTATTATGGCCGGGGAAGGGGGATATTTTTTCAGCGCGCCCACGTCACTGCAGAGTGTGCCCAAGACCTCTCGGCACTTCACTTTTTAGGTCTGCTTCTGGCGCTGGCTAATAATTTCAGCATCCCAAGGAGATGGGGAGAAGGTTCTCTAAGGCTTAATATTTTAAAAACTTACACGGCATATGCCAAGGAAAGTTTAGCACATTTCCAAAATGGCTCTATTTATGTAGTTTTTCACATTCAGTTGTAGTGAGTATTAATCAAAACTCAAAAGTAATCTGAAATTGGAAAAATCAACAACCACTCGAACCGAATCATTTATAATCTTAGTCCTCTACGTCTATATCCCAACGGATATAGACGTTGGTTAGTTCTAGTGACTTGATCCAAAGAGTTGGGAGTTCAATACCAGGTTACAGCAGTGGCGAGCAATTAATTTAGAGAGTTAAGTTAAAGGGATATGACTCATGACTAACAGAAGTGGCTTTGAACAAGGAATGAGAATGATATACTCCAGTGATCGTAATAAAGGGTTCGGTTCGAAATTCCTAGCATCTGAAGAAGGCCGGAGCGTACGACGGCCGTAACATCGTAAAAATGGCATTAAAGTTGAGGACAATATTCCGAATAATGTAAATAGTGTACATTTGCTAAACTTTTAACTGGTCAAAGGAGAATTCGATGCAACTTCTGTTTGGGAAAATTATTTTAACCTTTAAGGTAGAATAACAGTGTTAATTTCAGTGAAGGGTAGGTTCATTTGATGGTAGCATCCGTCTCATTAATGCGTGAGTTTACAGCAGATTCAATGGTTTTCAAAAGGCAACTTGCGTGAATAAAATCACAAATGTTAGTTAAGTTTTATTTTATGAATAAAAGGAAGAAGAGAATGAAAAAGTTGAAAAAATAGAAATGAATGAAGAAAAAGAAAAACAACTGTACGTTGTGTAGAAAGAAAGAAAGAAAGAAAGAAAGAAAGAAGTTAAAAACATGCAAAAGAATGAAGTAAATAGGAGTGAAGAACTACCGAAATATTATAGAAAATGTCACATAAAATTGTCAGAAAAGAAAGAAAGATTTGAAGACACAAGCAAGTTGAAAATTTAAAAAACAAAACCAAAAGAAGAAATCATAGGGTAAAATCAAAAGGAACATCGAAGTAACACAAAGACAAAAAGATGAAAAGAGACGAAAGAAACACAGAAACTTTATTAAAGAAAAGGAGAAATGCATAAAAATATAAAACCATGGAAAACAAAAGCAAAGTTCGTTGGCTCGTCTGCCAGAGAGAGAGGGGGGAGAGGAGAAAGAAAGAGAGAGATAGAGAGGGGGGGGTGACGAGGAAAAATCTATATAAAGCAATAAAACATGTTTTGTTTTCTGTTTTTCACTCATGTTGAGGGTCATGAGTTGAATAAGTCACCCGTCACTGAACTTTGAAATCAGATGTAATTTGAAAACTTTATAACGTCACACAATATCAAAGACATTAAGCTGTTTAACAAACGGAATGCTTTGAAACATTTAAATGTCATCGGTGGTATTTTCAATATCGAGTGAATAAATGAATACTTAACTATTTAGTTTCATCGTTAGCTGTCTGACAATTAACTTTCCAACACCGAATGTTATTTACGTACAAACGCAGGTTAGAAAGAGTTTTCCTGCAAGTCTTCCATTGATTCATGATGCTCTTCTGTGTGTTATAAAACTTAACGTTCTTCTTTCGTACTCTGCGTTAATTCACTTTTATTTTCCTTTCTACTTGCGTATATGACATGTGTCCATTGCTTACTAAATCGCTATTATCTTGCCACTTAGTTTCACTTAGACTTTTAAAACTTAATCTGTTCCCTTTCTGCTTGATATTTTCAAGCAGGCCACATTGGGTAAAACGTTCTGACATTTCATGTTTACTGTTTTTTATTATTTTATTTTTCATTGTTTTATTCTTTGGGCGAGTAGTTGCTGGATGGATATCTACTTCACATGTCTTTCCTTACCGGACGTGGTTTCAATCCAAAGGGATTTCATCATTTTCATGACGTTTATCTCTTTTAGTTCGTGCTTTGATATAAACTTTCTTACGAAAAATAGTGGAGTGATTTCTGGTTGTCTTCTCTACGATTGAAATAAGTGGGACTCACACAGAAAATTAGTTATTTAACATACCTTTAATATCGTGTCTTTACATGCCTGTTTACAACCACGCGTGCTCGTGCTTCCGTCCCGAGCGAGGCTCGGCGGAAGTAAACAAACCTTGTTATCTTGCCAAGGGACTGTAGTAGTTCTAGCAGTCCCTAGCTTAAGGGATATTACATCCCCCCTCTGTACAGTTGAAACTAAATTCTTGCTGTGGCAAAGGGTGTGATTATTTATTTATTTATTTTTAAAATCCTTTTGTTTTGTACATTAATGGTGCACGTATTTTTACCTTTCATTTTTTTTTTTTTTTTTTTTTTTTGTACAGCTAGAGGGGTAATTTATTTCTTTTTTTATATGTTTATTCAGTCTCTTTTTCTAAAATATAGTCTCTGTAGCGTGATGGTGTTCTCACAGATCTTCCTGATGAGGTCCGATTCTCGGTACCTGGGTCTTCAGGCTGTCTTATTTCTTGCCTTGTTGTAGGTTGGGCTGTACGTATGTGGCGTCGATTTCTCCTAATGGTGTTACCATTTTCTGTGGTTACATTGTAGGATCTAGGTTCCTGGCTTCTGCTCTTAACTGTCGCTCTTTCCCATATGGCCGTTTGGGGGTTTCTTATTCTTATATTCTGACCTTCATAGAGCGGTGGTAAGTCTTTCGCACCACGATCGTAGTTTTGTTTTTGCTCTTGTTGGCGTTTGTGTAGTCCCTCCAGGATTTTGTCCATTTGGGGTTGTGTATTTCTTATCTTGATTGGGAGATTCCCTCTAATGTTCTTTTTATAAAGCAGTTGTGCTGGACTTGGTAGGTTGTGGTCAATAGGTGTTGTTCTTAAACACAGCAATGCCATGTCTGCATCTGTTCTGCTGTCTTTGGCCTTCATTATGGTCTTCTTCACTGTTTGCACCATTCTTTCTACAAACCCATTTGATTGGGCATAACTTGGTGAAGAAGTGATGTGATCGAATCCCCAGTTTTTTGCGAATTGCCTGAAAGCGTAGCTGTCATATTGGGGGCCGTTATCACTTATGATACATTCCGGTATCCCGTGTTCCCCGAATATTGATTTTAAGGCACATATGACCTCTTGACTTGTGCATGTGTTGTGCATTTTCCTGATGAAGGGGAACTTTGAGTGGTAATCAGCGATTAGTAAATACGTTTCCCCTGCGACATAGAAAATGTCTGTCGCGACCACTTTCCAAGATCTAGATGGGACTTCATGTGGTGTCATGGTTTCCTTCTTCTGTTCATTTTGGAATTTTGGGCATGTGGGGCAACTTTTGACAATCTCCTCAATGTCCTCGTTTATTCTTGGCCAGTATACGCATGTCTTAGCTCTCAGGATACTCTTTTCAATACCCTGGTGTGATGCGTGTATCTTGTTTAAAATCTCATTCCTCATGGTTCCAGGAATTATTATCCTCTCTCCTTTCAATACCAAGGAGTCCTCTATTGATAGCTCGTCCCTGAATGGCCAAAATGGCTTGAACAGTGTGGGTGTGTCTTTGGCCTTGTCTGGCCAGCCAGTGAATATTTTCTCCCTGAGTAATGATATCACCTTGTCTTTGTTGGATTCTTCTTTCAATTCTTCGAGTTTGTTTGTGCTGAACTGTACAAACTCAATCCTGATATCCAAGTTTACTGGTTCACAGTTATTCTTGTTCGGTAGCCTCGATAGCCCGTCTGCCAATATTATTTCTTTTCCAGGACGGTATACTATTTTGAGGTCATATCCTTGTATTTCCATTAGCATCCGTTGTAGTCTTGGTGGGGCTGCGGATAAGTTTTTTTGGCTGATCATTTCCAACGGTTTGTGATCCGTCTCTATTGTGAATGGTCTCCCATACACATATGTATGAAATCTCTGGCATCCGAACACTACTGCCAGCATTTCCCGCTCTATGTTTGCATATCTTTGTTCAGCTGAGGTGAGTGACTTGGATGCAAATGCCACCGGTTTATTATCTTGTAATAGTGCCGCTCCCAGTCCTCGACTAGAAGCATCAACTTGGATGGTTGTTGGCTTGGTGGGGTCAAAATATGCAAGGGTTGTCTCTTTGCTGATGAGCTCCTTGACTTGTTGGAAATCCTTTTCATGGCTCTCTGTCCAAACATACTCATTGTCTTTCTTTAGGAGGTCACGTAAATTTGCAGTATGCTCGGATAAATGAGGAATGAAGGGGGCCATGTATGTCACCATTCCCAACACGTGTTGTAGTTCTGCTACGTTGGCAGGAGACTTTAGGGCTTTAATATCTTCTATTTTTTGGGGGTCCGGGTGTACCCCGTTCTCGTCGTAAACTCCTCCAAAAAATTTTATGGATTTGGTTTTGATATTGCACTTCGTGCTGTTGAAAACCAGACCATTTTTCTTTGCAACTTCCATTAGGTTGCGCAAGTTGTTGTTGTGTTCTTTTTCATTCTTTCCAAAAACCACCACGTCATCTGTTATACCGATGGTACCGGGGCATTTTTCAAGAATTTGGTCCATTTTTTGTTGGAACACATCTTGACTCATCACTAGCCCAAATGGCATCCTCCTGAAACAGTATCTTCCAAATGGGCTGTTGAAGCATGTTAGGGTCTGACTCTCTTCATCAAGCTCGATAGACCAATATCCATTTTTTGCGTCAAGTTTGCTAAACCATTTTGCACCTGCCATCTGGTGGGTTATTTCTTCCAGGGTTGGTACTCTATGGTGACATCTTTTTATTGCCTTGTTTAGGTCTTTTGGGTCGAGGCAAATCCTCATCTGCCCATTGCTTTTCCGGCTATACGCTAGGCTGCTGACCCAGTCAGTGGGTTCTTCAACTTTCCTAATGACCTTGTCTTTTTCCATCCTGTCTAGCTCTCTCTTTAGTTCGTCTCTTAGGTGGATAGGACATTTTCGTGGAGCGTGTATCACCGGTGTTACAGTGTGGTCTAGGACAATGTGGTACTTGCCTGGGAAGTGGCCAATGCGGTCAAATTGTTTTGGATATTCCCATAGTAGGTCTTTTATGGACTGTATTTGTTTTGCTTCTTTTATTTCGCAATGTAGGGTTACCATTTTGAGGTTGCGACAGCTTGGTAATCCTAATATTGCTGGTCCGCTTGTGTCTACTATGAAAAATGTTTCTGCTGACCACATGTCCTGGTTATACTTGCACTGGAGTTGGATGGTGCCAATTTGTGGTATTATGGTCCTATTGTATGCGGTTAACACTGTGCTTGATTTTTTGACTAAGTTTTTTGGCGGGTTTGGACACATTTGTTCATATAATCGTAATGGCAATATGTTTCCTTCTGCCCCAGTATCTACTTTTACCATGAGTTTTGCTGTTTTATTTTGTCTGGGTATCATGATTTTTATTTTTGTTTTGATTTCGGTACGGTTGTCCGAGCTGTTGACAGTGTGTAGTTCCAGTTCTTCTGAGTCGCTATTGTAGGCATCGTAGTCTACTGTACGAATATTTTTGTAGTATCTTCTTTGGGTGTCTTTTGCCTTGTATTTTCTTTTTGGTGGGGTATTATTGTGTCTGGTCTTTTCTTTCCTCTCATTCCACCTGCATACAATAGCCCAATGGTTCCATTTATTGCATTTTTTGCATTTTGTACCCTAAGCTGGGCATTTTTCATATGGTTTGTGGTTTTCTCCACACTTTAAACAGCTTCTGCTTTTTTGTTTGTCTTGTATAGTGTCTACTGTGGCATTGTGTTGTGGTTGTGCGCTTTGACGTTTTGTGGCCTGCAGCTGTTTCATGTAGTTAATTGACGCTTCGTGGTTTTTTGCCACTTGAATAGCTTTCTCCAGCGTCATTTTTTTATCTTCTCCCAGTAGTTTTTGTTGTACTTCTGGGTAAATTGTTCCAGCAATGATTTGTTCAATAAGCATTTTGTCCAGTTCGCTGTTGTATTCGTCTCTGTGTTTTGTTTTTTGAAAGTCACAATAGTTAGCTTGTAGACGCAGTCTAGACACAAATTCGTCCGTTGTTTCCGGTTCGTTTGTGTTTATATCAATTTTTGGTTGAGATTTCTTAATGCCAGGCGGGCTACTCGGAAATTCTGATTCGATTTCCCGTATTCTTCGAATTTTTCCCATACAACACTCGGGCGCTTCTTATCCTCGGCTGATAAACCCCAACTATTAAATTTTAATATACCTGTTTCTCCGGTGCGGAGCAGGATTTCGTCTATCTGATCTTGTGGATCTGTTATTTTATTTCGTCTAAATATCATTTCACATTGTTGACGGAATAGGGACATAGCTTCGGCTCTGTTTGGATTACTCCAGTTCATCATTACGTTGTCTAGGGCCGCCATATTTGTCTCGATTTTGATCGACTCCTAGTTTTGTAATAATTTGTTTTATATAGCAAATAAACTTTTTTTTGTATTAGTGTTTATATGTATCATGTGCGCGAAGTCATGGATCCCACCTCTGCCACCATGAAATAAGTGGGACTCACACAGAAAATTAGTTATTTAACATACCTTTAATATCGTGTCTTTACATGCCTGTTTACAACCACGCGTGCTCGTGCTTCCGTCCCGAGCGAGGCTCGGCGGAAGTAAACAAACCTTGTTATCTTGCCAAGGGACTGTAGTAGTTCTAGCAGTCCCTAGCTTAAGGGATATTACAACGATGAGTGTATTAAGACACCAGTGGTTGATTCGTCAATGTATTATTACGTTTTTACCGGAATTTTTTTTCGTCTTACATAGATGCTAACAAACCTCCTCATACCCTACGAAGAGGAGCGGTTAAGTTGCTGACCCCCCCCCCCCCAAAAAAAAAGGAAAATTATAAGTTTTTAACGGGATATATTCTTTTAAATTGTTCTAAATTTTAAAATGAATTTCTCCTTTACCTTTGATGATCGAGTTTAGCGTGCGCAAATAAATATAAAATCTTTGCACGAACTAAATATAAAATCCGGATTGAAACCTCATCCGATTTAAACGTTTAAGTGGTAAGGAGGAAAGGAACAAAAATATTAAAGACTACAATTACTCTTTGGAGTGGAGTGGAAAAACATTAAAAATAATGCAATAATAATATATAGGTTAGTGTCCAGATGCGCTGCAATCTCACTGGTAGTAAAACATATTTGAGAATAGACGACCTTTCTGAGCTAATCTAGTGTTGGAATTACAATAAATCTTAACCACTGAAGATGTCACTAAAAACATTAAGAAAGGAAAAACCTGTACCAACCAATTTACCTATATTATGAAGAAACAAATTACAAATGTAACGGAGCAGAGAGGGTATGTATTGTCTACGTGAAGTGTGAAGGTGTGTCTGAGTACACCCCCAGCCCGCCTCATGTAGGGTTAATGGGTAACATGCCTGTAACTAAGTAAATTGAGTTGCTCAATGATACAAAAGTCGCATCGATCAAACTGAATAAGTAGTTAATTGACCTTAAGCAGAATGAAACTGGAGAGAATGTCATCAGATAATGTTATAAGATCTCGAACAGTGTGTAGAGAGTGAGTGTGTCCAAACTTTATCTGAAGATAAAGAAGAGGTACTTTAGGCATATCAACAAACTGAAAAAAAAACTCTATTAGTAATATGCTAAAGCAGGAAGAGAGTTCGACAAGTAGAAAGTGCAATAGAAGAAACTACTCTCATAGAACTTACGATTACATCTCCCTATTTAAACTGGAAGATGACGAGTTCTTGCCGTCAATCTAGTAATGCGCTTAAATTCATAGAGTCTATGTACCATAGAGGAAAGTTCATCAGAACAATTACCGTGAAAGTATTTATAGAAAAAGGGACAGGGAAACTATGTTATCATGGTGGGGAAGTCACTGAAGCCGAGTCAGAATCAATAACATTGCAGATTCTTCTTTGGGTTTTATCAAGAATCTCTAAATAGAGCACCGGACGACATGTGGCAGTAATATTCAAAGTAAGGATGAATAGCAGACTTATATATAATTATGTAAGATAGATTTTGTCGAGAAAAATTGTCTAGCACAACACAGGTACTAACTTTATTAGCAGCAGACCAAGTAATTGATTTAATATAATCATATCAGCTGTTACGATAGAGACGGACGAACACCCAATTCTGTTACGTTAGATCCCGGACGAGCTCTCATTAATGTTACGTGTTAATTGTAACATAAGAAAAAATAAAAATGATGGATCAAAACTCAGAGTTAAAATACAGACGAATATTTAATTCACAAAACATTAGATAAAAATATTTACAAATATACAGTTTTACATTCAAATAGAAACATAGAGTTTACTATTGGCAGGCGAAGGGTTACAAGGAGAGAAAGGAAAGATAAGGCGAAGTGTTACGAGGAGAGAAGGGGAAGGTAAGGAGTCATGTGTCTTAACCAAGTTAAGTTGGCGGGGAAGTTAAGTGCTATACTTGTTGGAAATCCTTAAAGGCGTATATGAAGACTAATTATTGGCTTGATCAATGAAAGATGCAAAAATATGTATTTACCCAGATAGTTCCATGAGGTTCTCTTTCAGGTTTTGTTGTTCGGTCTTTTCTGTGAGATTCTTTTGGACAGATATGGATCCTGGAATCTTTACCGGAGTTGATATGACAGTAAATCCTTTTAACAACTCTTTCAAGTTTATGTTTGTCGTCAACTAGAGAGATTCTTTCGGCTGGATATAATTCCTTGAATCGAAACCAGTGCTGATGAGGCCAGCACATCCTTTTATCAACTGTTTCAAGTTTTATTTTTTTGTCGTCGACTTAGAGATTCTTTCGGCTGGATATACATCCTGAATCTTAACCGGAGCTGTAGAGGTAAACCCATCCTGCTATCCATTAACTGCACCGTGCCCAAAACCTATTTTATAGGGGGGTAACAGCTATTTTGTATACTTCTAGAACCTTTCGAACTCTCTACAATCTTCCAAAAGTTCTATTGCTAATTTCCTTATTTTTACGGCTACTTTCTGAATTATAACTTTTTTGGAATGACACTTAGGACTCAATAGAATCCATTACTAAAACTTTTTATACATTATTAATATTATTTTTGTATATAAATGCATCCTCGTGATACAGCGGAAAACGTTAGTCCGAGTAGGCTTAATGTGTCACTCCCCCGGAGGTTAACATCAGCCACGCTGATGGAAGGTAAAACGCTTGTTTCAGACGGGGATATTTATAAGCCATTCTCTGCTCGAGTTAACAACAGATTGTTGAGATTAGTTTGACCTTATCGAACCGCTCAGACATACTATAAAGACAGGTTGTGTCATCAGCGTAGACATAGAGTTAAAAATTACAATACGAATACTTAAAACTGATATTAAACTTCGATTCTAAGATAAATGTACTTTAACATTCACTCCTATCTTATCAAGTATAATATTTTGCATGTTTCTTTATTGCTACTTTTCCTTCCAAATACCTGCACATATTTTGAGCCAGATTTGCATAATGCATTAAGCAGTTGCGATATATGCAGGTTTGATAGTCATGCAACAACTATAAATATATTTTTTTGGCGGTGAAAGCATCATTCTATTAAAAACAAAAGGGGCAAAAAATATTTTCTTTTCTTGGATTTTTTTTAACTGCACTCACAATAATCTACACGAAAATTTAATATAATCATTATTTGATTAGATCAAATTATCAGGATTACAATCTTTACTTGTAAAATCTAAAATTCTGAAGAACAATGCATAGAATATAATATATAAACATTTTATTATTATTATTATTATTATTATTATTATAGAAATGTTAGCCTATGTTAGTATATTTGTCAAGGTTGTTTTTTTAATGCACTTTTTTTGATAGAAGTGCATTTTTATGTAGCTCGTGGATTCGTGTAAAATTTGTTACAATTGTATATTTTTGGCTCAGTTGTTAAAACCGGCAAAAATTTGTGAGAGATCCATTTTCAGTTTATGGAAATTATTTTTTCGTATATATTGACCAAAAAAAGACGTGGTCTCAAACTCTAATAACATACCAAATCGTGGGACAGAGGTGAGCCCAATAATTCAATAAGTCATGTTCAGGTCAGTAGATACGAGGAGAACTTTTGGCATCAAGAGAAAAAGGCACGTCAACATCCAAGAAAACATTGGCATCAAGAGAACATTAAGAAAGCTTTATTCTTTGGGTCATTTCATTTTTTTTCTCGAAGGTAGTGGCACCTTTGTTTTTTACTATTTTATTATTTTCACTTTTCGACATTTTTAAAAAAGTACTTGTCTTTTTCCGAGTTGTAATTTTTCCCCATTTTTCGCTGGTGATCCTTTATCATAAATTGTTATCCTGTTTTAATAGGTGCACAAAAGGAAATTTTGGTGCAAATTTTATTTGTATCTTTTTTCGTAATTTTAAACTCTAAATAAATTATTTTTTTTTCATTTTAAGATGTTACGCAGTGGTTGTTTTGTGTTTTATAATTTTGCGCTTATTATTGTGTCTTGCTATTTCTGCTACTAAGTTTTTGTATCTGGCACAAGAGCTTGGATTTGGTAAATAAATTTTTTATATATATTTATCTGACTCCTGTCTCTTCATATATATATATATATATATATATATATATATATATATATATATATATATGAAGCGAAAGGGATAGAAAAGAAAAAAGATTAAATTCACTCGTAATGATAAAAATGAAGTTCATCATAGAAATTCATAAAATCAAGGGTGAAAGCAACAATTATCATTAATGTATTTTCTTTTACTTTTTCAAAATAAACTACTTTTTACATGTTCTTCTCATATATAAATTTAAAGACATAAATATTTGATTACTTTCTTATAAAACATTTTCTTTTATATAATTCACTGTAAAAAAAAAACCCCAAAAAACGATTTTATTCTGCGAAAAAAACGTTTTGAGTAGGATTCCAAACGTTTGACCTTAATTCATTTTTTAATAAGCAGTATTAAATATGTAATTAATACCTGTTAAGTGTGGTTGTCGTGTTTTTTTTAATCATTATTATTCTCATTACCGATTTTTACAAAATGCGGTTGAACTTGTTGTTTGCCTTTATCTTGTTAATTTGTAAGCAGAAACGAATTTTTCTTGACCTTTACACACAGAGGCACCTATAAACATGTTCGTCTACATTTCTTCGCATCTTATTTAACTTACATTTTCTATTTTTTATTTCCAGAATTATTAACTGAATTTACTACCCTCATTTAACTCTTTCTTTATGCGTGTCGCGTATGTTTATGGTAATTCTATCATTCAGCTAGTCAGTTAAGTGCCATACGTGATACACGCTTGGGTGATCATGTCTCGAAAGAAACATGGCTGACTGGGAAGAAGATTTTCCCGCACTAGTTGTTGCCAACCAAGGCTATAAAACCCAATCTGTTCTGCTGTTTAACCCATAGCCGGAAGGAGAACAGCCGGATTAATACGTTTGCTAAGGGTATTTGCGCGTAACCATTCTAATTTCAAACGATGATTATTGGACTAACATTGCCAAACTGTAGAATTTGTTTTAAGTCATCAGAGAGACACAACCTCCCAATCAAATACCAAGGAATACTGTGAAAGTTCTCGACCCGCTTCACAAAATCTGAATAAACACATAAGTTTTTGCCAAGCTGTCAACATATGAGCCCAATCAATTCTTTAAGACATGGCTGACTGGACAGAAGTTTTTTAAAGTAAGGAAAATCGAATGAAATGCATAACAGAATAAACAAAAATCTACTTTATTGATGGAAATTTGATTTCAAATAGAGGCCAAATTTCCCTCGAAATTCTACTGAAAAGTGACTTTATATTTACTACCATATTTATTTATCTACATGATTATAAAAAATAAAATCTAAACAAATTAAAAATGTAATCGAATTTTACTAAAACTTATTTAAAATATTCTTTTAGTTCTATTTTACGTAATCTAATTGTTGTTGAAGAATAAAACACGAAATATTCATGACTATTTTCCTTTTACTTTTAGTTTTCTATATGTTATGATGTTGATAATTACTCCTTCGAACTTAATCTCGTGAGATACAAATCTGCCCGTTATCTTAGATACGTCAATATTTACAGGGGGCATAACTATGCTAATTATTATTAGATAGCCAATCCCACTACACTATACATTGACTCCTTTTCTTTATATCGAAGACTTTCTCAGGGTTTTTATCGGATAATGAAATATTATTATTATCAAGGAGATATTTGTTTAAAATATCGACAACAGCGAGTTTAAAAGATGTTAGAAAGTAAACCATAACTTATACTTTGTGCAAACCACCTGCATATGAATAGAAAATGAATTGAGTAGCTACAGGGAAATAAAATGGGGCGTTAGACAGTGAGGTGTGTTCTCTCCAGCTTTATTAAATCTTTACAACGTAGTTTTATTATCAGTGGGTGTAATCTTAACAACATAAGATACACAAATGACACTATGCTGATGACTGACACAGAAAGAAAAGTACAGGTTCTACTAAACAAAGTAGTAATGGGAGGTGAGATAAAAAGACTAAACCATCAACGACAAGAAATCAGAAATTATGATCATCAGCAAGAGAAAAGTTTGAAGATGTGAACTACGAATTGGGAATGCTACACAATCAAATTGAAAGAGAAAACTGAAAGCAACAGAAATGTGGTTCTACAGAAGGATACTGAGAATTCCATGGACGAAGCGAGTAAGCGATGAGGAAGTCCTAAAGAAAATAGCAACAAAAATAAACACTTATAATCAGAATCAGAAAGAGGCAGCTGGAATTTCTTGGACACATAATAAAGAAGGAAGGGTTGGGACGCTTAAACTTCACAGGGAATATTGAAGGTAAAAGAGAGATAGGGGAAAGCAGTTAACCACCTTGCTGGAGTGCTTGGGTTAATAGATATGATAACGGCAGTGCAGGTTTAGGGTTAGGGAGAAACTAATAAGATTCACGAGAAATAAGAAGTTTTGGAGTGTCATGATCACTCATGACCAGATGGGATAGTAGTATTACTACTACTATATAGTATTACTACTACTATATAGTAATAGAATAACAAGAACAGAACAAGAAAACAACACTTATTTTACACAAGAAATATGTGTCTTACTTTATCAATACACTTTTTAGTACGTAACATTTCCATAGATACATTGAAAATTTCGAAACAAAATTCAACTGACAATTGTGTCCAGCTATGGACATTGATCCACCATAATAGTTACTAATTAGATTTTGCTGTGAAATGCGAAATTCTACAAAAAAAAAAAAAAAAAAAAAAAAAGCAAACAAACAAACAAATAAACCAAAAAAATATATGCAAAATGCCAATTCGTAAATTTATACCGTTTTGATCTGGAGCAGATATGATGATTCAGCCGTTGAAATTTATATTAGTTGGGAAAACTACGATTAGATGAAATTCAGAATAAAGAGCCAGATACTTTTTTTCTGTCTTGCTGATCTCTTTTGAGCATCACTGTGGTAAGATTTGTGTTTAGGGCCAGTATTACATTTTGAAACAGGCTGCAGACATTATTTACTGACACACCGACGTTGTAATTCCAATTTCTGTATGGAAACCCACACCAGTGAAGAAAATAAGGTTAAGTCTATCTTTCTATTATAAAACATTGATTTTCAATTATTTTTCATCTTATCTTTTCTCCGGTCATTAAATTAAGTTGTGAGAATTCAGAATATAGAAGAATCTTCTTGTCCAATTGCTGAAAAACACTTTGATCTAAAATAATAAAATGAATCAATAAATAATGGAGAAGCGAATGAAAACTTGAACATAAACGTTGAATACTAAAACTGCTTAATCTCCAAATAATAGGACATTTTTCATATGCCTGTATTTTTGTCTTGTGTCTTTTCGGTTCTTTATTTAGAAGCTCGAAATTATTTGGCCAAACAGGAATGAAAAAGAGCAATTCTCTGTATAATTACTGCACTACCAACAACCACAATATTTTTGGAGTTAATATCAGTGATCACAGATTTAGGATATTTTTTATCTCAATTCGTTACCCGCTTGTTTCTGGCATCAGCATTTAGTGTTCGAGTTCAATGTTACAGGCCCTTTTTGTTCTCAAACGGTTTATGACTTTAGAAAGAAATATTCCAACGTACAGACCGAAATCATGAATGTAAAAATGAATATCTCATGCGTTTGATTTTATTTGGGGGATGAGGGTTATTAAAGATAACCACAGTGAGCATTTTATCAAATTTATTTATATTGAATTATGAAATCAGTAAGTGTGTGATTGGAATCAATAATAAAGTACTGAAATGTGTTACATTTTTTTAACAAAAAAATGTCCTAGATGAACGCTTCTCCCGTTAGGTTTCTGACCCTACGCAATGGTGAAGGAAAATAGAAAAGGGTGTTTCTTTTTTAAAAGGCATCAGTCAACGACTGCTGCTAGTATGTATTTCAACTACAGCTAATCGTCTGTGTCTTTGACTGCTATTCTGTTTTTTTTTTGTTTTCGTTTTTTTTTAAATCTTTCTACACAGGGTTTTTGTTGTTTCTTTTTTTGTTACTCATATCACCCCACGCAAGGTGGGACTGCCACTATTGTGCAGGGGGGTACAGAGAGAGAAAGAGAGACAGACAGACAGAGTGAGAGAGATAGAGAGAACAGAGTACATGCTACATGGTACATAGGGTGTTGGGGAAACGATACAAGATGGCTGGAATTCAGAGATATAGAAAATGTTAATTGACGTTGCATTTAAGCTATCAGGGAAGCAAGTAAACGGAAGTGAATTCCACAGGCGGAAAGTTCGAGAGAAAAACTGTTTCAGTGGAAGAGACGGATACATTTTTATGTATTTCGACGGATAAAAGGGTGGGACCTAGTTGTCAATTTAGTAGCACGCTTAAATTCACGTGAACAGGGCACCAGGGAAAAATCTCGTTAAAGCAGTTGCCATGAAAATATTTGCAGAAAAGACAGAGAGAAGCCACGTCTCGTCGGTGAGAAAGTGACTGAAATCGAAATGCCAAGTCAGGACCCATTAAAATGCACATCTTTCTTTGGATTTTGTCGAGAACTTCGCGATGAATAGCAGAAGCACCCGACTATATATGACAACAGTATTCAATGCAAAAACGAATGGTAGATTTCTAAATGTGCAAAATGGATTCTGACAAGAAAATCTTCTTGGTCGGACACAATTACCCGACCTTCCTAGCAAATAGATGCAGCTTTGGATTCATTTGAGGTCATTTGAGTGAGTGATACACAGGAGGGGCAGTGTGTTGCTTTCTAGGAAACTAACGACAGTCATTCTGATGGTAAACAAGAAAGTTTCTCTATGTTGGCTAAAAGAGAGTAGCTTCGTTTTGTAGGCATTAAAATTTACGAGCTATTCCCCCCACCCACATTCAGTGACAGTAAGTCCTTTTGAAATGCAGCAGCCAGGTTTACTTTGTCAGCCTTGGCAGATTTCTCATTGTGACAGGCGTAAATGATAATGCCATCTGCATAGATGACTACTTGGGAACTGATTAATGAAGATCAGAAAAGGCGTAGGGCTTAAGACAGAGCCTTGAGAGATACCAGCGTTTGTATGAAAGGATATGGAAGCTTGCCCGTTCAAAACAACCTTCATATCACGATTTGATAGGAACGACTGGATTAAATAAAACAATCGTCCAGAAGTACTGTAGCTCTGAAGCTTTCACATAAGGTCAACATGCCAAACGCCGACAAATGCTTTCGAGATATCAAGAGCAACAGCTCGAGCTTTGCCGTTCTTATCAAAAGCCTGGTATATATATTCAGTGATGGTCGTTAGCAGATCAGCAGTAGATCTGGTGAAGTGGAAGCCTTATTGTTTTTCAGAGAGAAGGTTGTGAGATATGAGATGTCAAACTATTTCAGTACTGATAATAGCCTCGAATACCATGCCAAAATAATAGCCTCGAATACCATGCCAAAATAATAGCCTCGAATACCATGCCAAAATAATAGCCTCGAATACCAAAATAAATAAGAGGCTAATAGGGCAATAATTACAGGGATCAGAGGGCTCCCCCCAGAGTTCTTAAAACAGGAACTATAGAGGAGGACTTTCAACAAGCAGGAAATCAGGAAGATGTGAGGCAATAGTTATAGAGTTTAGAGAGTAGTAGTATGACCTTCTTTATAAAGAAGGTCATGGTAGTAGAGCCAGCTCAGGCGCACATTTCTTGAGGATAATGACTGGTATTCTATCACAAAAACTCGTGACATCACCACTATTAAAACCTCAGGAGAGGAAAGAAACCGGGAACCCCTTCCTAAACAGGAAACAAGGGATGAACCTCTGCTCCTGTTCAATAGAAATGGGAGGAGTAAGAACCGGGCTATAGGTGAAGAATCCGAGGAAGGACAAACATCAATATATGTAGAAGAATCGGATGTCTGTATTAGATATTAAATTGTGCTATTGATCGCGTCTCGCTAAAATCCATATTATTTTACCGACTTTTTTGTAGCTTCCACTGATGTAAAAATGGATAATGTATATTAACAATACATTTTAACATTACAGACCAAAATTTTTATTTTATAATCTAGTTAATTTTTGAATTTAAAAAGGGATGCAAAAGTTTCATCATCGAATTAAACAGGCAAAAAGACTAATTCATAGTAACAATAACAATGCATGCAATAAAGCAACAACAACTTTGGTAATTAGCAAACTAGCAATGATAGGCCAAGTCACTTCGCAAACCTTGTCCCTTTCTTTTGTTTCGCTGTGATACGACGTTGTTTAAAACTTTTGCCTATACCGTAAAAATTAGTAAAATCGTCGTAAAGTATTTTCATAGGTATAAACATTTTGGTCATAGTTTTGCATGCTAAAGTATCAATATTCGCTATTCAAAAATGGAAAAGTTCTTACTTCTAGTTATACACTACTTCCCTTGTTTTCCAAACTGTGGTAGAAATACTAGGGTTATTACTTTTAAGTCATAAAATTGCTTCATTTGAATAACTAAGTAATTAATTATAAAGTCAATAACAACGCATTCACTTATAAAGATTACAAAATAATTATGGGAATAAATAAGAAAGCATTTATTTTTAAAAAAATTATTTTCAATAATTAGTATGAAAAATATTTATCTCCATTAAACAAGACGCTTTTCATTGTGCAAAATATAAGGCACAAACGCAAATAGACGCAGATAGTAAAATAGTATTTACTTAATGTCACAGTTTTAAGTACTTTAAACATTGTCAATCTCACCCCAAAATAGGTTAGTTTAGGTTTGTTTTTCTTTAAGTTTTTGGTTACGCTAAATTATAACTTATGGATGTTATGGTTTATTACTGCTGTGTTGGTTCTTTCACCTAAACATCCAAGACTTGTTGAATAGCTTTCGTCATTGAAATAATTAGGCAAAGAGAAAAGGAAATATACATAATGTTCTAGTGTGTCTAGAAATTTTGTACTGTTGGCATCGTAGACAGCTCTTGACCCAAGATCGTATGTTTTTATCCAATTCTGGCCAGAAGTACCTAGCTTTAATTAGCTTTGTTGTTGGCGTAGGTCCTAGATGGAACATGTCGAAGATTCTCCTACGAAATGGTTCAGGTATGTATGTTTGAGAGTAGATGTTGATAGGTCGCACCAGTATGTGTCGATTTCCTCATCCTCTCTTTGTGATTCACTGATAGCTGGTAAATCACAGGGGTCTACAGTCACCGAAAATGTAACTCGAGATAGACAATCAGCAACGATAGTTTCATCTCCCCTTATATACTGTACATCTGTGACATACTCTGTGATAATTGATAAATATCTATGTTGCTTGTCCGATTTCATCGGTGTTTTCTTTTTGAAAGCCAGGGAAAGTGGTTTGTGGTCTGAAAACAAGGTAACATTTTTGCCTTCAATTTGTGGTTTGAAGTGCAAGACCGCCTGATATGTTGCCAAAAGTTCCCTGTCAAAGGTGAAATATTTCCTCTGGTTTTCAGACAGTTTTTTTTAATAAAACCCAATAGGGACTGGATCGCCATTTATTATCTGATGTAACGCTGCACTCACTGCATGGTTGGAGCTATCCGTGACTAGATGGTATTACGTGGCATCCGGATCAGGGTGCGTCAAAGCAGATACTTTGGCAAGAATGTCTTTTATTGCCACAAATGATTCACTTTCAGTCTGGCTTAGTTTTAATACTTTTTCCGCTGGATTGTGTTTGATGGCTTCAGTTAGTGGCAGTAACATACCTGAGGCTTGAGGTATTAATTTCCTGTAAAAATTTACCATTCCCAGGAATCGACGCAAAGATTTGGAGTCTGTGGGTTCTGGAAAATTTAGCTTTCGTCGTTGAAATAAATAGACAAAGAGAAAAGGAAAGATACATAGACACTAGAGGGACAGTTTGGACACTGATTTTATTTTTTTGATTTCAACGACCTCTTGTTGGGGAAATTCCTTCCCGAACAGTCGGCACGTCTTTACCAGTCAAAGTCCAACAGGAAAAGAGATAGAGTTTATTTTTGGTGCCAGGAAGCCTCTCTTTTTGCACATGCGTAAATTGACTTTCTTGTCAGAGGACTCCTGGGAGATTTTTATGTTTATTTTACTTTGTACATTTATTTTATTTTGTATTTTTATTTTATTTCGTAGTTTTTATTATATTTTATATTTTTATTTTATTTAGTGTTTTTTATTTTATTTCGTATTTTTATTCAATCCCGACAAACTTAGCTAAAGTATGTATGATTATTAACACCTTCTAATTTGTCCCCACTTTCTTTAGTTTAATTCCATACCCGCTTCTCCGTTAAGTGACCAGAATGGTACCCGGTGGATACGGAGCACTTTTCATTTTTCGAATGCGTTTTTTCGTATCTGTTGTCGTGTCTGGATAAGTGTGTAATTGTGTGTATGGTTGGATGAATGACTGGTTGAGATATCCACGCCAAATTTCGTCCAGTCAACTGATATTTCTTTCTCGATTAAGTACTTTTTTTTTTTTATTACTAACACCATTTTATTTAGTTTCTTGTAAATATTATTAGCCAATGTGTAAATATTTATGGGGGGTCATTTTAAAATTTGTTATTCCCCCAACACAGACAAGTTGTACATATGGGACTAGTTAGATTTTCACAGAGCCTTTGAGGCATTGTGTTGTTTGTAATAAAAATTGTCAGTTATAATGTGATGTTTTGATGCATGAAATATAGTATAGTTTGCTTGGGTCAGCGATTGTGGCTATCTAAATTATCTTAAGGCAGATGAAAATCAACCTTCCCCTATCCCCATTTTTGGTCATATTTTTACGAAAATAAATACAACAGTTTTAATTACTTTTCAAGGTTTCAAGCAGATAAAAACACATAGTATTGTGTATTAGAACAGCGCCACGGACGGGCGTCATGCAAGAAAGTGGCGTCATTACCGGTTCGCCTCGCGTTGGTTAGGGGCTGCTGTATTAGAAGATAATAGGAACCTGAAAGATTTCCAAAAAAGACCGAAAGTTGATACAAATGACAAATTATTAAACCAATAGATCATATATCACTACGTTTTATACTTTTTAAGCTAAATTGTTATAATTGTACACAACAATCCTGAAATTTTGACACTTTTATTCGCAAATGCATATTCCTGGCAGGGAGCCTATTGCTAATCGAAGGAAAAGTAGAACACATGGAGTTTTGTCCGCATGTGACTGAAAAGAACACTTTGATAACCAAGTTTATATGGTTAATGTTTAAATTGTAATTAGATTTTATTGACTTTAATTTTCAAGTTTATATTCATAGAGCATTTAATGAAATTATTATTAAATGAGACAAATATGGTCACCAATATTAATAGCAAAAATTCTTTTTTTTAATAATGAACATTTTGTATGTAGCATGAAGCCGAAAAATTGAGATATAGTTTATTTTTTAAAAGCAAAGCGAAATAAACTCGAAATCTACTTAACAAGCATTGTTCAAGAAAGACAATGGGTGTTTATATTAAGAAGCAAAGTTTTGAACTGATTACTTTTGAGCTGTTGTTTGGGAAGTAACACGAAGACGCCAATTAATAGCACAAGACTAACATAAATATCCAGGACAATGACGTTGGATTTTGAGGTCAAAAGTCACTCCAAATGTTAAATTGTATATTTTGTGGGGGGATATCTATACGCAATGAAGAGCAGTTTACTGTAGCACTAGATATTGCATTATTTTAACAATGAGAAAATGACAGAGACTGTATTTTAGATGTGGTGACAGTGATACGAGACTTATCTTTTCTTTATTGTTATTGACTGATCGGTTTTGACTTACAGGACTGATAATGGATAACGCAGTTATTTTGCTGCCACTGTTTAGTGAGGATATTTGAGTAGATATGTATACTCATTGCTCTTTGTTTCCACATTGTGGCGTGATAGTGACAAGAACTGTTACTTTGAGGAGCAAACTCCTGAGAGAATGCTTTCCTGACATTTTTCATCGATAGACAACCCGTATCTGTCCTACTCATTTTCATATACTCTCTTATTTCACCCTTTCCTCTCACAATCTTACTCAGGAACTATGTTATTTCGTAAGTACTTTCATAATATTGAGTCAAAGACGTTTGCTGCTATATATATATTTCGCCTTCCTGGCGTCTACATGCATCCAAGGGACACAACTCATAAACACTAAAGAGTTCCTATTACGTTACTCTTATCAAATAAAAAGATAAAAAGACTATGCTTTATAAACTCAAAGTCATAATTAGAGTAATTATGATAACGTGGAATCAAATGGGATAAAGCAGAATATAAAGAAATAATACATTGTTACTTGAATTTAGAAAATAAAACAGCACTAAAAAAGTCATTTTGTTTGAAAATAATGCCATTGTCTATTTTCGTCCTCCATAGAGATAGAGAAAAATTTGTTTAAGAAAAAAATATTATCATTAGTTTATTTATACAAGATATAATCCTTAAACTTTCGGGGAGGGTTCTTGTTTTCATATGGCGGTTTGATGATGATGGCGTTTTGTCTGGCTGTGCCTGCAGTTGTATGGGCTGGATATGTTGTAGTTGGTGGAGTATTAATGTTTCCTCTATGTGATAGTGTTTGTGGATCATTTTGCCTGATCTCTTGAGCTAGCAAACTGAAAGTTAGTCGTCCTTTTGGTCGATATAGCTCTTCTAAATGTCGTCTGTTCCATCGCTGTGTATAGTAACGATGTAACTATGTGGTTCTGTGCATTTATCTACAACTGTTGCTGGTTGCCATCTGCTGTTTTCTTGAAGAACAGACACTTTGTTGCCAATAACCAATTCAGTAAGTTGTTTGCGCTTTTATTGTAATATTTCTACTGTTTTCTGCTGTTGATGTTCATCATTTCCCGGATTTCATTGTCCTTTGGATGTTAGCGCTCAATATAGTTGGAATCCTTGTTCTTATTTTTCTATTTAATATGATCTTTGCTTGTGATAGAAGGTAACTGTCTAATGGGATTGATCTTAGGCACAGAAAATATTGATTGTTTTTTTTATTGTTTTTCTCTATTTAGAAACATTAGATTGAAGGTATCTTGGACTAGTTGTGATGTGTATGAATTCCTATTGTGGCAAAATTGTGGAACTCATTTGATAACAGATACATAACATTGTTTGTATATAGGCATTCTGTGATACTATACACAGCGAAAATTGTTTTAATTTATTCAAAGAAGCTTGAGCTGTTGATCTTCGTCTTGATAAAAAATAATTTTGTGTATTGGTCAGCATTGTTGACGATTGAAATCAAAGATGTCAGCTGCAATATATTGAAATGGCCTGGGTGGGTGTTCTTTAAAGGTAATTGCTTTTTAGTATTTTTCTTTAATCTTCATTGCATATCTCACATGACCTTCAATGTCTTTGTTTATACCTCTCCAATAAACACTCATGCCTTGAGTTGACATTTTTCAATTCCTTGATGTGCATTATGAATTCTTTGGAGAGCATTATTTTACATACTTCTTGGTTTGATTAAGCAGTCGCCAAGCCACTAAGCTACCTTGTATTGATAGACATTCTTTCAATGACCAGTAATTTCTTATAAGTGTGGACACCTCCTTCACAGTCTTTGGTCATCCATTTATTTTCATTTGTTTTAGCATTTTCTATTATTTATCTTTAATGCAGGCAGAAAAATATGTGCACAAACTGAAAAAGAATGTCTGGCCATAGTGTTTGCATGTGAACGATTTGACCGTTATTTAACAGCAATAGACATAATAGTTAATAGTCAATAATAGCCACACAAGATGTGTGTAAAATACTGATACGATATCAAAGAATCTTGATGCAGTTGAGAAGATATAATCTTAATGCAGCACACATGCCTGGAAAGAAGTTAATAGTTTCACTGACACATCCAATTCAAGATAAAAAAGGTACTACATAAAGTGATGTAAAATCATATGTGAACAGTATCTGATGGTTGGTTTGAACAGACAAAAATGTAAACAGGGAACATGGTGTTAAAAGAAGTAAGTATTAAGGAAAGTATAAAGCACAGAAGTGTATTGTCATTACTAAAAGACTTTCTTTTTTTATCAGGACAGAATAGTTATTTGAAGTGTTAGAAGCGATATACGGCGTTCATTTATACCTAAATAAATGTCAATATGATGGCCAAGAATAACAGACGGTAATAGAAAAATTCAATAAGACATGATTATTTTGTAACGTACATAGTCCAGCTAACTAGAAATGAAAAACTATTATTAATTATTTTTTTTCCTTTTCATTGAAATTATTTAAATAAATCAATTAACCAACCATAATATAATTAACAAAATGGAAAATGTATTCAACAAATATGGCATTCCTAAACGGCTGCAGGACAACTCAACACTGCCAACTCAACACCGCTGACAGAACGCCAGGACAACCCAAGACTGAGACAACCCTGGACTGAGACAACTCTGGACTGAGACAACCCTGGACTGAGACAACACTGAACTGAGACAACTCAGGACTAAGACAACCCTGGATTGAGACAACTCTGGACTGAGACAACCCTGGACTGAGACAACACTGAACTGAGACAACTCAGGACTAAGACAACCCTGGACTGAGACAACCTAGGACTAAGACAACCCTGGACTGAGACAACTCTGAGCTGAGACAACCCAGTACTGAGACAATCCAGGACTGAGACAGCCCAGGACGAGACAACTCTGCACCAGAAAAACATAACTTTTTTTTAATAACCGAATAAAAGTAATTTATTAAGAATTGAAACCTTAATTGGTGAATATTTTTCTTCAAATAAGGCATTTGGAAAGATATTATGTAAAATATGAACCGTTGTTTGTAAACCGGCATTCTAAAATATTTTCATAAAAACATTTAATAAAAAATTCAATTTTTGTATGATTGTTATGGTGTTAAGAGGGTCAGTAAAAAATCCGTTCGTTTTCTTTGCTTTATCGTCGCTAAACATTATTATCAACAATTACCCAGAATAACAAGTACAATTAGCCTAATTTTCTTTCCTTATTATTTCCTCGAGACACCAGTGAAATAAGTGTGCTTCTTTCACAAACCGCAAGAACGCAATGAACTTACAGTCACTAGAGACGGAAGTATGTAACAACATAGTGTATATCCACTGACATCGCATCTGCCGGTAGTTCATAGTGCTTCTTGTGCCTACACAACATTCTTATTACATCTAACGCAAGCGTAACAAAACTCAAAAACATGCTTCATAATTGCTTAGATAAGCCATATTCGATAAATAAATAAAATCAGTTGACATCTTCGTTGTCTATACAGCAATATTCTTCTGCGTTTGTGATGCATAAATATTTGCAATTGGAAATTAAGTATTATCATTGTTATTCTTTACTCTGTTCTCAAATATTCCCTTTCGAAAAGGATTATCGAATTCCAACAGAAACATTCAGAAATTATTAATATTAAAACAATTAAAGACGACCCGGATGTTTTGTGAGCGTCAAAACACCGACAACGTTATGGCCAAGTGATCCAATCTTTATGTCTGGAAAATCTAAGTCGGTAGCATTCAATGCGATTGTTTAATGTGCTTACTGAGCATCTATATTTTTGTGATTTTCAAATATGACGGATTAAACATTGTTCGCTGCAATTAACAGAATTTTTATTTTTCATGGGAAGGAAAGGAGAGAATGTTCACTCTTTTTTCCTGAATGTTAAAAAAAGACATACACAAGAATTTAGATTACTACGTGAAATATGCAAGAACAAACGTTTATTACAAAACATATTAAAACAGTAAAATAAATACAATATTTTACAAGATGGACTTGTACAAAAATTACTTTTGTGCGTCATATTTAAAAAATAAAGAAAGACAAAACATTAAAGTGATTGTAAAAGATTTGAAAATTTCTAAAAATGAAAGAACTTTGGAAGGATAAATGCAAATTTTGAATAAGGTGGAAAATACTTTTTGAAAGAAGAGGTGCATCCACCTAATAAAAAGGTAAAACAAAAAAGCAAAAAACAAAAAAACAAAAAACAAAAACAAAACAAAAGGAAGTTCAGGCAATTTTGAACAGCCGATGTCACGGTTTAGTTCCTTTTTTTAGTCTACTTCTCAGGAGGCAGCCAAAAATTAATTTCTTTTGTGGGTCAACTTACTACGGACAATCTTCTGTCCAGTCAGTCATTTCTCTTTCAATATGATTGCCGGATGGCACTTAACTGACTGATTTAGTTGAAATACTTGGTCCTTATTTGAAGATTTGATCTCCTTTGAAATTTGAAACCTTCTTCCGCAGCCAGCAGGCTCTGCCTCTTTACATGATTTACCACTCCCTTCTGTTGTCTAACTACATTCTGCCTTGAGATTTGATTACATTTGGATTTTTATCTGCTTGCTCCTCTCTTTATGCGCTGTGGTGTAATGGATATCGGCTCAGAATGAAAATTCAGAGAGCAGAGTTCGAATTCCAGTCGAATTCCTTTCATTCACTTTCGCGCAAATACTCTTGGAAAAGATATGAATACATCTTTTCTACCTCTAGATATGAGTTGAATAGCAAGATAAATATTCTGCCGAGTCAGTCATGTTTTGAAAGAGACATGATCGCTCAAGCGTGTATCACGTATGGCAATTAACTGACTGACTGACTTCTCTTTATATAAGAAATAAAGGGGTTCCAAACAAACTTTAACTGCAAAATTTACAAGATTGTAAGCCCGCGCTTTTGATTGGACAATAAATAGAGGCAGTACATATATTTTAAATAAAAAAAATGAAAGTGAATCAATCCACTGAGACAGAAATAATTTTGGCCAATTTTAAAAATACTTTTACAAACACAATGTAACAATTTTCATAAACCGTCTAGCTTTCTTTAAAATTTACTTCTCTAAAAAGTGCAAGTATTAGACAAATCTAGACGATTATAATATTTATTTGTTTACACTTTTTAATTGATGATTAGTTTTAATTATTTATTATTATTATTTTTATGCATTTACAGATAATTATAGCAACCCAGTAATCTTTAAAAAAATTAAATATTTGAAGCATTCTAATATTTTATTGAATTTTAGATACTTTGACTTTATAATCTGATAAAGACGCTTGTAGAGGAAATGTTAAAAAATTACTAATAAATTTAAAATGTATTATAGTTACCGCTTTTATTTTCTAATAATATCGTGTATAGATGTTCGTTTTTACACAGAGTGGCACGTTTATACACGCACAAAAAATTAAAAATTCTTTTTTTAAAATAATGATTGTTACTGAATTGAAGAAAGTTTTCAATTTACGATTAGTAAATAGTGTTTTTATTAAATAACAATATCAGGCCGGTAAAAATTAATACATAATTTTAAAATATTTAAAAGTTTATATTCTGATTAAAATCTAAAAAATGAAAAAACTCTTGTAAAAATTCAGTATTCAGATAAAACTTTTTTCTTAAGAAATATGATATGTTTTATTCATAGTGTTCATAATATATTTTATTGATAAAAGAAATTAAAAGTATTCATAATTAAATCATGTTTTAGTTTTTGTTGTAGTGAAATATCCTGTCCTACCCGGAAGTGGGTATGGCCCGGGTTATAAAAGACCTGGACGGGAACGAACTACAGGGTGCTCGAGTGTGATCGATAGTGTTCGTGACTATACGAGAGTCTTCGTCATTACACGGGAGTGATCGAGATTATTCGTCATTATACGAGAGAGATCGAGAGTCATCGGCCTTAGACGAGAGTTAGACGTCACTATAGAGAGACATTGCCTTCTTAATTGTTATTCGTGTTAACTGTTCGTTGGTGTACTTGTATTTGGTTTATTGTACTGAGGTATAATAAATCCCTATTCTTATATCCTCAGTGTTAAGAGTTATTTCTTGTACTATTCTTTCTCTGTTTATCCCCTCCCGGAATACAACAGTTTTATTGCATTTTTTTTATTTTACAATTCAGAGCATAACTGGATGTCTTGTTTGATAAAAAATAAAAATTAAAAAAATGATGATTTAATCTCTTTCGTTTAAATTAAACATTAAGTGCTACAAAAAAAAAAGAAGTTTTTGAAATTTCTGAAAAAAATAGTGTAATAACAGATGCAAAAGAATATATTTTCTAAAAAACAAACTTTCCAAAATAATTTAATTCATTTGTGAATATGCCCTTAAAGTATCATTAAACCTCATCAATTATGTGCGTTTTTCAATATGTTTTTCACCGAAAAACAAAACAAAAAACAAACAAACAAAAAACGCTGAAATTTTCAAGATTTTAACCAAAATTTCGAAAGGATTAAAAGTATTTTTCATATCACAAAATTCTTTGGTTTTTCTTCTTACTGATATAAAGATTTTGACGATAAAACTTTGTTTTATTATGTTTTGAGCATTTTTTCTATCATATATACTCATTTGTAGCGAATCTTTGGAGAAGGTACCTAAATATATAGGTTAGGTCTAAAAAGGACTTAACAATCATTTTGTGGTTAAATGTAAAATACTTGTCATATTGACATGAATGCCACAGTTACACAAACTCTTTACATATTGCTTCACCGATATATACTCGCCTGAGTATATTTTCTACCAATAGGGTAAGGTGAAATCATCCATTGCACTGCTGTCTTAAATTTTGGTGCAATTTAGTACATGGTATATATTGAGTTCTTAAAGAAGAAGTGACAATCTTATAAAAAGATATATAGCTTAGACCACTGAGGGGCGATAACAATGCAAATAAATTTATAAGCAGATAAAAAAATGTGACATGGAATATAGCCTTAATAATTTTGATTTCATAAAAATATGATGGCACTCGTTCGAGATGTTTCATCACTTGTTTATTCTGAAATTTAAATATTCTGCATTTATTACAGTAACCTGACAGATTATTAAACCATGAGCGCGGGTGATACGTCATACGAGGTTTTCACTATTTCATTTGTTCTCGTATGTGATTAAGCATTCTTCTTGTCAACTTTGACACTTGTCATTTGTTAATTTTTGCTTTAATTGTAAACATAAGGTGATACAACTGATTGCCCTTAGGTATGACAACTGATTGTTCCTATATGACACAATTGATTGTCCTTATGTGACACAATTGATTGTCCTAAGCCAAGACATTCTTTAGTATTGATGCCTTTCTATGAATTGTGAAAATTTACTTGTTGATAATCAATATCCAATTAATTCTCAATGTTGCTATTGATTTTGATAATATTTAAAAGGTTATACGCAAAGTCCTCAAATTGTTTTGAATTGTTATCAAGAACTAGACCGTCATGTATACGTGTATAGAAAAACGCACACACGCAGACCAGCAAATTCCTCGACCGCTTTCGGGAAAACATAACGAAAATATAAGACAGTCCGAATTAAATTCAATCGAGAGTTTAGTTGAAAAACCACCCAATTTTAAGATGATGGGAACAATAGTTGATCTTTCCCTGGAAAATATATAAACAGGCAATATTAAATATACCCTATTAAAATTTATAAACTGCATTTAGAGAGAAAAGGAGAGAGAAATTTAAACTACAAAGATATTAAAAATAAACACACACACACACACACACACACACACACACACACACACACACACACACACACACATATATATATATATATATATATATATATATATATATATATATATATATATAAAGAGAGATAGAGGTAGGTGTAAAAATAATGCGGTATTATAGCAGGTTTGGGATTTGTTTATCATCTTCTTTTCACTTTTTATTCGTTCGTCGTTAGAATATAAGAAACAGTTATCTGAAATTTTTCCCGTATATATCTATACAACTCCTTTTGACAAATGTCTATCAGAACTGTGGCTCCTTTTATTAAGTAAAATTCTGCTGGTAAACATAAGAAACACGTTCTCATTGGCTTATGACATTTATGTTATGAAAGCGACAAGTTATAATTAAAATGTCAAGGTCAATTGAAAATATAATAGATTGACCATAAAACATGAACTTGATTGTGTGAATGATTCAAATGTTAGGAGACTGAATGACAGTGAAAACAATTACATAACATTGTTCTGATACACAGAAATTTATATATCATATTCTCCCTCATTAAAATGTTCAAATGCGCGTTTTTCCCTGGTCTGTCTCTTCAAGTGTGAACACACACACACACACACACACACACACACACACACACACACACAGAGATATATATATATATATATATATATATATATATATATATATATATATATTTAAATTATGCGAAAATGAAAATAACACTGACATCTCATTTTTACAGATATATTTACCAAAATTACTCAAACATATCTTTATGAATTTATACAATAAAATCTCTATTGCCTTTAACCACTGACTCCAGACGACTTCGGAATCGCCTGCATCTTTTCTAGACAGTCTCCTTGTTTAAGTTAGTGATTGATGTCGTAATACTTGCCTTCAGTTCATCTTTGGTGTTACAAAGAGTTTTGTTGGTTTCTCGCTCAACTACTTCCAATGCCTAATAATCAAGCGGGGGTGCGGTCTGGTGGAGTTAGGTGGCCAGATATAAGGGTGATGTCGTTGCAAAAATTGTTTGACAGCTGTGATTTTGTTCTCCTGCTTGAGTGGCATGGTGCAGAGTCTGGTTGCTAGCCACAAGCATTTCTAGCAGCCATCCTCGTAATCCAGATAAATACCATCTCCTCAAGTCATTTGATGTACACCTTCGTGCTGAGTCTGAAGGCCTGTAGGAAGATAAATGTAAGCATAATGTCATCATCATTAGTAATCACTCCAAGCGTCTTTGTAATCACTATTAGACTACTTCCAGCGCGGACGCAATCCACTCTGTTTCCAACAGAGTGAATTGCGTCATGGACGTTTTTCTTTTCACGGGCGGTATCAAATTGGCCCAATTTTCACAGACGGTATCCAATTGTCCAGTCGACAATATAAAAAAACAAATGATGTGTAAATGCGAAATTAAGAATATAAAATATCGACAAATTATTCATCGCACCCTATCTATCTATCTATCTATCTATCTATCTATCTATCTATCTATCTATCTATCTAAGATATAATTATATGAAGGCATATCTCGTTTGATATATAATGTAGCATTAATAGATAATAACTGCAATGTCCTTCACCAGAACGCTATCGTTCGCAATTATTCATTGATTTTCTGACTTATAAATGGAATTGAGCAAGTGCGCAACAATAGAAAGGGACGTAAAACAAGAATGCTGATTGTCAGTGAATTTATTTAACCGTACAGAGGGGAACTGCGAGTAACCTATCCCTAATGAGCTTGTATAAATTAAAAGAGACAGAGAAGGATAGTAAGAGGGCAAACATTCTTTAAAAGTACAAATGCAATTCTGGAGAGCCAAGATCCCTGACTTCCTGAAAGGACATAGCATATAAAAGAAGTATAAATTAAGTTGTTGTGAAAATAACATTGCATTTGAAAACTGCAATTAAAGGACCAACCACTGAAATCCCGAAATAAACAATGTTACTGAGTTGAAAGAATCCCGAGATAATAATGTAAACAATTTTACTGAGTTGTTAATGAACATGTTTATTTTTATGTTTATTTTTTCTCGCTGTACATAGTCTTTACTCTGTGACAATAGCTACACCGGAGAAGATAAGAATTTTAATGACGTTTCTCCATCTGTTGCCTGTTGTATGGGTTTTGTTAGAATTACAGAGCCACAAATACCATGAAAATTATTTTTGTTGTGCAAAATAGTGTGAAATTTGTTTTTGTTGTGTGTGTGCATAGAATATTTTTTGGCAAGTTTCTAAAAACCTTTCCATGGTGAGTGTCAGTCATGAAAACGAAATAGTTTCAATAATGGTCTGTCGATGGCACCGACGTGAAGATGTTTGGCGCCAAAGCATCGGGGATTTGGTACATAGCAACGTTTCAGTTTCTGACATTTGCTAAAAAACATTATCAGATTGAAAAATTGTTGAACCATTTTCAATAAAATTAAAATTAAATTTTTTTTTCATTGACTTTCCACGAGAAATTTAAAAAATGTATTAATGGTAAACATAAATTTAATAGATATCGATGAATGAACATCTTGTGTACGATTTTTATTGCAAATTTATGTGTCTTCCCTCTCTCCCTCTCTCTCTTTCTCTCTCTCTCTCTCTTTCTCTCTCTCTCTCCCTATATATATATATATATATATATTGTTTATAATTGTTTCATCCCAAGCGAGGCAGCACCGTCAGTGCTGCGAAGGGGTTACAGTGAGAGAAAAGAAATTAAAAGGAAGCTGGGAACAATTTGCCGGAGATGTCGGAGAAAGGACAAGGAAAAGTTGGCAATCAAGAAGATAGAAGATGGCAATTGACGTTGCACTTAAAACTTTTGGTGATTGTAGCTATCATGGCAGCAGGTATATGTAAGACAGTTCCACAGGCGAGAAGTGCGAGAGAAGAAACTACTAGAGTAGAAGTGGGGTTACATTTGACTATTTTGATGGTAAAAGGGTGGAACCCAACTACCAATCTAGTAGCATTGGCAAGTTCATGTGATCCGGGTACCGGGAGAAAAAGCTCGTCGGATTATAACAATATTTGTAAAAAAAAGAACAAAAAACAAGTAAGCCACATCGTGTCGGTGAGAAAATGACTGAAGTAGAGCTGTTATATAGAGATCAATTACATTATATATATATATATATATATATATATATATATATATATATATATATATATATATGTTACTTTAGAAAATGTGCAAACTACAAACTACTAAAATACTGTACATTTTGTTTCGACAATGAAAGAACAATGTTTCATCAGGTAGTTAATAATGATAGTAATAAACGTTCTATTGAAAAAATAAAAATAAAAAACACCACTTCCCTTTATTTTTGGAATTTTTTTTGTATGAAGTAAAAAGATATTAAAAAAGCGGGAAGAAGAAAGAGGGAAGAAAAGACCAGAAAATAAGATGAGAAATCGAGAAAAGGAAAAGAAAGAGGAAAGTTAAAGATACAAAAGTAATAGAAAGTGAAAAGGAAAATAAGTGAGAAAATATACAGAGAAAAGAGCCAATAGAAACGGCTAAGACAGAAATTTTAAATTTTGGCTGGAAGTGAATTTCAGACAGATATTGACATAATAATAAATATTCATTGCTGTATTTTTATATTGAGCACTGTCTGTTTTAAATTAACGTTTTGAACGTTGCAATTAGTTTCTTCGTTCTTATTCATTTGTATATATACACACTCATTCATATATATATATATATATATATAGTCATCCGCAGACAGATCTGTTTCGCTGTATCACAGCTCATCAGTACGGTTAGGCTCCGATTGCTTTTTAACCCAGGATTGAAACCCAACCGAATTGGCGTTAGTCGGTGATTCTACCTCTGAGCTATGGGCGCTCGGTAGAAGGAAGCAGACTTTTTAGCGTGTATATTACCATTATACACGCCCAATAGCTGAGAGTGTTCTAATTTATTGCTGAATGAACGATGAGTATATGCTAAAGTAGATACTGTTTTTCAAAGTCTACCATTCTTCCAGAGTACTCAATCAGAGTGTGAGAGCGTAAATAGTCATCCGCAGACAGATCTGTTTCGCTGTATCACAGCTCATCAGATTCCGATTGCTTTTTAACCCAGGATTGAAACCCGACCGAATTGGCGTCAGTCGGCGATACTACCTCTGAGCTATATATATATATATATATATATATATATAAAGAAAGAGGGAGAGAGAGAGAGATCATGGCCTTCTACGTCTCTTTATTCTTGGTGGCTCTTAGCACGCTTTCTCCTCTTACACCACGCAACCCCCGTTCTGCCATCCACGCTCAGGTCAGTCAAGTACGTTACACGCTGTTTTCCTGTCTCTACTTCCCTCTATCTGGCCTGTTAGTATCAGGTTCTCCAAGCCCTCCTTCCCCATTGCAAGTCCCAGGAACTTTAGCTGTCTCTTCATGATGATCAGTATTAATTTCCTTTTCGTTTCCTTCCTTTCTAAAACCTCATCATTGCTTACATGCTCGATGTATGATATCCGCAGCCTCCTTCTGTAGAACCACATTTCAGTTACTTCAAGTTTTTCCTACGTCTTTGATGATATTGTCATTCACTGCCATATTGAAGAACTTACATCACATAGCAATCCAGTACTCTCTTCTATGTTTCTAGTGAAATTCTTCTGTCTCTTAATGCTCTACTCAGCTTCTGGAATGCTTCCTTTGCTATGCCAATTCGCCTTCGGATTTCTGTGTTGCACTTTCAGTCTTCTGTTAGAACACTTCCCAGGTATTTAATTTTTTGTAACTGCTTGATTTTAGTATCCCCCACATGTATTTGTCCTTTTGGGCTGCTCTTTTTGATGATGACCATACATTCGGTTTTCTTGCAGTTTATTTGTAGTCTTTTTTTGTCATTCTCTTCAGTTACCTTCTGTAGGAGCTTTTCTAGTTTCCTTTCTGTGTCTGATATTTGCACTGTATCATCTGCGTATTTTATGTTGTTCAAATAGTGGCCTCCGATTATAAATCCTGGCATAGCATCTAGAGTCCTCAAAATATTTTCACTGTACAAGTTGGACAGATCCGGTGAAAAGACACATCCTTGTCTTACGCCCCTTTCTATCTTTGTATATCTGCTGAATTCGTTACCTGTCCTTATGTAGGCGGTTTGCTGCCAATAGAGATTCTTTGATTACTCTTATGTCTTTCCTAAATATGTTGAGGCTGCTGAGCATCTCCATCAATTATTTGTGGCATATTTTGTCGAGCACCTTCGCATAATCGAGAAAGCATATGTACACGTCCTTCTTCATTTGTATTTTTGGGTAGTGCTATGAAAATCGACTTGCTTAGGTCGTCTGGTATAACCACTACAATTATGAATTTCATTTATTATTTCTGTAATCTTCTCTACGCCGAATTCTTCCAGGGCTATCAACAACTCTATAACAATGCAGTCTGGTCCAGCTGCTTTGCTTCTATTCAGTTTGGCCATTGCAGCTTCCACTTTGTACCTTAATATTTCCGGTCCGTCCTCATCTTTGTTTATTATCACTTTTGTCGTGGAAAAGATTTTTTATGTATTCTTCCCATCGCTGGAATATTTCCTCTTTCTCCAATATGATCATTCCATCCTGGGATTTCATACATCCTGTTGAGGAGCAGGTTTTTTTTCCTGTCAGTTCTCTCATCTCTTTATGCATGTCTGCTTTATTAGTCCTGCTCAATCTTTCTACTTCTGCATCTTTGTTATTGAGCCATTCCTCTTTAGCCTGTCTGTATTTGCTCCTTATTTCCTTGTGTAGTTTCTTGTATTCCATTCCATGTCTTGGCATCATTTTCTCTCTCCTTTGCATCATGAATCTTTTCAGTCATCCGCTCGTTTTTTCTTCTGCGTCTGATTTGCTTTTGGGCAATGTTGTTTACTGATGTCACTAGCGCTTCCTTTAATGAGTCCCATTTCGAGTTTCCTTTTCTAATTTGTTCTTCGTATTTGTTTTTCACGCTGTTAGTATATTCTTTCTGCAGCTTGAGGTCATTCACGAGCGTGTTGTATTGCAGTCTTGGTGCTACACTAGGCTTCTTCATTCTCTGGAGTTTCACCCTTAGTTTGCAGATGACTGGGACGTGGTCGCTTCCGCAGTCTGCACTTGGATAGGGTTTTCGTTGAACCAATGCATTTCTGAATCTCCCGTTTATGGTTATGTAGTCTATTTGGTTTTTCTTGTCGCCTCCATGTCCATAGGTGGTCTTGAAGCCAGCTGTTAGTTATTACCTGGTCATTTGCTGTACACCATTAGATTCATTTTTCTCCTCGTTCGTTGCGGATTCCTAACCCTAACCCCTACCAGTCGTCTCTCCTTCCCCACTCTTTACCTACCTTGACATTCAAGTCAGCCATTATGATTATAATTTCTTGGCTTTTGCACTGAGCCTTGGCATTGTCCAGTATGGAGTAAAATGATTTTGTTTCTTCCACATATGGATGAACCAGTGTCTATATCTATAAACAGATACTGGACAATTTTATCAAGTATATATATATATATATATATATCATTAGCTTAGACCCTGCTGTAACAATAAAAGAATTAAAGCCAGAAGAAGCTTATAAATACCTAGGTGTAATTGAGAGTGAAAAAATTCACCATAAAAATGAAAGAAATAGTGCGTAAAGAGTACTATAGAAAGCTACGACTGATATTAAAAACTGAATTGAATTCTCAGAACAGAATTATGGCCATTAATAGCCTTGCTATCCGAGTTGTCCAATATAGTTTCAACATCATAAACTGGACTCTAAACGACATCAGGCGAATGGATTCTAAAACAAGAAAGCTTCTTTCTAAGCATAAGATGCATCATCCAAAGGCTGATGTAGACCGTCTATACATACCCCGTAAAGAAGGTGGAAGAGGTCTTATTCAGCTAGAATTGTTATACAAGACAACTATTGGCTTACTAACATACATAGAAACAACAAAGGATTGGATGATGCAATTAGTCAAACAACATGAAAACAGAAAGAAAAAATATTCAATAATAAAAGAAGGCAGTAAATACAAACAAGATTTACATTTAGTAGATTCTATAGAAAAGCAAAACAGAAGCCAAGAACCAACTATTGCGGCAAAAAATATGAAAATGAAAGCCAAAGATAAAGTTCTTGAACAGATGAAACAACGCTGGCAAGACAAACCTCTGCATGGCCAATATCCAGAACGTGCTAATAAATCCAATGTTGATAAAGTTAATACTCATCGATGGTTACGTGCATCTGGATTAAAGTCTGAGACTGAAGGCTTTATTCTTGCAGCGCATGAACTTTTCTTTTCACTACGAACTTTCTTTTCACTAGGAACTTTCAGGCAAATATTATACATAATAATGTGGATCCAAAGTGCAGGTTCTGTGATAAATACCAAGAAACAATAGACCATCTAATCTCAGGATGTTCTGTACTGGCCCCAAATGAATATAAAAATCGTCATGATAGAGTGGGGCAATATTTACATTGGACAATGTGCAAACACTATGGAAAATCTGCAAACAAACACTGGTATGAACATCACCCAGCACCGGTTACAGAAATAGAAGATGTCACTATTCTATGGGATTACACTATCTACACAGACAGAAAAATTGAAGCAAATAGTGCCGGACATTATTGTTAAAAACCAGAAAGAAAAAACTTGCCTGTTAATTGATATGGCTTGTCCAGCGGATTGTAACATAGCAACGAAGGAATTTGAAAAACTGTCAAAATATAAAGACCTAGAAAATGAAATAGAAAAAATGTGGAAATTAAAAACAAGAATCGTGCCAGTGATAGTAGGTGCACTTGGAATGATAAAAAATGAAACAAAACAACACATTGAAAGAATCCCTGGAAACCCCAGCTCAAGAGATATACAAAAAATTATCTTGTTAAGTACAGCCCACACACTGAGGAGAACTTTGTCTATGTAACGCTAGGGATGATAGGGGAGATAGAAAAAACATGAAATTGAGCCATAACAACACACCACGACCTGCCTTAGGTCTTCCCACAGACTTGGTAGGTAGTGCAACCATAGCAGAAATAAAAAAAATATGATGAAAAATGACAAAATAATAATAATAATAATAATAATAATAATAATAATAATTTGTTCTCTTTTATGTTTGTTACTTTTCTTTCTTTTCCTCTTCTAGCCATGATTCTTTCTATGCTCTTTTTCATTTTATTTTTTACCGTCTTTTTTTCTCTGCTTTGGCACTTACTAGTATCCTTTCTGTTATCAGTCAATTTGTTTCGAGAAGGAAGGAAATCGTTTATTTTTCATTCATGTGATGACAATCTCTTTCAATATAAAAAGACAAACGTATTGACGACGATAAGCAAAAAAGAAACTGAAGAAATGATATGAATGAGTATTAGGAAGAGTTGAGAGAGATTAAAATCGTCATAGTAACACTGCTGATAATGAATTATGATAACAATTATTATCATCAAGCCATTCATGTTTCACTGTCTTTCTCTTAATTTTCTCCCTTTATTTTTTCTATTACTTTTTCTTTTTCTTTAAACATGAAATTATCACATGAGTCATGGAGGAACTAAAATAATTTGCCCATCAGTAAACCTCATTATTATTATTTTTTTTTAAAAATATCTTTTTTTATATAATTTTTACCCTTCACCTTGTTATTTCAAATATTTTTTGCAAACTTCAAAGCCTAAAATACATAATCCACCTTTGACTGCAATTGACGAACTCTTCTTAACAGTTTTAATAATAACTCAAAATATTTTCCTTAATTCGGACGATCCTTTGTGTTTATATGTCAGCAGTCGAAACATAATGGCTGACCTTTACCCTCCAGTTCAAATAATTAAATAAAGTTATTTCAAAGTTATATGTTCCAATAAACATTCTATTATGATCACTTACAAATACTAATGATAGAATAATTGTGACTAGAAAGTTCGTCTCGCAAACCATTTAAGACAACAACGAGTTCGCTTCCCATTTGGTAACCCATGCTGAGACTAATAAACAAATATAATTATACCTCGTAGCATTTACTTCAGGAAAGACAGCGTGAATCTTTGTTCTTTAGTTAATGTTTGTTGTTGCAGTGTTTGTCGTAATGTTATGTTTTTCATTTTGAGTTTGTACGTCACATTTGTACTGAATATTTTAAATGTGACGTATTAGCTCAGTGAAATATTTGGCATATTTCTTATAGTTGCAATCAAAGTGGAATGTAATTTTATATTACATAATAGAATTTTAGGCTTTAAAAATTCAAATACTTTCACCATGTTGAAATATCTAACATAATTCTCAATATTTGATATCTCGAAAAATTTGTATATGGCCAGGTTTTGTTAACTATACCACCATTTTTATTTGTGCTGACTTCATAAGGTTACATCTTTTATTATATATGCACATGTGCACAAATACCCTCTGGAAAGGTATGAATCCATCGCTTTTCCCTCCAGATATGGTTTAAATAGCAGAACAGACTGGGTTCTATAGTCTTGGTTGGCAACCAGTCTACAGAAAGTAATGGCAACTTACTGCTGGTAAATTTTCCGTCTAAGAGTGTATCAGGTTTATTTTTTTATCGTCTTTTTTTCTCTGCCTTGGCATTTACTAGTGTCCTTTCTGTTATCATTCAATTTTTTCCGAGAAGCAACGAAATAAAATAAAAAATGGAAGTATAGTTAACAAAACCTGGCCTTTACTCATTTATTATCTCAACCACATAAAACTTTTACGAAATAACACATATTGAAAATCATGTTAAATTTCTGGTGAAAGTATTTGAATTTTTAAATCTAAATTTAACTGACTGAAGGATTATCATTCGTGTCCTTTTTGTATTTTGTGTCTATTGCATGTTTCTTGTATAAGTCATTGTGGTATTCATGTGAATGTTCATTATTATATATGCATTGCTGTGTTCAGGTTATAAAGAGATTTTCTTCTGTGTATAGGTATATTCATGTAAATTTAGCATATGTTTTCTACATGTGTCTGTCCGGTGGAATGTAGTATCAAGTTATGTTATATTATGCTCCGGATATTTGAGTGTGTTGATGGTACTCGTGAATTAATTTCTTGGTTTTCTGCATATTCTTTTCGTGAATATTATTTAAGGCACAACTTTTGGTTGGTTATTTTGCTGATTGAATCTCCGACGGCTGACACGAACGCTACACGTATGTGTGTAAATGTGGACTAACTGCTATGCACGTGTTCACTGTTCTTTTTATATTTACATAGCACCTACGCGTTTTGATTTGATTTTGGTGGGAGCGTTAACCATTGGTTGACTGTCACATGAGGTCAGTTGACCATTTAAGCTATGTCCGGGTTATATTCTAGGTTACCAGAAATATGAAAAAATATAAATGGAGAAAGGATGTATGTGTTGAGATAAAGAGAGAGAGAAAGAGAGAGGGAGGGAGAGAGAGTGAGAGAGAGAGAGAGAGAGAGAGAGAGAGAGAGAGTTTCTGTGTCACTTTATTAGTAAAGAGGAAAGGGTATATTTCAATACGCTTTACCTATCTACTCACTACAGTTGAAAAGAATTTAAGTGAAAACCATATTTAAATTAAAACAGTCATTTTCCTTTGATGCGTATTCAAACTTTGATTGTGTCAAAATAATTCTTTTGTCTTCGGGCAAATAGACATTTGTAATTTACATTTGACATTTCTCTTGAATATATATAGTCTACGATCTATTACGCAATATACACGATAATTGTTTGTAAATATTTATTTGGTTTAACTTAGCCTGGCACAAGGTTGTAGTACTGCATCCCTATCACAGTTGTTTATTTTATGATCATCGTTTTAATTTAAGTTGAAAAATATTTCTGTCAGTTTAAATTGAAACGAACATTTTAAAATAAGAAAAAGGAAATCAAAACAAGGATGTATTTTCACAGCGAAATCCTACCTGGATTTATTATCCGTAGGCATAATCACAATAAGACAGCATATGCGAATAACACTGTGATGATGGTAGACACAGAAAGAAAACTGCAGGAATTCTTAGACAAATATATAAATGAAATCAGGAAGGAAAGTTTAACGATCAATTGTAAGAAGACATAATGTACGGTTGTCAGCAAGAGAAACAACCCAAAATGCTAGCCGCCTTCAAATTCAAACACTTATAGAAATTTAATATAGAATTTTTCTTAAAATTTTTTCGGCGCCACATAATGTGGCACCGAAATCTGAAAGCGCGATGAAATAACGAAAGATAACTTCCCAAATGTAAATTATGAAGAAATAGGAACAATATCGTTAGAAACAAAGAAAAAAGTGTTCAACTGTTATGGAATATCAGTCTTCCTATACGGCAGATAATACTGGATAATTTCTTCAGATGAGGAGAAAACTTGAAATACTAAAATGGTGATTCTACAGAAGGACGCTGGGAATACCATGGACGGAACATGTAAGCAATAAAAGCATTTTAAGTAAAATGAAAATAAAAAAAGACATATACCAAGAATCAGAAAGAAATAGTTGAAATATCTGGGATATATAATTAATCTCTTGAATCCCTTGATCATTCCTTCATGTGCTTCCGTCTCTCACTTCTAAGCTCGGTTAGCTATCTCTTCTTCCTCTACCGCTCCCCCTCCTCCTCTGACTGTACGTTACTTGATTGCATCTCTAATAACATCGACAGGGCCATTTCTTCTCACCCATCTGCCCAAATATTTGTGTTTGGCGATTTTAACGCCCACCACACCAAGTGGCTTGAAAACTCAGCCACCGACCTTGCTGGGATCCGCACCATGCACTTTTCAATAGCCCAAGCTCTAACGCAAGTGGTGGACTTCCCCACGCGTTTCTCTAAAAACCCTAACGGAAGGGACTCTTTACTCGACCTTTGTTTTACTTCCATCCCAGACTCCTGCACTACCAGGCAACTCTGCCCCCTTGGAAATTCTGACCACGCCGTAGTCTCCGTAAACATATCAATCCGCACTAACTCTTCCCAAGAAAACCAGACCAGCAGAATATCATACTGCTACCAAAGAGCCGACTGGGACTCGTTCAGGGACTTCCTCCGCGACGTCCCCTGGAACAACGTCTTTGATCTTCCTGTCGAAGACTGTGCCTCCGAAGTCTCCTCTTGGGTTAAGGCTGGCATCGATGCTTTTATCCCTGCCAGAAAATTCCAACTAAAACCTAATTCGTCCCCCTGGTTCTCACCCGCTTGCTCGGCCGCTATTGCCCACCGGAACCATTTCTTCCGGCTCTATCGAAGCTGCTCGTCGAACCAAAACAGGCGCCTTTTCACCTCAGCACGGAACAAGTGTAAAAAAGTACTGAACGAAGCCAAGAGGGCGTTTGCTACCAGAATTAGGCAACGCATAGCATCCTCTAAGTTTGGCTCCAAAGATTACTGGCGTCTCTGCAAAAGCGTGCTCAGCAGGAACAAGACTTCAATACCCCCACTAATCAATGAATTTGAAGTTCTCACCTCCCCAGCCGACAAGGCTGAGTGCTTTGCCCGTAAATTCTCAACCAATTCGACACTGGACTCGTTAGGAATACCTACACCAGACTTCCCACCCAGAACTAAGGCTTAACTAAATAACGTCCTCATCTCGCCCTCGCTGGTCGCCAAGATAATTGCGCAACTTGACCCACACAAAGCGAGCGGCGGTGACGGAATCCCAGTCATAGTACTGAAGAAATGTGCCCCAGAACTCTCCTCTGTCCTCTCTAAACTCTATAACCTCTGCCTATCTGCTTCCTGCTTTCCTGCCTGTTGGAAGTCCTCCTGCGTAGTACCTATATTTAAGAATTCTGGCGAACCCTCAGACCCCGCCAATTACCGTCCTATTAGTCTCCTTCCAATCTTTGGCAAAGTTTTCGAAGCCATTATCAACGCCGAGGTGATTCAGCACCTTATGACCAATGGGCTTCTCTCTGACAAACAGTATGGGTTTCGCTTCACCAGGTCTACTGCTGATATGCTAACGACCATTACCGAGTACATATACCAGGCACTCGACAAGAATGGTGAAGCCCGAACCGTTGCCTTGGATATCTCCAAAGCATTCGACAGGGTCTGGCATGCTGGCCTCTTGTGCAAACTGCGGAGCTATGGGATAACTGGACATCTGTCTGACCTCATCCAGTCCTTCCTCTCTAACCGCACATTAAAGGTGGTATTAAATGGGCATGCCTCCCAAAACTACCAGACGAACGCGGGCGTCCCTCAAGGTTCTATCCTAGGTCCCACGCTATTTCTGATCTACATTAATGATCTCCCCGACACCATTAGATCCCAAGTTGGCATGTATGCCGACGACACAACAATCTACTCCCGCATCGATCAGAAACCAGGTCTGGACGACAAAGTGAACCTCGCTGCCGCACTGGAAAGGGACCTCCAATCCGTAGTGACCTGGGGTAGGAAATGGTTGGTAAATTTCAATGCCTCCAAAATAAAGCTGTTATCAACTAACCACCATAGACTATCGCATCTACCTCCCATTAGCATGGGACAGGCTAGCCTCCCAGAGAGTAAAATACTACGCCTCCTTGGCCTTACACTCTCGGCGGACCTCAAATGGAATGACTATATTGAATCCATTGCCAAATCTGCTGCTATGAAAGTCGGCTCTCTGTGCAGGGCCCGGAAATTTTTCCCACCTGAAACTATTCTGCACATATACAAATCTACCATCCGCCCGTGTATTGAATATTGCTGCCATATCTGGTCGGGTGCCCCTGCTGCTCTCCTTGGGCTTCTTGACAAAATACAAAGGAGGATCTGTAACGTGCTTGATACTAACTTGGCAGACCGGCTGCAGCCGCTCTCACACCGGCGTGATGTAGCTTCCCTGTGCCTCTTCTACAAGTACTTTCATGGCTTCTGCTCCGATGAGCTTAGATCACTGGTGCCGCCCAAGCACGAATTTACACGAGATACTAGATTAGCAACAAGGTCCCACCCTTTTACAGTTAAACAAATAAGATGTAACCGTAAATTCTACTCCAACAGCTTCTTTTCTCGCGCTTCCCGCCTGTGGAACTCCCTTCCACAAGTCTGCTTTCCCGACAGTTACAATCTCCAGGTGTTTAAAAGTAGGGTCAATAGACACCTCCTATCACACTAACTCCCAACTATTCTCACAACACTATTCTCACAACACTCTCATCTACCCAACCCTCATTCTCGGTATCCTCACCCGCCTATCACCCACCCTCTGTTATGTCCTATATTTAACCAGCCTTTCTCCTCTCTACGTAGCCCCCTGCACAGTAGTGGCAGTGACATGCCTTGCTCGGGGTGAAACGCTTATAAAGAAAAAAAAAAAAAAAAAAACAGGTCTTAGAGAATTTGACATTTACAGGCCATATTGAAAGCAAGAGATACACAGAGAAACAGTGACTAATTCAGATGGCAGGACATAGAGTGGAATGGATAGCAAAAAAATAAAATATTGCTAAGAACTTTATAGTTCTTAGCAATATTTTATTGTATAGCAAGTTGTGGAGAACAATGATCATTGACGTACTTATAAGAATATTTTTCGTCACGCAAAACATTCAGTTAAAATTTCATTCCATGTATAAAACTGTTCTTTTTAATTAAAGTGTAATTGAATGAGTAAAATTTTCGATTTTCCGAATGTTAATAGTGCATGACAAATATTCAAAATAGTTGAAAAAAAAGTAGGGCATAATAAGGAAAGGCAAGTGTTTAAAAGCACAAGAAGCCTTCTCATTTTTCCTTCACTTAACAGTTTGTCTGCCCTTTGAAAAAGCCATTTTAGCGATTTCTAATTACTAATTAAAACATTTTAATGAAGAAATGTGTTAGCAATTGAAAAATAGTCATCAAATATACTATGACATTTTGCTTCTTCATCAAATCTGTGGAATTTTTCTAGCTTTCTGTAACTTTTTCAAAATAATTATAAAGTAAATATTCATGTGATTATTTAACAAGTACGTTAGAAGTTTGTCTACACAGAGAAACATGTTTACATTTGCAATAGTATTTCAGTTCCTAAGTTGTTTTTTTTTCGTTGTTTTTTTTTTCTTTTTTAGACCTTTTTGACTTTGACTTAAAACTTTGACTTAAAACTGGGGCCCCTACGACAATCACTCACAGGAATAAAAAGTAAATGGTCAGTAATATTAAACATATATTTATTCTATTGACACTTCAACAAAAATGGTAGTTAAAATATTAAAAACACTCTGTACAGCAACAGCTAATCAACATGATAACCATTTGAACAATATACAAAGCTTGAAAACCACAATAATAATAATCAGTAAGCTACAGAGATTAGATAGTACGGTATGCGATTACTACGAACTTCTTATAACAAGCATTTGTAGCATTTCTTTTCAGAGAATTGTTTTATTATTGAAGTCGATGGCCTTCAGGCATAGAATATCATTTTCCATGCACATAAGTGAAAGCAAGTTCAAATGATGTTGCCCTATTTTTCTTCAAAGTAGACTTTTTTATAAGTTGCAGTCTTGAAAATTGTCCATCTGTACAGTTGGTTACCATCGTGCATATAAAAAGTGTGCAGTTTCAACATTTATGCGTACAAATTTCAAATTGTCAGAAATTATAATTCTGTACGGTACAGGGAGAGTCTCACAATTTTCATCAAGAGCCATGCAATGTTTAAGGTGTTCACATTCGTTTAAAAGGTCATCATAATTCAGGTCTTTGTGGCATATTTTAGTCATATGTTCACACTTTTTCTTTAGCGCATCAGGAGCAATGGTTTTCACTTAACTGAAGAAAGAAAACAAAATTCCAATCTATGAATAAACCTCTGCATGTTTTGTTAATTCAAAGATTAGGGTGTCCAGAATAGGGAAGAAAGTTTCCATTATGAAATTACTGTTTTACTGAAAAGTACCTTTTCTGCTGATCCATCATTTCGATTAAGACGCACATTTCGCTTTCGTTCCCGATTTTTTTCATTACTGTAACCTGTATCTGGCCATATACCCTTGGCTTTGAATTCATATTTAAATTTGTCTTTAGTTTTCTGAAGATAAGTTTTCATAGACTCAAAAAAATTCGTGGCAACAAGGACGTTGGAGAACCTTGCTTGTTTTGTTTATTCTAGCATATCATTCCAAAAAAATAAGAAAGATTGCTTCTAGATTTTCAATATTTTGGCCCAATCCCTATGTTTCTCTCTTTGAATTCACTTGCTGTTCATTGTCAACTGATAGAGAATCCAGTGCATGTTTTATTTTCTCGAAGCCCTGATATAGCGCATGAACAGAATCAAAATGGCTATCGTTTGTCAGATGCTTGATCACAAAATCTTTTCCTAGAGATGATGTCAATACATTCCAGCAATGAGTAGAACCAGCAAAAAATAAATACAGGTACTGAACAAAGTTAAAAAAATTGTGCAGTCTGTAAACAACAGCCTGCTGCTTTTACTCCTACCAAGTTCAGACTGCGTACAGCACAAGAGACATAGATAGCGAACTCATTGAGTTGATGAATCTGTGCATGCAGGCCAGTATATTGTCAAGACGTATTTGAGGCTTTATCGTACGACTAACCACGGCTGTTTGGTAGTGGAATTTTGTTCTCTTTAAGAAAATCTACAACAATGTCTGTTAGATCCATGATAAAAGTTAAGAATGAACATCAAAAAATATCTCACAGGCTCACAGCCTTTGATGTGTCGGACAGTAAATGTCAGTTGATCTGTGGGTGAGATATCTGGGGTGGAATCTACACTTATTGAATATTTTGAATATATTCAAATACACTTTGAATATTTCAAAGTGTATTTGAATACACTTTGAATATTTTTCTTCTTCAAGAATATTACAAAAAAGTGTTCTATTAATTCAATAAATTCTTCAAAAATATTTGCAGGTAAATATGACGGATTCACTTTTACAGGATTCCCATACATTTTGAGATATTATTCCACGAAAGAGTTAAATCTACTCAGTAGCTCTGGTATACCTTTTTTTTTTTTTAATAATCATATAGTCCCATGCAACGCATTTTACTGCTATTGTTTGCAGGGGGTAACATAGGAGGGAAGTTAAGAGAAAGAGTGACAGGTTATAGGGGGTGTTAGGAAGTGGGTAAGAAGAGGATGAGAATACTAATGAGAGTGGAGTGGACGGAGAAAGAAGCATGAAAGGGAGGATGCAGGTTAGTGAGATATGAGATGACTATTGACTTTACATTTAAATTCTTAAGAGATTTTAGCTGTCGGGAAAGCAAGAAGAAGCTGATGGGGTAGAATTTGCGTTTACAATTTATTGGTTTTACAGTAAAGAAGTGGGACCTAGTTACTAATCTTGTGGTTCGAGTAAATTTATATATAGGGAGCACCAGTGAGCATTCATCGGAGCAGAAGCCGTGAAAGTATTTGTAAAAGAGACACAGGGAAGCCACATTGCGCTGGTGAGAAAGTGACTGTATCCGAGCTGCCAAGTCGGGATCTATCACATTAAAATACCTAAATAGTTATCATTTTGTGGTAATAATAAGCTGATTTTTTCCATAAAATTACAAACCTCTGGAGGCAAGAAAGCGAATTACAGAAACACGCGTGTCAACTCTTTATGTCAATGTTCCTGTTCTGGGTGATGTAGCTGAAGTAATAAAGAATCTACACTTTCAGTTTCTTTATACCTTATCGAATATGCTGTCATGCCCTTTTGATGTTCTACTCCATTTTCATGTTGTACAACAACATTACTGTATTTACAGTCATTGAATTCTGATGTAGCAAAAGGGGATTCTTCCTTGGACAATACTAAATATACAAAGCAGTACAAACGACATTGGAGTGGTGAATGGAGTAGCCATTCACGTTTTACACACTCACCATTCCGCAACTCACGCTTGAACAGATTGTTTGATTAATGCTTTGCCTTCATATTATCTACTCCAGTTGTTTTATGCCTTGAAAGGTTGCTATTATGATTCTGACACGACGAGTGTCCACTACAATTCTAGTAATCTATAGCCCCAGATCTATCTCTTAGATTGCAAACACTTTTACTGTTAAAGATTTCAGTATAACCATTTGTAGACTGTCAACAGCGGTAGAAACAGGTAGACGATATGTCTGTTAGAATTAGATTATTTGTACCAGGAATAGGTGTAAATGTGGATGCTATATCACAGTGTTAGTGGCTGATATTGCAGGAGTAGATGCTAATAGGAATGCTATATCTTAAGAAATTGTATGAGTTGCTGTCGTTGAACATGTGTTGAGCCACAATGTTAATTTTGGAAGTTTTCCTATTTTCTCCTTCTCTGCAGGTATGTTCTTCTGTGCTCCACTCAAAACATTACGTTTCATTTCTACTGAATGGCTTATACACCTGGAAATATATATCTTAAATATTTAATATTTAGTCCTACACCAGGGTGTAGGGTTACATTGTATAAGTGTGCTTGTAACAAGACCTAAATATTTAAATATTCTACTTCCATAATGAACACGTAATTTCTTTAATTGTACGAACAGTGTTTCTTCTTAATACAAACTATCTACTGTGTGGTGATTCACAAAACTGTCGGACAAAACCTACATATATCAAAGTGGAATAGGTACTAAGCTAGCCTCATCTACGCATAGAAGACTACATTCAATACTTTTCTCAACTTGCACAATTAAAAAACTTATCCATTCATATATTCACAAACTATCAATACCTGGTAATTAGTACTGCGTTATAAATTCATAATTCTAAATAACCAGTACATGCTGTGTTGTAGATTCAGTGTTGAATGCTGTGATTCAATCACTAATAACCTATGCATATCTCTATATCTGGGTTCATATACAAGGTATGAATATATTCAATAATCGTCATTGCTGTTAAGAGTACTACGTTAGTTTTAATGCTACTTCTGCTTTTTTCATATTTGCATTAATGTTATATCAAATTATGTAGCTAGTTACAGTTTTTTTTAATAAGTAATAATTTTCCATCAAAATTGAAAACGACATTTTTTAAACAAAGACAAATGCAATATAAGAACAAATTCAAAAATTGAAGAAAAATATGAATTATTTTCTTTGTTGTTGTTGTGAACTGAACATCGAATGAAAAAATTATTTGTTTTAGCTGAATTGCTGTTTTTGTTTCGAAATTAATATTAAAGCTTAGGACGAGTCCCCATTTTATCACTGTTGCCACAAAAAGAAGAGGAAGAGAGAGAAGGTGAAAGAAAAGGGAATAAAGATATACTATCAACGCTAGAGTTTTATAACATTAAAAATAATTTATTTACAAAAGTAAAAATATAAATATATTACAGTTAAACATTCAAAACCATATTGATTCAGTTTAGGAGAAATATAAGAATTAAATCAACCCAGAGAAAAAATAAATTTAGTATTGTCTCTAACAGAAAATCAACCATAGTTTGGTCCAAAATATTAAAAGTTAGAAATGAGAGTTTTATCGGTGAGTCTGTGCCAGGCATGTATGAAGATTGTTTGTCTGTAGTCAGGGTCAGTTCTTTGATATTTTTTGTGATAGCGAAATTGTCTGCAGGTGAACTGAACTGGCAAGACAAACCAGCCCTTCCATTTATATAGATGGATGGCCTCTTTAAATAAAGTCATCGCCATTTTCGGCGTCTTCTATGTAAAAAAATAAAAAATAAAAATAAAAAATAAATTAAAAAAAAATAAAATAAAATAAAAGATTATCCTTTTTTTTTTTTTTTTTGAGAACCAACTGAAATGAAATGGATCTTTCTATTATGACATATTTTCACTAATCGCAATGCGCGTGGTTTGTCGTAATATTTTCTGTTTTTAGTATTTCCCAAAAAAGGGCTTCTGTAATATTAGTCACTTAAAATACACAAATTAACACAAGTCCCCTATGCCCGGGCCCTACGAGCATAGGGGACTTGTGTTAATCTGTGTCTTAACATATGGGCCCGATGGACTCATACGTTAAGACGTCTCTCTTTTGTCTTACTTCAGGAAAATTCTGCAGCACTGAAACTGTATCAATGCGATTTTCTCTTTTTTTGTCACAATTTATTTTTAGACAAAGAAAATGACATTTGATAGCAGGAATGTTTTACGTTCTGTTCTTGATATTGTGTTTGTTGCTGTCGTTTATAACTACGATTATGCGCTCGTAAAATAAAACGCTTTGCTCTTGAGGTCAGTGTTTTGTCTTGAAAATCCGAGATAGTCGTATAGTGACTATATTAACTTATTAACAGTAGTTTGTATCTTGTTGATTACAATAGATGATTTGCACTTTGCTTGAACAAATTCAGTTGGATTTTATCAGATTTCAAGAAAAACCGCAGATAATAACAGCAATTAAGCGACTGCTCTAACAATGTTGATCTTTTCTCTCTATCTTGAATGTATGAACAATTTTAATTATCTTTTTATATACAAAAAAGTATAACCTAATACGGGACTAAATTAAGTTTCGCATTCATATATGACTTCTTTAGCTTTGATGAGTGAATATATGACGGTGTGTTTATACGTTACTGTACAATTGCATGTTGGTTGCTTGTCTATATAAACATGTTATTTAAGCAGTATTTAAGAAATTCGTATCTTGCGAAAACAACATTTTTTTTTGCTTTTCATAGATTTCTACATTACTTTTGAAAAGTATTCAACTTTTTTCCGTTGCTGTTCGTTGCTGGTTTATTTTTTTCAAGGCTATGCAGAAAAATTAATATACATTGTATGCGGCTAAATACTAGTCCTGACAAATACATACCAACATTTTCACACGTTTGGATTTGGTTCCTACTGTCAGTGAATGGCATAGTTGAATCATTTAAGAAAAAATGAGCGAAAATTGTAACGGTACAGTGAATGACTTTGGAGAAATGAGCTTTGTACATTGTAGGTACGTATATAGATACGAAAGAACAATCATAGTTTTGCTACGCAGTATGGAATTATTTTTTACTTTCCTGAACAGTCTAATGGACAATAGTTTTGAACTCGGCTACAAACGGCATCTTAATCTTGTTTCTCAATAAATCTGCTATAAGTTTTAGTCATTTGCAGGAAATCATCCAATAATTGCCTTCATACATAGTTGAGATTTAAAACTCTATAAAGTACCCTATTCAACAGGAACAAAATTGCTGGACACTGCATCTACAGTTATTATGCTATTCTTCCCAGCATGAACGATCTTATATGAGAAGCATAATACTGATCCCGAATCGTTGGATGCGCAGTGTGAAATCATCCAAAATATTTCGTCTTCTTCATCAAAACAAGAAAAGATTTGTGATCTGCTTCGATTCTGAACAAGAAAAGCAGCAAATATTTGACAATAGCAAGTAAATAACAGTGCCTCATTTTCGACTTAAGCACATCTTTAATCGTTATTGCTAAGTGGACCCCATGCATAGAAAATAAGTTTCCAGTCTTTCATTTAGAGTAGGGCACCACAGATTTAGTCAAATGTTGCATCAGCTGAAATTTTGATTGTATAACTCTGGAAAATCTTTTTGAACAACTTTATGCCTTATTCTCACTCTCTAATATAAAGTTTCACTAGTCTGGCTAACAGAGGTTCTTTCAAGTCAATGACACCATAGGTTTTCTACCAGAGGAATTCTAATATTAGCTAGGCGCCGTTGTATAAAGCTGTCTAAACGGGGAAGGTGCAAACTCTCATTCTCTTGTTCTTCAGCCTCAGGATGTCGTAGGGACAAGACACGTGCCTTTTCTCTTTTGGAAGACTTCTTAGTCTCCAGTAAACAACGTGTTGCATTGCATACAACACAATATTTTTATTTCGCTGTCTTATTTGAAAAAAACACTTCATGAAACCACAATGTTATCTCCTCTATAATCTATCGCATAAATATAAATCTTCTAAGCAAGAAAAAAAAGAACTTTTAACACCTTAACAAATTTGACAACCTAATGCCGTTAACCGACCGGTAACTAACTCCCGTCACAACACAACTCCTGTTCTGCTGAAGAATCGAGAATGCTGTATGCTTTCTTGATCAGCAACGAATTCTCTTGAATGGTTTGCTTGGCACAATGTTATAATGCCCACTCTGTATGTGACAAATTATTCTGTGATCATGATTTTTGCATGCTACATATTTATAGTTACGTAATCCAAGTAGTACAATTCATTCAACAGTTACGTTTTTTCGACTACATGTGTCGGTATATGCACTTTTTTCTTACATAATACAAAGTTTATCTCCAAGCATAAAAAGCAAAGAAACCTCGTGACGAGAAAGTCAAGAAACTATTAAGAAATAAACAATAATAAAGCACCACGTGACATTGATATGGAATTTTGAAATAGCATACTCTCTTCCTGAATTTAAAAATAGATTTCTTGATTTCAGGAAGTAAGTCTGGAATTGGAAGTACAACCCAAAGCTGTTAATTAATGCACCATGGAAACAAAAAGATAACCCTCAAAACCCCCACACCTTCAGAGATATCTCAATTGAATCCATTATGGTAAAAGTAATACTGAGCATTATATTAACGAAGCTATCGCCGTTTTAAGAAAGACAATTCCTCACAACCCGATTTGGTTTGCAGTCTTGTAATGGGTGTAATAATGGCATATATGAATTATATCCCTGACTAGAAAACCGTCTATTAGAGACCTGATTTTAGTATGAGTGAGAGAAAAATATATTAGAGTAATTAGATCTGATTGAGGAATTATATCGACATACAAAATCGTACGTCTGGCTAGGATCCCAATACTGAAATATTTCAAGCCTCAACAGGAGTACGATAAGAAGAAAATGAGAGCTCTAATCTATTAATCTCTAAACGATACCTTGCGCATATACAATCATACATAGGAATAGATAGGTATTGATCATTTAAACATTCTCTGCCACATACAAAACGAATCTATTAATAGAAAAAAGTGTTCCTGCTTTATCTCCCGAAGCCAGTGGTGACGATGGGGAGGAGTACGCCAATGACATAACTATTAATAGTTTGAATAAGAATGATCTTGAACAATATATCCAAATTCTCTACTAAGTGTTCCAAGAAATGGGACTCAGAGTAAACTTTTCCAAAACAGAAACAATAATCTGGAATTGAAA